>CM044010.1:83930423-84580423 GCA_024085815.1 Flaveria linearis
CTGCAGCCCAAACCTCTTCTTCAAAACGACTCTATTGAACCCCATTGCAATCTTTTGGTTCAATTATGTCATATCTTTGGAAGACCCCAGACCTGCAAGGATTGGGCTTCCAAACAAAACTAACCTTCTCTTTCTATGTGCAGGGACATCCATTTGACAAGAACAACAAATCTGGATTGTAGATAGTGGATGCTCCAGCACATGACAGGGAACAGATCTCTCCTTCAACAATTCCAGAACTTTGATGGAGGGCTGTCCAATTTGGAGGTGAGGCCGGAGGATATTTCGGGCAGAGGAAGTATATCCAATGGCAGAATAAAAATTGACAAAGTTCACTTTGTCAAACAGCTTGAACACAATCTGTTAAGTGTTTCTCAATTCTGTGACCAGAAGCATCAAATGCTTTTACAGAACATGAGTGCATTATCCTCAGAACCAGGGATGACAATTCCTCCAAAATTGGTGCTTCTCAGATCTCCCAGGAAAGGGGATAGTACAAGCTAGATATGAACAAGGCTTCTCCTATGGGTGAAGTATCATGCTTTCTTTCCAAAGCTGATAGTGATGAGTCAACACTATGGCATAAACGCATGTGTCATGTGAATTTTAAAACGATGATAAATTGTCTAAAAATAACTTGGTACATGGTTGCCTAAAAAGGAATTTTTCTGCAAAGATAAGTGTTGCATGCCTGAAAGGGAAACAACACAGATCATCTCATAAATCCAAATGTGTAACTCTATCATTCCTACTCCATTACACTTATTGCACATGGATCTTTTGGTCCCACAAGTATAATGAGCATTGGAGGAAAATCATACCCTTGTGATCGTTGATGTTTAAGATTTACATGGGTATTCTTTTTAAGAAGTAAAGATGAAACTGCTGAAACTTTAAAATCTTTTATTCTTAAATAGAAAATCAAATTGATCACAAGGTTAAGATATAGAAGTGATCAAGGGACTGAGTTTAAGAACTTCGTTCTTGACTCATTCTGTGACTCAAAAGGGATTGCCAGACAATATAGTGCTCCCAGAACTCCTCAACAAAACGGTGTTGCTGAGAGGAGGAACAGGACACTTATTGAGGCTGCTCGGACCATGTTAGCTGATTCAAAGCTGCCTCTACACATTCTGGGCAGAGGCAGTCAGCACTGCATGCTATGTGCAGAACAGGGTTCTTGTAGTTAAGCCCATGGAAAAAACCCTTATGAGTTATGGAACAAGAGGCCACCGTTCATTGGCTTCTAAGGTCCTTTGGCTGCAGGTGTACCATACTTAACACAAAGGACAACTTGGCAAGTTGTTTTGCTGAGAAGTCGGATGATGCTATCTTTATTGGATACTCTTCTAGCTCCAAAGCTTATAGAGTATACAATATCAAGAATCAACAATTTGAGGAGTCATCCAACATAGTTGTTAATGAGCACACTCCTTGTGTTAGGGGGAATGGACCCTGATATATATTTGATTTAGAATTGTTTCCAAACTATTCTAAACCATCTTGTGAGAATGTTTCAGCTGGAACAGGTGCTCAAAATGATGATGCTGACAACTATATGAGCTTCCCAGACCTCTTCCAAATTCTCCAAGCTGAAAGGCAACAAGCTTCAACTATTCACAGATCTGACAGTGTACTATCTCCAGAAATAGTGAAGCTTCAACAAGTGAATCACTTGATCAACCTCAAAGTTTTCAGGTGATCCATTACAACACCAGGTTGAGGGAGGTGGTATTATGAAGGAACAGGCAACTGTAATACTACTTCACAACCAACCATTGATGATGTTTCTCAATCATTCAATCAGTCCTCATTGAATGACTCTGAAACAGCAGTTGGACAGAGTGATCCAGTTCCTGATCAGAATATGTCTAACCTGGACTTATCTCTGCAATTGGAAGTGATTCCTCGTCTTAGGATTCACAACACTCATCCAACTGAGAACATCATAGGGATGTCTCTGAGGGTGTGTGAGAACAAGAAGACAGACTCATCATGGGAATGTCTGCTTGTACTCATGCTTCTTGTCTCAGATGGAAAAAGAAGGTAGAAGATGCCTTAAAGATAGTAGTTGGGTTGAATCGATGCAGGAGAGCTGCTTCAATTCAGAAGACAAAAGGTCTGGAATCTATGCCCACTACCATCTGGTCAAGTACCATAGGCACTAAATGGGTATTCAGGAACAAGAAAGATGATAGAGGCTTGATTATCAAGAACAAGGCAAGACTAGTAGTTCAAGGATACACCAGGAGGAGGAATCGATTATACTGATGTCTTTGCACCTGTTGCAAGACTTGAGGCAGTTAGGATCTTCCTGCTTATGCTGCATCCAAGAACTTCACAGTCTACCAACTTGATGTCAAGTGTGCTTTTCTATATGGGGATATAGATAGGGAAATCTATGTGTGTCAACCTCCAGGATTTGAAGACCCACAGCACCCCAACTATGTGTGCAAACTGGATAAAGCTCTATATGGCTGCACCAAGCACCTAGGCTGTGGTATGAGACCTTGTCTCAGTTTCTCCTGAAGAATGGATACACTAGAGGTACCATTGACAAGACTCTTTTCATCAGAAAGAGTGGAGAAGACATTTTGCTTGTACAAGTCTATGTTGATGACATCATATTTGGTTCTTCAAACGACAAATGTGCAAGGACTTTGAAAGCATTATGAAGCAGAAGTTGAGATGAGTTCCATGGGAAAAAATGACTTTTTCCTTGGGATCCAGGTGAAACAGATGAAGGAAGGGTTCTTCATAAAGTCAATCTAAGTAGTCTCTGACATCTTAGAAAGATTTGAAATGAAGGACTGTAAACCACCAAGACACCCATACCCAGAAACCATAATCTTTGCCCTGACCTTGAGGGGGAGGATACTGATCAACATCAGTATAGAGCAATTATGGTTCTCTGATGTATCTTACTGCGAGTAGACCAGATATCATGTTTGCCACATGCATTTGTGCAAGATATCAGGCTGCTCCAAAGGTGTCTCACCTAGCTGCTGCAAAGAGAATCCTCAGATACCTCAAAGGAGCACCTAAACTAGGTCTCTGGTATCCAAGAAATAGTGATTTCAATCTCTATGGATACTCTGACAGTGACTATGGTGGCTGCAACATTGAAGAAATCAACATCAGGAGGATGTCAATTTCTTGGTGGAAGGATTATCTCATGGCAATGCAAGAAACAATCCTGTGTCTCTACATCAACTGCTGAAGCTGATACATCGCTGCTGCTAGCTGCTGTGCTCAACTGCTATGGATTCAAATCAGATGTTAGACTATGGATTCAACTTCATGACTACTCCTATCCATGACAACAACAGTGCTATCTCCATTACTGAGAATCCGGTGAAGCACTCCAAGACAAAACACATTGATATCAGGTATCATTTCATTAGAGATATTCATGAGAAACAGCTGATAAAGTTAATCAAAGTTGACTCAAATGAACAATATGCTGATTTGTTCACAAAGGCATTTGATGAACAAAGATTTAAGTATCTCATATCAGCAATTGGGATGATAAACATTGAATAACTACCTCTTTTGAAAAACCTTTTTAAATGAGTATGTCTTGTGTCAATACAATTTAAGCCCTGTTACAAAAGATCTTTTAATTATTCCAAGTGTAAATTCCTTCCGAAGAGGAATTAACTCTCGGAAGATATCTTGAATATCTTCCGAAGCCAAATTCCTCATGGAAATTTTCTTCTCGGAAGAGTTTGTGGTCTCGGAAGAAGCGATTGATTTATATCAGATCTACTTCCGAAACTTATACAACTCTCCATTCGGAAAGACAACTTTACCTTAGGAAGCAATGCCTTGCTTCGGAAGATAAAGTTCCTTCAAAGGACAATCTTACCTTCGGAAACAATATCCTGCTTCGGAAGAGAAATTGCCTTCAGAAGAAAATTACCTTCGGAAATGTTTACCTTCGGAAGTTAAGATTTATATGTAACGGATATCTTTTGGGCCCCACTCTGTAAAAAGTAAAAAATTTTGTACTTGATGGTCAGATTATTTAAAATTATCCCTGCCGCCAACATCATTCTCCGCCGTAAACCACCATACCATCCACAATAACCACCCACAGTACCCTATCACCGCCTATAACAGTTCACCCCTTTTAAATAATCTTGACTGATCAATTCATCTTCTTTTACCACTTTACAGCCCTAACTATTCCCTTCACTGTAAAACCCTCAATTCATCCAAATTTCAAGCTTACCTTTTCTTCAATGGCGCTAAACCCTCAGCACAACCAAGTCGCGTTACTTGATTCGTCAAGGGATGCCGACTTTACCCAAATCATCACCTTTCTCACCGAATCCACCTATCTCACTGCACTAACAGTTAACCCCAACAATACTCCAACCATATGTCAGAATTTTGGAGAGCAATGGTGAAACTGCAGTACTGAATGGGGTTCGAGTCCTGAGAACCCGAGTTTGTGGCCAAGAGTTGGTCATCAATGAACAGATCATCAGGGAGCATCTCGAGCTTCACGATGATGGGGCTCCTACTGAGTTCCCCAAGGAAGACTTGGAAGGCACCTATATCCTCATGGGATATGGAGGCGATGTCAGTAGATCTACGGTATACAAGTTCAATTCTCTTACCATTGGAAGTTCTTGCTGCACATCGTTCTACACTGCCTCTCCAACAAATCAGGGGGTTGGGATCAAATCCCATATGAACTAGGATGCCTAGTTCATGGGTTGGTGAGAGGCCTCAGATTCAACTACTCACGATTTGTGTTGAATAACCTAATCGCCAATCTGAGCAGAGATACATTCTTCATGTATCCCCGATTTCTTCAACATATAATCAACTGTGAGATGGAACAAGCAAGCTTGTCTGCGCAGCTGCTCTTCCTGTTCCACATATGAGGCCTACCATCTTCAAAATCCTGAAGAAGATGTCCACCAACTTCACTGGACGGTACACTCCATTACCTCCAGCGATGACTGAGCGCATAGCTCCTGGTGACATCCCTGTTATCCCCACAGGTGATGAACCCACACCAGCAACATCCACCACAATACCAAAACCTTCTTTACCCATCAAAGCCACCTATCAAAGACGCCCCAAACGAACCCTTGTTCAATCTACTCTGATTGAACAAGCTCCTCCTGTTCACACCGAAAGGACTAGAGTGGAATCATGGGCTCCCACTCAGTCCGAGGTCACACCATCCTTCACATTTGACCTCAATGTGGGTTTTGAGCCTCCTCAGTCTCAAACCCCTGAGCCCGAACCCCAAGCCTTTAGCCCGCAGGGTGAGTCTCTACACTCCCCTGTGCAGCTTTCTAGGGACAGCCCCACCAAAGGCTCAATGCCTGTAGACATTGATCAAGGTCCCGGGTCAGTAGGACTAACCACCCTCTCTTTCACTGACCTTTTACTCCGAACTGATGAAGAGATTACATCTCTCCATGGCCATGAAGTTGATCTAAACACCCACTGAGAGATCAACAGAGCCAGGAGGGATCCCTTGTCTCTAGCCCCCATCAGCAGCCAGCTACTGAGGTGAGTCCCACTGATGTGGAGGGGACTCATGTAGACTCAGCTGCCACTACTCAGAGTTTCTCATTGAGCTCTCAGGACAGTGGTAACATCATTAGGACTGAGTACGGCAACTTTGCCCATTGACATCTCTGAAAGAGATGACTCTGAGCAGAGGAAACCAGGGTGCCAAGAAACCACATCTGGTGGTGAGAGTGAGCATACTAGGTATGTTATCTCATCTCCCCGTGATTCTTCTTATGAAGATGAGGGTAGTATGCAACTAACACTTCAGTACTTGCTTTCTAAGGTCTCCAACCTGGAATCACAGGTGAGGATCTTAGAATCAAGGACTGCCACTCAGCAACTTGAGATTAACTCTCTCAAGGCTCAACTAGCTGAGAAACAGACGGAGAGGTCTGTTAGGCATGTACCAATTCAGGTCTCAATGACTTCTTCCTCTAGCTCATCTAGCTCTCAAGATGATGCTACCAAAAAGGGGGAGAAAGTTCAGAGACAAACACCTATGGAACCACAGACCCAATTCATTTCCACCCAACTAATCACACTACCTGAGTCATCTCAACCCTTTCTGGAGATTGACTCAAGGATGCTTCAAGATCTCTACAGACTTTTCACAAAGTTTGTATTGAGATCATCCCTAGAACAGCCCAGCCCCGACACCACACTTGCTTACTTTGGGGCTGAGGAGCTTCAAAGACTGACTGCACCTTCTACCACTGTGGAAGAAGTTGGTCAACCTAAGGTCTTCATGGAACCTGAGATTAGCTTCGAAGGGGAAATGGGGACTGATGGCCCAGCAACTGAAACAGATGGGACAGAATTTGCAGCAGTCTCATCTTCCGAAGCTCAAGCTGAAGCTTCCGAAGCCTATATGAAAGCCTCGGAAGAACAAGAAAAATCTTCCGAAGCCGAAATAGAAGCTGCGGAAGGCTTGTTTCAGATGTCCGAGGAGCTGACCATCACAGATGTCATTGCTGACATAGCATCTGAGGTGGGCAGGGAGGACACTTCTGAAACTCCTCCAATCCAAGCACCAGCTGAACTTCTATCTCAATCACAACCCTCCATCAAGAACCACCACAGTCAAGCACCATCAAAGACAAAGGCAAAAGAAAACTGACTGCGGAAGAGCTTCAGGAGGAGGAAAGGATTGAGAAGGCTAAAAAGAAAGGGAGGTTTCCAACTGAAAAGGTGCTAGCTGCCAGCTCTAAGGCAGCTGCAGCCAATCAGGAAGAAATCAACCTGAAGAGAAGAACAGCACTCATTGACCAGCTCATCAGTCTGGAGCTGTCAATGAGGAAATACTCCTGCTACCACTAGAGGAGTTGGTGACTTTGGAGAGGTCAACCAGGCTACAACAAGAAAGGGAAGCCAGGTTGGCCTTGGAGAAGGCAGAGGAAGAGCAGAGGGAGGCAGCCCTGAAGCTGAGAGAGGAAAGGATCAAATTCCTACTCTCAAGAGGCTTCAGTCTTCCTGAACTGTCTCCACATGACAATGACATGATCCTGCTGCTCCACAATAAAGAGCAGGATCAAATGGAGAAGGAAAGGAAGAAGGCTGCTAGGGAGAAGCTAAAGGTGAAGAGGAAGAGGGAGGAAGAGAAGGAGGTCACTGCCACCAAGAAGTCAACTGACAAAGCCTGGATGAAGGACTATCTCCGGGCACATGGTTTCTCTGGTAGGCAAGTGGGACCTATGTCCGAAAGGACACTCCAGCGGATAGTCAGTGAAATCAAAGCTGACATCCGTTTGGGGAAGAGAAGGGAGATGTACAGGAGGGTACAAGGGACAGTCTCAACCTTAGCCACTCAACCACAGCCACAACCCTCTCCTAAACCAACCCCTTTTCCCATCAAACCTGAACCCACTGATGAAACCTTCACCCTCAACCCACAACTATACCCAAACCTACCACATCACCTCAACCACCCAAACTACCCATCCTAAAACCCAAGACTCAACCCAAAACCACTAAACCTAAGCCTACCCAACAACAAACCAAGACCAAGTCTCCTCAACCTCCTAAACATTTCTCCTTTGAGGAAATTAAGGAGTTCAAGACAAAGCTCATCAATTGCACTACTTTGAGCAGTATCTCCTATGAGGGAGAGGTTATCAACATCACCTATGTTGACAACTCTTCAAGCTCCCTCACCCTAGGCCAATTTCTTGAATTGCCTAGAGACACTTGGGCCAGGCTGCAAGACTTCTTGGTCTCAACTCCGATATCCTCAATGCTGAGGAGAAGAGGCTAAGAAGAAGGCTGGTGACTCTACTGGATACAGGAAAGAGGACAGGATTTCTGGTCAATCTCCTGGGCCTAGAAATGCTATAATCCAGTGGAGGTTCGATGAACCTTCTCACAACTTTGTTGTGGAAAGAGAGAATGGTGAAATCAACAGGCTCAATGCCACTTCTCTATACTGCATCTCAGCAGATTTGATCTTGCTGAGCTTGCAGAGAAGCCATTCTCCAATCCCTCCAACTCTGAGACTGCTGCACACATCAGAAATCACATCAGCGGTCTCCACTTGGCTGAACTAAGTAGAAGAGCCAAGATTGAAGAAGAGTTGAAGCTGAAAAGAGTGGAAGACAAGGAAAGATCAACCACCAAAGGCACAGCCTTTCTACAGATGGTGGAAGGTCCTGAATTGGAACCAATAGTTCGATGGGAATATGACTATACTTCCCATCAACTAACTCTTTTCAGAGGGCCACAACAGAGGGTACACAAAATCCAAGGTGACAGGGTCGAGGTGCTGTCTACCAAGGATTTGTACAAGATTCTCAGCATCACAGCAGGAAAGAATGAAGATACTGATAAACACCTGCTTTCCTTGGTGCTGAGAACTTTGAGAAGAAGAGAGAAGTGAAGTTTTGGTAGCATCAGCCTAGGGGGAGTTTGTTAGATCATGATAAGGCTGGTGCAACCAAATTCACTTCATAGTCACTTTTGGTACACATCAAAGGGCTTCCGAAGTCAAGCAAGAGATCTTCCGAGAGTCTAAGGAACAACAGATGAAGATATCTTCTGAAGGCAAAAGCTGAAGTCAACTGCTGATGACAACAACTGAAGCCAACAGCTGAAGATATCTTCCGAAGACAAAGTCTGATGAAAGAGCTGAAGACAAAGTCTGAAAGCTTCCGAAGACAAAGTCTGATGAAAGAGCTGAAGACAAAGTCTGAAAGCTTCCGAAGACAGAGTCTGATGAAAGAGCCGAAGACAAAGTCTGAAAGCTTCCGAAGACAAAGTCTGATGAAAGAGCTGAAGACAAAGTCTGCTTCCGAAGACAAAGAAGACTCCAAGCTTCGGAAGAAGCAGTCTTCCGAAGTGTAAGTGCCTTCGGAAAGAAGTTATACTTCCGAAGCACTTTATCCTTCGGAAGACAAGGCTAAGTCCAGCAGATAAAAGTATGGTCCTTGTCAGTCCGCATGCGGACCTCTGACACAGCATGGGTTTTTTCCTCGAAAGCCATATTGTTGACATACTTTATTCTACTGCTCACCTTTTGATGATAGTACATGTTACCAACCTTAGTTGGCAGCATGGGTAAGTCAGGGACATGTCCTGACTACCCACTCTCAGGCATGCAAAATGTCTGAAAGACCTCACCTAGAGTCTTGTAGTATAGATGTAAGGTTAGAGGTGTCCAGCTGGAATCAAAGTATTCCGGCTGTAGGTAGTATTATATATATCTTCTCCTTGTAACTCTTTAGATAAGCGATTTGAGTCCAAGTGTCTTGTAATCCTTTGAGTTGAGAAGCAATATATAAAGTACCTTGAAAATTACTTGCTGTGTTAATTTTCTTACTGCTGTTACTTGTTATATTGTGATCAACTCTTCCTAAAGACTGCTGCCGAGTGTTGATTCACAGTGAGTTGAGAGAAAAACCACCCGAAATCGATCCTGCAGATGGTACAGTAGCACAACATTTTTGACATGACTCCATCTTCCTTTAAGGATTATGTTGCACTTGGGTGACGAGGCCCTTAGACGACATAACAAACTACGCAGCATGTGACTCCTGCTAGCCGACTAGCTGAAACATGGATGTGTCACCTTTTTCCACATGAATAACATGCTGGTGAAGAAACTTATCAACCATTTTGTTCTACTTTAACATATTATCAAATTACGTATGGCACAAAATTAAGTTTGTGTGCACTCAAGAAACATTCTTTTGAGGTTGTATCTAGCCATAACCACTACAAGTCAATGAATTTGACTTACGCTTGAGATCTCTGTTTTTGTCTAAACTGTTGGCCACCATGAGGTCTCTATAACTTCAAATTCCTTTTGCTTAAGATGTGTTTTGATTCAACAGGAAGGTGATTAAAAAATCATCTCTCTCTCTCTCCCTCTCTCTCTCTCTCTCTCTTATATATATATATATATATATATATATATATATATTATATAGGGTGGGGTTAGTATGAGAACCTTATATTTTGTGAGAACCCTTTTAACCCAATCCTAACCATAGATCAAAAAATGAATGGATAAGATCTTTCAAAAATTTTTTTTTTTAAAAGGGCATAAAGGTCATTTAATAAATCCATCAAATTCAGATTTAACAGGATCATGATAAGTGTCATCTCTATATCCTCTATTTCTTTTTTTTATATTTAAAAACTTTACCCCCTTTTTATTTAAACAGTCATAACTTTTTTATAAAATGTTATTTTTCTATAAAATTACCACCATTAAACTTATCATATTTTTCTCTTAATTCTACTATAGTATTGCAAAAAAAGTTCACTGTACGTAGTTACATCATATTACAACGTTACACTGTTGTAACATGCAGCAAAGCTATAAACAAAAACAACAAGTTACAATGTTAATTCCCATGTTATCTTGCAAACGACAATAGATCATATAATATTGCACTACTGTACCAAACTTTTACACACCATATTACACCACTCCAACTAACAATAACATCCTCATTACGACAACCTAACAACTAAATGATATTACATCATGTTATACTATGTAATCTTTAGCAAAGTTGTAACAAAAAAATCTAGTTACACTGTTAAATACATGATATTACATCACTCCAACTAAAAGTAGCATAATCATTACAACAAACAAATGACATTACATCATATATAAACCAATGTAAACTAATGTAAACCAATATCAACTAATGTAAAACTATCTGTAAACACAAATGAATCATTAACCAATGTAAATCAAACGTTTTTTAAATGTAAACCATACGACATTACACCATGTCCTAAGATTTATGACTACATCTGGAACAAAACAACCCAAAATATTAACCAATGTAAATAAAAAAAAGTATTACTCGTACACAGTTACATCAAGTTACACTGTTATACTACTGTAACTTATAGTAAAACTGTCACGAAACCAGACTCTAAACCAATGTAAACTATTGTAACCCAATGTAAACTAATGTAAACCAATCTGTAACTTCGATGTAAAATGGTATACTATAGATTTTGTTAAAAAAAATAATGACACAACTATTAATCAAATGCTACACAACTAGCATATGTTAAAAAAATATGCTACACCATTTTTTATGAACTATAATCGAATCTTCGATTACAATCAAGAACATCTTCACAACAACACCCACAAAGAAAACCAAGATCTAAATCAGCATTACAAGATCAAAGAAATCATACAATGCAGCAACCACTAAAGTTGATAATTCAAGTGAAAACATCAAAGATTTTGACTGATTAAGCAAGCAAAACATAAGAATCACAAAATAAATCAGATCTGAGAGAAATGGGTATGAGTAAATTGCCGGTCGGAAGCATGTTTATCGCCGGATATGTAGGGGAGCTCCCGCCGGAAAACTTCGACATACTCGATTCCGATCATTGGTTAACCGATTTAGCCCCACGTTTATCGAAAACGACCCGGGTGAGCTAAAAGGTGGTGTGGTGGCGGCAATAGTGCAAACCCATATCTTAACCCAGATCTAAACGGCCATATTTGAACCCAGATCTAAGGCAGTAGTGGACGAAGGCGGCAGTGGCCGGAGTCGGCGGTGCGATGGACGAAGGCAGCAGTGGTCGGCGGAGGGGAGAGAGGGATGGCGTGGTGGGGTGCAGGTATGCTCGTGGTGGTCGGAGGGGAAAGAGGGATGGCGTGGTGGTGTGCAGGTGGTGGTGGAGTGGAGATGAAAGAGATGAGAGATGGAAGAAAGAGAGGAGATGGTGGTATGTTTAAGGATTTTTGAAGATAAAAATCAAAGGAAAAAAAAAAGAAAAGTCTTTGAAAAGATGAAAAGCTGATTCTGACAAAAGCATAAAGCAAAAAAAGAGTAAAGGACTAATATGCCTTATCTCATCTCCACTATTCAAATGGTATCTATATTTTTTAATATTAAATCAATGGATAGATCTTGGGTTAAAAGGTTCTTACAATTTTTTAGAGTTCTTCACATGAACCCAATCCTATATATATATATATATATATATATATATATATATTATAATTGTATGTTAGAAGTCTATTTATTACATTAGGTGAATAAATCTAACATGTGGTAAACCAATAATTTCTATTAATAAAATAATAAATAATGGAGATTTAATAGATAAATAATAAAAATTTAAGAATTAAAAGATTAAATTTAGAAAAATATAATTGAAATCTTCTAATAAACTAGTAAGATTATATAAATTATTAGAATAATAACATTTATATTTTAGATATGTAATTATTAAAATCATTATTATATAATAGGAGAGATGAAGACACAGAAACAAATCTATACTTCACTAGAAGTCGATAGTAGCAACTCCAGTTACTAATTTATTATTATATAAGAAAATTCATACACACATGCATGTATTATTATGACGATCGATTCTCATATACCTGGTAAAGCAAACTTGGCGCATGATGTGTGCATGTGTGTGTATATTTTTAGCTAGGTTAGTATCCCGTGCAATACACGTGTTACATAAATAAATATTAAATAGTTAGTAATGAAAAGATTAAAATTATAAAACAATATCTTGAGATATGATATTATTGAAATTACATGAGTAAAGACTTTAAATAATAAACAACGACGTATTTTTTAAATTTATTTTTTAATTTTTTATTTTTTTAAAAGTAATGTTTAAAATTTTAGTGCTACATTTAAAAATTTTCTTATGAAGTTTGAATTTTAATCATTTTTTGTTTCATTAAAATTTTATTTTTTAACAACACAAGTTTTAAATATTTCTTATTTTTAATAAAAAGTCTGATGTTTTAAAAAAATTCTTATTTATTAAAAAAATTATTTATTTAGAAATTACATTTATAAAAAGATCTATTTTCTTAATTAATAGAAATATTTTTTAAAATGAATAAAATAAATTATGAGTAGTTAATACAATTATTTATTGAGAGAGATAAGCGGAAAACTAAGATTTACAAGTTATATCATTGCGCCATGTGTCACTAAAAAACTTTTTTTATTAGTATACATAGATTATGATCTTTCACACAAAACGATCTTAGTTTTATGATATTAATTTTCATCTCAAAATGAATCATACAAAAACAGGTAAGTGTACCTATCATATATGTAATGTAGTTTTGGTAAAAACCAAGTATTAATCCAAGGATACTAGGTACTGAGAGTAAACATTTATCATTATTTAGCCCACAAAGATAAATGATTGTATATGTTATGTTTAAATTAAAATAAACATAAATAATAAAAATAGATGAAGATTGAAATTATAATCAAGTAATGAAGTGTTCACTTAGACTTTGAATTCACCAAACCAAATAATGACAACATACACATATTTATGATGGGATCATTTATACATGTGTAACACTAAAGTAAACTAGACCACGTCAAGGCTACTTGATCTATGATAATTCAGAAAATTAAAATGATATTAATATATTAACCACCTAAAGCCATTCAAAGAAGGCCCAAATGATACAATTTTGTTGAATATTAAGGGGACTAAAATCATGCTAAGTTATTTAATCTCATAATCATTTGGAAAGTTAAAACCATAAAACATACTAACCACCTCAAATCATTTAATGAAAACAACATCATGAAATTCTCCAACTTGGTGAATATCATATCACGAATATATGAACTACATGTATGTGCTATTAACCATAATCACATATACAAAATGATATGATGAATTCACGACGAATGTAACGACCTTTCCAAGCATATACACAAGAATGCACATACGAACAATAATCCTACATATTCCAATCTCTATCCATCATTCCTAGTCAAATACAATGAATGTACACAAATACAAATACATAGTCATGAATAATACCCCTAATACGTACGGATTTCCAATATTATATGATCAAGATACCCAGAGATGGAACATATAATCAAGTCAAAAAACACACATAATCATCGAAGAAATTTCAATAACATGTTAAAAACATTAACATAATCATCATCAAGAATCATATGTAAATCATCAAGTAGCTAGGATTCATCTAATCTAAATGAACCAAGAGTTTTAATTCATGCTAACTATAAAAATACCCAGATAAAATCGATAATTAAAGAGATACATGGTTAGATAAAGAGTAAATCATATCAAAATCAAACTAGAATGGATAGAATGATGTTTGATCCTTCCTAAGTTGATACTCTAATATTTTATGACTGTATGTGAAAATCGATCATGGGGCTAAAGAGAGTTAAGGGTTTTGTTCCCCAAATTTGTATTTAAGAATGAGTATTGATGTAAGCCAAAAAATAGATATAGAGTCGCATAGTGTCGTGTCGAACATCAGTTGGCTCATATTGTCATGTCGATATGGGACGCGACCATGTTACCGGCTAAACTTTAGAAACTTCACTTGTTTCTAGAATTTTCCACCAAAATTAACAAGTAGCAATCCAAAACAACTAAATTCAATAAAACATGATTAAGTGTCTTTCGAATAAATTTATAACAAAAAACATTTAAACAAGGATGCTATGCTTTACGAATATGTATAATTATAATCATATCACCGCATGCAATTTACATCATTAAAAGGTTACAATGCTTCTTAGAATAAACCTAGATTGGCAGGTTAATATCTTCACACCAAGTCATAAAAAACGGGGTTTCAGTCGCTTTGTAAGCATGTTTTTAAAATAATATTTCTTATACAAGATTATAAATTTCAATCATTTTTAGAAGACAACTCATACACCTATCCACCTCCTATTTCTATCTTACAACTAATCTCAATTACCCGTCATTGACGGACTCGAACCTTGACCTTAAGGGGAGCGTTATCACACTAAAATAACAACATCCTTAGAAATAATTATAATTGTAACTAGGTTTTCCTAACCCGCGCGTTGCGCGAGAAGTTCCACTAGGATCACAAATATCAAAACGCGAATGCACCAAGACACTGTGGTTGTAGCGTACGTGACATGATAACATATAGCTAACAAACGACCCGACTTGTTTTCGGATTTATTTACATCAAACCGTAAAATAACTTGAATTTATACCGTTCAACGAAAATGTGTTATACTTGAGCCGTCTCTTTTTCAAACAAAATTATGTCGAAACGTAGTCCAACTCAAAACGTACATAAAAATTACGTGTAGTTGCGTCGTATGCAACGTGATAAAGTATAGATTATGATTGTCCCGACTCATTTCTGAATTAAATTTATATTAAAACATATAGTAACTTGGATTTATATTGTTGAATAAAAGCGTTATATATTTGGCACCACTCATTTCATAATAAAATTTATGTCAAAGTGTAGGCGAATGATGAAATATAGGTTATCTCAAAGCGCATATAAAATATTATTATTATAAATAATTTATTTATTGTTATTTGACCGGAAACTTTACAAATCTAAGAGGGTCAAGTGATATTTTATAAAGTTTTTAAAACGTGTTAGGATGTGAAAAAATCAAAGTGGATCAATTAGAACACTTAAAAACACGCAATAAACAAATTATATACATATATATATATATAGAAGGTCATTCAAATGAAACCAAAATTATGGAAAAAACTATGAGAACCATTATGGGCCTTAGATTTTGTTAATCAAGGGTCTATATTAATTTGGCTAAAATAGTAATTTTGGTTGTTTTAAAAATGACGGAAAGTATGGAAGAGGGGTACTTTTGTAAATCTACCCTCATTTAAGAACCACCCCGAAATTCTCGCACCCATATGAATCAGTTGCATAATCTCCCTTAATCCGCTCAATTTCAAGAATCCCATATCAAATTCAGAATCTTATCTCAAATTCAAACCCCTATCTTGAAAGCCTGAAGATTCCGAAACCCTCAATCAATTTTAATCTGCATTGAACGCACCCAATCCGTCTCATTAGAGTCGAATTTCGAACTCATGATCTTTCATATAAAAGTTTGATTCGAATCATAATCTGCTGAATATTACTGGTATGTCGATTTTCGTATGTTATTTGATTGTGTATATGAAGCTGGTATATAAAAACTTGGGCTCAGAAGTTGATTTTTTGTTATGATTTTGTGCATGTTTTTGTTGTTTGTGTTAGGGCTGAATAATGTAGATTATGTTCAATAGAAATCGAGGTATATGCTGATTGCTACAAGTGAGAATCATGTTAGATGACCATTCTGTGTGATATTTTTAATTCCAAAACAGGTTGCAGTAGATGTCTTAGTTTCCATTAGAATATACCTTAAATCATTCATCAATTTGTTATATTAGCTCCATAACCATATATTTCATAGTATTCCAGTTTCATAAAACCCGATTCTCTTCTCAATGGCAAATTCCCAACATGTTGAGTATATTCTATGAATGTGTTGTATTTTCTAACAAATTGGGTTATTTTAGGCACATAGATAGTTTTTGGCATTATAATATGCTTATTTATTGATAGCCTGTATCCTAAGGATAATCTTATGTATATATTTTAGTGTTGATTTGTTTTCTTCATTGTAATGTTCGATTTTCATATTATCAAAGTAGTTGAATTATTTTAGTAGGCTTATGGTTCATCCCAATGGTCGTCAATTTCCCTAAATGGCATTTATGCGTATAATTATTTGAAAGTAGTCGAAGTTATTGAAATTTCCAAATATTCTTTTTTGGTTAATCACTTAGTCATTATGATATTATTGGTCATAAATGTTTTATTATAGTTGTTAGATGTTCCTATAATTTTATCATTTAAAAGATTGATCTAAAAGGTTCTTGTGTATATGTTTGCATTCCTAGTATATATTTGGTTATCTCCTCTGTATTTTTACCTTGTAATAGTATGTAGTAATTCATTACTGGTTTCTGTTCAGTGTTCAATTAAATCAAACGATCAAGACATTTTCAAAGTTTAAAAAATTACCTACCCTTCCATCATGTGCACAGGTACCTATTCAATGTTTTTTCAGATCAATATTTGTATGTTTTTTGATAATCCGTTTCATGTTTTATTTTTTATTATTGCCTTTTGCATCTCGCAAAAGTCTCAGGCTAGCTAGTAAGGCTCACTCATTGAGAAAGTCATCAAGCGGTGATCCACAGAAACCCATTATTATTCCTGATCATTCTAGTGAGGGCAATCGTTTGGTTAATGATCTGTCTCATACTTCAGTTTATCCACGAGGTAATCATCAAAGACTTCTAAGTATTTTAATTGATTTTGTCTTTCTCCGGATTCCATTATAACATCCTAAGATCTTTTTATCATAAACGACATCTTCTCTAACATTATAAGATATTTCATTGCTCTTAGGTGAAGGAAATGAATCTCATCCCATTATATGTTATGATTCAAATCAGCCTAGGCGATACACTAAGAAAATTATTGGCAAGTATGCTTCTATTTCTAGTTACGTAGCACCAAAACCATTGAAATCATTGATTGATATGCGGTTGACGCATTCTTGTTAATTCAGCCGAAGAGGTGTTGGGGAAATCTAAAATGCAGTTAGATCAACCTAATGAGGTTCTTCACATACATACTTCAAGTAGTAAGAAGTCAAAAATATTACTGAATTCAAGAAGTCAAAACTTTATCATGTTAGATATGTAGTTTATTACGCAACAAACGAAATGGGATTGTTTCTTAATTTATTTTTATTTTTAGAAAATGAATCTCCCATTGGTGCCTCACTTAAAAAGTATATTACCTGACCAATTTCCTTTTAACCATTTATATTATATGTTTTCCCACCCGAGTTGGTTATTCATTGATATATGTTTATTATCACCATATACCTTGCACCTTGTTTAATGTGCATATGTTGTGTTTTTATAGGACGATATGACATCAATCATTTGGTATCATTGTAATTATTAGTATGTATTCATAAAACACCTTTTGTTCACCAGTGACGCTTGTGTACCTTCGTATACGTTTGATATTTTTAATAATTAATGGCGTATGTTTTTGTTTGGTAAATGTAATAGTGTTAACATAAAATCTAGATCATATTTATCATTTTCTCAATAGATTTTTCTAAAACTATTTAACACCTTTTATTTCCCAATGGTTTCCCACCCTATACAACCAAGGATGTAGATTTAGTAAATTTCACATTCATATGTTTTTATGTTAATTTTATGCATTAATGCATATATGCATGGATGCATTAATGCATCGATACCATTAATCAGATCATGCATATCAGGATCAAATACATCTACGCAAACCATAAGTTACATATTTGCATACGCCTAATGTAATCATTCACATTCGAAGGAAGCATGATTACTGCATATAAAATTTCTAATTAAACTTGCTAACTATAAAAGTTTGCCTACTAAGAAGAAATTACATTACACAATTATTAAATCCAATATTCTTTGTTTTCACTTATCAATTCTCCTTCAAAAATTGGAGATCATTTACGTACTTGCTTTGATGTATCTCCTTGCTTCCTTATTTTTTCCTGCTTCCTTTTTCTTTATGTTATTTGGATTTTGATCACAGTTTCTTGAATCATGTAATCAAAAGAATATTTTGAGTTGTTTTTCACTCTCGTCGCCATTCTGTCAACGAAATCCACAGATATTATCGTTTTATCGTTTACTATATCTTTTTATCGTTTACTAATAATGGGTCTTTTTTGTCTCAGGCAAGCTTCTTTTTCGCGCCTTAAGCCTAGGCGACAAGCAAGGCTGTTGCGCGTCGAATGCGCGCTTGCGTTTTTTACAACTATGGTTCAAACATATTAAGATATTATTTCCCATTCTTCTTTACGTGGTATCAGAAGTAAGGCATTTGGTATGCACAGCTGTCGCTTCCAGTTTTGATTGCTTCCTCCGTTACCATTCGAGTGACTAATCACTATAACACCATTTTTAGTTTTCGAGTCATTGTGCTACGAGGTTCTGCATCCATACAGTGGAAGTTAAATAACCGACTTTAGTTCTTTTTCGACAACGCGTGTATTGCCTCTACCGATCTACTTTGTTGAGTTGGACATTTCTAACTCACTCATTTTGCACCTTCTGTCGTTATTTAACGTTGTTTTTTTAACGCCACTAGTGATAGACAAATAGTGGAAAAAGAAATTTGTTCGAAGTTGTGTTTTCTGATCAAATTCTAGTGGCGGCCACGTCCAGAGTTTGACGGGATATCACAAATGCCTTACCTGAAATAGTTTCTTTAAACCTGTATGAGAGATCTCCAAAATCTTCGAGCAAGCTCAGAAACAAAGTGTGGGTTCTGCTATTGAGGTAGAGATGAGGATATGAAAGGTCATGTGGCTAATATTGTCACACCCTCAATTTCCACAAACGGGGTAGTACCGTTAGGCGTGTGACTTCCAGGATCTCAGCCACTAGTTACACCAAACGACACGTTATTTATAAAACAAAATTTATTTTTTAATGTTTGAAATTACCAAAGATCGAGTTATTAACGTAAACATAATAGAAGTTGAGGAAGCATAATAAATCTTAAATCTTTAAATGGCGCAACACGCGCAAACCAAATAAATGAAATTCATTGAAAGTTTTAATTAAATCACGTGTGCTGTTGAATGCATGAATGATATGATCCTAAGCGTGCGCGTCTTGTGAACCTGAAAGAAATATGCTAAAGTGTCAACACAGGTTGGTGAGTTCACAGGTTTTGATAAATAGAACATAAAGTAAACCGATACAGTAAACAAGTAATATCAGTTGATAGCTAGTCTACTTAACCAGTTACTAAGTGTATGAAGTTCGCAACCGAAGCTGACAATGTAAATGAACACCTCGGCTGTGAATACCAGGTCACAGCAACAGAAATTAGGTCAATTAAACACCCGTTTGACGAACGTTGTGCTAGCGCGACTAGCCCAGGTGGGGTTTGTCAAACCCAATAGATCTACTCAGAATTACCTCGCTATACTACATACATTAACGGTTTGAAAATGAGGACTTAAGTGGTATCACACTAGTAAACAAGTGATATTACAGTAATACTGATCAATGAAAATGAATTTGTTTCCCACGTTTCTTTCACCCCAAGAAAGTAGTTAAAAGTGGGGCTGAGAACTCACCTTGATTGCACAACAACGCGTAAATGTAAGCACAAAGATTAGAGTTTCCGGTTAACCTGAACGTCATTTAATATTATATATATATATATATATATATATATATATATATATATATATATATATATATATATATATATATAGAAGGTCATTCAAATGAAAACCAAAATTATGAAAAAACTATGAGAACCATTATGGGCCTTAGATTTTGTTAATGAAGGGTCTATATTAATTTGGCTAAAATAGTAATTTGGTTGTTTTTAAAAATGACGGAAAGTATGGAAGAGGGGTACTTTGTAAATCTACCCTCATTTAAGAACCGCCCCGAAATTCTCGCACCCATATGAATCAGTTGCATAATCTCCCTTAATCCGCTCAATTTCAAGAATCCCATATCAAATTCAGAATCTTATCTCAAATTCAAACCCCTATCTTGAAAGCCTAAAGATTCCGAAACCCTCAATCAATTTTAATCTGCATTGAACGCACCCAATCCGTCTCATTAAAGTCGAATTTTGAACTCATGGTCTTTCATATAAAAGTTTGATTCGAATCATAATCTGCTGAATATTACTGGTATGTCGATTTTCGTATGTTATTTGATTGTGTATATGAAGCTGGTATATAAAAACTTGGGCTCAGAAGTTGATTTTTTGTTTTAATTTTGTGCATGTTTTTGTTGTTTGTGTTAGGGCTGAATAATGTAGATTCTGTTCAATAGAAATTAAGGTATATGCTGATTGCTACAAGTGAGAATCATGTTAGATGACCATTATGTGTGATATTTTTAATTCCAAAACAGGTTGCAGTAGATGTCTTAGTTTCCATTAGAATATACCTTAAATCATTCATCAATTTGTTATATTAGCTCCATAACCACATATTTCATAGTATCCTAGTTTCATAAAACCCGATTCTCTTCTCAATGGCAAATTCCCAACATGTTGAGTATATTCTATGAATGTGTTGTATTTTCTAACAAATTGGGTTATTTTAGGCACATAGATAGTTTTTGCATTATAATATGCTTATTTATTGATAGCCTGTATCCTAAGGATAATCTTATGTATATATTTTAGTGTTGATTTGTTTTCTTCAATTGTAATGTTCGATTTTCATATTATCAAAGTAGTTGAATTATTTTAGTAGGCTTATGGTACATCCCAATGGTCATCAATTTCCCTAAATGTCATTTATGCGTCTAATTATTTGAAAGTAGTCGAAGTTATTGAAATTTCCAAATATTCTTTTTGGTTAATCACTTAGTCATTATGATATTATTGGTCATAAATGTTTTATTATAGTTGTTAGATGTTCCTATAATTTTATCATTTTAAAAGATTGATCTAAAAGGTTCTTGTGTATATGTTTGTATTCCTAGTATATATTTGGTTATCTCCTCTGTATTTTTACCTTGTAATAGTATGTAGTAATTCATTATTGGTTTCTGTTCAGTGTTCAATTAAATCAAACGATCAAGACATTTTCAAAGTTTAAAAAATTGCCTACCCTTCCATCATGTGCACATGTACCTATTCAATGTTTTTTCAGATCAATATTTGTATGTTTTTTGATAATCCGTTTCATGTTTTATTTTTTATTATTGCCTTTTGCATCTCGCAAAAGTCTCAGGCTAGCTAGTAAGGCTCACTCATTGAGAAAGTCATCAAGCGGTGATCCACAGAAACCCATTATTATTCCTGATCATTCTAGTGAGGGCAATCGTTTGGTTAATGATTTGTCTCATACTTCAATTTATCCATGAGGTAATCATCAAAGACTTCTAAGTATTTTAATTGATTTTGTCTTTCTCCGGATTCCATTATAACATCCTAAGATCTTTTATCATAAACGACATATTCTTTAACATTATAAGATATTTCATTGCTCTTAGGTGAAGGAAATGAATCTCTCCCATTATATGTTCTGATTCAAATCAGCCTAGGCGATACACTAAAAAATTATTGGCAAGTATGCTTCTATTTCCTGTTACGTAGCACCAAAACCATTGAAATCATTGATTGATATGCAGTTGACGCATTCTTGTTAATTCAGCCGAAGAGGTGTTGGGGAAATCTAAAATGCAGTTAGATCAACCTAATGAGGTTCTTCACATACATACTTCAAGTACGAAGAAGTCAAAATATTGCTGAATTCAAGAAGTCAAAACTTTATCATGGTAGATATGTAGTTTATTACGCAACAAATGAAATGGGATTGTTTCTTAATTTATTTTTATTTTAGAAAATGAATCTCCCGTTGGTGCCTCACTTAAAAAGTATATTACCTGACCAATTTCCTTTTAATCATGTATATTATATGTTTTCCCACCCGAGTTGGTTATTCATTAATATATGTTTATTATCACCATATACCTTGCACCTTGTTTAATGTGCATATGTTGTGTTTTTATAGGACGATATGACATCAATCATTTGGTATCATTGTAATTATTAGTATGTATTCATAAAACACCTTTTGTTCATGAGTGACGCTTGTGTACCTTCGTATACGTTTGATATTTTTAATAATTCATGGCGTATGTTTTTGTTTGGTAAATGTAATAGTGTTAACATAAAATCTAGATCATATTTATAATTTCCTCAATAGATTTTTCTAAAACTATTTAACACCTTTTATTTCCCAATGGTTTCCCACCCTATACAACCAAGGATGTAGATTTAGTAAATTTTCACATTCATATGTTTTTATGTTAATTTTATGCATTAATGCATATATGCATGGATGCATTAATGCATCGATGCCATTAATCAGATCATGCATATCAGGATCAAATACATCTACGCAAACCATAAGTTACATATTTGCATACGCCTAATGTAATCATTCACATTCGAAGGAAGCATGATTACTACATATAAAATTTCTAATTAAACTTGCTAACTATAAAAGTTTGCCTACTAAGAAGAAATTACATTACACAATTATTAAATCCAATATTCTTTGTTTTCACTTATCAATTCTCCTTCAAAAATTGGAGATCATTTACGTACTTGCTTTGATGTATCTCCTTGCTTCCTTATTTTTTCCTGCCTCCTTTTTCTTTATGTTATTTGGATTTTGATCACAGTTTCTTGAATCATGTAATCAAAAGAATATTTTGAGTTGTTTTTCACTCTCGTTGCCATTCTGTCAATGAGCATTTGTGCATCTCTTGAACCAATGTAGAGGTTTATATCTCTCCTAAAGTTCCGATAATCTTCAACGTTCCCATGCACCTGGCTATGACCACCACTACTCAAGCATCTAAGTCTATATGCAATACTTGGTCATATATTCAAAGTTGACAGACTTAGAATGTACCTTTTATCTACATAGTGTAACTTTCTTCTAGTTTTACTAAACATCATACCTTCACCATCCAGCAGATCGTGGTTATGTGCCTCAATAAAATTATACAAACAATATTGTGAAGTTTCTGGTATGATTTTAAATTTTACACTCGCCTTGCATCGTAACTTTAAAGTTACTCATTCTCCTTGTAGGTCCTTCTATTTTATCTTGCAATGTATCAATGGCTACTGTCCCTGGCTTTCCATACTTGTTACAAACTATATATCGATGTGTTATTTCTCCATTTTTACGCTTTATTGTGCTACATCTTGTAGAAAACCCTGCACTTTCAGCATATGCGTCATACATCTTCTTAGCCTCTTGGAATGTTGAATAAAATTCTCTAACTACAGGCTTTAGCTTTGCCGGTACTACAGGAAGCCAATAGGTTGAACCATTTGGAGAGTAAATAAGGTTTGGTTCACTAGGTTTGTTAGCGTCTTCATCACTTGAGATAACATAAACGTGTATAGTTACTGATATTAGTTTGTGAACCCCATGTTTTTAACATCCAAATCTTTAAACAATTGATTCAACTTTTTCTAATTTCAATGTGAATCTTTATCAAATTAAATATCTTTTTAACATTCAATTTTCTTAAATTCTTCTTCATGTAAATATGAATTGTCTAAAATAATTGAAGCCTAATATATTTGAACTTCATTTCAATAGTTTTTTTAGTCCAACATTTTAATTTATCATCATGTCCAATTGTTTTGACATTTTATATGCATAGATGCATATTCTTCTAAATCTCCCTTATATAATTCATCTTTGTTTTGAATTTTGTTCAACCCTATTATCAATACCATCAATTATTAACAACTTCTTCTAAATCTCCCTAACATTTTTATGCATAGATGCAATCATACCCAATTCATCCCAATTTCTTATCGTATCCAATGTTTTCTCGTCCATTCTTCCCTCAACACACCCCGTCCATATCATAATTGCAATCAGCAGCTTGGTCTGGGCTTCTTAAAAATTCATTTCTTTTAGTTCTTGTTGGATAATTCATCATCAACAAATCTTTATATGATATGTTGCTCCTCATCTCGTCCTGTTTGTTATGAATCCCATCATTAGTGTTCATCCGGTCATTTGAATATGCACAGTTTTCATCAGGTGTCTTATCTATCAGGCTTTTTTAAGTCATTTCGAATAATCTAGCCCCTGTATATTGGGCTCGTGATTGCATCAAATGTTCTCCTGGTCGACTTGTCCCCTGTTCTCCATTTGTTCCTGCAACAATTCCGAATGAAAATTAATCGCATGATCTGTATCATCCCACATACTAAGTTGCAATAAATAACTTGAATTCTTGTTTTTTTAACCCTAACCACTCGATTTTTATCATGTTACAAAGCTATGGAGGTTTACAATCATGACTAAATATTACCCATTATTCAGCAGATATTCTCCCCACAATCTGTTTGATCAACCAACAATTATCCTTCGGTTGATAACCACTTTAGACTCTTGTGTCCTAACCTTAAAGTATGATTATATGTATCGTATGTTATGAATCGCAGGTTTGAGGAAGAAGAAAGAACGTGGTCTCATGTGTATTGGTGGAGGGAACAGTTTATTCCAGAAATTTAATTTAAAAATGTGTTAATTACCTATTTGCCCTTATATCTAATTATAATAAAAAATAATTTCATTTTGACAGAAAATTCTGATTGATTGAAAGTGGTTCTTTTAGTTTTTTCCAAAAAAATAGTTTTTATTTGAATGGATCCCTATATATATATATATATATATATATATACATGATTTAAATATTATTATTATATTTTATTATTATTATGATTGTAGAATCAGAGTTAAATTGGTGAAATGTTTTTAGAAACTACGGTTTTAATCACTGTTGTTAACAATCTGTGAAATTTTGGTTCTTTTTACTAGCAAGGGATACAAAATATGTTAATTTCATTTGAAATGTTATCCTTAATCCAGAGATGCCTCAATCGTTTTGAGTCCCCATGCGAAATAATACACAACTGTCTCTTATTTTTTTTTAAGAAATCTAGTTTTCAATTTATGTTTTTCATTTTGATCAAACCAGTTCATATTCTCCATCTCAATTTGACATGGAATCAACTATTCAACTAAAAACTAACTATTGTTTTTTTAATTCGATGGCTATCAATGCAAGGAGATCAAAAAAGAGTATGCCTAATAAGAAACCAGAATGTTGGAGTGGAGTTGGACTATGGATAAATGTTTTTTTTTTTAATTGAAGGCCCCACTAATTTGAGTGCTTTACGTTAATCTTTAAATACAAAACCCTACAATCATTTCATTTTCTTTTTCTTTATCTCATTCCTCTGCTTTATTGTTGTGTATCGGTTTAAAGAACCAGAACTAACCTCTTTATAGATTAAATGGTTAGTAGTAATTCTCCTTCTTTCAAGCTTTGCTTACTAGTAAATTCAACTAAAGAAGACCCTCTTCTAATGTATCTAAAACCTATGGCTAAAATGTGAAGACAAGGAACCAAAAAAATCATATTTTAGCTCAAGCCCACCAACTAAAAATATAAATTCATGTGATTTGCATGATGATAAGATCTCTTTTAACATAAAATTAAATTAGTATCAAACTCGAATGATATTTACTTCATTATTTTCTTGTTCAGGTATCCAACTCAATTAAATTTGTATACTTTGCACATTATAGTTCATTTCAAACCAAGTAGACCGGAGTCATCATTTATAAATAACTAAATGGGGCTCATATGGTGAAACGGATTCAGTTGTTTATTACCGTTTTTCATATATAAAACGATAAGCATCATATGCTAATCCGTTTAGGTATTATCACTTTCTGTGAAAACCCACATTCAACAACCATAAATAAATGTAAAAAAAATTATGGGCAGCATTCTCTCTATTAATCCCTTAAACGGTAGGTGTGACCAATAATGGAATTTTACATTTAATTAATGATGTGTGCGTCATGCTTATATATTGAAACATCCAGATTGGGCTAACTCTTAATAAACTCTAATTACACCCTTTTTTGGCAACCAAACTTCAACACTCACCAGTCTAATAATTTCTTCTCCAACTCCAACACCCACACCTACTTGTTTTATACTACACAATCAGTAACCAACTAAACCTCAATTCTATATAACAATCTAAGTTACATCTATATATATGCACTCATTTCATCAATCTTTATCAAACTTCTTTTTGTATTTCTCAAATCATATGAAGGAGGAGACTGTTTAGGGAAATGACCCATGTTGGAGAAGCAGGGTACATGCTAGATTTGTTTGGATTGCATCACATGATTTTGCTTGTACACTGCTTCTCCATCTTGGACCGTTTCCCTTAGATTCTTGACAATGGACAGGTATGATCACAGATCATTAAATTACAACAAACAATAATATAGTCATGAATCCTGATTTTCTTACATTATGATCTTCCAACTTTCGCAAACCAACCCCCCCCCCCCCCCCCCCCCCCACCAAAAAAAAAAAAAAAAATTTACCGTTGCTGTATCTGTATAAATGTAATGCTAACAAAAAGATATGATATCACATATATAAGTTACTTTGAATAAATAGTTGCAAGCCCATCAGTTCATATTACGCACGATTTGGCTTGTTTTCTAGAGCAAATGCAGCCGAATCCACATGAACAAGCAAACAAGAATATATTTTTTGCTTCAAACGATCAATAGTCTCCACTTGGACTCCTTTTTTCTCTAATATCATCTTGTTTCTTATATTATCAAGCCACTCGTTTGCGAGCTTGAGTTGAGACAATGTCATAGCAATCTGACTATTTGGTTCGGTTTTGGTTGCAGCATTATTGTGATTTTTCCCTTTCCCTTTCACACTTTCTATATTTCCCATTTGAAACCCAACTTCAAGTGCTTTTTCTAGAAATTCTAGAAACCAAGATTGTGTTTCGTCAAACAGAATCTCTCTTAGCGCTTTTACCTCTTTGAGACCATCTCCATTTGCCCATTCTATTTTTTCACCAACACTTAGCTCCATTGAAGTCTTTTGGGTCTTTTTTGTACTTTTACCTCGAGCTAGCGTGATCTTTTTGTCAGATTTTTCTGTGTTTTCTGGTGTTGGTGAACTACTTGAAATCTGAAGCAATCGATCCTTTGTGGGGACAATAGCAGCATTTTCTTGCTCTATCATTCCATATAATGAAAAGAACTTGGCCAGAGACTCATGAGGTTTTGTGTGTGATGTGGATGAGCAGAGTTGACCAAACAATCTGAATTGAGATTTTTAGAGACAAAAAAGATGTTAGGCTATCTTGGATTGCTTACTAAAACATTTGCTAGTTTCTAGTGTTCTGATAAACTATATTAAGTGTTTGATCTTGCTTATTAAAATGCTTATTTGATTATTTGGGATCGATATATGCTGTTTGCAGTTGTTCTACTTATAGCAGAAAACAAGTAGATAAACATGAATCCCAAACCCCTCTTTAGATTTATATACTTGTTCATGATGTTCTTATTTTCTGGCTTCTAAATCAACTTACTCGATGCATTTGACAAGATTTGCTGCTATTATTGCTTCCTTCTGAGCTTCTGCTGCTGCGCGAGAAGCTAAGGTTTTTCTTCTCATTGTTACCTTGTCAAAGATCCCGTTACAAACATAGTTAGCTACATTCAGGGGTGTTCGGATCAATGAGAATAAATGAGATACATGGTGATTGGTTCCAAGGTATGAGTTCTAATATTAGGAATCATATCCTTAAAATTGGGGATTTTAAACAAGAATTCGGTTTAGAAATAGATTTTGGAGTGCAAACAAAACATCATTATTTCCCATGACCCTAAACATACCTTGGCAAGACATAGAAGGTTAGGAGGCAAGGAAGACCATGGAAGTGACTCAGAAGAATGGTTTTTATCTCTCCTTTGGACCAAATTTGAGTTGATGTTTTCTTGCTTAATTGTCAACGGTTGTGTGCCTCCTTGCAATCTTATTGCATCAAAAGACTTTTGTAAATTTGTTACCACCTTTGCCTGCAATGTGAAATTACCTAAACATGTCTGTACAAAGTTGTTATTTGGTATTAAGATTTGAGTACTAGAATAAAGTTTCATACTTGATCTTTTATATCATGTTGTCCGTCCTTCATTGTGCCAATTCTCTCATTTTCATCTTTCTTATCATTTTTCGGCACAACTCCTTGCATATACCTTGAAGCAACAGTAACTTTCTCTTCTTTAATCACAATTTTCTTCTTTGCTCTCTCTGGTTTAGCTTCCTCCAATTCACTTGATTTCGTAGCTTCAGATGGCTCCAACATCTGCATCAAATCTTTTGGGTACCCAATAAATGGATGTCGGCCTGGAACAGGCCGCACCCCAACCAGAACAGGCACCGGAGTGCCAAATTCCATTCTGTCAACCCAAAAGAATTGACCCAATTGCAGTTTATTGTTCAAAATGAGCTCGTTGTCATCTTTTGAAAGCGATGCATATGTTGAATGTGATGAATCTGAGATTTTGATGAAGAAGCCATGGTTTGGCCATAGTTCGGACCCATTTAGTGCTGGCACAATGCTGATCACCTGCAAGAGGATTGACCGGTGTTCACCACGAACTTTTTTGTTGGAATTAATAGTTTTAAGTAGTTTCAGGAGCAGCCCTGGTGTAAGAGATGCCATTCTTTTGTTGAAAGAATGTAGAAAATGAAATATTGAATATTAGAATATAAAAGTGAAGAAGAAAAGAAATCTATTTGGCATGCAGAATAATTATGGCACCTTACCATAATGCAACTATAACTTGACTTTTAAGCAAAGACAGCACTTTCTACCGGCAATGACAATTATACCCTTGCTTGTGGATGAAGCTTTGAGGCCATCATACTAGCTTGAAACTATGCAGATGGGGTTAAGTTTGTAAAATTGACCTCCCTGTTCAGCTGTCTCATTACAGGAAGATCAAATGGCTCCATTAGAGAGGTATTGAAATTGCAATGTTCTAATCACAAGTGTTCTACAACACCTTTCTTGCATAATAACAAAATTACAACCATATTTTTTTAACAAATACATGGTATAATCTTGCAACATAACAATAAACTTTCTATAAGTATGTTGTTAGTTTACATAATTATCAACAGAAACATTATATTGGTAACCATAACTTAAACTTTAATGATGAGAATGACTCATATGATTATGTACAACACATTTTCTACTAAATAAATGAAAGATTACTATGTCAATTAAGCAAAACATTAGCTTCCATCTCAGAACGTACAAGGCTAGCATAAACACCATCAGAATTATTGGCGATGAGCGCGTCATGAATTCCATATTCAGACACTTTACCATCTTGGACCACTGCTATAACGGTGGCTTCTTTGATGGTGGAGAGGCGGTGGGCAACGACAATGGTGGTGGTGTGTTGGATGATCTTCCTAAGTGCTTCTTGAACATGCTTCTCAGATTCCAAATCTAGGGCGCTTGTGGCTTCATCTAGTAATAACACCTTTGATTTCATCACTATAGCCCTTGCTATTGCTATCCTCTGTTTCTGACCTCCTGATAGTTGAATCCCACTCTCACCAACCTAAGAAGTTAAACAATTATTGAAGCTAACAGAAGAATTTACTAGACATGAGATAATCACAATTAACATAAGATAATCAGTTGAAACAAGAAGGGTTTGTAGAAGATAATGTTTGTGTTTTTGTTATTTGGAGTCTAGTGTCATCTTACTGACCATATGACAGTAGAAAGATCCTACATCTGACATGCATACCTCAGTTTCATATCCTTGAGGGAGTCCACAGATGAAGTTGTGAATGTGAGCTTCTTTAGCAGCTTCTTCAATCTCTGACCATGAAGCATTAGGGTTCCCAAATCGTATATTTTCTCGAATCGTACCTGCAAACAATGTAGGCTCTTGACCCACCATCGCTATTTGAAGTCTCAGCCACTTCACATCAAGATCCCTCAAATCGGTTCCTCCCATCAAAACTTTTCCTCCAATCGGATCATAAAACCTCTGCGTCAACCATATCACCGTTGATTTACCGGAGCCACTACCGCCGACGATCGCCACCATCGTTCCACCTTTCACCTTCAAACTGAAATCCCTCAACACCATCACATCAGGTCTCGAAGGATAAGCGAAATTCACCATCTTGAACTCCAAATCAAACGGCTTTGATCGTTCGATCTTCTTCCCTTTTCCACAAATTAACGGAATCCGATTCATGATGTCGAAAACAGCGGGAATTGCAGTTGACGCCATTGAAGTATCTGGAGCGAGTCCCGCCAGTTGACCAACAGAAAACGAACTCAATACGAGAATCAAGAATATCTTGTACACATCTCCGAATTTGGTGTACTCTTGTTTCACAAGGTAAGCCCCAAAGAACAAAACTAGGGTATAAGCTGAATACATTGCACCTTGAGAAAACCCTAAAGCGATTCCAGTGATTTGGGATCTTTTTATAGAAGTTGATTTGGGTTTTGATAAAGATTGCTCAAAAGATTGAACAATCTTTTCTTGAGTTGCAAAAGTTGCTACTGTTCTAATGTTTGACACTGCACCTGAAGCTATACCACTGGCTTTATCATAAGAACCATTATCTAGCTTTGAACCAATGTTGATAATCAAGCTAAAGTAGCTAGCTCCAAGTGTAAAAGGTGTAACAACAGTAGCCAAAAGGGCTAACCTCCATTCAAGATAGAACGAGACGCTAAGACCAACAGCAGCGGAACTCAAACCCATGAATAAAACAGAGTATCTGTCACCTAGAATTGACCGAAAGCTTGTGCAGTCAATGGACAGTTTGGAAACAAGTGACCCTGTTGAGTTCTGATCCGAGTCAAACCATCCGGGCTCTTGGTTTAGTATAGACCGAAAGAGTAGATCACGAACCCGTTTGGTGAGCTTAGTACCAGCCCAACTGCAGAAACCTTGTTGCCCCGTCATGGTTAGAATACACCCCAACCCAAGCCCTGCTAATGCCAAACAGAGGTACCCGACATCCCTTTTTAACTTGGATTTGTCGGGATTGAAATATACTGTAAGTGCTTGGCCTAAAACTAATGGAAATAGCGAGAGAATTGCACCTGCAAGCATACCAAAGATGACACCAACAAACAGAAGACCAGCCTCTGGTTTCTGTAATTTCCATACTTCACGAAACTTGTATGATCTCATTTTCGTTAATTTTTCTGGTTCTAATTGGTTTACCTCATGAACGGATTTCATGTACCCTGATATAGATATTTCATATACATGATTTTGCTTCAGAAGATCGTAATTACTAAATGTTTCTTGGTTTGAGCCCGTTTTAACCTCTTCAGAAACGGGATTTAATGATATAGCTTCGGATGCAAGTTTAACTAAAGAATAATAGGCTCCTTCTTGTGCCATGAGCTTATTATGGTCACCTATTTCAACAACAGATCCTTGCTCAAGAACAATGATTGTTTCTGCATTCTTGACAGTTGCCAGCCGGTGAGCAATCATGATTGTGGTTCTCCCTTTTGATATTTTGTCAATGGCTTGTTGAACAAGTGACTCTGACTTAGGGTCCAATGCACTTGTTGGCTCATCTAAGAGAAGGATCTTGGGATCTTTGATCATCGCACGAGCTAATGCTATTCGTTGCTTCTGACCCCCTGACAATTGGGTTCCTTTCTCTCCTACCTGTTACATAAATTAACACCATAAATGTATAACTACATTGCATTTTAAAGATAATTATTTGATCCGTAAATAATCAAAACAACTTAATGAGTTGGTAATGAAAATGTTATGAACCTGGGTATCATAGCCTTGTGGTAGATCACTAATGAATTTATGTGCATTCACAGCAATGCAAGCATTAATTGCTTCTTTCTTTGTGGCATTCTCTTTCCCCATCATAATATTTTCAAGAATTGTGTCCGCGAAGAGGACCGGCTCTTGACCCACCATCCCTATCTGACTTCTTAGCCATTTTACTTGTAAAGTCCTTATATCTTGGCCATCCAGCAATATCAACCCTGTTATTTATATGAAAAGTTAGCTTCAAAACCAGTTTTTGGAGAAAACTATGCAAGATTTCTCTACCCTTTAGGTTGTTATGTGGATTTATAAAATGGGTCACCATCAAAATATCATATAATGATCCAAACGGGATAAAAGATCAATCTTTTATTGGCTCAAATATACAGCAAGAAGAAAGAGCTCACCCTCATCAGGATCATAGAATCTCTCCAAAAGAGCAAAAATGGTGGATTTGCCAGCTCCACTCGCACCAACTAGTGCTGAAATTCTTTGAGATGGAAACACCAGATTAAGAGAATCCAGAATTAGGACACTCTGGCGAGATGGGTAAGCAAAAGAAACATTTTTGAGCTCCAATCTTCCGTGTACACTCTCAGGTTTTCTTCCTAGGGTACTATAAGAATCAATGGCTGGGATTCTGTCTATGATTTCAAACACTCTACTAGCTGCAACAGTCCCTTGTGCAAATTGAGCGAAGTATGATAGAGCCAACGCCAAGCCCCTGCATAAAACCATGTGCATCAGTCCCTGTTTGAGCAGTCATGCATTATATAATGTAGAGGTGGCAAGATGGACGGGTCAGGCAGGTTGAGTTTCAGATCAACATGTGTTCAGGTTGTTTCATGGACCGGTCAAAATGGGTCTTGTGAAGATGGGTTGACCCACAAACACTTTTCTTTTTCCATATTTCTAATCTTTATATAAAAATAAAGTGTACCTTTCAAGAAGATTGTATATAATTTTGTTGAATCCACATATAAGTACTTAAACTTTAATTTTACATGAACGATTCTCTAAACCTCTAGAAAGTATTAAAAGTTCAACGAAAAAGTCCATACACTTCATTTTATAACAAATATGTCATTTTTTTGCATGATTAAGCATCCAAAGTCGAAACGCATCCAACTAAATGAATAGCTCCTGCCACTTGAATTAGTAGATAGTGGTAAGAGTCAAATACTATATGAAGACCACCTATGTTTAAACCTGGTTAGAAATAGTTTAGAGGCCCTAAAAATGGAAAGTGTTGTTAATAAAAATGAACAGCTCCTTACCTTTTTATGCAATTAAGTCTGTTTACATTTACCTTTTTATGCAATTAAGTCTGTTTACATCGACTTTTTGCAAGTCTAAGGAGTAAAGTTTGTGTTGATAAAACACTTTGTGAAAAAAGAAAACAACTTTGAAGGTCATTTGCGCTGAATAGACACAACATGTTCAACTGATTTGGCTTTGTTTTCGTTTTAACAACATTTGTTTATATTCATTTGTTTGAGATTAAAACAAAACCCAAACGGTCAAATTTGCTACCTCTACTTGTATCATTAGTTACCTGCCACCAACATTGACACCAAAGAAGCAAGCAATGGCTGCACCACCAGACAATTCGTTTCTCGAAACCAAAATTGATCCATACCAGAAAGCTAATGCCCATGTTGAATAAGTAACCAAATATATCACACCAATTCCTATTCCCTTTGCAAAGCCAAGTTTCTTTCCAACCGGGACTGATTCATCCAATACCGCGTTATATCTTGCTGCTAAATTCTCTTCTGCCACAAACGAAAACACTGTTCTAATCGAACCTATTGCCTGTTCTGCTATGCTACCAGCTTTTTTGTAAGAGTTCTGTGAAAAAATAAAGAGGTTCATTTTAACTGATGTAGCACTTGATGCAATTTATTACAGATTTTATATATATAAAGTTTAAGTGTGTGCAATTGATTGATGGTTTTCTTACCACTTCTTTTGTAGCAAGGCCAACATAGACGGCCTTATAAGCGACGCCACAGAACATTGTTAACGGAGTGACAGCAAAAACCGCTAGAGAAACCTTCCAAGATTTTAAGAAACCAACTGTGTAGCCACAGATGAAGGTAAATATGTGATAAATGAAGTGTGCCATCTGCATTTATATACAGGATTGAATACTCACAAATTAATTTGATCTTGTTTCTTGATTATACTTGGATTAAAAAAAGGCAATTAGATATGAATTAACTAATACCTTGTCCCCCATAACTTCTTGAATTTGAGCAACATCACTTGAGATTCCATGCATGATATCACTTGTACTAATGTCTGTGTCAAAGAAGCTCACATCTTGTCTTAGAACTGCCCTTAAGTACTTGGTTCGTATTCTATGAGCTGATCGCTCGCCCACTAGTCGCCAACAAGCAATCTCTGTTAATTATAATTACTATCAGCACAAAAGAATTCATGTACTTAGTAAGAAAATTAACGTAGAACCATCAAGCTTACGCAAATAGGCTCCAATCACAACTATTCCTGCTAATCCCGCCATAAGCACACATACCTGAAGTCCATACACCACAGATAGAAAAAGCGTTATATCGATGAGTATACACACGTATATAAAATTTATAGAAAGACTAATCTAGTTAATTGCTAAATAACCGACTTTTCTTCATTAAATTTCTGTAACATACAGATTTACCTTTCTAACATCTTTTATCATCTGATCCTTGTCATTGTCCAAAGCAATTTTGTTGACAAAATCTCCAAAAAGATAGGAGTACCATGGTAGAGACCCTCCGTTTATCAAAGCACCCAAACAACCAATTATTATAAGAAAGATATCCAATTTTGTCGAATACTTAAACAAGCCAAAAATCCCGACATTTCTCTGTGGTGCAACTTCATCATCATCTTCATCATCATAATCTTCACCATCCTGCACATAACTCTGAAGATACTGGGGAGTGCGAGGCATTTTTCCATCACCGTAGTCATCATAACCATGGATGAAATTATGATGATCATGACTTCTAAAGGAGACCCCATTAAGAGGACTGTTGAGATCATCAGCATAAGCGTGTGAAACAGAAAACCATCGAGGTTCTTGTTTATATTTTCTCATGCTATCCTGCATATCATCATCATCCACATCATCCACCAAATGGTTGGTTTCATAAGTAGCAGCAGCTCCTATTCTTGCAAAAGTAGGTGATTTCATGTAACCACCAATGAACGAAGTACTATGTGGGTGATGATCAGCTTCATGGCTTTGCAGCTCGATTCTGCCGGGAGACAATACACTTGAATATTCGTAGTACGGATTAGTAAAGTTACGAAAGTTCAGATCACCACCGGAAATACCAGAAGCATAATAGTCCTTAGCTGACCGGTGAAACATACGGCTGCTAACAGGTGATGGTGAGGGTGGTGGTCCTGTCCATGGGCTCAATGCAGCACCAAGAACACCGTCACGATTGTCTTTCCAACCGGTGGGTTCGACCTGCCATGAGATCCCGGCTTCCCATGACCGGTCATTGTCCGAGGCAAAGGGGGTGGTAGGAGGCACACGTTTATAACGGGTTCTGTGTGAAGTTGGGAATGGGTATGTTTGAGGGCTGGAGAAGGAGAGAGGAGGTGACATGGAGGAGCGCGACGGAGTTGTAAGGCGGGGCCGGTGAGTGAAGGCGGAGCTACGGTGGCGGTCCATTTCGAAGGATGATTCCGACATGGAGGAATGAGGTTACTATCATGCAGAATGCACTGAAGAACACAAGCTAGTTCAATCTTTTTCTTCATTTCTGTTCTTGTTTTATTTCATGAATGGTCAACGATTCTTGTGAAAGATTTTTTATTAAATGTTATATTTTTGCCGGCGTTAATGCAATATGTATTTTAAATTATCTTTTTAACATTTTTGCTTTATTGTAATTGGTTGTATGTAACTGTGGATTCATTTTCTTGGACGTGAATGGTAATGGTTGGCCAGCTTCATTCACAGAAGTGAAATTTAATACACAGAGCAATGTACAACTTCTGATACATAATGTACAAGTCATTATATAAACCATTGCTCGAAAAAGATGCAGCAAACTTGACTGGACATATACTTGGCTAAACGTTCCCCCCCTGATTGTTAATGTACTTCTCTTTAAAAACATTAAATCAGAAGAATCAATTTTATCTTTTAGTTTAAAAAACAAAAAAGAATTCCCCGATTTACAACGTAAAGGAAGGGGGTTGCAACAAGTTATAACAGGAGGTACGTTAAACATGATCCATTTTTTCGTCTGTCCACGCATTAGCTGTTGGATTATGCATTCATGATGGGATATGTTTTGGTCAAACATCCATAGTTTTAAAATCAAGAAGAACCAAACACAAAAGTCAAAAGCCAGATGTCAAGATCACCAATGTTGGTGAATTAAACCCAAACACAAAAGTCAAAAGCCAGATGTCAAGATCACCAATGTTGGTGAATTAAACTGTTTGGTTTCAGAAATATGCCAAATGGCACTCTTTTAACTCTAATGGCCATTTGACTTTGATAAAGTCTTCTAACACTAATCAAACAAGATGCAAAGAAAGAGCATCTAACAATAGAACTAAACTTTTCAATGACAATAGGTTCTTGTGCAACACCTAAATTAATTATTACAAAAAAAAATAATATTAATACAAAATACAAACCATTTGTTCTACTACAGACTTATTCTGCAGTTTTTGAATCATAACATTTCAGTAACTTTTACAAATATGAATAACCCCCATGGTTTATAAAAAAAATAAATATTTAAATAAACATTTTGGAGATTTATTTAGTGAAACAACAATGATGTAAATACCTTGTAGAAATGGTGATTTTTAATTAGAAATGTGCCACAAATAGCATTTGATGACAAAACTTCAAGCTATGACTGTGCTACTACAGGCTTATTTTGACGTTTTAGATTCATAAGATTTCAGTCTTTTTACAATCAATCATTGTGGAATATAGTTCTACTCTTAGAAAACTTTTTTGTAACATGATCATTTCTAGTGTGGTTTTGGTTTGTAACCATCAACGGCAAAGTTTCTAGTAGCGGCAGGGAGGGCTAACCGCAGTCCATCAAGTTCCGGTTTTGCAATTACCTGACAGCCCAAACGTGACCTGTATAAAACAGACAGTTTATGATATCATGATTAATTAATAATAATAGAATACTGATTACATGAATGTTAAACGGCAAACCGTATGAGAAGTAAACAAAATTTACATTTTTTATAATTTAGCAACCAACTTTAAATTAGGCCCAAAATAGAAACCAACTTATATCAACAGATTTTAGCAACCAAGTTACACTTTACTATCAACTATGGCAACAAATAACATGTTCAGTCATTTTTTGCTGATCAGCCAAAAATGGCTGACATCTTATTACTCATTTTGTTTACTATATGTAGCATTTGATTTGACATTTAATCATTATTTCTAAACACAAGTATTAAAAAAGACCTTTTTTTTTCGAATTTGCAAATAAAGTCTTTCACATTTTCATTTTTGCCATATATGGCATCTAATGTAGCAGCTAACACGGTATCAACTAAGTAAAGAGGTTGGTTGCTAAAATTGGTAATAAATTGTAAGGTGGTTTCTATTTTGCATCTAATGTAAAGTTGATTGCTAAATCAGGAATAAAAGTAGTCAGTCTTTCTGTTTTGTTAGATTGACATATGTTACATAACTCACATTTCTGTGAGCCCAAAAGCAAGATCTAGCATATCGTTTTCCTCATCTGTTGGCTCCTCAAGTTTATTGTAGTGCTCCACATCCTAATCAATAGTAATAATATTTAGTTAACTTTCTAAATCATAATATGTTATCGAAGAAATATTTTTTTGTCAAAGTAGTCATTATGGCGTACCATCACAATCACATGACACGTGGAACACGCAAGTGATCCTTCACATGCTCCTGCAATTAAATTCAAGAAACAAATGCTGAAAGAAAGAAAAGCCATCCCTTGACATCTAAGGGGCCGTTTGACATTGCATTTTGAAAGGGATTATTCCAATTTGCTCAGTTTCTAGCATTTAGGGATAGTGAAACAGATTATTTTGTTTTGGACAACTGGTAAAATTTAGCAGCAACAAAACTTGTTCTGATTATTAAGGGCCATATTACATAATTACATGTAAATCCTTAAATAAACTTAATTTGTTAGACTCATCATTATCTTATTATAACAACTCAAATAGAAGACGCACATCCGATCACTATCTCAAACAGCTCATTTTGTTGCAGTTGATTATCCGATTTTGATTATTCTATATCACATGATTGTAAGATAATAAAAGACTGAATAATGTTATTGAATACTTAGGTTACAATATATAGAGATAACAAGTAATCCTAGAAACCTAACTAGGCCGTGGGCTCATTCTAATCAAACCCTAATAATATATTCTAATAATAATCACCTTCAGAACTCAATGACAAGCACCACCAAGTGAATACCAAACACTAAGGTGCAACTAAATTGGATAGCTGGAAATCTTAAAATCAGAGAAAAAAAGCGATTTGAGGTATTTACCCTCAAGCTCTATGTCGTTTTGATGGGCTGCTTCCAGCATTGACATTCCAACGGGAACCTTGATCTGGGTCTCCTCTCCATCTTTGTCAACGAATGTCACAGAGATCCTGAAGGCTTGAAAAAAGTTAATTAAACAACAGGGTGTCCAGGAGGAATTCATATACCTTTTCCTGAGTTATATTTCCTTTTTCACAAAATGATATTACATTTTTAATATCAAAGAAATACTAAGAGCATAATAGTACGAAAAAATTACTCACTCTTTCTTTTCTTCATTCCCTCCATCTGCACTACTAGTAGCTGTAGTAGAGAATAGCTCACCACCCTAATAAAAATGATTAAAGTTGAGAGTAAGGAGAGACATCAATTCAAGTTTACACAAAAAAAACTATTAGAAGTGAACATTGAAAGTCTATTAAACCACTGACATCATTATGCTGACTCAACATCAACTATGTGTGAATTAAGAGCTGACAAAAAGTGGATGTCATAACATGTGTAAATGAGATAATAGGCAGCAGCATGGCTTGCTTGGCTTGCTTGCATCTAAGTCATCTATTTTTAACTCCAAGTGCACAACACTTTAATAAGTTATAATTGCATAAACCATGCAATAAGAGTTAGATGCATAAAGTATTGGTGTAAAACAGATGCCTCATTGTTAATATCCCTATGCTTTACAAATTTGGCCTTATTTAACATCACAAGCTATTCTAAACATATGTCAAGCACAGAACTAGATTGCAATTCTATCCCTAATAACATGGAATGAAGCTTGCACAGACATGCCTTTACTATAAACTAACCAGGAGAAAAGGATCCTGTATCACCTGAACATACGGATTCCTTGCTGTAATTGTTGCGGTGGCTATGGATTTTGAAGATTGGACAACTGGAAACAACCAGAAAGCATTTATGATTCAATATAATGTTTTCACTTCGAAACAGAATATGATCTCCTCAAGAGTATAATGTAATTCATATAAAAAGTAAAAAATCTATGGGTGTGATTAGGAGCATGGGAAGAACACAAATGAGAAAAACAAACCTCTGGATAAGCCTTTGATAGCCTGAGCTCCAATTTGCAATGATTTAGAAGCGAACATGATACACGCAAACCTTTAGAATGAACAAGCCAAAATAGAAATTATAACTGCAAAACAAAATTAACAATTTTGTTAGTGGATTATCAAGATTCATTCTTGTTCAAGACTAATCCTAAGAGTATACTGATACATTTCCTGTGACCTTTGTTCTCAGAGACAATTAAGCGAACACATTGTGGGCACAGAAAACACAAAGACTTTCTAGGACCTTTGTTCAAACTTCAAAGACAATTAAGCAAACACCTTGTGGGCATAGAAGATACAAAGACTTTCTGGGGCCTTTATTCTCAGAGACAATTAAGCAAACACATTGTGGGCATAGGAAATACAAAGGCTTTCTGGTACACAGATCTGACAACCAAGTGAACTCAGAAGAAAGAATGCTAAAACACATAAAAACAGTAAAACACACATTATACTGCACCAGACGACGAAAGGGAAAACAGGCAGAGGTGTGAAATACTACTAAACGCGGACTGTAATTAGCAGTACAAGAATCGGAAAATTGAATATTAGGGTTAAAAGAGCGAACCTTTCAGTGGTTTAAAAGGGGAGACGATCAGCTTGCTGTTGAATTGAGTAATTCAAAACTTGGAATATTAGACTGCTGTGAGAATGAGATCCCTCGTTGGGCTGGTGATCAGATGTTTCCCGTCAACACGTGATGGGGTCGAATGATAAAACCGACCTATTGAGAAGCTGAAATGTGAAAAAAAAAAATAATAATAAAAGATATGGAGATGCGGGGTATCGAACCCCGTACCTCTCGCATGCAAAGCGAGCGCTCTACCATGTGAGCTACATCCCCACCTGATAATTTCAAACGTGATAGAATTCATAAATCATTCATATTGTGGTAGTTAAAAACCAGGTGTGTATTCTCCTACTTGTATCGAGCTACCGAATTTCACGGGAGAACACGTTGTGAAAAGGCTCACCACAAGTATTTTATCATTTTATGATAATTTAAGACAACTAAATTGACCGGCACATAAACAATTTTAGGTTGCGGTTTTTTTTTTCTGTGAACAATTTTTCATATTGATGTCACATAAACCTTCAATGTGTGTTAAGTGCAACAACTCTTGTTGCCCACAAAATATCGTCATGTGTATAATATAATATAAATATAGTGTATTATTTTTTTAATCCACACTATCTTCATCATATTCTTCACTTTGTATAGATGATAGATGTACATCTAATTTTTGTTAAACTAGGGACCTATTTGGTGTGATTTCTCCATGCTCACTAAACCACATCAAATGTAACGTGAGGCTGCGTACATCAGATCGTGAAAGGATCCAGCCTCTCTATAGATCATGCGTAAAGCGGAAGTTGAATCAAGCACCAGATACATCAACAATTGGCGGCCAATTTTCTATCAAGCTTAATTATATAATAAATCTTTGATTTGGTTTTAAAAGATATTTTATGATGTTTATATTATATAGTCATTTTTAGTGATCATTAAACTCAACGTAAGCATACATTATATCATTCATACCTAGTTCATGAGGGTGGAGGGGGTGCTCTCACCACATACACCACATCACATCATATAATTATCAATCATATTTTATCATCTAACACTACACCACACTATATCACAACATCAAATTTGATGGGACACTCATGTCACTTCGTGCCACGTCAAGCCCTAATTTTTTTAAATAATAATTTCATAAAAATTTAAAAAGTTACAACCTAACAATAAAAGTATTTGAAAATAAATAAATAAAATAATCAAACTAATCTTCGTCATCCAAAACCATAATATTCACATTCTTCACAACATGTTTCACGAGATCAAATCTAAATCTAAAATGTGTGTTTACATCGTGCAACTCCAAAATTATATTTTTGTTCTCAACTGCCCTGCCCAGAGCTAGCCTGAAAGAAAGTTCAATAAAAATGATTGACATGGAGAAATATCAGATGCGTCATTTTTTATAATCATATTGTGAAGTATAATACAAGTGTACATGAAATAGACATATAGAGGCGACTTCATTAAATTCTAGTGTGAAGAGTTGATATTGATAGAGAACATTGTTATCGTTGTTAACCCCAGCTACATCAAAATAGCATGCCAAAATCATAAATCTTGTGGCACCCACAACTTCAACAATGACCATTGGACCATCTTATTTACCTTGATGATGTTATCCTCGTAAATGCATACGATAATTTCTCCATTCCTAATCAGTGCAATCAATGTTACCGAGCATTCCCGAAATGCCATATCTATATTGATGTGTATCGTACAATGATGTAATCTAATAGCTAGTAGGTCTTCGTAAAAATTCACCGTTGTATAAATTGTATAAAATAATAATAGTGTTGCAAATATATTTAAGACACTCACGTGAAGTCTTAGCAGATATAATTAAACACGTCGTATGTGTTGGGCAAATTACCTATTGCAAGTTGACGTATTGCTAAAGCGTATTTTTGTATTGTCGTGAGACTTTGTTTCTATCTCTCATCAAACCCTTCTTTAAAACCATGAAAAGTTGTTGCGTATATTTTCAACAATATGTAAAAATAAATCCCAAGGCAACCAAAACCTATTTCTAAAAGTCTCGTCTTTGTATTTTGGGTCCTCCCTAATATAATCGTTTATAAGATCGTTATTAACCCCAACATGATCACGTTTTAATATCCTTTTTCTTGAACTTTCAATCTTGTTGACGTCACTGGCGGAGCATAGTTAGGACCGGGGGGGGGGGGCACCCCCCCTCTTTTTTCCGTCGGTAGTGTTAAACTTTAGTCCGGTAGTGTAACTTTTTGGCTCGGTAGTGTAAATTTTCATATAAAACTCGAGTTCGTCTCCCCTAATAAAAATTAATTTCGTCCCCGCCCCCCCCCTTCGGGAGTGGTCAAGATCCGCCACTAGTTGACGTATTCGAGAAGAAGGCTAAAAAATTTAAACCCGTCGAACTTGGAACGAGCCGAATATGAAGAGAGAATGTAAAATTCACAGAATATTTTTATAGAGTTGGGAGTAGAAGAAATATTTGATATTAATGTACAAAATTTGTGGTAATTATTTGGTATATATAGTGTTTGATAATTTTTTTAAACTATCCCCATGTTCTCTAGTGTGGGGGGAACGTCAGTGTTGCCACGCGGTGCAGGGGGCATTATGCCCTCACGACGCGTATGCCCCTCCCACCCTGAGTCTTGCATACTGAATCATACGTTGACTAATTGTTGAAATTGAGAAATCAAAAAAAAGCATTAACCCAAATGTATCTCGGCTAAACAAGTTGGCTCTGTTTTAGCCGAGTTTCACGGGGATAGCCTGGACACGTGTCGAAGGTTTGTTCTATTGCATGTGGGACCAAGCTAATCATTTGGCTGGCTATGGGCTACCCAACTTGTCTTACGTGGTAGTTTGTGATTGGTTAAAATAGTTTTAAGTTAGTTAAAAGCCAAATGTTTATTGTTTTTTTTTCAATGTTCATTTAAGCAATTTTCTCATTAGGATTTGTATAAAAAGATACTATCTTTATTAACAATAAAAATAAAGTATATTTGTGACCATTTAACAACACTTTTTAACATGATGACTTGCCAAAGTCAATTTATATGACTTAGCCAACTGTTGACTACATTTGTTGAAGACGCACTCGAACAAAATGTCTAATTCCTGATATTAACTGAAAGTTGACTACAAGGGAAATATATAAATAGGAAATGCAAAAATTAATCTAGGGCAACTTGTTTATATCGATAATATCAATGAAAACACATGTTAAATACGACCACGTACTCCTCCATTTAATAACACTCCTAGTGACAAATTCCTCAGCGTCCACTTTTCAATCAATTCCTACAAACCGGTCAAAACCCTAACCAAGTCTTTGTTAACGAGAAAACAACCAATCAAATGACCCATCACCTATCTAATTTGTGATCTTTTGACAATCCTGGTTAACCCAACAATACTCGCCCTTATAAAGTTTGTTATTGCGAGTGATTTTTGGCATCTAAGGGGCCTGTTGTTGGGTAGAAGCGAAGATCATTCCATTTCACTCGGGCAATTACTCTTACATCTTTTGACGTCAAGGGAGAAAATTGCAAAAATTGTCTCTGTATTTTGATAATATTATAAGTTTGGTCTTTAGATTTTAAAAATTTGCAACTTTAATCCAAACATCTAGAGTGGTTGTAAATTTTAGTTCCTACCATTAGTTTCCATTAGCTTTTAATAATCTGTTGACTAAATCTACAATTGGTCAAACCATAGGGACCAATTGTGCAATGAAAAACTTAAAATAAAAATAAAAAGTCAAATAAAAATGAAAAATTTATTAATTAATTTTTAAAAGCTCATATAAATGTTAATAATAATTTCAATAATCACTATAAAAATAAAATAAAGGTTAAAAGATCAATCCAGATTTAGAAAGTAAATAAAAGTAAAATAAAAAAAGTATATAAAAAGTTTTAGAAAAAGAAAAAAAAATGAGAAGTATGCTTAAATTTTTTAATGAAGATCTTATATCATGCTTAAAATAAAAAATTCAAAACCTTGTAAAAGATTAAATCGACGAACGGTTTTCGTTTTCTAACTTCAGTTTGATTTTTTTCAATGTTTATTTTGAACTTTATAAACACTCATTCAAATTTATTTTTAAACTTTATTTGTTTTTTTTAATTTCTTTACTTTAATTGCATACTTTTTTCCCTCCTTTCCTTTAAATTTATATTTAATTATTTATATTCACTTTTTAATTTGATTTGATTTTAACCATTTATTTTATTTTTTAATAATTATTAAATCTTATTATCAACGTTTATTTGAATTTCTTAAAATTGATTTAATTTTTTTAATTTTATTTGATTTTATTATACTTTTTTAATTGAGTAAATTTTGGTTTTGGTCCCTGTGGTTTAACCATTTTAATCATTTCAGTCCAAAAAAAAATCTTTGATTATACTATGCTCTGTGGTTTCGTTTTTATATCAGTTTTGGTACTTTATACTAACTTTGTTGATTTTTACTGTCAAAATGTAAGGGTATTTCGGTAATTTCACATTTGAAGGACTAGTTAAGTAAGTTATATTAGATTAGGATAATTATTGTGATTTTTTAAAACAATAAACTACGTCTTGATGCCCAGAGGCGCCCCAAGTTAGGGTGTTCTAATGAGCTCCAACAGGACTTTACCCATTCATCCTATGGTTCTAGATTTACGAACAGATGAGCCACCATATAATCAAACAGAGTTGTTGACTAAAGAATGAATGTTTCAAGACGAAAAAAAACCCTACGAACATCAGAGATCACCAAGACCAATCGTCAAGGTAAATGAACAGATGCAAGAATAGTAGGTTTTTGTTGGGAAACAAGCGGTCTCAAGGATCCCCAACAACCCTCCCAATGCTAACAATAGAGAAATATAATTGAACACAAGAATATACGTGGAAACTCCAAAACCGGAGAAAAACCACGGGCCTCCAGAGAGAAAGATCCACTATGCGACAAATTGTTACAATCACATAGACTAATCTCTCAAGCCTCCCCCCGCCCAATTACACCCACACTCTCCAAAGTGTTTAACTAAAAACTTTCTACACTCTAAGACAAGAGAACTAGAAAGAAAGAAAGAACCAAACACTTCAAGTGTATTTTTGGTTGGGGCACTTTGAAACCAAAGCATTGGACTTCTTTTATAAGCTTGGAGTCCTTCCAAGCTTTCATCCTTGCACCAATGTGGGATGAGAACATTTTCATATAGCCAAAAATCCTAACAATCTCCACCTTGGATATATGAAAAACAACCACAGTAAAGCAACACCGTCTTCAACCGACGATCATACTCCACCATAAAAGAGTATCACCACTTAGAATAGATCATTCTAAGAATTTCTTCTCGGCACATGTGTAACACCCGGACCTCCAAAGAGTCCGTTTTAGTTAATTAAACATGCGGAAATTTGGTCCCAGAAAATTTCATTAACAAGTAACTCCCAAAATATGTGTTTCGTGTCAACCGACACTCAAAATGAGTTTAACAATCCATTTATATAAACACATAATAAGAAGTTTCAAAATAATGTTAACGCGTTAATTTCTACAAAAGAATCGCGTATGCAAATCCCGTTCGATCCTTGTATACCCTGTCGATCACTTTAGCCTTCCGGTCCCGTAACACCTGAAAACACACGTTTAGACATCCATTAGTTCATAGGAACTAAGTAAGTACACTCTAACATTCATTTCGGGTCTTTACGGGGGTTTAAACGGATTCGGAACGCGTTAAAACGACAACCGACAAAAATCTGGGAATGGGGCCTACCGTAACTTACGGTAGCCACCGTAAGTTACGGTAGCCTCCATTTTGCTACGGTGGTAACTTTCTGGCTTACGGTAGCTGAAAACCGCCCAGGAACCCACCGTAACTTACGGTACCACCGTAAGCTACGGTGGCACCTGCAGCCAGACCATTATTTTTTTGACCCGTTAAAGGTCGTTTCGCGTTTCCGAGCCACCCCTTTTGATCCTGATTGTTCCAAACACCTGGAAATAACATATTTTAACCTATACGTGATTCCCACGGAGTTTCAACGAGTCTAACCCGACTCTTGGCAACATACCAAAATTTTTCTATTTATTTGGTATTTAATGCCTTAATTAACCCATTTATGGTTCGTTTGTTCTTTAGAGTTCCCGACCGTCCCGACAACCATGGAATCGATCTATTTTAACATATTACATATGTTTGGTGAGTTCTTAGACCCAACCCACCCCAATTTGCTTATCATAACGCAAATTTCCTCTTTATACCCAATTTGACCCGTATAGGGTCAAATCCCATTTTAATGAGCGGTTTGCCATTCTTTCGTGAACGACCGCTTTCCTTGGCGTTACCCAACGTTCACACACATTGCAAATCGTAGGGATAACCCTTTACCCTAGTGTTCACACACGATGTGAATCACTTTAATTCGGGTTTGTCCTTGGCGTTACCCAACGTTCACACACATTGCAAATCGTAGGGATAACCCTTTACCCTAGTGTTCACACACGATGTGAATCACTTTAATTCAGGTTTGTCCTTGGCGTTACCCAACGTTCACACACATTGCAAATCGTAGGGATAACCCTTTACCCTAGTGTTCACACACGATGTGAATCACTTTAATCCGGGTTTGTCCTTGGCGTTACCCAACGTTCACACACATTGCAAATCGTAGGGATAACCCTTTACCCTAGTGTTCACACACGATGTGAATCACTTTAATCCGGGTTTGTCCTTGGCGTTACCCAACGTTCACACACATTGCAAATCGTAGGGATAACCCTTTACCCTAGTGTTCACACACGATGTGAATCACTTTAATCCGGGTTTGTCCTTGGCGTTACCCAACGTTCACACACATTGCAAATCGTAGGGATAACCCTTTACGTTCACGCACGTCGTGAATCGTTTGTCATAGAAGCTCACATACGGTGCAAGTCAACTATTTATCCTTTTTAAACGTGTTTCATTTTGTTTAAGCTTATGAGCACATGGTCACACACATTGTGACTCATGCCTGTACTTTGTTATGCTCAATTTAAAGAATGTCTTACCTTGAGTCCGGAAGGTTTAAGTGGTCAATCAAACGTGTTCCTTGCCGGTTCCCTTGGATCCGCTTGCCACTCCACTTCCTATTACCATTTAAGGACCCATTTAACACATAACATTCATTTGATCACACATATGGTCTATTTGACCATTTATCACCTTTAACATACAATCTAGGCTTTCACATTGCACATTTCTTGCAATTAAGTAGTTCATTCATGTTTTTCATCTCATTGGAGCATTTTATCAAACCCTTATGTGCATAACTTAACATATTGGTTATTTACTAGCTTTTAAACATCATCAAGCTAGTTTTACATCCAAATCACATAACACACATGTTATTCATCAATTTTCAACCAAATGTTATGCACATAATCACATTTCTACAAGAATGAACATGGATTCTACACTAGCAACTAGTTTACATGAAGAATCCCTAGTTTAACCTTCTAGTAACTAAACCCCTTTCCATGGTTCATGTAAATCTTCAATTAAGGAGAAATTACACATCTAGTTACCATAATACACACATACACATGATCATCTAGCACTATAACACTAGGGTTTCATGTTTAAACCACCAATTTCTTCACCCATCATGTGGGTGACGATTTACCACCTCAAGAACATCAAATAACACTTACTTGTAGATCTTGATGAGATGAAGAATGATTTCTAGGGCTCAATTTCGGATCTTGCACTTGAATCACCAACAATTTGAGCTAGGAGATGACCAAGGCTCTTCTTCTCCTCTCCTCTTGAATGAAACGTGAATGAGGTGAATGAGCTCACCAAATGTATGGCAAGCCATACATATTCAGATTAGGTTTCATCAATTGGCAAGATCCACCCCTCTAGTATCTTTTTTTTCATTCTTCCATCACTAATAACTAACTAGCAAATTTCTAGTTAAGTCATAATATTTAACCTTTAACATATTTTACAATATTAGGTTTTAACACACGATACCTTAATTGTATTTTAAGTACATAATGCGAAATTCGGGTCGTTACAAGTCTCCCCCTCTAAAGAGAGTTTCGTCCCCGAAACTTTACATACTAATCAAATAGATGAGGATAAGACTTCCTCATTTCATCTTCCGATTCCCAAGTGGCATCGGACCCCTTACGATTCTTCCATTGCACCTTCACCTGATTGAGTGTTTTGTTTCTCAGTTGCTTGACCTTTCTATCCAAGATAGCCACCGGCTTCTCGATATAGTTCAATCTGTCATCAACTTCCAAATCCTCGTACGGGACATAGGCCGACTTGTCAGCCAAACACTTCCTCAAGTAAGATACATGGAACGTGTTGTGGATTCCTTGAAGCTCTTCCGGCAATTCCAACCGGTAAGCAACTTTACCCACACGTGCGATGATTTTAAATGGCCCGATAAACCTCGGACTCAATTTCCTCCTCGCTTCCGGAGTCGTATAATACCCTTCCATGGGGAAACCTTTAACAAAACCAAATCGCCCACCTCAAACTCGATGGGTCGTCTACGCTTATCCGCGTAAGCTTTCTGACGGTCTTGCGCCGCCTTCATGCGAGCACGGATTTGCTTAATCTTTTCATCCGTATTCATTATCGTATCGTGGCCCGCGAGTTCCCGTGGACCAATTTCTCCCCAACAAATGGGAGTTCGGCATTTTCTTCCATATAAAGCTTCATACGGAGGCATCTCGATGGTGGAGTGGTAGCTATTATTGTAAGAAAATTCCGCCAAAGGCAAATACTCATCCCAACTACCCCCAAAGTCAAGAACACACGCTCGTAGCATATCTTCTAATGTTTGAATGGTTCTTTCACTTTGTCCGTCGGTTTGGGATGGTATGACGTGCTTAGCAATAGCTTTGTCCCCATCTCCGCTTGAAATTTCCTCCAAAACTTGGAAGTAAACCGTGTGTCTCTATCGGACACAATCGACACGGGCACCCCGTGTCGTGACACTATTTCGTTCACGTAAACCTCCGCCATTTTCTCCGAATTGTAAGTCTCACGAATAGGAAGGAAATGAGCGCTCTTGGTCAATCGATCGACAACAACCCATATCGCATCGTACCCTTTCTTCGTTCTTGGAAGTTTAGTAATCAAATCCATTGTTATCTTTTCCCATTTTCATTCCGGAATATCCAACGGTTGCAATTCACCATGAGGTTTTTGATGTTCCGCCTTCACTTGCAAACAAGTTAAGCATTTCTCCACGTATTTGACAATATCGCGTTTCATGCCCGACCACCAATAGTTAACCCGAAGGTCTCTATACATCTTAGTCGCTCCCGGGTGAATTGAATACTTGGATTTATGGGCTTCATCCAATAGATCATTCTTCAAGGTACAAGTAGGTGGTATCCAAACCCGACCCCATCTTGTTTTCAGTCCTTGACTATCATCTTCCAAGTTTTGAGTTTGACCTTTGATTCGATTTTTCTTCAAATTTTCTTCCTTTAGCGCTTCAGTTTGTGCTTCCTTGATTCGTTCAACCACTTCGGATATAACGGTTATCTTCATTGCGGTTATCTTGATAGGAGTATGATCCTCCTTTCGACTCAAGGCGTCAGCCACGACATTGGCCTTTCCCGGATGATATAGGATTTCACAATCATAATCCTTTAGCAATTCCATCCACCGCCTTTGTCTCATGTTTAACTCCTTTTGCGTAAAGAAGTACTTTAAACTCTTATGGTCCGTGTAAATCGTACACTTTACACCATATAGATAATGCCTCCAAATCTTTAACGCGAACACCACCGCGGCTAGTTCAAGATCATGGGTTGGGTAGTTTCTTTCATGCACTTTCAGTTGTCTCGAGGCATAAGCAATCACCTTGCCCCTTTGCATTAGAACACAACCCAAACCGGAGTAGGAAGCATCCGAGTATACCACAAAATCGTCGGTTCCCTCGGGTAAAGACAAAACCGGAGCTTGAGTCAATTTCGACTTTAACTCTTGAAAGGCTTTCTCTTGCTCTTCACCCCATAGGAACTTCACCTCTTTCTTGGTAAGCTTGGTTAAAGGAGAAGCAATCTTAGCAAAGTCTTGAATGAATCTCCGATAATATCCGGCTAACCCAAGAAAGCTTCTAATCTCCGTGGGAGTCTTGGGTGGACTCCATTTGGTCACCGCGTGAATCTTTGTGGGGTCTACGTGTATACCCTCCGAGTTTACCACATGACCCAAGAATTGTACCTCTCGTAACCAAAAGGCACACTTGGAGAATTTTGCGAACAATTTCTCCCGACGAAGCGTTTCGAGAACTTCACGCAAGTGACAAGCATGATCACCCTCATTTTTAGAATAAATAAGGATATCATCTATGAATACAATGACAGATCGGTCTAACATGGGTCGGCACACCCTATTCATCAAATCCATGAATGCTGCCGGGGCGTTTGTCAACCCGAAAGACATCACAAGGAACTCATAATGCCCGTATCTAGTACGAAATGCCGTCTTGGGGATGTCTTCTTCCCTTACCTTTAACTGATGATAACCCGACCGTAAGTCGATTTTCGAAAACCACGATGCACCTTGCAACTGATCGAATAGGTCATCAATCCTAGGCAATGGGTAACGATTCTTAACCGTCACCTTGTTCAACTCTCTATAGTCGATACACATCCGAAGACTTCCATCCTTCTTTTTCACGAAAAGAACCGGTGCTCCCCATGGCGAAGTACTCGGACGTATGAACCCCTTGTCTAAAAGATCTTGCAATTGTGTCATTAACTCTTGGAGCTCCGATGGCGCCAAGCGATAGGGAGCCTTTGCAATGGGTTTAGCTCCCGGGGTTAGGTCGATTCGAAACTCGACCTCCCGTTCCGGTGGGACTCCCGGCAAATCCTCCGGAAAGACATCTGGAAAATCCCGAACAACCGGAATATCTTCCAACACTTGAACTTTCGTTTCCGTGTCTATTACATAGGCCAAGAACGATTGTCCTCCATGGCTCATGTATTTCATCGCTTTAACCAAAGAACATAAAGCTACGCCACCGCGTTTTGCACCTTGGATTATTACCTCATAACCACTTGGAGATATCAATTGGATGCACTTGCGATTGCAAACTATATTGGCGTGGTACATGGAAAGCCAATCCATACCAATTACTACATCAAACTCCCCGAGTGTCATGGGTATTAAGTCAACCGAATAATCCCCACCTTCGATGGTAAGTATGCAATTTCGATAAACGTTGAACACTAAGAACGTTTTTGAATCCGCTACCTCAATCTCTAAAGGACTAGGTAAGTTGTCTAACACCATGGAAAAATGACTCGCAAATTTAACCGAAACAAACGATCTATTAGCACCCGAGTCAAATAGCACATAAGCAGGTAGTGAGTTGACGAGAAAGGTACCCGTCATAACGTCGGCTATAGATTTGGCTTCTTCAGCCGTAATCAAGAAAGTTCTCGCCTTAGCTTTTCCTCCATCACCCTTTTTCCCCGAACCTTGAGCAACCGAGGATTGACTTGTACCATCCTTCTTTAGTTCCGGACATTCGCTCTTTTTGTGGCCCGGTTTGTAACAGTTGTAGCACACACTTAACGGGCTTGTGCATTGAGATGTCGAATGACCCGACTTTCCACACTTGAAGCAATTTTTAGATCCGTATCTACAAACTCCCCCATGCTTCTTCTTACAAATCTTGCAATGTTTGGGGTCTTTGTCGTTCCCAGACTTGTTTGATGAAGATGAAATCTTGGCTTTCTTAGACGAACCCGTCTCCGTCTCAGCCGCACGCTTCTCCCCACAATCAACTTGCCTTTTCAATTCCGCTTCTCGATCCCTAGCACAATCGATAAGCTCTGCTAGAGTTTCACATTTGGACGGTGTAAGAAACTCTCGATACTTGGCACTCAACATGCCATAGTAGTGGTTAATCCACATCCTTTCATCCTGGAGCAACTGTGGGCAAAACTTGGCTTTGTCGTAGAAGATGGCCGTGATGGTATCAATACTTTCGTCTTTTTGTCGCAACTGTAGGAATTCTTCTGCTATTCTGTTGATAGCGGCTTGTGGGCAAAACCGCTTTGTGAACAACTTCTTAAATTCTTCCCAAGTCATACTTTTGATACCTTCCCGCCCCTTCTCATCCCGTTGCAATTCCCACCAGTCTTTAGCTCGTTCCCGGAGTTGGCTTGCAGCAAACCTCACTTCATCAGATTCTTCACAGTGTGAGGTTTCAAAGGCACTTTCCATATCTTTGATCCACCTTTGACTAAGTAGTGGATCGACCTCACCCCTGAACGTTGTAGGGTTGCATGCAACAAACTCCTTATAGGTCACTTTCTTTGTTGGCCTTTCGGTTTCTTTGTCAGCCTTCAGAGCCACAAACTCTTGTTGAATGAGATCCCGTAGATCTTTGCGTACATCCTCGATGTAGCCCGGCAATAAAGCCTCAAAAGCCTTGCCAACCTCCTCCTTGACCATTTCCCGTATTGCATCATCGGGATGGGTCTCGTGATTCTCTATATTGATCACGTGATCGTCACCAGCCATGACCTAAGACTGTGACAATTAACCTTTACGTTAGTACCATGTACGTAATCTATAGCATATACACCGATGCTTATGATTCTACTATCACGAGGGCCTAACCCTATTCACACAATACCCATTTCCATCCTTAAGTTTAAAACAACATCCCTAAGAACCCATTCGCGTGCCTTTGCTTGTTGTTAGACTGGCCAGGCCTAGCAACAAGCTCACCACACGGATGCCTTCTTAGTTCCTTTATTCCAAACTTAAGTCAAGAAGCTAGGTTCAATCAGTTCATATGGTACATATCACACATATATCATACATATATCATACATGTGTCAAGCTTGTTACGTTTATAAACGGCACACTAACCTTGTACCTTTAGGCTCAGTGATCGGCTTCTTGGATCGAACGTTCGCATTTCTCATATCTAGAGCTCAAAAGTTTGAGTCCAAGTGTTCGCGACGCACTTGAATCTCTCAAACCGTTGGCTCTGATACCAACTTGTAATACCCGGACCTCCAAAGAGTCCGTTTTAGTTAATTAAACATGCGGAAATTTGGTCCCAGAAAATTTCATTAACAAGTAACTCCCAAAATATGTGTTTCGTGTCAACCGACACTCAAAAATGAAGTTTAACAATCCATTTATATAAACACATAATAAGAAGTTTCAAAATAATGTTAACGCGTTAATTTCTACAAAAGAATCGCGTATGCAAATCCCGTTCGATCCTTGTATACCCTGTCGATCACTTTAGCCTTCCGGTCCCGTAACACCTGAAAACACACGTTTAGACATCCATTAGTTCATAGGAACTAAGTAAGTACACTCTAACATTCATTTCGGGTCTTTACGGGGGTTTAAACGGATTCGGAACGTGTTAAAACGACAACCGACAAAAATCTGGGAATGGGGCCTACCGTAACTTACGGTAGCCACCGTAAGTTACGGTAGCCTCCATTTTGCTACGGTGGTAACTTTCTGGCTTACGGTAGCTGAAAACCGCCCAGGAACCCACCGTAACTTACGGTACCACCGTAAGCTACGGTGGCACCTGCAGCCAGACCATTATTTTTTGACCCGTTAAAGGTCGTTTCGCGTTTCCGAGCCACCCCTTTTGATCCCGATTGTTCCAAACACCTGGAAATAACATATTTTAACCTATACGTGATTCCCACGGAGTTTCAACGAGTCTAACCCGACTCTTGGCAACATACCAAAATTTTTCTATTTATTTGGTATTTAATGCCTTAATTAACCCATTTATGGTTCGTTTGTTCTTTAGAGTTCCCGACCGTCCCGACAACCATGGAATCGATCTATTTTAACATATTACATATGTTTGGTGAGTTCTTAGACCCAACCCACCCCAATTTGCTTATCATAACGCAAATTTCCTCTTTATACCCAATTTGACCCGTATAGGGTCAAATCCCATTTTAATGAGCGGTTTGCCATTCTTTCGTGAACGACCGCTTTCCTTGGCGTTACCCAACGTTCACACACATTGCAAATCGTAGGGATAACCCTTTACCCTAGTGTTCACACACGATGTGAATCACTTTAATTCGGGTTTGTCCTTGGCGTTACCCAACGTTCACACACATTGCAAATCGTAGGGATAACCCTTTACCCTAGTGTTCACACACGATGTGAATCACTTTAATTCGGGTTTGTCCTTGGCGTTACCCAACGTTCACACACATTGCAAATCGTAGGGATAACCCTTTACCCTAGTGTTCACACACGATGTGAATCACTTTAATCCGGGTTTGTCCTTGGCGTTACCCAACGTTCACACACATTGCAAATCGTAGGGAACCCTTTACCCTAGTGTTCACACACGATGTGAATCACTTTAATCCGGGTTGTCCTTGGCGTTACCCAACGTTCACACACATTGCAAATCGTAGGGATAACCCTTTACCCTAGTGTTCACACACGATGTGAATCACTTTAATCCGGGTTTGTCCTTGGCGTTACCCAACGTTCACACACATTGCAAATCGTAGGGATAACCCTTTACGTTCACGCACGTCGTGAATCGTTTGTCATAGAAGCTCACATACGGTGCAAGTCAACTATTTATCCTTTTTAAACGTGTTTCATTTTGTTTAAGCTTATGAGCACATGGTCACACACATTGTGACTCATGCCTGTACTTTGTTATGCTCAATTTAAAGAATGTCTTACCTTGAGTCCGGAAGGTTTAAGTGGTCAATCAAACGTGTTCCTTGCCGGTTCCCTTGGATCCGCTTGCCACTCCACTTCCTATTACCATTTAAGGACCCATTTAACACATAACATTCATTTGATCACACATATGGTCTATTTGACCATTTATCACCTTTAACCTACAATCTAGGCTTTCACATTGCACATTTCTTGCAATTAAGTAGTTCATTCATGTTTTTCATCTCATTGGAGCATTTTATCAACACCTTATGTGCATAACTTAACATATTGGTTATTTACTAGCTTTTAAACATCATCAAGCTAGTTTTACATCCAAATCACATAACACACATGTTATTCATCAATTTTCAACCAAATGTTATGCACATAATCACATTTCTACAAGAATGAACATGGATTCTACACTAGCAACTAGTTTACATGAAGAATCCCTAGTTTAACCTTCTAGTAACTAAACCCCTTTCCATGGTTCATGTAAATCTTCAATTAAGGAGAAATTACACATCTAGTTACCATAATACACACATACACATGATCATCTAGCACTATAACACTAGGGTTTCATGTTTAAACCACCAATTTCTTCACCCATCATGTGGGTGACGATTTACCACCTCAAGAACATCAAATAACACTTACTTGTAGCTCTTGATGAGATGAAGAATGATTTCTAGGGCTCAATTTCGGATCTTGCACTTGAATCACCAACAATTTGAGCTAGGAGATGACCAAGGCTCTTCTTCTCCTCTCCTCTTGAATGAAACGTGAATGAGGTGAATGAGCTCACCAAATGTATGGCAAGCCATACATATTCAAGATTAGGTTTCATCAATTGGCAAGATCCACCCCTCTAGTATCTTTTTTTTCATTCTTCCATCACTAATAACTAACTAGCAATTTCTAGTTAAGTCATAATATTTAACCTTTAACATATTTTACAATATTAGGTTTTAACACACGATACCTTAATTGTATTTTAAGTACATAATGCGAAATTCGGGTCGTTACAACATGTTGAAAAACCTGCTGAAAATTTATGGTGCAACTTCCCCCCTTGGCATACCTGGAAGTTCATCAGCCATCAACATCAATTTTTCACCACACATCTTGCATCTATGCCAACCCAATGCCCATGTGTAAATCCGTGAACCCGCTAACAAAATTGCATCCCCTTTCATGGTAGCGCGGGCATACCATAGGGATGACATAACCTCAAAGGCAATCATCATCGTCAACAACGACGAAGACATTGTTAGCTGACTTGGAGCTGCTAGCCGAATCTGCTCCACCTGGACAATTTCTCTTGACATGCCCAGACTGTCCACACTTCCAGCATACAGGAATCTTCTGTGAGTGCTTCTTCTTCCCGTTCCCGCATATTAAAACTGTTCCTTCTGATGAAGTATGACTGCTACTTCCTAGTCTTTTCTCTTCAGACAATAGCTTCTCAGTAACATCCGCATACTTCAGGGTTTCTTTCCCATACATCAGAATGGGCTTCATATGCTCATAGGAAGATGTCAAAGATAATATGAGCCTTAGTGCTTTATCCTCATCTTCAACCTTCACTCCAATAGCCTCCAGTTCTGACACGATATTATTAAGAACACTTAGATGATCTGAAATTTTTGTATCTCCATCCATACGAAGGGTATGAAATTGTTCCTTGAGATACAACCGATTTGAGATGCCTTTGCCTTGATACAACTGCTCAAGCTTCTCCCACAATCCTTTGCAGTTGATATCCCATGCACATTTGCAAGAACATTCTTTGCTAGACACAACGAATCGCACTTGCTGCTCTCAAATCCAAATCTTCCCATTCTTCATCATCGTCTTTACTGGTTCCGCTTGAATCCTTGCTTGAAACAGGGGTCGGTTTCCCCTTCAATGCCTTGTGTAACCCAGATTGAATCAACACATCCTTGACTTGAACTTGCCACAAACCAAAGTTGATTCTTCCATCATATTTCTCTACGTCGAACCTCATGGGACTGTATTTCGACATCGTATCCGTTTCTTCAAAGACAATATTGTATACTAGAAAATATACACCAAGCCTATAAGCAGTTACCCAACAAAGATTCCCAGGAAAGAGAGGTGGGTCACAATGGACACACTTAAGTACCAAGTCTTTCCTAGCCAGAACCTTCTCAGGACAAATGCGTATATCCGGCTCCTGTATAATTCTATCGTATACAAAATAGTCAACCGAAACCCGTTTCCGATGTGGAAGATCAGACTAAGCTGCAACCACAGAGCATACTACGAACCTTCTAAACCGAGACCTCCCCCAAAACCTGGAGCTCTGATACCACTTGTTGGGAAACAAGCGGTCTCAAGGATCCCCAACAACCCTCCCAATGCTAACAATAGAGAAATATAATTGAACATAAGAATATACGTGGAAACTCCAAAACCGGAGAAAAACCACGGGCCTCCAGAGAGAAAGATCCACTATGCGACAAATTGTTACAATCACATAGACTAATCTCTCAAGCCTCCCCCCGCCCAATTACACCCACACTCTCCAAAGTGTTTAACTAAAACTTTCTACACTCTAAGACAAGAGAACTAGAAAAGAAAGAAAGAACCAAACACTTCAAGTGTATTTTTGGTTGGGGCACTTTGAAACCAAAGCATTGGACTTCTTTTATAAGCTTGGAGTCCTTCCAAGCTTTCATCCTTGCACCAATGTGGGATGAGAACATTTTCATATAGCCAAAAATCCTAACAGTTTTCAGATCCGAAAATCCTAATGAGTGGATGACAACAAACATAGCTCAATAACGAGAATGGACATAAGACAATCGATCAAAGCCATTGTGGCTCTAATGAATAGTATGAAATAAAACAAAGACATGGATCAATCATAAAGGGAAAGGCCCGTAAAATCATAAGGAACAATGAGCAAATTAAGCACATCAATCTTGCGAACCGGAACCACTCCAATGAGTCTGAATTCTTTGTTGTTCAAAGAAACCATAAGCAACCATTAGGCCAGTACTAAAAAACCAAGGTTTCAAGAAGACGAAACCCTAATTTCAAGGTGAACAAAGATACCACGATTGAAGGTTTCACAATGAATTCAAAACCTTAACAACCGCAAATGAAAGAACTCAAATAAGCTTTTAAACCCAATGAAATTTCAACAAGACTCGGTAAATACCCCAAATTAGAGCTAAGACATTATCAGCGTAAGAGAAATGCTAGAATCATTATCCTACAAAAACATGAGTATTATCCTACAGAAATGCTAGACGACGGCGATGGCACAAATAGCAGCGATGGCACAGACGGTGGTGGCGACGGTTGTTCTAATATGAGGAAAAAGACATTGGGGATGGTGGTTTTCCGGCTATGAGGGTTGTTTGTAAATGAGGAAGAAGATGATGGCGATTGTGGTTGTCCGATGGTAGTGCAAGGTCTTCGGCTATTATTGTCCAGCGGTGGTGCCCGACGGTGAAGATGGTGTTTTTTCAGAATTTAGGGTTTGGTTTTTTTTTTTAGGTGAAGTTTTCTTTTCGGAATTTATATTTATGTACTTTTTATTATTTTATATATGTTACAAAAACAACCCCCAAGTTATTTATCTAACTACAAAATAGTCCATGTATGTAAAATGATAAAAGTACCGTTATATTTAACTGTAAAAACTAACAGAGTTAGTGTCAGGGACTAAAACCGTTACCAAAATAAAACCACAGAGCATGATATGAACAAATGTTTCTTTTTGAATTGAAATGGTTAGAATGGTTAAACCACAGTAACCAAAACTGAAATTTACTCTTTTTAATTTTTAGATAAAATTTTACAATTGGTTCCTATGGTTTGATCATATTGTGAATTTAGTTACAAACCGTTAAAAATTAACGAACACTAGTATTTGGACTAAATTTTTTAAAATTTAATAATCAAACTTACATTATTTATGATTAAACCACGGAAACCATTTTTGTAATTTTCTTGTGTCAAGGGCTTGGCTTTCCAAGCTATCATATGCATTACAAACATTTGGCTTTAAGAATTGTGTATACGATACATCTCTATTTGTCTATACATAAATCGGAGGTTATATGACTTATCACCTTCTACTCTTCTAGTTTGTGATGATGATAATAACATTATTGGAACTCCTTGATATTCACGTAAAATAGTAGTAAAATTAAATAAAGGATCTTGAATCTGAGAGATACTATACAATCATGAAGCTTCATTCATACGGTTGGAGTTTACACAGAGAAGAAAGTAAGACGTATACACATATTTACAAGCAAAATAAAGGTGAAACATGATTGATGATGTTTCCTCTTTGTGAAACTTGAAGGAAGCAGCAATGTCTCCATTGATCTGCAACTTAACTTCTGAAGCATCTCATCTTATTCATTAATCACACTACTAGCTATACATTAATTACGTCATCTTACGCCACATCGATTATATTAATTATATCTATCACGGGCTCCAAGCAATATTATACATATATACATACATAGGATCTTATATATTTCACAGAGGTTAATATTTAACATATATATACATATTATATACACAGAAAGATGTTACTCTGCGAATGCATTCATCATGTGATCAGACCTTCATTCAACGATCGAGAGAAGTCAAAACGATCCTAAAATAATGTGCATGCAAAGAAAGTTAACATTTTTATAATACAATATATATATAAACACTCGAAATGATCAAAATCATTTGCAAATAATAATAGATGGAAAGAAATTAAACGAACCAATCGTAGCCGGTAGGGCTTTTGGGCTCCCGGCGGTTGCCGTCGGCAGTGGACTTCCTCCGTGTTAATTTCTTCAGATCTCCGCCGGGTGACGCTGCTGAATTGATCAATACCATCATATAATCATATTTAAAAAAAAATCATACTTATTTGTTAAAACATCAAAAGTAAATTAATATAGTAATGGGGGCCGGGTTTAAATATTCGTACCGGAGAAAGGTGAACCGGCGGAGCTAGAACCGGTGGGAGAAGTGGGGGTAGAACCGGAGTCGGTACGGAGAATGGTGATGGTGCGGGAGACGGGGGTGTTGTCATCGGCGGTGGGAGGAATATTATTAATAATATTATTATTATTATTATTATTAATATTATTGGAACGGAAGAAGAGAGAGTTATACCGGCGAAACTTACCGACGCCGGAGTCGGGGGTGGGTCCGGCGAGGGCTTCATCCCAAAGGTTACGAAAGAAACCCATGATTATTATTATTATTGTTATAATATATAATTAAGAGTGGCTAAGTAAGTAATTAATAATATAAGAAAGTAGTGGTTTGGGAAATTGATGGAATTATATATATAATACTATTTTGTACGTTGTTGATTTCGTTTCTTTCCTGTAACAACCGGAATTAGGTGGTGGTTTAATGAAGCAAAAGAGCACGTAGCTAGGGCACGGCGGAGATGAGTGGTGGCGCCACCCGAAAGCGACTGTTACGAATAGAAGGAGAAGCGTTTATTGAATAGAACAAAAAGTGGTGGTGGTGGTGGTGGGGTGGTGGTGGTGGTGGATGATCGGAGGAGTGGTGGTTGATGGAGGGTGGGGGAGTTTATATATAGATCGGGGGTTGAGATGGATGGCTTCAAGTTAAGGTTTCTGTTTGATTTCGTTTGGCACTCAGATAATTTCGGAGATAATGATGAATCATATCCCATGCTTTATTGTGCTAGTTGTCGTTCATTTGGGTATACACCTGGAGGGTTTGATGACTCATGTGCCACCTCAGTTGGCCTAAAACCTTTTTAACAACCGTTTGATATTCTTTTAATAATCACTAAAACATTACCTTTTAACAATTATAGTCTATTAACAGTTAAGAGTTAATCTTAAATTTAAATGGTTAAAAAGTATCTATTAAAATGTTACCTCTCACCATCAATCATTTGGTTAAGTGGTAGCCTCATGACTTACTGTAGATGAGGTTGTGAGTTCGAGTCCTACCGGCAGCAAAAAGCTGTTGGTAGGTCGGATTTACTGCAGTACACCTTCAGGTGGCTGGCTTCCCCAAAATTAGTGGTTGGTGAACTTGGGCTACTCAGCGTTGTCTGTGCTCGCGAGCATATGGGATGCATTTTCACCATTATGATACCCCAAGTAGCTGGACTTTAATAGTTGATCGTTAAAAAAGAAAGATGTTACATCTTAACCATTTAAACTTAATGTTAGGATAGAAACAAGGGCAGTTCAAACCGCTCGAAGCTCGACGATCGTTCGACGTTCGTTCGGAATTTGCTCGAGAAATGCTCGTTCGAATTTTTGCTCGGTTGTAAACGAGCCGATCGGATCGGATCGTTTGTAAACGAGCCAAGCACGAGCAAAGGTCTGCTTGGTTAGGTTCGGATCGGATTAATATGTATATATAGTTTATATGTTGCACTCTAGTAGATTTGGCCCATTATATACAAATACATAATTATATTTATGCATACTTGATCAATCAACCTAGTAAAAAATTCTATATTAAACATAACAGTGAAATCCTAAGCCGTTAAAAGATATTTTTTGATCATCTTTCGCTCTCACCGTCATCGTTATCTGCGCTATTCGTATTATTGGCTACAATCTTAACTTCATCGTCACCTACAACGTATTGTCATCCATGAAAATATTATGTAATGAAATGTGGCTGATTTTTAGGTTATTAAACCTTATTCGATGCAGTATAAATCGTATGACACATAAGATAGTTGGGTTGTATAAATTGTTCGCCGCTCGTTTGTGCTCGCTTGACGCTCGCTCGAAAATTTAACGCTTGAAAAATGCTCGTTCAATTTTTCGCTCGGTTGTAAACGAGTCGATCGACTCGGTTCGGTTTGGAAACGATCCAAGCATGAGCAAAGGTCCGCTAGATTTGGCTCGCCTCGTGAACAGCCCTAATAGAAACTAGGAAGAAGAAGGATTGACATAACAAGCTAACCCCAACTGATTAGCTCGATCCCCTTTTATTAGTTCGGTAAGTTCGTTACAACTATTAGAGTACAATTACAACGAGAACCTCACAGATTATCAATATTACAATACTAGCCCCTCACTTTAGTAACTAACCACACAACTAACTTCGGCCTAAGAATAACCCCCCTTAACAATTTTTGTCCTAAAAAATTGAAAGTAGGAAATCGAATGAGGAATTCATCCTTAAATTCCTAAGAAGTGTCAGTGATAGGCAGGTCATGCCAATGAACCAAGACTTGAGTTGCAAAATGATTTCCCCGTCTAACAAGATGATGATCCAAAATAGCCTCGAGGGGTAGTAGGCAGCGGAATGACAGGCAAATGTTGGCCATGAGCGCGCTTCAACAGAGAGACATGAAACGTGGATGGATCATAGAATCCCGAGGAATATCCAATCAAAAATGGAACATAGAATCAAGCAGATAGCTAGGCATAAAGATGCATCTTGAGAAAAGATTGAACCATAGGTTGCAACTTAACATAAACCCAATCACCCACATGTAAAAATCTTTTAGTGCGATGAACATCCGTAAATTGTTTCATCCCGTTCTAGGCCATATAAGGTGGCGTTTGAGAAATTGAATCATTTGTTCATGATAGCGGTGAAGATCTTCCACAGTAGCCAAAGTAGTATCCCAAGGAACATAAGGAATGTGAAGATTTGGTTTAAAACCAAACAAAGCCTCGAAAGGGGACATCTAGATATTAGAATGGAATGTAGTGTTGTACCACCATTGAGCTATAGGAACCTATTTGACCCATTGGAGTAGGAATCCATAGTCATACATCGCAGATAGGATTTGTAAGGCCCCGTTTCCGGGCACCTCATAGTTGGTGATTCATAGCACTATAGATACACACTAGTATACATTTCATAAAACAATGCAACGGAATTAATATTAAAAGTCATCCATTTAATTAATAAAAACTATTGCTAAGCAATACACTCATAATTGATATCGGTTACAAAAGATTGTTAAACTGCATTACAAAGTAACAAAATTATTAATCATGCACGGATGTCAGTCTTGCCCCGCCGAGTAGCTTTCCCAGTGTGCCATACTCAGCAATGCTCACCTGCCAACTGAAAATGTATAAAAGTCAGCGTTGCTGAGTGAGTTCTAGTTTTATAAGTATTAAAAATACCTTGTATAATGTATATATATGAAAATACTTTTTTTGTAGAAATACATCTCTTACTCTTGTATGTGAGCACACATTAACTGTACAACAAGGTGATGTTCTCTTTCTTCACTGTGTACCTTGTTTATTTTGTACTTTTTTAACTTTATCTTTCACTGTCTATGTGGACCAATGAGCAATACCCTAAACTATGTGCGCGGAGAAACTGGTGCTGAGCCCTTTACAGTCTATGGTCTGAATTACTGTATACAAGGCCGGCCTAATCACCTAGGGCATGCTACAAAGGTCCGCCAATCTCAATTGATTGGCCCCGTGAGCATAAGGGGTAGCTAACCCGCACCACAGTTGAGCTAACGATAACAAGGTCGTGCACCTCCTATAAGCTTGCAAGACTTGTTAACTCTTTAATTAAGTTCCACTTCTCTTTATCATTACTCTTTCACTTTGTTTAAGATAATACTTGAATTTATGATCATATGCACACCACATAGGTCATACAATAATAATTACTATGATTATAGGAACAACTCATAATATGCAAATATAATAACAATTAAAAACCCAAAGTCAAACTTGGGTCAAACCTTATTGATTCTGTTCTGCTCAAAATTTCAGAAAATACTCTAAGTGTTGTAGACGCATGGGCACTATGCAGACGCGTGGGCACTATGCAGGCGTATGAGGCCTGTTCAGATGCATGGGCACTATTTAGGCGTTTCAACACTTAGACGTTTGGGGAATCCCAGACGCATGGGCACTATTCAGCCGTTTCAACACTTAGACGTTTTGGGAATCCCAGACGCATGGGCACTATTCAGACGGTTGGGCTTGCACAGTTTTCTAAGGCATTTCTAGACGGTTGGGGGGGCACTGGTTGGGCGGTTGGGCCCTGTTTAGCCGCTTGGGCCTACTTCAAAATTTCTAAGGCAACTCTAGATGGTTGGAACACTGTTCAGTCGGTTGGGCAACCTGTTTAGCATAATCTTAACACATTATCAATACCAATCATTCTTCTTACATGTCCTAAGCTTAAATACACTATTCTAGGTATAACTAACACATAATCACATAGGAACATTATCATACATACATGAATACATATGGGTGTTCAAAATGAACCTTGTAAAAACGGTTTTATATACATTTTCAGCCCCAAAATGTTTAAAACAAGTGAAATACGGGGTCTAGAAGCTCACCTTGTGTTAACAACACCCAAAACTCCTTTAAACCTGCTTATATACGGACTCAAACACCTAAAATAAACAAAACAACCACCACACACTTAATACACTTAGAAATCGGTTCCCATGAATGAAATCACAAAGAACCCGAACCAATTATCACTAAAATACTTACCTATGAAGATTCAGCCTTTGTTTCTTCAAAGATCCGAGAAAGCAATCTCTCTTTCTTCTTTCTTCTATCCTCAGTCGAAAAGCAGATGGTGTAAGGCTGATATGGGCGGCCATGCCCATATATATTAAATAAAGAGGTTGTTGTACTATTTACACTTTAACCCCCTATACTTTAGCTCCTTTTCCTTTCATGAAAGATACTTTTATTTCTCTCTTATTTTTACAAAGTTTCGGGTGTTACAAGTCTACCCCCCTAAAGAGGTTTCGTCCCCGAAACCTGTTACTCTTCGAATAACTGTGGGTAAAGCTGTCTCATTTCTTCTTCCGTCTCCCACGTAGACTCGGATCCCTTCCTGTGCTTCCACTGTATACGCACAAGAGTAACCACTTTATTCCTTAACCTCTTCTCCTCACGATCGATGATTGCCACTGGTTGTTCCACATAGTTAAGCCGTTCATCAACCTCAATATCCTCCAGTGGTACAACCATGTCTTCATCAGCTAAGCACCTCCTTAGATGAGATACATGGAATGTGGGATGAATTCCACTTAACTAATCGGGTAGTTCTAACCTATAGGCCACCTCTCCTACTCGAGCAATGATTAGGAAAGGTCCTATATACCTTGGGCTCAACTTGCCCCGCTTTCTAAACCGAATGATACCTTTTCAAGGTGAGACTTTTAACATAACCCTATCGCCCACTTGGAACTCAATCGGTCTACGCCTCTTGTCAGCATACGGCTTCTGCCTATCTTTAGCTGCCTTCATGAAGGCTTTGATCTTTTCGTGCTTCTCCGTCGTAGCCTCAATCACTTCAATATTCCCTAACTCCTTCTAACCATGTAAGGCCCACTGACCCCACAGTTGGTCATTCACAGCTTAACATTGGTTTAAGACAATCATTTACTCATACATGTATAAATATATATATATATATATATATATATATATATATATATATATATATATTGCAGCGGAAAATACTGTAATTTCAATTCATTACAAATAATATAAACATTGTTTTAATCCTCAAACTATTTAGGAGTCCTTTGTTTAGCTTTTCTTCTTCAGGGATGCTAGTCTTCTAGTGCCAAGAAGCTTCAATCCCATGCCTCTATTCCATAGCTCTACTCTTACCTGTCAACTGATAGCATACAAAAGTCAGCTTCGCTGAGTGAATTCTAGGTTTACTTTGCTAAATAACTTTCGTAAGAGATATTAGCTTTATCAGTTGAAAATAATCATTGTGTATCACAATATAAGTACACACAGGCTATCACATTATCAATACTTTATCATTTCTTGTTATTTATTACTCTTCTTTATCCGTCAATTCTCTATCACAATCGGTGCCTAGGCTCGCCTAGGACTTTACCGACATGCCAATTAAGGGCTTACTGTCGTACCCGATCAGGCCATTATTGTCATGCCAATTCAGGACTTACTGATCTGCCAGTTCGAGCATACTTTATCACTTTATCACTGGTGAGGGCACAACAAATGCAACCCTCCTTTATCAATTGCTTGCAAGGCTTTACTTTATCACTTTATCAAGGTACATGTTATGGGCCCAATAACAATTCTTTAAGTTTCACTTATATCTTTAGTTTTTCACATACACTTAACACATAATAAGAAGCAAACTCTTAGTCTAAGCATTCACACTTCATCAATCATGAGAGATAAACTAGATAACTGACCCTCCGCAGGACAGCGTGGGTTCGGGGCGGCAGCCCCTGATAGTGGGGTTCTAGGGGCGGCAGCCCCTAGTGGGGTCCAAGGGGCAACGCCCCTGGCTGGGGCCGGGCTGCTAGGTCAGCGCGCCCGAAATTATTTTGAACTATTTAAATGACACATTTTACTTTAGAAAATTTTATTTTCTTGATAAAAGATCTAAAAAACCGTTCTCATAAAGTATGTATTTTAGTATGCATATTACCCCAAAACATTAAAACGGGTAAAGGAGGGGTCTAGAACTCACCTGAACTTGTCCAATAGCTTAAATTCTAAGCCTCTTAAGCTATAACCTGAATACTCTAGCTGCACGAAAGTTAATATGCAAAAAAACGTCATTTTCTTCATAGTTTCGCCCACAGTTTCGCTGGTAGCTTCGCTGCCAGTTTCGCTGGCAGTTCGCTACCAGTTTTGCTGGGCAGCACTTCTGTCAGTTTCGCTGGACAGATTCGCTGGCATGAGCGCCCAACTTTCGTTGGAATTTTCTAGTTTCGCAATGTCTATGGTCAGCCTAAGTACTTAGCGAAGCTATTAGCGAAACTGTAGTTTCGCTGTAGCGAAACTGTAGTTTCGCTAGGATTCTCCTAGTTTCGCTGGATAAATGCACAGTTTCGCTGGATGAATACTTAAATTCGCTGGATCGGGGCCCAGTTTCGCTGGATGAATAAAAACTAAGAACCAGCCCGTTTTTAACCCAAATCTTAACTTTTACGTCCAAATCCTTGGTTTACCTTCCATGAACCCAAATCTAAGCTTTTTACAAGTTTTCATACGTAAAAAATTGACCTTTATGTGTTTCTTTGAACTTTTCAAAACCCCAAAACCCTAGAATCCGGGTTTGATCTACAGAAGGTCTTAGGGGTCGATTCTTACCTTGTTTTGTTGCTATTTCCTTAGTTTTTGATGCTCCAAACACCCAGCTCTTCAATCCTTCAATCTTCCAAGCTCAAATCTTGAGTTCTTCCCACTTTCTCTCTCTACTTTCTCTCTCTATGAAATTGGTGGCTAGGGTTTGAAATAGTGGAATGGATCTGATCATGCATGGTTTAAGGGCTGATTAAGGGCCCTTAAACCCATCAAACCTAGCCTATTAAGGCTAATTTGGTCCATAGCCCACTAATTTACCCCTTTATTTCTTAAATTAACCCTTAAAAGCCCATTATTATTAAATGGCTTGTTTCGGGAAATTTCGGGGCGTTACAAACCAATATCACCCCAGCAAACGGGTGTCCTGCATCTTCTAACGTATAGCATCTCGTATGGTGGCATGCCAATGCTGGCATGATAATTGTTGTTGTACGAGAATTCGGTTAACGGCAGATGGTCATCCCAACTTCCTCTGAAATCGATCACACATGCTCGGAGCATGTCCTCGAGTGTTTGGATCGTCCTCTCAGACTGACCATCCGTCTGAGGGTGATAAGTCGTGCTGATGTGTAGCCTCGTCCCTATCACATCTTGGAATTTCTTCCAAAATTTAGATGTAAATCGAGTGTCATAATCAGATACAATAGAGACTGGCACACCATGACGAGCTATAATCTCTTTGATAAATAGATCCGCGAGCCTCTCAGAGGAATACATCTCTCGGACCGATAGGAAGTGAGCAGTCTTCGTCAAACGGTCAACTATGTTGGATCATGAGGAAGGCTGGTGCAACCAAAACCATTTCACTTAGTCAATTTTGGTGCTACATTCAAAGGCTTCCGAAGCTAAGTATGGGAACTTCTGAAGTTTGAAGAGTTCTTCCGAAGACAAGTGAAAGATCAACTTCCGAAGATAAACTCTACTTCCGAAGACAAAGAAGAAGTCCCCAAGCCTCAGAAGAAGCAGTCTTCCGAAGTATAAGTGGCTTCGGAAGAAGTTATTCTTCCGAAGCAATTTAACCTTCGGAAGACACTGATATGAACCAGTGGACATAAGTATGGTCTCTGATATTCCACTGCAGACTTCTGGTACAACATGGCTTCTTCCTAAAGAGCCATGTAGTTGACCATACTTTATTCCATTGTTTACCTTTTTATGATAGTACATATTACCAACCTTAGTTGGTGACAAAAGGTAAGTCAGGGACATGTCCTGACTACCAAATCTTAGATAAAATATCCGAGATACCTAACCTATAGTCTTGTAGTATAGGCTTTTGGTTATAGGTTTCCAGCTAGTATCAAAGTATATCCGGCTGTAGGTAGTATTATATATGTAGTTCTCATTGTAACTCATAGGATAGAGAGTGTGCTTGCAAGAGTCTTGTAATCCTTTGAGTTGAGAAGCAATATATAAAGTACCTTGAAAATTTATTTCCTGTGTTTATTATTACTTGTTACTTGTTATATTGTGATCAACTCTTGTTGGACTCTTTCTGAGTGCTGTTCTAGGTGAGTTTGAGAGAAACCACTTGTTAAGTGACCAATATCGATCCTGCAATTGGTATCAGAGCTTTTTAGTCTCTTGATTGCGTGATCTAACCATCCAAATCAACTTGTTTATCACTCCTCCTTACAACCCGATCACTCAAATGGCCACTCTCACTAAAGCTGATATAGAAACTGGTACCATGACCAAGTCCCCACTGATCACCCCTGAAGACTTTGACACATGGTGCACAAGAATGGAAGGCTTCATCAAGTGTCAAGACTCAAGGACGTGGGACTCCCTTGTAATGGTCCTTTCATACCAAGCACTACTTCTGCTACTGGTAATCGTATCATTCCAAAAGATGTGGATGATTACTCAGAAGAAGATAGGAAATATAGAGCTTGATCAAAGGGCTATGACTTCTCTTCAAACTACTCTTCCAAACTCCATCTACAGAGGCTTCAAGAAGTGCAAGACAGCTAAAGATCTATGGGAAGCACTGAAGCTCATGTATGAAGGATCCAAGGAAACAAAAGATAACAAGAAGGATCTCTTAAAGCAGAAGTTTGAAAACTTCACTTTCAAGGCTTGTGAGACCTTGACTCAACAATACTTCAGGTATGTTGAGATAGTGGATACTCTGGTGGATATTGGAGTAACTCTTGAGAACAGGGACATAGTAAAGAAGTTCATGTCTTCCCTTCCTAAACTATGGACACATCAAGAGAACTTCAGACCTTAAGACTCTTGCTCTCACAGAGTTGTATGATATCCTCAGTGCATTCTAGATGGAGATGAACATTCAAAACTCCTCTGGTAACTCCAATAACCAACTGAGTTCAGCTCTTCATATGGTTGAAAGGGAGAGCATAGAACCACAACATCATTTTCTATGCTACCCTAACAACTCATAAAATGGACCCTACATTACTCTACCTGAGACTCCAAGGTCTCAACAGGCTCAACACAACTCCTTTCAGGATAGTTGTGCCTTTGTCTCTGGAAGTGGACACTCTGGTGATTTTCAATATTGCTTTGATAATCTTAAGTGCTTCAGTCCAGATGATGTAGAGTATATGGACATTGTCCAATAGATGGCTCTTTTAACTTACAGAGCGAAGAAGTTCTTCAAGAGAACTGGAAGGCAATTCCCTCAAAACCCTGCCAACAGCAAGTCTGGGTTTGACAAGACCAAAGCAAAGTGCTACAACTGCAACCAACTGCAACCAACTGGGTCACTTTGCTAGGAATGCAAGGCCCCCAGAACAACCCGGGAACCCCACAGGCCTCCACACATCCCTCAACCTCGAAGCCTGAAGAAAAGACAACTGAAACAGCTGCAATAGCTCAAGATATTGACTAGAGCTTCATGGTATAGGATATGACTCCTACTCAAGCACTCATGGCCGGAACAGATGATGCTCAGGTATATGAACATCTTTGTACTCCAGCCTGTATTGCTAAAGTTAAACTTTAAATATCTTAAAATCTGATTTTAAAAAGCTGAATCTAACTATCAAAAGAAATTGAGGAGTTAGAGAAAACTGTGTCTCGTTTAAAACATGAACAAACCAACTACAAGACTCAAATCAAAGATCAGATATCCAAGCTGTCTGAAGCTCAAGCCGAGCTTGTCACTGCTGAGGCTCAGGCTAGGAAGCAAGCTATTGCTGAGCAAAACTTCCAAGCTATTCTTGCATCATCCTCCCAGTCCAAAATATTTTATCAAAACAAAGGAGGGTTGGGAACTAATGAAATCGCTCCATCACACTCTTATGAGTCTATTAGACAACCAGATGTGGTACTGAGGAGTAAGAGGTTCCAACTGCTGACCACTAGAGTTGAAGGATGAGGCAACAATAGTGGCCACCACAGGGAAAAAACGGGTAAATGCATCCATCTCCTCTTGTGAAGATCAAATCCTAACCACCAAGGCAAGAAGAAGTAGAGCTAAAGCTTCTAGAAAGACTGCTAAGAAGGTTGCTGAGTCTAAGCTAAAGATTGACCCAAAGCAAAAAGGTGTCTTTATCTCAGCTGGATTTCAAGTGTTAGGTACTTCTGATTCAGAATGGAGTGTAATACCAGCACTCCTATCCTATCAAAGGATCAGAAGTTGAAAGGAAAAGTTGCTGATGAAGAAAAGAAGCCCAAAAACAGCAACCCTCAAATTCCTAAAAGACTAACATCGCATGCATAATGTGTGGTTTGCACAACCACATGGCAAAAGATTATTACTACAACCCAGCAAGCACACATTATGCAAATAATGTTAGAAAAGAAGGAGTCAGAGAAGGCTTCACATTTGGACCATTTCAAACTGTCCAAGTGATGAAAAAGGGAAAGTTGGTCTCGGAAGCCAAGTTGTTTTCGGAAGAAAGTAATTCTTCCGAAGGGAAAATGGCTTCGGAAGCCAAAGCTTCAAAGGTTCAGAAGAACAAGAAAGCTTCCCTGAAACTAACCCAGAAGAAGACTACTTCGGAAGAAAAGGTGGTGAAGGTTTCTTCTTCCGAAAAGAAAGAAGCTTCGGAAGAAGTCAATGCTACAAAAGCTTCAACAAGCTCATCCTCAAAGATCACCAAGGGATGGATTGGAAGATCAAGGAAGATGCTGCGGCCCAAACCTCATCTTTAAAGACCTCTATTGAACCCCAATGCACATCTTTTGGCTCAATTATGTCATTATCTTTGGAAGATGTCACACCCCGAAAATCGCAGCGGAAGGTCGCGTGGTGGTAACGAAAGTTGGAGTTATTCTAACAGTTATAGTCAAACGTTAACAATCAAACAGTTGACTACAACGGATTAGACATTTACACGTTTTTAATCATAACATAGTGAAGTTCAGGTATTAATTACAACCGTCTTGTTCAGTCAAACGACAACATTTATTTATTTCAGAATTTCCACTACAGGTAGTCAACTGACACGTTTGACCCTCCAAAGACTTATTCCGTTAACTCTCAACAGAGCTTACCTATAACCCTGAAAAGCATGAGAAAATACTAGGTCAACAAAAGTTGGTGAGCATTCGGGTTTTCAGAATTTAAAGAAAAATAGTTTATTTTTCAATTTCATTATGATAATAGTATATATACGATAACATATAATCAATACGATAAATATCATAAGATAATCATATCTTTAAACAGTCTATACTTCCATCCCCAAATCAAAGTTCTAAATAAAACAGTATTTAAAAATGGGGCTGAAGTACTCACCTTAGCCACACACTTAGACTTATCTTATTGGATTCAGATGTCATCTTGTGGAATATTAGAATCATCAATCTAAATTCCCTGCTTGATAATCAAGGACATGCTATTGTTAAAATGATGAACTAATCATGCACCTATTTGGCTTAACAAGCCATCTAACGTGTTACTTCACACGTTGTGAGTTTATTGGATTGAGGTTTTATTATTTGCATACATTACTCTTTAGATTATTGTTAAGTGTTAATACTTACAATTCCGCTTCGACTTGATTTAAGTCGTTTGGTATTACTTATGTTTGATAATTAGTGTTTATACATATACACACACTTTATCAAACAATTTATCTTTATTGATATGACTCAATTATATGTCTTTGGATTTTTATATTATTTATTCTGTCTTTACCAAGATATCATGCTCCTCCAAATTATTGAATTTCATCTACAACTTTTTAAGTATAACTTCGTTGGGTTTTCATATTAATAAAATAATGGTTAGTTTTACATAATTTATAGATCATTTGAAAACTCGTCATATCTATTCGTACACGTTTATTTAATAGCCATAAGATTATTCATAAAATCCAATATATATATAATGTGTGTGTGTATATATACATGTTTTGTTAATAAAAGTCCATTTAACCTATTTAAGTATTTATATATAAAAATTATTTTTCTTCAATTCAAATTATTATAAAATGCAAGAGTCGTATTTCACTTTATACAACTTTATTACAATGTCCAATATTTATACAATACACGTTATATTTCAATTTATATGAATTTTTGTTAATATAACAAGTTAGTTATATTTATGTGTGTGTCCATATTTTATCTCATTTAGTTATATTTTATAATTATCATAAACTGATTTTATCACTACTTTTATATTTAGTAGCCGCACTCGTCCCACTCGTTTGACACAAAATATTAAACACTCGGTTTATACCTTTCGCGTCCGATTCGCATATATGAATCTTCTTGAAACCGACATGCAATGAGAACCGAATACACCATTTCATTCGTTTTTCTATCATGAACATTTCTTTGAACTCTGATCGTCCATGCAACCCTAAAAACGTTACGATTCCGCGGTCGAATCTCCGGGAAATGAACAAGTTTATGGGACACCATTTTCAGGCAGAAAGTTCCGACCAACCATGTTTGTGGATAGAAAAATCATATCTCTGAGTATTATTATTGAAAACTGACCGTCAGATGTTAATATGGGTATGTCAGGTATAACATATCCAAAATTACAAACATTCAACGGTCAGATCTTCGGGAATCGTCCCATCTCTGATAGTGCGCATGCACATCATTTCCTGGCAGAATATAAACTAGATTATTAGCATCTTTAACGAAAGATTCATGGAAATTGGATCTTACCATCGCGTTCGTAGCGTCAAGAATGGTTGTATGGTGAAAACGGGTTTCGACGGTCGCCGGACCGCCGCTCGCCGCCGCCGACCGCCGCCGGACCACCACCGGATCGTGGCCGGAAATTCCAGCTCTATCTCTCTCTCTCTCTCTCTCTATAACACACTTAAGTGTGTGTAAAGTGTGAAGAGAATGAGAGGGGGTGGGTTTATATAGGAGTTGAATTAATACCGGTAAATGTCTGTTGCTCCGTGTCGGCTGATATCGCGTACAAATCTGACTGATATCACACTTTTATTTTAGTTTTCTCTTGAAAATTTATGACTTATAAATATATCGGATACTCTCGTAAGATTTGTTTCGTCTAATATTACGTATTCGGTGACAAACCAGCTCGGTGCGCGTTAATATCGCGTATTTCACACGTTTAACCGTTTTGAGCGTTTTCTCACACCGAATGTAAATATTATAATTTTATTGTTTATATAAAATAATAATAAGTGTGTAATAATAGTTTGTTCATAATTTTAGGCATCCAAATCGCTTGAACTAACAACGTTAACGTATGTGTGTTTTGCGGTTTTATCAATTTTGCACGCGCCATAGTCGTTAGGCGCTCAGATAGAGTTTCAGAGTGATTGTTGAATTAGAATAATAATATTCCATAGACATGAAACTAGATGTTTCGTGTTCCGGTAGGAACTGGTTATCTATCGCGTTAACCGTTTATTAATTTGAATATTCATCTGCGAGGCTCAATGATCATCGTTATGACTTGGGATTATCAAATCGGGGTTCAGGTGAACCTAAATTCCTTATTGGGCCTTACTGGGCCTCATGTGTCTAGTTCGTTGGGCTACACTTTAGTTACTGAATTTTAAGGGTTGTTACATTCTCCCTCCTTTTAGAAATTTCGTCCTTGAAATTAGTTGAAGAAAATTTTGAATGATCTAGTTACTCAATCACTTGGTGACATATTATAAAGATCATAGAAGTCGGGTGGCTAAAATCATTGGTAAGCGAGGTTAGGAGTTTCAATTCTTGAGTTTGTACGCTCTACTTCAGTAGAATTTAAGGAGTTCATGATGATCTACGCTTTTCTGATGGATCATACCTCATTCAGGCTTTAGTATTGCACAATTTTTAAACCGGAAAAGGATCGATTGATGTGTCCATTAGATAGATCACTCAAAGAGTTTGAATATGTTGGTGTCTTATCGTTATGATTAATCAAATGCCTTGACTGAGTGTATCCCTATAAGAGAGGGTCAGAGAGTACCGTAGTTGTGAAACACAACTACAACTCAATCTAAGTCTTAAGTCCGCCAATCAAGATTTATCTAGTCCAATTCAAATTGAATTTTGCTAGACTAAATAGGTGTGCATCGATATCTAATGCAGAATTCTTAACCTACTAGTGAGTGTGGCCGATTATGTATTTCGGTACTGGCAGCATTTGTTTGATTACACCTTATTCCTATGGTAGTCGCTGCTACCCTTGGCTTTTAGTATAATTTCTTTCATTTGAATCAAGATTTTTCTTGTTAACATCGCGTTAGTCAAGAATATAGTCAAGTTATCCTAGTTGGATCGTAAGGGTTTAAGTAAGTGCTATAACACGTTCCAGCTTTAACCTTATTTCAGGATACCTTCATCTCGACTTACGAATTATCGATTTGCTATACCAACGTACGAAGTAACGTGGTTTACAGATTCAAATTCGTTCGTAGAATTTAGTGTCAAAGCCTTAGCTCTAAAGGTTAGAAAATGGATTTGATGGAAATGACATCAGTTTACGTGTGATCTTACATTTTTCCCATCGTAGGGGGTTTAACATGCTTTCCTTATTAGTACTAAGTTTCAAGAATTATATCTTAGGCTAAGATGATAAGTGATGTGCTTCAAATTATACATATAAAACATATCAATTGCACATCAATTATTCTATAAACTCTTAATGAAAATGATGATTTGATACCTAAATCGTTCATATTGTGTTTTCAGGCTTGGAAAAGGCCAAGATGAACAAAAGGAGCATAAATAAGAAGAAAATGAAGAAAACCAAGTTTTGGAATTCAAGCATGGGGTCGTGCTTCATTTAGCACGCCCCCATGCCTTGCCTGAAACACACCCCCGTGCTAATTTGACACACCCTCGTGATTGGACATCTGACAGGACAAAAAGTACTGTTCCCCAAAAGCAGTCACGGGGCCGTGCCCCAGGAGGCACGGGGCCGTGTTTGCCCCTTTCACGGGGTCGTGCCCCATTTGTCACGGGCCGTGCCCGACAACTCCTGCACGTACGAGCCGACCAACTTTCGTAAGCATTATACTATCATGGGACCGTGCCTTTTAGGCACGGGGCCGTGCTTAAACACTCCAGAAAGCCTATAAATAGGACTTCATTTGCAACTTTGAAGAGGGCTTTTGGGAGGTGAAGTGCTGGTGTTCCCTCTCGGGAACCCAGCCTTTGGAGGTCCTTAGAAGGTTTTGGAGGTCCATTCAACACTTAGAAGAAGCTCGGGATCGTTTAACATCATCCATACTGAATCATCGGTTTGATTGTTCTAATTTATCGATGATTTCATTACTATCTTCTATCTTTGTTGTTAGGTTCAAGCTCATTATGAGCTAAACTTTATTTGTTATCCTATTTATTGAAACTTATGTAATTTGTGATGAACTAATGGTGTGACAATATTGTGTTAATGTTATGGTGGTCTTGGAAAAACTTTCGATGGGTAGCACCTACATTTGAATGGGGGTTATAAGTTATGGTTTGTAATTGTGATTATCATACACGGTTGAAAAACTATGATCAACTTTTATTCATAATAACTATGGCTAATTAACTAGAGATGGTTATTAGACATCATAAGACCTTAACTTTCTGATCATTTACGGGTTCCCTTTTATTAGTCTGAGAAATCTACAGTAATTGTTATGGTTTTCAAAAATTAATGGTATGTTAGAATAGAACTTGATCAACTCTCTTCTTACATTAAGTTATGTTTTCAGAAATCATATGTCGAAAAGGACACAAAAGATTTACCTACATCACTAGGCATTGACCTAAGCAGTAAATCTCAACCTGTGTTGGTCCTGGTCACTACGGAGCGGATAGACGAAAATCGCGCCAGCTCATCTTTATAAACGTTAACACAATTACTTTATTCAATATCTTTAATCACACCACCAATTCATCACAGTTGCATAAGTGTAATCTAAATTAGGATAACAACGTTACTTCACTGAAACAATCACCAAAAGTCTCAATCTATCTTTATCTATCTTTGTTTATGTTGTTTTATTTAACTTATCATTTTCTAAATCAAAACTGATAGTCAATTATGAGGGTTGTTGAGTAGCTTAGTGTGTCCACGGATTGATACTCGGTTCTTACCAACACTATATTACCTCACGATAGGTACACTTGCCTTTTGTGTGTGTATTTAGTATTAGTAATAACCATTTAAAACTGAATCGTGTGAAAATCCTTTATCAAAATATATATACTATCCCACGCATCAAGTTTTTGGCGCCGTTGCCGGGGACACATGGTAGTTTGAAAGACAATCCAAATTTTTGACTACTTTGTTTTATTTAAAAAAAATTTATTTCAAAAAAAATTATTTCAAAAAAAAAATGAAAATATATAAAAATGAAGAAAAGTTCTATCCACATAAAGCTATCAAAGTTGAAAACAATGAGGGATGAAGCTTCAAAGTCAATGGTAATCGGTTATTGGCCAAATTGATATACCAAATAATATTTTCTTGAGGTGATGAACCTCCACCTCATTAAAAACTAAGTGTGGGGAAGGGTCTAGCCAAGGACCCATAACCAAAACATGGCTCTATGTTACTTTCAGTCTGTTTATTTTTTTTTGTGTGTTTAGGACTTTAACTTTTGCTTAAATAAATTGGTGATGTTTTAGATTAATACTGATGTAATCTTTTGAGCTCATTCAAGGCGGCTATGGAAAAACGATCGCACGCATTTGACTCATCATTTTAGGGGAGTTTTCATTTGCCTTTCTCTACTTAATATTTATTGTGAATCACATTGAGGACAATGTGAAGTTTAAGTGTGGGGAAGGGTATACATGCTTGATACTTTGCTTATAAACAGGTCCAAGTTATAATTAAATCTTTTACAAAAAGTCACTCGAGTTTTAATGTTTGTGGCAACAACACAGGAAACATGAAACAATTTTTGATAAAACAAATATAAATATACGTTTTCGAGAAATAAATAAGTAAATAAAGCAAACCCAAATAACCTTAAAATGTTTTTTGTGATATCCTGAAAAGCAAAACGAGTTGGTAAAAATATTCAAACATGTAAAATGAACACTTATACCCAATTCCATCCAATGTGGAGCTTATTTTTGAGCCTTAAACAAGCTTTTGCATTTATGCAATTTTGCTTTCATTACGGATATATTGAGGGTGCCTTATGTTGCATGTGAATTAGAACTTGTTTTGGGTATACATTTCAAACCTTATAAGTATTTCTTCATAAAAAGGATTTAGGCAATTAGGAAAACCGACATTCGAGCCTCTACCATTTTCAATATCCTTACCCAAACATTATCCCTAGTTAGCCCCGTTGAGCTTAAACGTTTTTCATTTTTATCACCCAAACCATGAAGTCACTAAACCAAAAAGCCTTGAACAAAACCTTTTCGATAAAGACATGTTTTGGCTTATTTCAAAAAAAAAAAAAAAAGAAAGAAAGAAAAAAAAAAGAGAAAAAAAGAGAGAAGAAAAAAAAAGAAAGAAGAAGAAAACTAGTTCCATCATTTTGTGGTATTTCAAGATATGTGTTCAAGAAAGGAAAATGATATGAAAGATGCCTAACGTGTGGGGAACTGGTTTCACAAAGGAAAGTGCAACAAAAACCAAACCGAATCCAAGAATTCGACATCCAAATCCGTTGGGTGCTTTTAGGCTCCAAGCCGACGACCCTTTAAAAAAGGATAGCTACATATATCATCGGGTTAAGGAGGGTCCAATTTTTGAAAGTGCAATACGGTCTTGACGATCTGACCATAAACTAGTCCTCGAGTTTGTATATCCCTTGCAGCTTGAGTATTGTATAGGGAAACCTTTTTATTACTTTCCTGATAGTTTATATCAATCAAATAAGCCAAGATCATCGTCTTTAGCATTTAGCCACTTTTTCCCCAAATAATCCATACCCTAAACCTAAGCCAAGTTACAACCTATCAAAGACCTAATGATTTATGCAAGTAATACCTAACATAGGTGGAGATTTGATCCTTTACCAAGCATATGATTTCACACGTATTCATACTAGGCAATTGAGCGTATTAGTCATACTTTATCTTATGTATGATTCCATATATATAGCCGAGTGTGAGTGCACCTTGTGAGAAGTGTGAAGTTTTACAGGTTAAAAATATTTACAAACCATTCTATTGCTTGAAAGGATATCATTCCACATGAGCTTAACCGTGTATATTTGGGTAAACCAAGTTGCTTGTATAGTTCTCGAGAAACATATTTATCTTGAGTTATTTGGTTTTGGTGGTGTTGCTATTTTGAGTGATTTTGCTTGAGGACAAGCAAAGTTTAAGTGTGGGGATATTTGATGTGCTTCAAATTATACATATAAAACATATCAATTGCACATCATCATTATTCTATAAACTTTTAATGAAAATGATGATTTGATACCTAAATCGTTCATATTGTGTTTTCAGGCTTGGAAAAGGCCAAGATGAACAAAAGGAGCATAAATAAGAAGAAAATGAAGAAAACCAAGTTTGGAATTCAAGCATGGGCCGTGCTTCATTTAGCACGCCCCCATGCCTTGCCTGAAACACACCCCCGTGCTAATTTGACACACCCCCCGTGATTGGACATCTGACAGGACAAAAGATTTATGTTATGGTTTTCAAAAATTAATGGTATGTTAGAATAGAACTTGATCAACTCTCTTCTTACATTAATTGTTGTTTTTCAGAAATCATATGTCGAAAAACACAAAGATTTACCTACATCACTAGGGCATTGACCTAAGCAGTAAATCTCAACCTGTGTTGGTCCTGGTCACTATGGAGCGGATAGACGAGAAATCGCGCCAGCTCATCTTTATAAACGTTAACACAATTACTTTATTCAATATCTTTAATCACACCACCAATTCATCACAGTTGCATAAGTGTAATCTAAATTAGGATAACAACGTTACTTCACTGAAACAATCACCAAAAGTCTCAATCTATCTTTATCTATCTTTGTTTATTGTTGTTTTATTTAACTTATCATTTTCTAAATCACTGATAGTCAATTATGAGGGTTGTTGAGTAGGCTTAGTGTGTCCACGGATTGATACTCGGTTCTTACCAACACTATATTACCTCACGATAGGTACACTTGCCTTTTGTGTGTGTGTTTAGTATTAGTAATAACCATTTAAAACTGAATCTGTGTGAAACCTTTATCAAAATATATAAACTATCCACACGCATCAATAAGTATGACAACATAAACATGATCATAGTCAGGGTTGCATTTAAAATCTACTAATGAGAAAGGACTCTTTCCAAAGCGTGGTCATCATAAGGAATGAATGTCCGAGGTCACTAATCACGAGTCATAAGGTTATTGTGAAACAACGTCAATATTTCAAAAATTTTATGGAGGTTCGTTGTTGAAGCCAACTTTCTCTCGATCAGTTAGGATAGAATACAAATAAAACTTTCTCTAGAAACTTCAATCTCAATCACTTCTGAGGATGGCGGTCAGTTCATCCCTGAGTATGAAATCATGCTCGAATATCCGTATGATTTATCGTTCATAGAGTAAGCACGAGATGGACTTTGCATCTAGAGATCTAGTGTTCGTCAACTAAGGCACTCACTTATTTCAATCTTACATACTACCGCTAATGTCACATGATTAGAGAATACTATCTTAAGGCTTAAATTAAGAGGTTGCACATCACTTGTAGTCAGGAGAAGTTAGTTTGGAGTGAATACAGAGTCACAAGACTACAATCGTGAAATTGGTAATAATTAATGAAAGAAGGAAAATGACTTCTTTCAGAAAGAACCAATTATGAGGGTTGCACACGCGTGAATCAACTTAAAAGCAAGTGTTTTTGCTTACGGGTCACATAATTTTGTCTTCCCTGAATTATCTTAATTCCTTTAACTCTCTCCCGAGTGGTGGTAGCTGTAACTGGATAATTTGTGTATGAGGAAACAAAGCTTGCGGTTAGTGCTTAATCAAAGATTAGCACTTGCCAGCCATGCGAGCGGACCAATCAACAACACTTGATCATTTATCTGTATCACTATATAGATAGTCACAAAGTGACTAGAGGTTAGGGAAAGAAAATTATTCTCATTAGATGACAGGATATGTCAGATTCAATATCAGCGCGTGAGATCAAAGTCCTGTTGAATAACTATAAGTTATCGAAGATAGTTATAGAGTGGTTCGAGATTAAGGAATCAATTAATCGAGTTAATAGTTATTGTTGTTTATTGCTAATTTGCGATTAGGTCACAATATCCATTATGAATTTATGATTTTTAAATTCTTCCTGTAATGGTTAAGGGTGAATCATACTTTTACGCCTTTCTCGTTCGAATGTCCTTCAAATGACGCTCTCAATTGTCAAGTCGTCATACTCACACTCAAGATATCATATTTTTGATTTGTTTATTGCATTATTTTCGTTAAGTTAAGCATTATTTGGCACAATGGAATTTCCTAGAACTTACGAGTACTATAATTCACAGTTACGTAGGCCAAAATGTAACTGTCAATTATTTTACTCGATCATTCTAGTATTCTTCCATTACGAGTCATATGCAAATTTATTATTATTATTATTATTATTATTATTATTATTATTATTATTATATTATTATTATTATTTTTTGGGTTTTGTAGTTCGTATTTTTCTTGTTTGATTATTCTTATCTTTAGGTCACTCCCTAATTATTAAAATTTCCAGTCCTCAACCACTATTAACAACAAGTAATTGAGAATGATTTAACCATTCTTTTTGTCAAGCTGGGATGCTCGAGAGGTGATCTAGACTTCATACCTCTACTAACAGTTGAGTAGGTTAACTAAACTTCTACCGATCATAAATTTCGACAAACTTACAATCCTACAAAATTTTTGACATACTGGCCTAGATCTAACAAGTGATCTTAGGCTAGGCTTTATCCCATCACAACCAAGTGTATTACTATATTACACCTTATCACCCTTAATTCAATTTTTAGTTCAGTTATTTAATCAAATTCAGCAAAGAGTGATTCTAGTCATTAAATCTATACTTGGTCTCATCACGACATGACACATGTAGTTGCTACTTATTGAGATACCACAGGACCTCAACAAAGGCTCAGCATTACAGACACGTCCATCAACTTGCGCAAAGTTGTTACTTGCAGGTAATAATGTAATTGATTACAGAAAACTAGATGCATATGCATGCCTTATGATCAAACTAGTTTCCCTGGTCAAGGTCAAAACCGAACACTGCTATTTCAGATAAATGCAAAAAATAATCACTCCTACTCATTATGTCACATGCAGGTTAATCTGTAAATGCTTTCTACAGTCTGGGTGCTCCCTTGACTCATAATGTGATTCTGATTAAGATCTATTTATTTTTCTTTCATAAAGTAGCAAATTATTGGCTTAATGGACCTTGTAACACTTAGTTTTGTTATATTTCCATCTTACATTCTTATGCCTAAGTTTACTTATCATTATCCTTATTAATAAAAATTGATGCATGTAAACTCCATCAACAAAACTCTTACACAAAATTCATCGTGTCTTCTCTCTCTTAGTTTCAAAATATGTTCACTTACTTACTAGGTATATCACGTAACCTATCACAACTGTTGGCATCTGACTATTCAGCTTAATTTGCATACCACATTATTTTCTTATCTAGGTCTAAGACTAAGCACTATTGATGCTAGGGGTTTGGAATGAGGTTTATCATGATTAAGTGGTTAAATTTAATGCATTTAGTATGGTCAAGTGTAAGAGATTGTGTTGAACAAGTTAACTACGAGGATTTGATGTTTTGTAGGTTAAACGCAATCATTTGAGGAGTTTTGAAGAATGCACATGGATGATAATCAAAGATCATGATAGATGAGATGATAGAGAATTTAATTACGAGAACGTGGCCGCAAACGGGAACGAAAACGGAGTCCAAACGAAAAAGATATGAAGAAAACAAGAATTGGAAAAATCAGTCCACAGTAACTTACGGTGGAAAAATGACTTACGGTGGCTGATGGAAAAGTGCAGCAGAAGGCTTCCACCGTAAGTTACGGTGGAAAAAGATTTACGGTGGCCACACGTGCTGAACTCGTTTAAAAGCCGAAAAAATTAGGTTTTTGAGGGATCTTCCATTCTACACCTCCAAGTCGCCCCCTTTCATCCCCAAGGCTCCAAGAGGCTTCCGAGAGGCGATTTCAAGGCTTCTCAAGTGTTTTTAATCATTCGGTTTGATTCCTTAACGTTAGATATGATGTTTATTTTGATTTTGATTTGGTGTTCTTCATTACCATGTCTAGCTAATCTCCTAGTAATCTTCTTTGGGTAGTAAGTTTACTACTATGATTTGTTCTTGATGATTTGTGGTTGAGTTAATGTTTGAACACGGTAGTTTAAGCCGAGTACATTATTTGTTGGTTGAAAACTCTAAAATATGTGTGTTGCTTTCAATTCACTTGTTCCACTTTGATTGTTTTAGATTTCTTTTCATCTGGAAACGTTGATGTTGGATGAGATTGAGTATCACAAACATAGGATATGATTCGAGTAGTTCTTTAACAACAGTCTTATTCAATCTATTGTTTTTACCCAAATTGACCCGTTAAGCTTATATGACTTTTATGAACACTCAAAGCAAATCTAAGTACTAAACCTGAATCCGGAGAAGATTACTTATTTACATTATTGTTTGCAACTCAATTAATCATAAGTTCGTTACTTTTCTCGATTAGTCATTTTTACTAAGTTTTTGTAATCAAGCTACAAACTTTTAGATTTAAACTACAAAACTTTCCACATATTCTCTGTGGATCGACCCGACTTACCCTAGCTATCTTAGGTGAGTTTGGAACCTTATAAATTGTTTTTGATTAGGCTTGACAAACCGACATCAAAATGGCGCCGTTGCCGGGGAATTAGTGCGCAAAGTGTCAAGTTTAAGTTTTTACTTGTTTAGCTTGTTTTATTTACTTTCTCTTCTTTGTTACGCTAGGTGTGCTTGTGTGTGCAGGTGACAGCTCCGTGCATGCATACCCGGTACGCAAGGAACAAGTCCCCATTAATTTTTGATCCTGAAGTTGAAAAGACCGCTCGAAGAAATCGAGCACAATCCCGTGCAAAAACTCAATCATCAAGAGCAGTCAAAGAGTGCAAGATGGAACACAACCCACCACCACCACCACTTAACCAAAATCCACCCAATGACCAACCGCCAAATCCACCAATTGATCAACCTCCACCAAACCAACCAAATGACCCATTACCCTACCCAATTTGCAGCCATAAGCACAAACCCAATTGCCCACAACCTACCACCTCAAAGACAAAATCCTTATCCTCAACCAAGGCAAAACCCCTATCAACATGGACTCCCAAGGCAGAATATGAGACATCAAAGGGGGGTTAATAGGATCGAGGCCGAAGAGGATAGATTTGACAGATTGAGCATCCATACTTGGGATGATGACATAGATGGACGAAGTGATGGGAATGAAGATGAGTATGTTGAGGAGGATGTGCAATACTATGAACCTAATAACAACCAAGGCCGATACAGACATAATGAACAACCAAGGCAATATAGGCAAAATCAGGCCAAGTTCAAGGTAGAAGGCAAGGATTTCCTCGGGCAAATCGGAACCCCGGGCTTCAACCTTACCAAGCCAATGTACAAGGGTTGATAGCCATTTTCGCCCTACCATAGCTGGAGCTTCATCACCCATAGTCAGGCCACAATTTAGAGGGAAGTCATTTGAGATTAGGTCCAATAGTCTGGCCATTCTTCCTGAGTTTCATGGACTGTCCAAGGAAGAACCCTATTTGCATCTGAACGAGTTTAGTGCCATTTGTGAGACTATTGGGGCACAAGGTTTTACACCCGAAGAAGTGATGCTAGTGCTATTTCAGTTTACATTGAAAGAAATGCGAAGAAGTGGTTTCATTCCCTACCTGCTGCCAGCATTTACACATGGGAGCAAATGCAGCAGGCGTTCCTAGAGGAATACTATACACCACAGAAGACAAGTGAAGCTAGAACTGCCATTCGTACATTCAGTCAGAAACAAGATGAGCCATTCCATGAAGCTTGGACTAGATTCAAGGAGTTGTTGAGAACTTGTCCACATCACGACATTCCTCAATGGGAGTTGATTTCTTCATTTTATGATGGGTTATCTGCTGAAGATGTAAGAGATGTGAATTCAACAAGTGCAGGAACCTTCATGACTAATACTGATGATGATGACTGGGAGCTACTAGAATGGATGAGTATACATTCAAAAAGGCAAGCTCAGTCTCGGAGGAAATCAAGGAATGTGGTTGATAATTCGGATAGAAGGACTCCCAGGTTGGGTCAGTCATCAGGTAAGGCTACAGTAAAGGCTACAAGTTCTTTTACTATATGTCAAGGATGTGCTGAAGCTGGACACACTGCCAGAGATTGTCCAGAGTTTGATGAGGGGTTGGAAGAGGTGAATTATGTACAGGGTGATAGGCGACCATACAGTAACAACACTAATAATAATACTTATCATCCCGGTTTGAAGAATCACCCTAATTTAAGGTATGGTAACCCAGACAACCAGTTGAATCCAAATTTTCAAGGTCCTTCACATCAGCAATATCAGAATAGGTCAATGGGTCAGAGTAATCAATACAATCAAGGAGGTTACAACAGGGGTGGTCAAAGGAATTATCAGCATAACCAGGATCAGAGTGGATCAGGAGGAAATGCAGAGCCAACAAACAGGTAATTGTTGGAGTTCATGAAGGAGATGAAGAAATCCAACGAAGTTAGAGACAAGAGTGTTGAAGCTTTATCCAAACAAGTGGGGCAGTTGGCTGAGGAAGTTGCAATTCTGAAGAAAGCTCCAGGGAAACTTCCTAGTGATACTCAAAGAAACCCAACTCACAGCTCCTCTAATGCAGGACCATCAAGTAGCAGACATCCTTCAGTTAGCCAGGTAAGCATTCTTCGCTCAGGCAAGGTTTATGATAATAAAGTTGAACCTCCAGCACAATTCATTGAAGGAGTGGTGGAGGATGTCAATGAGGATGAGGATAGTGATTGTGAGATTGAACCTGTCACACCTAAATCACCCAAGAAAGTAACTTTTTCAAATAAAATTGATTGGGTGATGGGGGAGGAATCAATTAGTGTTCAGGAAAGGGTGTGGAGGCTAATACCATCCCATTTCCTAGGGCATTAATCGATCCGGGTAAAAAGGTTTTATCGGGAAAAAGGGACCACAACAGGATGAGATGTGGGAAGTTTTTCAACAAGTAAAAGTTATATCCCATTACTTGAGGTAATTAAACAAGTGCCAGCGTATGCGAAATTTTTAAAAGACCTGTGTACTCAAAAGAGAAATGCAAAAATACCCAAAAAAATTGAAGTGTCTAATAATGTGAGTGCCATACTAGCAGGACAACCGGTTCCACCCAAGCTTCCAGATCCAGGAGAGCCGGTGATATCCATTCAGGTGGGTGATTTTCACATATCACGAGCTTTGTTAGGTCTGGGAGCTAGTGTGAGCATTCTCCCGGGCAGTTTATATGACCAATACGATTTGGTCCGTTACATAAAGCTCACACCACTGTGGTGTTAGCTGACAGAACACCCAGACTGCCTAGGGGAATGATCTTTGATGTTATTGTTAGGGTGGAAGACTTTTACTACCCGGTTGATTTCTTAGTTCTTGATTATGTGTCGGGAGAGTCAAACGATCAACAAACAGTTATACTAGGTCGTCCATTTTTGGCCACTTCCAACTCACTAATCAATTGTAGAACCGGGTAGTTGATATGACTTTTGGAGATCAAAGGCAGTTAATAAACTCTTTTTCCCATACATTTAATCCTCTGGTCCATAGTGAATGCCCTTTGGTAGACACTATGGACAGGTGTGGTCTTCATGTCAATGAGGAAACATCACAGAGGCGTGTGTTTTATTGTGACAGGGATCAGGTGGAACTAACCAGTGAATTGGAGAAGGTTGAGCAAGAGATGGAAGTGATGGCAGTCAAGGAAGGTAGACCTACTTGGACCCATCAAGTGGAAAGCTTACCCGAGCATATCGACACCAAGCTACAACCATCATTAACGTCGCCTCCTAAGTTGGAATTGAAAGAGCTTCCTAAGCATTTGAAGTATGCGTTTGTCGGAGACAACAACACCCTTCCGGTGATTATTGCCTCCAACTTATCAGAGGACATGAGAAGGCTTTGATGGAGGTATTAGTAAAGCATCGAGCTGCGATAGGATGGACCATCACAGACTTGAGAGGAATCAGCCCATCTATTGTCATGCACAAAATCATCACCGAAGAAGGAGCAAAACCATCTCGAGATGCTCAGAGGCGATTGAACCCAAACATGAGGGAGGTAGTGAAGAAAGAGGTGCTGAAATGGTTGGATGCAGGTATTATCTTTCCTATCTCCGACAGTGAATGGGTCAGCCCAACGCAAACAGTACCAAAGAAAGCTGGCATCCAGATTGTTCAAGGCGCGGATGGTACGGAGGTAGCCACCCGGCCGGTAACCGGGTGGCGGATTTGCATCGATTACAGGAAGTTGATTGCTGCAAATTCTAAGGACCATTACCCGTTACCCTTCATTGACCAAATTGTAGAAAAATTAGCGGGTCAGAAATATTATTGTTTTCTAGATGGATATTCAGGGTATAACCAAATCGCAATCCATCCAGATGATTAACATAAGACCACTTTCACTTGTCCGTATGGTACTTTCACATTTAGGCGAATGCCATTTGGCTTGTGCAATGCTCCCGCCACCTTTCAAAGGTGCATGATGAGTATCTTTTCAGATATGGTGGGGGATTCTATGGAGATCTTCATGGATGACTTTTCAATATTTTCAACATCTTTCGAATCATGTTTAAATCAAAAAAGTGTTAAAAAGATGTGTTGACTCGAACTTGGTCCTTAGTTGGGAAAAGCCACTTTATGGTTCAAGAAGGTATCGTGTTAGGACACGTTATCTCAAGTAGGGGGATAGAGGTTGATAAGGCAAAAGTGCAAGTCATATCCACTTTGCCACCACCAACAATATTAAAGGCATTAGATCATTTTTAGGACATGCAGGCTTTTACAGGCGTTTTATTAAAAATTTCAGTATGATAACAAACCCTTGTGTAACTTGCTTCTAAAAGATGTCCCGTTTAACTTTGATGATGAGTGTTTACAAGCATTTAATATTTTAAAAGAAAAGTTGGTGGAAGCCCCAATCCTGCAATCACCGGACTGGTCACTTCCTTTTGAAATCATGTGTGACATCAGTGATTTTGCAGTTGGGGCTGTGCTGGGTCAACGAGTGGATAAGAAACCCGTGGCTATTACTATGCAAGTAAAACTCTTTCTGATGCTCAATTAATTACACTACCACAGAAAAAGAATTACTTGCAGTTGTTTATGCATTAGATAAATTTCGATCGTATATTTGGGGCAGTAAGATTATTGTCTATTCGGATCATTCTGCTGTTAGGTATTTGATGGATAAAAAGGATGCCAAGCCTCGATTGATTAGGTGGATACTGTTATTGCAAGAGTTTAACTTAGAGATAAGAGATAAGAAGGGAAAGGAAAATGTCGTAGCTGACCATCTGTCGAGAATCATCCATAAGTTGGATGAGCATGAACTAGAAATCAATGAAACCTTCCCTGATGAGCAATTATTGTCTGTTTCTACATCTAATGATCCCTGGTATGCTGACTTTGTCAATTATTGTGTTGCAGGTGCAATTCCTGAACATTGGTCAAAGTCGAAGAAGAAACATTTTGTGTCACGTGCCAAACATACTTTTGGGAAGATCTGGATTTGTTCAAGATTGGGGCTGACCAACTGATCAGACGATGTGTTCCGGATTCAGAGATACCGGATGTATTGTCTTTGGCGCATGCATCTGCATGTGGCGGTCATTTTAGTGGCCAGAAAACAGGGCATCGAGTGTACAATGCGGGCTATTTTGGCCTACTATTTTTAAGGATTCTTTGAGTTTGCAAAAACATGTACAAATTGCCAAAAGATGGGTAGTATCACCAAAGGAAATGAGATGCCCATGCAACGAATCCTAGTAATCGACATCTTTGATGTTTAGGGGATTGATTTCATGGGACCCTTCCCCAACTCATTTGGCAATTTATACATCTTATTAGCGGTTGATTATGTGTCAAAGTGGGTCGAAGCCATTGCCACAAAGACCAATGACCATAGTGTTGTGTGCAAATTTGTTCAAACTAACATTTTCTGTCGATTTGGGGTGCCCCGTGTGATCATAAGTGATGGGGGATCACATTTCAAAATTTTAATTTTGGTAGATTGCTTAAGAGATATGGTGTTGATCATAGGATTGCCACACCTTATCATCACAAACAAGTGGCTAGGTGGAGGTGTCAAATCGACAAATCAAGAGATTTTACAAAAGACAGTACGACCTGACCGCAGGATTGGTCTAACAATTGAATGACGCCTTGTAGGCATATTGTACTGCTTACAAACACCGATTGGCACCACTCCTTACCAGTTGGTTTACGGGAAGGGTTGCCACTTGCCCTTAGAATTAGCTCATCGTGCATTATGGGCCATTAAAGAGGCTAATTTTGATTATGACTCTGCAGGCAAACAGCGGAAGTTAAGCTTGACAGAGCTGGAAGAGCTACGGGAAGAAGCTTACGAGAATGCCACGATTTACAAAGACAAAATGAAACGAGTACACTGGTTATACAATTCTCGCCTGAAGCTGTTCCCAGGTAAACTTAAAAGTAAGTGGACAGACCATACAAAATTACACGATAGGAACTCGGGAGACATCGAGATCGAAGATTTTGACGACCACATCCGACAAGTGGTCAATGGTCATCGCTTAAAACCATACTTGTGACCAATGATCTGAATGGACCTGCTAAGCAAACCGAAGAGCTTCTATCGGTTAGCATCCGGATTTCTGATCCGATCTGAGGTTACGTAGAAGGAAGTCGAGCTATAGACTCTTAACTGTAGCGCTTCCGGGAGGCAACCCGTGTTTGTGAGTTTTTATTTATTTATTTATTTTCGTTACGTTTTTTTTCATCGGTTCATGTGTTTTGTTTTGCTTTGTTTTGTTTAACCACCTTGTAGATCCTATAGCACCACTCGATCAGGTACGTTCATGTTTAAAGTGTGAGTCGAGGACAACTCGGTTCAAAAGTTGGGGGTGACGGTTCAAAGCGGATTCATTCAGTGGTTTAACGACAAATTTTATGGTTAATGATAGTTGCTTAATCGTATTTTAAAATTTGTAGTTGCTTAATCGTAATTTAAATTTTGGTAATTAAAATTTAAGTGTTGGTAATTAAAAAAAAAGATTTTTTTTTGAAAAAGGACAAACACCTCTCTTCAGCATATTACACTCCACTTTGCCCCATTTTCTCTCATCTTCTTCATATTCACCCTCAAGAACACTCTCCCAAACCCAAACCCCAACTTTCACAATTCTCAACCAAATCACGTGTTTCCTTGGTCTATATTGCGTAACTTTTCAGAGCAACAAGAATTCAAGGTTAGTTTCTTCATATTTCAACTCATTTGGCATAGATCGGGAAGTGGGTTGCGAGCCCTAAGTGGGGTTGTGAGCAATTTCCACTTCCGGTTAAGTTTCATCCTAGTAAAGTGCAATCTTTCCTCTTTAAGCTTCAAATGTATGTTTTCATCACCACATTGATATAAAAGGGGTGAAGTTTTGTTTTGAGTATGTTCCTTGTGAGTATAGGTGTTATTTGTTGAGGGTTGTGAGATGATGCTGAATGATTTGATGTTTGTTTTAGCATGTTGTTGATTACAAGTTAGGGATTACTTTAGTGGTGATGATTACATATGAATGGTTCATGAGTTGGTAGTTATGAATGACATGGACTCCTGTTATTGAGAAGTTTATCATAATGAAATAATTAGGTAGCATGCTATGTTGAATTCAAGGATTACACTAACAACCACCACTAAGAGATTTTAAGAATCAATAACAGTGTTTATGGTTTAATGTGTGCAGATGGGAAGAAAAGGGAAGGAACCAGCTGGCCCATCTAAGAGGGCAAAGATGTCGATTATCCCGGCACCAATCCGGAGGAGGCAATGCCCCAAAGACGGGAGGAAGAAGTAATGGAGGATGTTCCAACTTGGAGAGGAGGTCCGTTAAGCAAAATGCCATCAAGATTCCAAGCGTATCTATGGTATGAGAAAATGAAAGGAATACGTGATAGAAGGGATGCTTATTTGGTTGAAAGAGAAGTGCCAAAAGAGTTGTTTGCTCACCATGGAATACATGAGCGGTTTGAAAGGTTAGGATGGGGAGCGGTGTTAAAGTGTTATGATGAAGAAGAAGACAAACTGTTTGCACCATACATTGACGAATGGATGAGCTCTCTTAAATTGGAAGGGGCTTCTAACAAGAGAACGATGAAATTGGTAGGGGAATGCAAGAGAATTAAGGTGACCATGTCCATGGCCACATTAAAAAGGATAGCATATTCGACTCTCTACCATTGACAGAATATGAGTTTCCATCTGAGGATGTAATCTGGAACAAGCCCGATAAGGGACCACTTTGGGACGACATGAGGGATACACTATTTAAGCCTGGAATGGGGAGCACTTTCAAAAGAATTCATCTTAAAAAAGAGCCGAGGCTGTTGCAATCTATTCTTATGCAAAATGTGATGCCCCGGAGGGGTGATAAAGATTCCGTGCGATTCTGTGACATACCCATTCTGTACTCATTAATGACTGGAAGAACTAAGGTTTCATTTTGCTACCTTGCAATGATGAACATTTGGCTAGCACGAGAAACGAAAGGAAAACAGATTGTTCCTCACTGTCGGTTAATTCAAGCGTTGATGAAACAGTTCAAGGTAATGACTCATTCTGAATACTCGATCCCACATGAGTATATTGTTAAAGATATGGAGCCGTTTAATCTAACCTTGATGGAGAGAATGGGATGGTTTTGGAGCATAAATGATAGGTATGCTCAGTGGAAACATAGAGTGGGTGATGTATGGAAGGTGAAGAGGTTGGATGCAAGACCGTCCGAATCAGGGGAAGATAGTGAGCCGGAGGATGTTAGTGAAGAGGATGCGGGTAGGCATGAGGATTTGAATAAAACTGTGTTGGATGCTGATAACAGACCACCTTATGCTATGCCAGACGGGATGTGGTTGCGGGTACAACAATGTCGACCTGATGGTTTTGACACATGGCCAAATTACAACCAAAACAGCTAGGATTTGCAACAACATGTCAGGTTGCAGGCGGATGATGATGCAAGGGCAGTGATAGAAAATCAAAATCGGTGGAACAGGATTAATCTAGTGCATCAAGAGGTTCAAGTTAACAATATCTGGGAATCCCAACAACAGCTAGGCCATCATGAGGCTTATCACAATGGACAACTATTCATTTCCGCACCGCCGCGAGTTGATTACTCCACACTCCCACCATATGAAGGAGGTGAACAGCTGCCAAGACCCGAGTGGCATCATTCGGAGTGGATTGACCCGATCCAATTTCAACAACAGATGATAGAAATGCAGCAACAACAATGGGTGAGGGTAGCAGTAGTGGTGGTGGAGCGTCTACAGAAGCATTCTCATTTGGGCAATGGTTTGAGGAACTCACGGATCTTTTTGGACAGAGGCAGAACCGGTATTACGGGGGCAATCGCTGATCGTGATTGTTCCAATCGATCAGGTCCACTTGCTCTATGTTAAATCATTTAATTATGTGATGCGGGTTGGTGGCAAGGACAATAGAACAATATGGGGGGTGGGTGATGTTTGATGTCTGAACTCTTTATGTTATGTCTTAGGAAATAAGTAGCTTGTTTATGTTTATGTTTGTCTTGCATTGTGAGTCGAGTCAAAGAGCCTTGATAACGTAGATGGGAAAGTCTAAAGGAGATTGAAAGGTTGAATTTGCTTGAAAAACCCATACATTGGGGACAATGTATCCTAAGTGTGGGGATGGGGGATTCATAGGTAGACACATATTTTGAAGAAATGGAAATTTGGACAAAATTTGAAAATTTGAAAATTTTTAATGTTTTTCTCTAAAAATATTAATCATTGGTTAAGGTTCTTGGTCAGGGTTAGTTCCCCAAAGGTTTCAACCCGGTCGGTGGAAGTTAGGAATAAAAACCTTGGGTGTAGTAAACTTGCACATGTCATGTCGGTAACCTAATTCCACCGTTTCCATATGTGAGAAGCCTATTATTTGTTATTATTAGATATATTTGCTTGTTTGAGTGTGCAATGATGCAGTCTAATGGTAGAACTTGTGGAGTGCGTGCATATTGAAGCTTGAAACCGGGATTCCCATTAAAATGATTGAGGCATTAGGATTAACCTTAGGATATCCCCATAGGACCCACCTATTTAACATTTAACCGTAGTAGCCAATTTTGAGCCTTCTTCCATTCATTTGTTTCCCTAAACTTCTTAACCCACTAGCCGTTTGTATAACCTATTCACTTATTTACCCATGTGATGGAACTTGAGTTAATTAATGCTAGTAGTATTAAGTTTGATTTGATATAATGGTTCAAAGTTCTAGTTGGGGATTGTTAAGCATAGTAAATCCCGTTATGTTTTGTTAATTTGATTTAAAAAAAAGAGAAAAAAAATGGAAAGAAAAGAAAATTATGTCAAAATAGTGAAGTTGAAAAACGGGAGTATTAGACATGACAAGAAAAAAAATTGTGCTTTGGAATAAAGTGTAGTTAAAGGGTTTGAAGTCGTTGAATAAAGTAGTTAACTCAAGTTTTTCATCACTTTAGTCACTTATACCCTAAATTATCCCTACCCGAACCTAAGCCTAACATTACAACCTTTGAAAAGCCCTCATGATTGGTGTGCAATCTCGTGTTAGTGAGTGGAGATTTGATTGTTTTACAAGCCTATGCTCACTAGTTTTCATCATTGCTTGTGCTTCATAAATACCGGCACATCTTTGGTCGGGCCAGAAATTACACCGAGTGGAGAGTTTTATTGTGAGGGGTATGATATGTGCAAGGGAACCACCTAGAGTTTGAGAATCTTAGTTAGGCAGTCCAGCGGGTTAGAGGTTTGTGGTTGTTAACGGGTCATAGTTGCTAACTTGGGAATTAGGTATGCCCTTGAACCTTAATCGATTTTGGTATGTGTGTGTCTATGTGCTCACCTAATTTTATTTGACTTGAATTCTGATTCTTAAAAGCAACCTCGCTTGAGGGCAAGCGAGAAACAAGTGTGGGGATGTGATGCTAGGGGTTTGGAATGAGGTTTATCATGATTAAGTGGTTAAATTTAATGCATTTAGTATGGTCAAGTGTAAGAGATTGTGTTGAACAAGTTAACTACGAGGATTTGATGTTTTGTAGGTTAAACGCAATCATTTGAGGAGTTTTGAAGAATGCACATGGATGATAATCAAAGATCATGATAGATGAGATGATAGAGAATTTAATTACGAGAACGTGGCCACAAACGGGAACGAATACGGAGTCCAAACGAAATAGATATGAAGAAAACAAGAATTGGAAAAATCAGTCCACAGTAACTTACGGTGGAAAAATGACTTACGTGGCTGATGGAAAAGTGCAGCAGAAGGCTTCCACCGTAAGTTACGGTGGAAAAACGACTTACGGTGGCCACGCGTGCTGAACTCGTTTAAAAGCCGAAAAAACTAGGTTTTTGAGGGATCTTCCATTCTACACCTCCAAAGTCGCCCCCTTTCGTCCCCAAGGCTCCAAGAGGCTCCCGAGAGGCGATTTCAAGGCTTCTCAAGTGTTTTTAATCATTCGGTTTGATTCCTTAACGTTAGATATGATGTTTAATTTTGATTTTGATTTGGTGTTCTTCATTACCATGTCTAGCTAATCTCCTAGTAATCTTCTTTGGGTAGTAAGGTTACTACTATGATTTGTTCTTGATGATTTGTGGTTGAGTTAATGTTTGAACACGGTAGTTTAAGCCGAGTACATTATTTGTTGGTTGAAAACTCTAAAATATGTGTGTTGCTTTCAATTCACTTGTTCCACTTTGATTGTTTTAGATTTCTTTTCATCTGGAAACGTTGATGTTGGATGGGATTGAGTATCACAAACATAGGATATAATTCGAGTAGTTCTTTAACAACAGTCTTATTCAATCTATTGTTTTTACCCAAATTGACCCGTTAAGCTTATATGACTTTTATGAACACTCAAAGCAAATCTAAGTAGTAAACCTGAATCCGGAGAAGATTACTTATTTACATTATTGTTTGCAACTCAATTAATCATAAAGTTCGTTACTTTTCTCGATTAGTCATTTTTACTAAGTTTTTGTAATCAAGCTACAAACTTTTAGATTTAAACTACAAAACTTTTCACATATTCCCTGTGGATCGACCCAACTTACCCTACCTATCTTAGGTGAGTTTGGAACCTTATAAATTGTTTTGATTAGGCTTGACAACCGACATCAACTATTCACACTTAATCACATTAGCATAGGCATAATAACTTATATCTAAAATAAAATAAAATAAAGAAGGAATAGGAAAATGTGCTACTCATGGCACTTAAATCTAATCCTCGGGATTAGTCTCAAGCCCTAGAGAATTTTGGGAAGGCATGGTGGATTCGGGTAATGATGGACCCTCAGTACTACTGCTAATGTCTGGTATGTCCTTTTTGTTCATCCGATCACACATCTATAGTTAAATAATACACTTGTACTTATTAATCTAACATAATGCACTAACTTATTCTAAATCAATAAATAAATAAGGTCTTAGTATTAGTTAGTTATGTCAACCCTACGCTTCTACCTAGCGTAAAGCTCAAGATATGGAATTGACTTTGGAGTCATGAAAACTTTAAAGGTTATAGTCTAGATTTTCTCGTTTTAGGAAGTCTTCTAGTTCGCTATAACCATTGGCTCTGATACCAACTTCTGTCACACCCGAAAATCGCAGCGGAAGGTCGCGTGACGTGGTGGTAACGAAAGTTGGAGTTATTCCAACAGTTATAGTCAAACGTTATCAATCAAACAGTTGACTACAACGGATTAGACCTTTACACGTTTTTAATCATAACATAGTGAAGTTCAAATATTAATTACAACTGTAACACCCACAATTTTATAATAATATAATAAGGAGGGTGCTACGAGTTGAGTTATTATAACAATTCAGAGATTTTAAACACAACAGAATTTTTATACGTTAAAAACTGTTTACATCATTAACATTACTACAACACTTTAACCGACATATCAAAAATTAACAAACTTCGTATACATCTCTCCCAAAACCCACATTATAGCCAGTATCATACACCAGAACCAAAATTTAACTCGGTGGGGCACCATCACGAACACCTCTATTATTACCTGGCATGCATAAGAAAATAAACACTAAATCAAATAAACTGGTGAGTTCTAACAAACACCACATTTCAATAATAATAATTTATCAACTGTTATAACATCGAATAATTCACAAACATCCACTAGTCCATTTATTTGTCCCAGTATTGATATGCATATCGAATACCCACAAGGTAATTATGGACCTCTTTTTATCAATTCATTTTGGTGGGTCAAAACTCCACCTCGTGCGTACGGGTCAAAACTCCGTTTATAATTGGTAGGTCAAAACTCCACCTCGCGCGTTGACGGGTCAAAACTCCGTCTATAATTGGCGTTGACGGGTCAAAACTCCGTCTATAGTTGGTGGGTCAAAAACTCCACCTCGCTATTCACCACAATTTACCACTTCCAAATTCTTATTCACATCTTTATTTATTTATATGCATGCCAGTGCCCGATTTGTCAAATAACATTGTCAAACAGCATTAACATATAAAAAGGGCAATTAGAACTCACCTTAATGTTTTCAGCAAGTGTTTACCATCCAATTACACTAAGGCAGCTAAAACTCTCCATCTCAATGCAAATCTACAACAATAACCCTAACTTAGTCAAATCATTTCCTACAGATCACTTTATGCGACTGAGGCTATACGACTGGACTCATTCGTACGATTGAACATGCGACTAAGCTTAGTCATACGAATGAACCATACGACAGGGGTGCAGATGAGCTATAACACGGTTTGTATGAATGACCTCCATTCGTGCGATTGGCTCATGCGACTGAGCTTCAGTCGCACGATTGAGCAACGCGACCGGCTCATTCGCACGAATGGGTCATGCGACTGGGCTCATTCGCCTGAAACGGATTAGCAGCTGTGTTCTTGACATATTTGATCCAAAACTCGAGTTTTAACTATTCAAATTATGCCATATTCAAGATAGAACATATACACCTCATTTACAACCATTTCGGGTCCTTATTTCGTCAAACTTCGCGAAAACTGAGATCCGAATCCTCGGTTTTCAACTTAACAGAAAGATTGAATCAAAACTCAGATTTAAACTTGTTTGTGGATCAATTTCGACCATATACACAGCTTAATATATTCAAGAATCGATCCGTACCAAGCAAAACTTACCAAAAATTGAAGCCGAAATCGTTAATTTGGCAAGAACAGGGGTGTTTGGGTTCGAGAGAAACAAGGGGATAGGGATACTGTAGATAGAAATCTGCTTTTGAACATTCTTAACTGCCTTACTTATTCTCATCTACATATTTTAGCCGTCATACTCAGTCGCACGACTGGACCCATTCGCACGACTCAATCGTGCAATTGAGCCCATACGCCCGTAAATCGTGCGATTGAACCTCATACGCACGTAAGGCATGCGACTGGGATTCATTCGCATGTTTATCATGCGACTGGACACTGTTCTCATTAATTTAAACGAATATTAAATTTTACGGATGTTACAACAACCGTCTTGTTCAGTCAAACGACAACATTGATTTATTTCAGAATTTCCACTACCTGTAGTCAACTGACACGTTTGACCCTCCAAAGACTCATTCCGTTAACTCTCAACAGAGCTTACCTACAACCCTGAAAAGCATAAGAAAATACTAGGTCAACAAAAAGTTGGTGAGCATTCGGGTTTTCTGAATTTAAAAGAAAAACAGTTTATTTTTCAATTTCATTATGATAGAGAAATTAATATATGTATCATAGACTAGCTAGGTCATACGATAACTTCGGCTATAAGTCCATAATCAAACCAAGAAATACGTCGTTGCCCCCACAACAGTCCAAACATATATACTCCCTCACAATCCTGACCAGAGCGACTGGTCGTGAGAGCGGGCCCTTCTAACCCGATAGATCTACCATATAAGTCTGTGGCCTCCCCGAGGTTAATGATTATGGGGGGATTTAGGGGCTCAGTAATATGTACGCATATAACTGACCCAACTTATACCATCAATTAATATATATTCGTTTTCTCAATCAATCATCATATTTAAGATAACTCATATCTTTAAATCAAGCTTTTCCCCCAAAATAGTTTAAATAAAACAGTATTTAAAATAGGGCCGAAGTACTCACCTTAGCCACACACTTAGATTTATCTTATTTGGATTCAGATGTCATCTTGTGGAATATTAGAATCATCAATCTAAATTCCCTGCTTGATAATCAAGTACATGCTATTGTTAAAATGATGAACTAATCATGCACCTATTTGGCTTAACAAGCCATCTAGCGTGTTACTTCACACGTTATGAGTTTATTGGATTGAGGTTTTATTATTTGCATACATTACTCTTTAGATTATTGTTAAGTATTAATACTTACAATTCCGCTTCGACTTGATTTAAGTCGTTTGGTATTACTTATGTTTGATAATTAGTGTTTATACATATACACACACTTTATCAAACAATTTATCTTTATTGATATGGCTCAAGTATATGTCTTTGGATTTTTATATTATTTATTCCGTCTTTACCAAGATATCATGCTCGTCCAAATTATTGAATTTCACCTACAATTTTTGTAAGTATAACTTCATTGGGTTTTCATAATTTATAATTTATAGATCATTTTAAAACTCGTCATATCTATTCGTACACATTTATTTAATAGCCATAAGATTATTCATAAAAATCCAATATATATATAATGTGTGTGTGTATATATACATGTTTGTTAATAAAGTCCATTTAACCTATTTGAGTGTTTATATATATAAAATTATTTTCTTCAATTCAAATTATTATAAAATGCAAGAGTCGTATTTCACTTTATACAACTTTATTACAATGTCCAATATTTATACAATACATGTTATATTTCAATTTATATGAATTTTTGTTAAATATAACAAGTTAGTTATATTTATGTGTGTGCCCATATTTTATCTCATTTAGTTATATTTTATAATTATCATAAACTTATTTTATCACTACTTTTATATTTAGTAGCCGCACTCGTCCCACTCGTTTGACACAAAAATATTAAACACTCGGTTTATACCTTTCGCATATATGAATCTTCTTGAAACCGACATGCAAGGAGAAACGAATACATCATTTTGTTCATTTTTCTATCATGAACATTTCTTTGAACTCTGATCGTCCATGCAACCCTAAAAACGTTACGATTCCGCGGTCGAATCTCCGGGGAAATGAACAAGTTTTTGGGACAACCACTTTTCAGGCAGAAAGTTCTGACCAACCATGTTTGTGGATGGAAAAATCATATCTCTGAGTATTATTATTGAAAACTGACCGTCAGATGTTAAGATGGGTATGTTAGGTATAACATATCCAAACATCACAAACATTCAACGGTCAGATCTTCGGGAATCGTCCCATCTCTGATAGTGCGCATGCACATCATTTCCTGGACAGAATATAAAACTCGATTTTTAGCATCTTTAACGAAAGATTCAGGGAAATTGGAGCTTACCATCGCGTTCGTTGCATCAAGAAATGGTTGTGTGGTGAAAACGGGCTTCGACGGTAGCCGGACCGCCGCTCGCCGCCGCCGGGCCGCCGCCGGCCGCCGCCGGACCACCGCCGGACCACCGCCGGACCACCACCGGGTGGTGGCTGGAAATTCCAGCTCTCTCTCTCTCTCTCCCTCTCTCTAAAAACACACTTAAGTGTGTGTAAAGTGTGAAGAGAATGAGAGGGGGGTGGGTTTATATAGGAGTTGAATTAATACCGGTAAATGTTTGTTGCTCCGTGTCGGCTGATATCGCGTACAAATCTGATTGATATCACACTTTTATTTTAGTTTTCTCTTGAAAATTTATGACTTATAAATATATCGGATACTCTCGTATATTTGTTTCGTCTAATATTACGTATTCGGAGACAAATCGGCTCGGTGCGCGTTAATATCGTGTATTTCACACGTTTAACCGTTTTGAGCGTTTTCTCACACCGAATGTAAATATTATAATTTTATTATTTATATAAAACAATAATAAGTGTGTAATAATAGTTTGTTCATAAATTTAGGCATCCAAATCGCTTGAACTAACAACGTTAACGTATGTGTGTTTTATGCGGTTTTATCGATTTTGCACGCGCCATAGTCGTTAGGCGCTCGGATAGAGTTTCAGAGTGATTGTTGAATTAGAATAATAATTTTCCATAGACATGAACTAGAAGTTTCGTGTTCCGATAGGAACTGGTTATCTATCGCGTTAACTGTTTATTAGTTTGAATATTCATCTGCGAGGCTCAATGATCATCGTTATGACTTGGGATTATCAAATCGGGGTTCAGGTGAACCTAAATTCCTTATTGGGCCTTACTGGGCCTCATGTATCCAGTTCGTTGGCTACACTTTAGTTACTGAATTTTAAGGTTTGTTACAGAAGAGCCCAAGACCAGCAAGGCTTGGGCTTCCAAACAAAACTAACAATCTCATCTTATGTGCAGGGACATCCATTTGACAAGAACAATAATGTCTGGATTGTAGATAGTGGATGCTCCAGGCACATGACAGGGAACAGATCTCTCCTTCAACAATTCCAGAACTATGATGGAGGGCCTGTCCAATTGGAGGTGAGGCCGGAGAATATATTTTTGGCAGAGGAATATATCCAATGGTAAGTTAAAGTTAGACAAAGTTAACTTTGTCAAACAGCTTGAACACAACCTGTTAAGTGTTTCTCAATTCTGTGATCAAAGCACCAAATGCTTTTCATAGAACATGAGTGCATTATCCTCAAACCAGGGATGACAGTTCCTCCAGAATTGGTGCTTCTTAGATCTCCCAGGAAAGGGATATGTTCAAGCTAGATATGAACAATGCTTCTCCTATGGGTGAAGTATCATGCTTTCTTTCCAAAGCTAATAGTGATGAGTCAACACTATGGCATAAACGCATGTGTCATGTGAATTTTAAGACAATGAATAAATTGGCTAAAATAACTTGGTACATGGTTTGCCTAAAAAGGAATTTTTCTGCAAAGATAACTGTGTTGCATGCCTGAAAGGGAAACAACACAGGTCATCTCATAAATCCAAATGTGTCAACTCTATCACAACTCCATTACACTTATTGCACATGGATCTCTTTGGTCCCACAAGTATAATGAGCATTGGAAGGAAATCATATTGCCTTGTGATTGTTGATGATTTTACAAGATTTACATGGGTAATCTTTTTAAGAACTAAAGATGAAACTGCTGAAACATTAAAATCTTTTATTCTTAAAATAGAAAATCAAATTGATCACAAGGTTAAAATCATTAGAAGTGATCAAGGGACTGAGTTTAAGAACTTTGTTCTTGACTCATTCTGTGACTCAAAAGGGATTGCCATACAATATAGTGCTCCCAGAACTCCTCAACAAAATGGTGTTGCTGAGAGGAGGAACAGGACACTTATTGAGGCTGCTCGAACCATGTTAGCTGATTCAAAACTACCTCTAACATTCTAGGCAGAGGTAGTTATTACTGCATGCTATGTGCAGAACAGGGTTCTTGTAGTTAAGCCCCATGGAAAAACCCCTTATGAGTTATGGAATAAGAGGCCACAGTTCATTGGCTTTCTAAGATCCTTTGGCAGCAGGTGTACCATACTTAACACCAAAGACAACTTAGCAAAGTTTGCTGACAAATCAGATGATGCTATCTTTGTTGGATACTCTTCTAGCTCCAAAGCTTACACAGTATACAACATTAAGAATCAACAATTTGAGGAGTCATCTAATATAGTTGTTAATGAGCACACTCCTTGTGTTAGGGGGAATGGACCTGATTATATCTTTGACTTAGAATTGTTTCCAAACTATTCTAAACCATCTTGTGAGAATGTTTTAGCTGGAACAGGTGCTCAAGGTGATGCTGATGCTGATGCTAATCAACTATTTGAGCTACCCAGACCTCTTCCAAATTCTCCAAGAGCTGAAAGACAACAAGCTTCAACCATTCACAGATCTGATAGTGTAACTATCTCAAGGAATAGTGAAGCTTTAACAAGTGAATCACTTGATGAACCTCAAAACTTATCAGGTGATCCATTACAACACCAGGTTGAAGGAAGTAGTATTTTGAAGGAACAGGAAACTGTTAATACTACGTCATAACCACCATTGATGATGTTTCTCATTCATTCAATCAGTCCTCATTGAATGACTTTGAAACAGCAGCTAGACAGAGTGTTCCAGTTCCTGATCAGAATATGTCCAACTTGGACCTATCTCTGCAAGTGGAAGTGATTCCTTGTCTTAGGATTCACAACACTCATCCAACTGAGAACATCATAGGGGATGTCACTGAAGGTGTGAGAACAAGAGGATAGACACATCATGGGAATGTCTGTTTGTACTCATGCTTTCAATCCCAGATGGAACCCAAGAAGGTAGAAGATGCCTTGAAAGATAGTAGTTGGCTTGAATCAATGCAAGAGGAGTTGCTGCAATTCAAGAGACAAAAGGTGTGGAACCTATGTGAGCTAACATCCGGTCAAGTACCAATAGGCACTAAATGGGTTTTTAGAAACAAAAGAGATGATAGAGGCTTGATCATCAAGAACAAAGAAAGACTTGTAGTTCAAGGATACACACAAGAAGAAGGAATTGATTATACTGATGTCTTTGCACCAGTTGCTAGACTTGAGGCAGTTAGAATCTTCCTTGCTTATGCTGCATCTAAGGATTTCACTGTCTATCAACTTGATGTCAAGTGTGCATTTCTATATGGGGATATAGATAGGGAAGTCTATGTATGTCAACCTCCAGGATTTGAAGATCCATAGCACCCCAACTATGTGTGCAAGTTGGATAAAGCTCTATATGGGCTGCACCAAGCACCTAGGCTATGGTATGAGACTTTGTCTCAGTTTCTCCTGAAGAATGGCTACACCAGAGGTACCATTGATAAGACTCTCTTCATCAGGAAGTCTAGAAAAGACATTTTGCTCGTTCAAGTCTATGTTGATGACATCATATTTGGTTCTTCAAATGACCAAATGCGTAAGGACTTTGAGAGCATTATGAAGCAGAAATTTGAGATGAGTTCTATGGGAAAAATGGACTTTTTCCTTGGAATTCAGGTAAAGCAAATGAAGGAAGAGTTCTTCATCAATTAATCTAAGTATGTCTCAGACATCTTAGAAAGATTTGAAATGAAAGATTGTAAGCCTGCCAAGACACCCATACCGAGAAACCACAATCTTTGTCCTGACCTTGAGGGGGAGGATACTGATCAACATTAGTATAGGGCAATTATAGGTTCTCTGATGTATCTCACAGCAAGTAGGCCTGATATCATGTTTGCCACATGCATTTGTGGAAGATATCAAGCTGATCCAAAGGTGTCTCATCTAGCTGCTGTTAAGAGAATCCTCAGATACCTCAAAGGAGCACCTAAACTAGGTCTCTGGTATCCTAGAAATAAGGATTTTAATCTCTATGGATACTCTGACAGTGACTACGGCGGCTGTAACATTGACAAGAAATCTACAACAGGAGGATGTCAATTTCTTAGTGGAAGGATCATCTCATAGCAATGCAAGAAACAATCCTGTGTCTCTATATCAACTGCTGAAGCTGAATACATTGCTGCTGCTAGCTACTGTGCTCAACTGCTATGGATTCAAAATCAGATGTTAGACTATGGATTCAACTTCATGAGTACTCCTATCCATATTGACAACAACAGTGCTATCTCCATTACTGAAAATCCGGTGAAGCACTCCAAGAAAGGCATATTGACATCAGGTATCATTTCATTAGAGATATTCATGAAAAGAATCTAATTAAGATAATCAAAGTTGATTCAAATGAACAATATGCTGATTTGTTTACCAAAGCTTTTGATGAACAAAGATTCAAGTATCTCATATCAGCTATTGGGATGATAAACATTGACTAGCCTAACTCTTGTGAAAACCTTTTTGAATAAGTAAATATTGTGTCAATACAATCTAAGCCCTGTTATAAAGATCTTTCAGAAATTTTCTAAGTGTAAATTCCTTCCGAAGAGAAATTAACCTTCAAAGATACTTCTACATCTTCCGAAGCATAATTTCTCAAAGGTTAATTTTCTTCTCGGAAGAATTTTTGATCTCAGAAGAAGCGATTGATTATACATCAGATCTACTTCCAAGGTTTACTTACTCTCCATTCGGAAGTGAATTCTAACCCTCGGAAGCAAAGTTTTTGCTTTGGAAGTAAGAATTGCCTTCGGAAGACAATTACCTTCAGAAATGTTTTACCCTCGGAAGAAAGATTACTTTGTAACCCAAATTTCTTGGGCCCCACACTGTAAAAAGTAAGGATTGTGTTAATGATGTCGGATTATTTAACTGATTTTAACCTTACCGCCCTTGTCACTTCATCCACTAAACCGTCACATCCTAAACCCCATTACCGCCTTTCATCCTCATTTAAATAATCCCGACTATCCTATTTACCGCCTTTCATCCCAATTTTACCTTATTCCTCACAGTTTTACAGCCCTAGAAATTCTCTCCATACTCAAACTTTACCCAAATTCAAATTCTCTCTGCAATTTACTCTTCTCCAATGGCACTCAACCCTCAGCACACCAAATCGCACTTCTTGATTCTTCAAGTGATGCTGATTTCTTTGAGATCATCTCATTTCTGACCCAATCTTCCTACTACACTGCCCTTACTATAAACCCTACTGTGTATTCCAATCATATGGAAGAATTCTGGGCAAATGGTCAAACCCTAAATGGGGTTCGTGTACTGAGGACTAGAGTTTGTGATCAAGAATTGATTATTACTGAACAGCTCATCAGGGAGCATCTCCAGCTTCATGATGACGGAGCTCCTACTGAGTTCCCTAAAGAAGACTTGGATGGCACCTACATCCTCATGGGATATGGTGGATATGTGAGTAGGTCAACTGTCTATAAATTCAACTTCTTATATCATTGGAAGTTTCTCCTGCGCATCATTCTTCACTGCTTATCTAACAAGTCTGGGGGATGGGATCAAATCCCATATGAACTAGGATGCTTAGTTCATGGGTTGGTGAGAGGCATGTGCTTCAATTACTCCAGGTTTGTGTTTACCAATTTACTTGGAAATCGTAGAAGGGAGACATTCTTTAAGTATCCCGATACATTCAACACATCATCAACTGCGAGTTGGAACAGAGCAAGCTTGTCTGTGCAGCTGCTCTGACTGTTCCTCAAATGCGGCCTGCCATCTTCAAGACTTTGAAGAAGGTGTCCACCAACTTCACTGGCAGGTATACTCCTTTACCTCCAGGTATGATTGAGCGCATAGCTCCTGGTGATATCCCTGTCAACCTAACAGGTGATGAACCCCCACCAGCAATCTTCACCACAAATCTCACTTTACCTTCTCCACCCATCACCATCACATATCAAAGACGCCCTAAACGAACCCTTGTTCAATCTACTCTGATTGAACAAGCTCCTTCTGTTCAACCCAAAGGACTAGAGTAGAAACATGGGCTCCCACTCAGTCCGAGGTCCCTTCATCCTTCACTCTTGACCTCAATATGGGCTTTGAGTTTCCTCAGTCTCAAACCCACGAGCCTGACACCCAAGCCTTTAGCCCACAAGGTGAGTATTTACACTCCCCTGTGCAGCCAAATAGGGACAACGCCACCGCCATCAAAGGCTCAATGCCTATAGACATTGATCAAGGTCCCGGGTCAGTAGGATTAACCTCCCTATCTTATACTGACCTTCTATCAAACTGATGAAGAGATAACATCTCTCCATGGCAATAAAGTTGATCTACAACACCCACTCCAAGATAAACAGAGCCTGGAGACATCCCTTATCTCTAGCCCCCATCAGCAAACCTTAACTGAGGTGAGTCCTATTGATGTGGAGGGGACTCATGTAGGCTCAACTGCCACTACTAAGAGTCTCTCATTGAGCTCTCAGGACAGTGGTAACATTAATAAGACTGAGTCTACAACAACTTTGCCCATTGACATCTCTGAAAGAGATGACTTTGAGCAGAGGTATCCAGGGTGCCAAGAAGCCACATCTGGTGGTGAGACTGAACATACTAGGTATGTTATCTCATCTCCCCATGATTCTTCACATGAAGATGAGGGAAGTATGCAACTCACCATTCAGTACTTGATCTCTAAGGTCTCAAACCTTGAATCTCAGGTTAGGATCTTAGAGAATAGGTCAGCCACTCAGCAACTTGAGATTGACAATCTCAGGGCCAAACTAGCTGAGAAACAGTCTGAGAGATCTGTTAGGCATGTACCAATTCAGGTCTCATTGACTTCTTCCTCTAGCTCATCTACCTCTCAAGATGATGCTACCAAAAAGGGGGAGAAAGATCAGAGACAAATAATTGAGGAACCAATCCAAGCTTCAGCTTCAACTACAACTTCAATCAACACTTTGGCTGAGTCATCACCAGTTACTCTGGAAATCGACTCAAGGATGCTCAGTGATCTCTACAAACTCTTCACTCAGTTTGTATTGAGATCCTCCTTCTACCAGCCAAGCTCTGATGCTGCACTAATGTACTTTGGAGCTAAAGAGTTTCAGAGGCTGACTGCACCTTCTACCACTGTGGAAGAAGTTGGTCAACCTAATGTCCATATGGAACCTAAGATTCACTTCAAAGGGAAATGGGGACTGATGGCCCAACAACTGAAACACTTGGGACAGAAGTTGCATCTCCTTCAACTTCCGAAGCCACAAGGAAAGCTTCGGAAGACCCAGCTAAGCCTCGAAAGAACCAGCTGATTCTTCCGAAGCTGAGATAGAAGCTGTGGAAGGACTGTTCCAGATGTCCGAGGATCTAATCATCACAGATGCAATCATTGAAATGGCGTCTGAGGTGAATAGTGAGGATTTTCTCAAACCTGCTCCATCCCAAACACCATCTGTGCCTCTCCCTCAATCTAAACCCTCTATCCAAGAACCACCACAGTCAAGCTCTTCAAAAGACAAAGGCAAAAGGAAGATGACTGCGGAAGAGCTTCAGGAAGAGGAAAGATTGAAAAGCTAAAGAAGAAAGGTAGATTCCCTGCTGAGAAGCTGCTAGCTGCTAGTTCAAAGGCAGCTGCAGCCAATCAGGAGGCAATCAACAACAAGAGGAGAGAGGAACTCATTTATCAGCTCATCAACTTAGGAGCTGCAAATGAAGAGACACTCCTGCTACCACTAGAGGAGTTGGTGACTTTGGAGAGGACAACCAGGCTAAAACAAGAAGAAGAAGCCAGGTTGGCCTTAGAGAGGAAGAAGAGGAACAGAGGGGAGCTGCCTTGCAGCTGAGGAAAGCTAGGATAAAATTCCTACTTTCTAGAGGCTTCAACCTTCAAGAACTTTCTCCACATGATAATGATACGATCCTCTGGCTCCACAACAAAGAGCAGGATCAAATGGAGAAAGAAAGGAAGAAGGCTGCAAGGGAGAAGAGCAAAGAGAAGAAGAAGAAGGAAGAAGAAGCAAGGATAACTGCAACCAAGAAGCTTAGTGACAAAGCCTGGATGAAAGACTATCTCCGGGCTCATGGCTTCTCTTGTAGGCAGGTGGGTCCTATGTCTGAAAAGACACTCCAGCGGATTGTCAGTGAAGTCAAAGCTGACATCTGTATGGGAAAGAAGAAAGTGATGTACAGAAGGGGACAGAAGGGGACAGGGAATGATCTTCACCCCAACCACTCAACCACAACCAACACCAGAAGAACCAATCCCATTCTCCTTCCCCATCAAAACTGAGCCCTTAGATGAACCCTTCACCCCTGAACCTACAACTCTACCCATACCCACTTCATCACCTCAACCACCTAAACTTCCCATCCTTCAACCCAAAACACAACCCAGAACCACTAAACCCAAACCTACCCAACTGATACCCAAACCATTCCCTCAGCCTTCTCAACATCTCTCTCTTAAAGAGTTTAAGGAGATCAAGACAAAGCTCAACAACTGCACAACTTTGAGCAAAATCTCTTGTGAGGAAGACCTCATCAACATCACCTATGCTGATGACTCTTCAAGTTCCCTCACAAGAGATCAATTTCTTGATCTGCCTAGAGGAACTTTGGACCAGGTTGCAATACTTCTAGGTCTCAACTCTGATTCTCTGAATGTTAAAAAAGGGACTTAGAAGAAAACTGGTGACACTACTGGATACAAGGAAGGAGGACATGATTCTAGTCAGTCTCCTGCGCCTAGGAAAAGTATAATCCAGTGGAGGTTCGATGAGCTTCTCACAACTTTGTTGTGGAAAGGGATAATGGTGAAATCAACCTATTCAATGCAACTTCTCTGTTGCACCTCAGCAGATTTGACATTGCTGAGCTTGCAAAGAAGCCATTCTCCAACCCCTCCAACTCTGAGACTGCTGTTGTCATTAGGAATCATCTCAGTAGTCTTCACTTGGCTGAGCTAACTGCAAAGGCAAGATTGAAGAAGAGTTGAAGTTGAAAAGACAGGAAGAAAAGGAAAGACCTACCACCAAGGGCACACAGCCTTTCTACAGATGGTGGAGGGTCCAGAATTGGAACCTATAGTTAGATGGGAATATGACTATAGTTCCCATCAACTAACTCTTTTTAGAGGGCCACAGCAAAGGATACATATAATCCAAGTAACAGACTGGATGTTTAGTCTACCAAGGATTTGTACAAACTTCTCAGCACCACATTAGGAAAGAACAAGGAAACATATAGGTATCTACTTTCCTTGGTGCTGAAAGTTTTGAGAAGAAGAGAGAAGTGAAGTTTTGGTAGCATCAGCCTAGGGGAGTTTGTTGGATCATGAGGAAAGTGGTGCAACCAAAACCATTTCACTTAGTCAATTTTGGTGCTACATTCAAAGGCTTCCGAAGCTAACTATGGGAACTTCCGAAGTTTGAAGAGTTCTTCCGATGACAAGTGAAAGATCAACTTCCGAAGACAAACTCTACTTCCGAAGACAAAGAAGAAGTCCCCAAGCCTCGGAAGAAGCAGTCTTCCGAAGTATAAGTGGCTTCGGAAGAAGTTATTCTTCCAAAGCAATTTAACCTTCGGAAGACACTACTATGAACCAGTGGACATAAGTATGGTCTCTGATATTCCGCTGCAGACTTCTGATACAACATGGCTTCTTCCTAAAGAGCCATGTAGTTGACCATACTTTATTCCACTGTTTACCTTTTTATGATAGTACATGTTACCAACCTTAGTTGGTGACAAAAGGTAAGTTAGGGACATGTCCTGACTACCAAATCTCAGATAAAATATGCGAGATACCTTAACCTATAGTCTTGTAGCATAGGCTTTTGGTTATAGGTTTCCAGCTGGTATCAAAGTATATCAGGCTGTAGGTAGTATTATATATGTAGTTCTCATTGTAACTCATAGATAGAGAGTGTGCTTGCAAGAGTCTTGTGATCCTTTGAGTTGAGAAGCAACATAAAAAAGTACCTTGAAAATTTGCTTCCTATGTTTATTACTACTTGTTACTTGTTATATTGTGATCAACTCTGTTGGACTCTTTCTGAGTGTTGTTCTAGGTGAGTTTGAGAGAAAACTTGTTAAGTGACCAATATCGATCCTGCAATCCATATAGCATCATACCCTTTCGGGGTACGTGGTAGCTTCGTAATGAAGTCCATGGGATGTGCTCCCACTTCCACTCGGGTATATCTAATGGTTGGACTTTCCCGTATGGCTTCTGGTGTTCCGCCTTCACCTGCAAACAGGTAAGGCATTTACTCACATACTTTGCTACGTCACGCTTCATCCCCGGCCACCAGTAATCTTCTTCATGTCGTGGTACATCTTGGTAGCACCGGGATGAATGGAGTATCGAGTCTTGTGAGCCTCGTCAATGATCTTTCCACGTAGATCCTCGTAACGAGGAATCCACATTCGCCCATATCGGGTTCTAATACCGAGAGTGTTTTCACCCAACTCTGTGACTAGACCTCTCATTCTTTTAGAGTTAAGACAATCTTCTTTCAGAGCCTCATCTTGAAACTCCTTGACCTGCGTCATCACGTCGGAGGTCATAATCAGCTGATAAGCCTTCACCCGAATTGGCTCGGGTATCTCTTTCGGCTAAGGGCATCTGCCACCACGTTGGCCTTGCCGGGTGGTAATGGATCTCGTAATCGTAATCCTTTATGAGCTCCAACCATCATCTCTGCCTCATATTTAAATCCTTCTGCTCGAAGAAGTACTTCAAGCTTTTGTGGTCTGTGAAGATGGTGCACTTTGTCCCGTATAGGTAATGCCGCCAGATCTTCAACGAAAAAACCACCGCAGCTAGTTCTAGATTGTGCATGGGATAGTTGGCTTCGTGGGTCTTCAGCTGTCGGGATGCGTAGGTTATCACCCTTCCACGTTGCATCAATACGCAACCTAGCCAAAATAAGATGCATCCGAATACACCACTAAGTCTTCACTTCCTTTGGGCAATGTCAAGACAGCAGCTTGTGTTAGTTTCGTCTTCAACTCTTCAAAAGCACTCTCCTATTCTGGACCCACACGAACTTTACATCCTTGCAAGTCAACTTTGTCAAAGGTGAGGCTATCTTGGAGAAGTCTTGAATAAATCTCCGTAGCCCACCAACCCCAAGAAGCTACGAATCTCGGATGACGTCTTTGGTGACTTCCATTGCATCACCGCCTCAACCTTTGCCGGGTCTACCATTATCCCTTCAGCATTAACGACATGACCCAAAAATTGAACCTCGTGCAACCAGAAAGCACACTTGGAGAATTTGGCATACAACTTCTCTCTCCTAAGTGTCTCCAACACCTCGCGTATATGGCCGGAATGTTCTTCCTCGCTCCTAGAATAAATTAGGATATTATCAATAAATACTATCACTGATTTATCTAACATTGGCCGACACACTCGATTCATCAAATCTATAAAGGCAGCTGGCATGTTAGTCAATCCGAAAGACATAACGAGAAACTCATAGTGTCCAAAGCGCGTGCGAAAAGCTGTCTTAGGAATGTCCTGCTCCTTCACCTTCAGTTGATGGTAGCCAGATAGAAGATCTATTCTCGAGAAACAACTGGCACCTTGGAGCTGATCAAACAAGTCATCAATCCTTGGTAATGGATACCGATTCTTCACTGTTAACTTGTTCAGCTGTCGGTAGTCGATGCACGTTCGCATACTACCATCCTTTTTCTTTACGAACAATACCGGAGCACCCCAAGGAGAGATACTCGGTCGAATGAACCCCTTATCCTTTAACTCCTGCAATTGTTCCATGAGTTCCTTCATCTCAGTTAGAGCTAATCGATATGGTGCTTTGGCAACGGGTTGAGCACCGGGTATCAAATCGATTTGGAACTCGATTTCATGATTCGGTTGCACACTGGGTAAATCTTCCGGAAATACATCCGGAAAGTCACACATAACCGGTACATCGGATAGTTATGGTGTTGACGTGTCTACATCCTTTACATAGGCCAAATAGGCACTACATCCACGTCTCATGCATTTTCCCGCCAATGCCATCGAAATCACCTTTGGAATCATAGTAACGCGGTCTTCATACACCGTTACTAAACTTCCATCGGGCACAATTAGCCGAATCATCTTCTTGCGACATACAATATTTGCTTCATAGGTTGCTAACCAATCCATCCCTAGAACTACGTCAAATCCACCTAGGGGCATCACATGTAATTTAACAGCAAACCTATGGCCTTCTAATTCTATGGCATAGTCCACTATCATATCAGTAACTCTAGTGGACTTACCGATAGTAGTTTCTACGTCAAAAGGCTCACTAATACTCCTACTTCTAGCAGATAACTTAGCACAGAAGTTAGTAGAGATAAAACTCCTACTAGCACCAGAATCAAATAATACAGAGGCACAAATTTGATTTACTAGAAATACCTGACACGACATCGAGATCCACCCTGCTTCTTCCCGGGTCATGGTGTAAGCTCTAGCACTTGCCCTCTGCCCTTCTTCCTCCAGCTTCTTCTTCGCCCCAGAGCTCTCCGCCCTTGGCTTCTTGCAGTCTTTGGTCGCGTGGCCTTCCTCGCCACAGTTATAACACTTTGGCACCCTACAATCTCTGGCGATGTGGCCGCGTTTGCCACACCGGAAGCATACATTCATTCCCAACCTACACTCACCGGTATGCTCCCTTCCACATTTACCATACTTCTTCGACCCCGAGCTTGTCGACACCCTACGATCATCCACTTTCATCCTCTTGTTGTTTGGGGTGAACACCACGCCCAAACCTCTTCCCATTCCAGCTTTTATCACCAACACCCGTCTTCTTTACTTCCACCACGGTCTCCTCTCGCTCATCATACACACTGCCCGCCAAGTCCACCACTGATCGAAAGGTACCTGGCTGAGCAGCAATCAGATGCCTGCGAATATCAGCCGACAGTCCTTGGATGTACCTCTTGATCTTCCTTGACACCGGCGTCACTTGATCCTACCAGCCCGCCATCGTTGTTTGTGATGTACTGCTGGTGGGTCATGGTTCCCACCTCAGTTGCAGGAAACTCCCTCTCGATCCTATCGGTTCCCGGTGAGGCCAAAATTGCTCAATCATAGCTTTTTCATCTCCTTCCATCGTATCTTCGATGGCTCTGGCACCCTCAGCTTGGACAATGTTGTCCCACCAACACACAAACACAACTGGGTCAACAAATGACGTGAGTCGCGAACTTCACCTTCTGGTCTTCAGGGACACTCACTGATTTCCACACACGCCTCCATTTCTCTTACCCAGCGGTGAGCGGTGTTCACCCCCCGCAGGAGGGTGTACGAGAGCCGCAACGTGATATTGTCCGCTTTGGCCGCAGCTCCGGATTTAAAACGCGTCATGATGGGAAGGTATCCAGCCCCTATAAAGAGACCTTTGTTCGCTCCCCAACCGATGTGGGATGAGTCATAGCCATATTTTCAGGCGTGTCCCCATCCCCCCCAAGGTGAGACCACGTCCTCGCTGAACAACGCCCTGCCCTGGCTCTGATACCAACTGTGACACCCTCCGCATGAAGGTGTACGAGAGCCGCAACGTGATATTGTCGCTCTTTGGCTGCAGCCTCACGGATTTAAACGCGTCACATTGGGGCAGGTATCCAGCCCCTTATAAAGAGACCATCGTTCACCTGCCAACCGATGTGGGATGGTCATAGCCATATTTTCAGGCATGTGTCCATCCACCCACCGAAGTGAGACAGCGTCCTCGCTGGCACAACGGGCCGGCCCTGGCTATGACTCATGCCTGAAAATATGGCTATGACTCATCCCACATCGGTTGGGCAGGTGAACGAAGGTCTCTTATAAGGGCTGGATACCTTCCCCAATGTGACGCGTTTTAAATCCGTGAGGCTGCGGCCAAAGCGGACAATATCACGTTGCGGCTCTCGTACACTTCCTGCGGGGCGTGTCACAGTTGTATCAGAGCCAAGGCCAGGCCGTTATGCCAGCGAGGACGCTAGTCCTCACTTCGGTGGTGGATGGACACATGCCTGAAAATATGGCTATGACTCATCCCACATCGGTTTGGGAGGCGAACTAAGGTCTTTTATAAGGGGCTGGATACCTTCCCCATCGTGACGCGTTTTAAATCTGTGAGACCTTCGGCCAAAGCGGACAATATCACGTTGCGGCTCTCGTACACCTTCCTGCGGGGGTGTCATAATTGGTATCGAGCCAGGGCTAGGCCGTTGTGCCAGCGAGGACGCTGGTCTCACTTCGGTAGGTGGATGGACACATGCCTGAAAATATGGCTATGACTCATCCCATATCGGTTGGGCAGGTGAACGAAGTCTCTTATAAGGGCTGGATACCTTCCCCAAGGTGACGCTTTTTAAATCCGTGAGGCTGCGGCAAAGTGGACATATACGTTACGGCTCTCATACAGCTTCCTGCGGGGGGTGTCACAGTTGGTATCAGAGCCAGGCCGGGCCATTGTTGCCAGCAAGGACGCTGGTCTCACTTCGGTGGGTGGATGGACACATGCCTGAAAATATGGCTATGACTCAACCGACATCGGTTGGGGAGGCGAACTAAGGTCTCTTTTTATAAGGGGCTGGATACCTTCCCCATCGTGACGCGTTTTAAATCCGTGAGGCTACGGCCAAAGCGGACAATATTTACGTTACGGCTCTCGTACACCTTCCTGCGGGGGGTGTCACAAGCGGCTCAGTATTGCCATTACCATCGAAGGTCTGGGGCTTGCACCTTGGAATGCCCCATAACTGCACCCGTTGGTCGTCACCCCTACTACTCTCAAATCTTCTTCGTCGACAATACAGTCTCCAGGCTCTGTCGTTCTTCCTCCCCTCTATTCCCCTTTCTGTTGATCCTTTCTATCTCCTTCTCCTTCCTCTCCTCATTCCTCACAGCCTGATGACTTTAATCACTACAGACGCTAAGACTGTCTGCATGACCTGGTTACCTCGTCAGCATCGCCTCCCTAGCTGAGGCATTTAGGCTGGCATTCTCATTCTCCTCACTTCCGTCCATGAACCTCAGGGTTCTCACGATCCGTCTCAGGAGCCTTGGCACTACTCTAGTCGTACGTGGTCAACCTCTGCCTCTAGAAGCCTTGGAAGACTTCTGTCGCATTTCCTAGACCTATAAGATTCAAACACTAACACAGTCATTCAGGTAATAACTCAGTTTATGTCAGTATAGTAAGTCCCTAATGACAGTGGCCAGTTGTGATTAACCACTTACTTTACTCTTCACAGAACCCCCAAGCTCCCTATCCTGACTACAGTATCTAAATCCCTAAGACACATAAATCAAATAGCACACGCACATAACCCGGTAAACATTTATAAAAGACATACCTGATGGCACGTTCCTACTCGGCTGACATCCTTCTATCTGTCCCATTTCAGTTTAGGTTTATTTTGAATTTACCCGTTTCACTTAAACTTTACTCTGATACAACTTGTAAGTCCCCGTTCGAGGCACCTCACAGTTGGTGATTATAGCACTATAGATACACACTAGTATCATTTCATAAAACAATGTAGCGGAATTAATATCAAGTCATCCATTATTATAAAATTGTTGCTAAGCAATACACCATAATTGATATCGGTTACAAAGATTGTTAAACTGCATTACAAAGCAACAAAATATTATCATGAACGGATGCCAGTCTTGCCCCGCCGAGTAGCTTTTCCAGTGTGCCATACTCAGCAATGCTCAACCTGCCAACTGAAAATGTATAAAAGTCACGTTGCTGAGTAGTTCTAGTTTTAGAAGTATTAAAATACCTTGTATAATGTATATATATGAAAATACTTTTTTTGTAGAAATACATCTCTTACTCTTGTATGTGACACACATTAACTATACAACAAGGTATGTTCTCTTTCTTCACTGTGTACCTTGTTCATTTTGTACTCTTTTAACTTTATCTTTCACTGTCTATGTGGAGACCAATGAGCAATACCCTAAACTATGTGCGGAGAAACTGGTGTTGAGCCCCTTACAGTCTATGGTCTGAATTACTGTATATAAGGCCGGCCCAGTCACCTAGGGCATGCTACAAAGTTCCGCCAATCTCAATGATTGGCCTCGTAATCAAGGGTAGCTAACCCGCACCATAGTGAGCTAACGACACAAGTCGTGCACCTCATATAAGCTTGCAGACTTGTTAACTCTTTAATTAAGTTCCACTTCCTTTATCATTACTCTTTCACTTGTTTAGATAATACTTGCATTGATCATATGCACACACATAGTCCACAATTAATATTACTATGATCATACAACTCATAATATGCAAATATATAAATTAAAAACCCTAAGTCAACTTGGGTCCAAACCCTAATGATTCTGTTCTGCTCAAAATTTCAAAAATACTCTAAGTTTCTAGACGCATGGGCACTATGCAAGCGCATGAGGCCTGTTCAGACGCATGGGCACTATTTAGGGCGTTTCAACACTTAGACGTTTGGGATCCCAGATGCATGGGCACTATTCATCTTTTCAACACTTAGATGTTTGGGAATCCTAGACGCATAGGCACTATCCAACGGTTGGCTTGCACAGTTTTCTAAGGCATTTCTAGACGGCTGGGGCACTGTTTGGGCAGTTGGGACCTGTTTAGCCGCTTGGGCCTACTTCAAAATTTCTAAGGCAACTCTAAACGGTTGGAACACTGTTCAATCGGTTGGTCAATCTGTTTAGCCTAATCTTAACACATTATCAATACCAATCATTCTCCTTACATGTCCTAAGCTTAAATACACTATTCTAGGTATAACTAACACATAATCAACATAGGAACATTATCTACATACATGAATACATACGGTGTTCAAAATGAACCTTGTAAAAACGTTTTACATACATTTTCAGCCCAAAAGTTTAAAACAAGTGAAATACGGGGTCTAGAAACTCACCTTGTGTTAACAACACCCAAAACTCCTCCTCTAACCATGCTTGTATAACGGACCAAACACCTAAAAATAAACAAAAAACCACCACACACTTACAACTTAGAAATCGGTTCCCATGATGAAATCACAAAGAACCCAAACCAATTGTCACTAAATACTTACCTATGAAGATTCACCTTTGTTTCTTCAATATCCGAGAAAGCAATCTCTCTTTCTTCGTTCTTCTATCCTCATCGAGAAGCAGATGGTGTAAGGCTGATATGGGCGGCCATGCCCATATAATTAAAATAAAGAGTTGTTGAACTATTTTACACTTTAACCCCTTATACTTTAACCCCCTATACTTTAGCTCCTTTTCCTTTCATGAAAGATACTTTTATTTCTCTCTTATTTTTACAAAGTTTCGGGTGTTACAGGATTCTAACTAGCAATTTAATACTTCAGTTTGGACCATCGGACTGGGGTGATAAGCACTTGAAGTTGCTAGCCTCAACTCCTTGTAGTTTCATAACCTCTTGCTAAAACTTGCTCATAAAGATGGGATCACGATCAAAACAATGATATTTGGGGTTGCCATGTATCTTGAAAATATGATCCAAATAAAGGGTAGCCAAGTAGCTGTGTGTAAGGATGGCTTAAGGGAATGAAGTGCCCATACTTAGTAGACGGTCAACAATAACCCAATAGTATTTGTTGGGATATATGAGGCTGGTGCAACCAAACTACACTTAGAACAATGTTGGTGCAACTGTGAAGGACTTCCGAAGACAAAGCTGCACTTCCAAATATTAAAGATAAAAGAACTTTCGAAGAGGAATCATGTCTTCCGAAGACATAGTCATCTCTCTTCCAAAGTATCAACACTTAAGAAGATTTCAAGACAATGACTTCCGAAGCATAAAGTCTTGAATACCAGCGCATGTCTTGAAGAAGTAAACTCTTCCGAAGTATGAATGGCTTTCGAAGAACTGTTCTTCCAAAGCTAGTTAACCTTCAGAAGAACTTACTATGAACCAGTGGATATAGCATGGTCCCTCTGACAAGCCCTGCAACCTTTGAGATACGGTATGGCGTTTCCCACCGCCCACGTAACTGACCATACTTTAGTTCACTATTCATTCCTTATCGGTTAGTACAGTTACTAACTTAGTTGATAAACTAAAAGGTAAGTCATGGACATGTCATGACTACCTTATCTAAGATAGTATTTATTCTAGAAATCTTACTACTAACAATGTAGTATTTGTTTAGTAAGTAAGTTTGTAGCTGGTTATCTTTTGTATAGTCGCGCTGTAGATAGTAGTATATATAGTTCTCATTGTAAGCTCATAAAAGCATGCTTGTAAGAGTCTCGTAAACTTTGAGTTGAGAATTAATATATAAGTATCTTGAAAACCATTTCTTGTGTCTTCTTACTCAGTATATTATTATCAACTCTTAGAGGATTCTGCTTCATCATTTGAGAGCAACTTAGTGAGTTTAAGAGAGAACACTTGTGTTGAGTGACTTGTATCAATCCTGTAATTGTAATCAAAGCTTTCAGGCTCTTGATTGTGAGATCTTACCATCCTAAATCATATTGACTTTTCACTCATACACTCATCTCACTTAAAATGGCCATGAACCATAAATCACCATAATTTGAAATGGGAACGATGAGTAAAGCTCCTATCATCACCCTTGAAAATTCCGATCCTGGCGTATGCGCATTGAAGGTTTTATTAAGTATCAAGATAGCCAAATGTGGAGATCTATCACTATAGTTCTTACAAGCCAATGGTGGTATCACCAGATGGTAAGGTGCCATGAGAGAAAAAGCTATTGAAGATTACTCAGATGAAGACCGTAAGAAGATGGACATCGATAGCAGAGCCATGGCTGTACTACTTACAACTATACCCAACTACATCATGGTAGGCTTTGAGCATTGCAAGACAACCAAAGAACTCTTGATGCTTTGACTCAGATGTACTCTAGTTCTAATGACTCATAAAAAGATTCCATGAAGCAGTAGTTCAAAAACTTCACCTATATTACTGGAGAGACTCTTAGCCAACAATATTTCAGGTACATGGATCTTATCTCATCACTTAAATTAGTTGGAGTATCTCTTGAGAAAGAGATCTATCAAGGAAGTTCATAAGGGCACTCCTCAAGAGTGGACTTTCTACTGTGTCTCTATCAAGAGAACAGAGAATTTGAACACTCTCACAATGACTAAACTATTTGGCATTCTTGATGGATATAGTGTATAAATGAAGACTCAGAAAGGCCATCAGATGAACCGAATCTCTGGTCCTTCCACTAGCAATGCTCTTTGTTGCTGAAGGATCAAGAAACCCCCAGTCCTAACAGTACTGACTTACTCCTAGCAGCAACCATGTTCTTCTGGGCCACATATTACTTTTCCTAAGACACCAAGGTCTCAACAGGCTCAATCAAGTTTCTTCCTAGACAAGTATGCCTTTGTTCAGGAAATGAACATTCTAGTGACTTTCAGTTGTACTTTGACGATCTAGAATGCTTCAGCCTAGATGATGTTGAATGCATGGACATCATCCAACAAATGCCTCTATTGACTTATAGAGCAAAGAATTTCTTTAAAAGAACTAGAAAACAGTTCCCTCAAACCCAACCAACAGCAAATTCGGGTTTGACAAAAGTAAGGTCAAGTGCTACAACTATAATCAACTTGGTCATTTGCAGGGGAGGGGAATGCAAAGCTCCAAAATCCAATCCAGTAGCCACTCAAGCCTCCACACATCATGTCACATATAAAGCTGCTTCAACTGAACAACAAACTGTTGTTGTTGCTTAAGAAGTTGACTGGAGCTTCATGGTGCAAGAAGTGACTCCTGCTCAAGCACTCATGGTTGGAACTTGTGATAGCAAGGTATATGAACATCTTTGCACTTCAGCTTGTATTGCTAAAGACGAACTATATCAGGACTATAACATGGAAATCAAGTATGATATTAAGTCCTCAAACATCTTAAAATCTGATTTTAAAAGGACAGAATCCGACTATAAAATGAAAATTGAAGAGTTAGAAAGAATCGTGTCCCTTTAAAGCATGAACAATCCAATTATAGGACTCAAATCAAAGATCTATTTCCAAGTTAACTGAGGCTCAAGCCCAACTAGTCACAACTGAGGATAAAGCAAAGAAGCATGCTAGTGAAGAGCATAACTTCCAAACCATTCTTGCATCATCCTCCCACTCAAAATATGTTATCAAAATAAAGGTGGGTTGGGAACCAATGAAATTGCTCCACCATATTCTTATGAGTCTATCAGATAACCAAGATGTAGGATTGAAGAGCAAGAGGTTCCATCTGTTGACCCCCTATCTTATGAGAAGAGAATGATGCAAATATGGAGACCATTACAGGGAAGGATCAGGTAGAAAAATCGATCCTCACCTGTAATGAACAACCTCTGACCACCAAAGCCAGAAGAAACAAAGCCAAGGCAGCCATGAAAACTAGCAAGAAAGTAGTTGAGTCCAAACGGAAGATAGACCCAAAGCAAAAGGGTGTGTTTATCTCAACTGGATTCTAGGTGGTTGGAAGATCTGATCCAGGAAAGGAATGCAGTACTAGCATTCTATTCAGCTGAAGGATCAAAAATGAAGGGGAAGACTATTGAGAAATGAAAGAAACAATAGTCATCACACTCTATGAAGAGTAACATTGAATGCATAATGTGTGGTCTGCCCAACCACATGGCTAAAGATTGTTACTACAATCCTGCAAGCACACATTATGAAAATAGTGTTAAGAAGGAAGAAGTCAAGGAAGGTTTCACATTTGGACCTTATCACATGGTTCAAATGTTAAGAAAAGGAAAACTTACTTCGAAGCCGAATTGCTTTTCGGAAGAAACTCATTCTTTTGAAAGGAAAACAACTTCGAAAGACGAGTTAAAGAAAATTCCAAAGAACAAGAAAATTCCTTTGAAACCTTCCGAAAAGAAGACCGCTTTGGAAGAACAGGTTATGAAAGCCTCTTTCAAGAAGAAAGAAGCATCGGAAGAAAGCTATGCTGCTCAAGCTTCATCAAGCTCATCTTTGCTGGTCAACCAAAGGATGGAATGAAAGATTAAAAAAGATGCTGCAGCCCAAACTTTTTCTTCCCAAACCATCATTGAACCCCCATGTCTATATTTGGTTCAATTACATCATCCATATTGGAAGAACACAAGACTAACAAGGCTTGGGTTTCTAATAGAAACTAACTTTATTACCTTATGTGCAAAGACATCCATATAACAGAAATGGAAATGTATGGATTATGGATAGTGGATGCTCCAGGCACATGACAGGAAACAGATCTCTTCTTCAACAATTTCAGCATTTTGATGGAGGACCTGTTCAGTTTGGAGGTGAAACCGGAGGATACATTTCAGGCAGAGGTAGTGTATCCAATGGTAAGTTAAAACAAAGTAAACTTTGTCAAACAGCTTGAACACAACCTGGTAAGTGTTTCTCATTCTGTGATTAAAAGCACCACATGCTTTTCACAGAACATGAGTGCATTATCCTCTAACCCGGGATGACAATTCCTTAGGAATTGGTGCTTCTTAGAAGCTTGATATGAAAAATGCTTCCCTAATGGGTGAAGTATCATGATTTTTTTCCAAAGCTAATGGTGATGAGTCAACTCTATGGCATAAAAGAATGTGTCATGTTAATTTTAAAACCATAAATAATTTGGTTAAAGATAACTTAATACATAGTATGCCTAATAAGGGATTTCTCTGCAAGGACAACTGTGTTGCATGTTTAAAAGGAAAGAAACACAGGGTTCCTTATAAATCCAAAGAAGTTAACTCTATCACTACTTCATTACACTTATTGCACATGGATCTATTTGGTCCTATAAGTATAATGAGCATTGGAAGGAAATCATACTGCCTTGTGATTGTTGATGATTTTACTAGACATACATGGGTATTCTTTTTAAGAACTAAAGAAGAAACTTCTGAAACTTTAAAGTCTTTCATTATTAAAATAGAGAAAATCAAATTGATCATAAGGTTAAAATAATTAGAAGTGATCAAAGGACTGAGTTTAATAACGAAGTTCTTGACTCATTCTGTAACTCAAAAGGGATTGCCAACAATATAATGCCCTAGACTCCTCAATAAAATAGTGTTGCTGAGATGACAAATAGGACACTTTTTGAGGCTGCTAGGATTATGTTGCCCGATTCAAAGCTGCCTCTAACATTCTAGGCAGAGGCAGTCAACACTGCATGCTATGTGCAGAACAAAGTTTTTATAGTTAGGCCCCATGGAAAAAACCCCTTATGAATATGGAACAAGAGACCACCATTCATTAGATTTCTTAGTTCCTTTGGTAGCAGGTGTACCATACTTAACACCAAGGACAATTTAGCAAAATTTTCTGAAAAAATCAGATGATGCTATCTTTGTTGGATATTCTTCAAGCTCTAAAGCTTATAGAGTATACAATATTAAGAATCAACAATTTGAGGAATCATCTAATATTGATGTTAACGAGCGCACTCCTTGTGTTAAGGGGAATGGCCCTGATCATATCTTTAATTTAGAATTTTTTTCAAACTATTCTAAACCTTCTTGTGAGAATGTTTCAGCTGGAACAGGAACTCAAATTGACTCAGATGATGATCAACTGTTTGAGTTACCCAGACCTCTTTCAAGTTCTCCAAGAATTTCTGAAGCTCAATCTCCCATCAAAAAACAAGTGGAGATTTAACTAGTTGTCAACAAAGTGAACCTCAAAATTCATTGAGTCACAACTCAAACACTGCATAACACCAAGCTGATGGAAGTAGCAATTAGGAAGAACATGCAACTGTTAAGGCTACTCCACATCAAATGGCTACTGATGTTATTTCTCTTTTATTCAATCAGTCCTCATTGAATGAATATGAAGCCCCAGCGGTCCAAATGTTCACAATCTTAAGCAAAAATTTTCAAATCTAGATCTCTTCATGCAAATGTATGTGATCCTTAGACTCAGAATTCATAACACCCACCCAGCTGAAAGCATCATTGGAGATGTTTTGAAGGTGTGAGAACAAGAAGACGAACTCATAATGGAAATGTCTGCTTGTACTCGTGCTTTCTCTCATAGATAGAACAAGGAAGGTAGAAGAAGCTCTGAAGGATAGTAGTGGATTGAATCAATGCAAGAGGAATTGCTTCAATTCAAAAGACAAAAGTTTTGGAACCTATGTCCACTACCATCTAGTCAAGTACCCATGGCACAAAGTGGGTATTCAGAAACAAAAAAGATGATAGAGGCTTGATTATCAAGAACAAGGCAAGACTAGTAGTTCAAGGATACACTCAAGAAGAAAATAATCAATCACCATGTTGTTGGATCATTATAAGACTGGTGCAACCATAACCACTTCACATAGTCATTTTGGTGCTACATTCAAAGGCTTCCGAAGCTAAGTATGAGATCTTCCGAAGTCTGAAGACAACAGCTGAAGACATCAGCTGAAGGAAACAGCTGAAGTCAACAGCTGAAGGCAACAGCTGAAGTCAACAGCTGAAGACTATCTTCCGAAGACAAAGTCTGAAGAACACTTCCGAAGACAAAGTCTGAAGAACACTTCCGAAGACAAAGTCTGAAGAACACTTCCGAAGACAAAGTCTGAAGAACACTTCCGAAGACAAAGTCTGAAGAACACTTCTAAAGACAAAGTCTGAAGGAAAGAGCTGAAGACAAAGTCTGAAGAAAGAGCTGAAGACAAAGTCTACTTCCGAAGATAAAGAAGACTCCAAGCCTCGGAAGAAGCAGTCTTCCGAAGTATAAGTGGCTTCGGAAGAAGTTATCCTTCCGAAGCAATTATACTTCGGAAGATATTGCTATGACCAGTAGACATAAGTATGGTCTCTGAAAATCCGCTGCAGACCTCTGATACAGAATGGCTTCTTCCTAAAGAGCCATGTTGTTGACCATACTTTATTCTACTGTTCACCTTTTATGATAGTACATGTTACCAACTTTAGTTGGTGACAAAAGGTAAGTCAGGGACATGTCCTGACTACCAATCTTAGATAAATGTCTAAGGTACCTAAACTATAGTCTTGTAGTATAGATGTTTGGTTAGAGGTTTCCAGCTGGTATCAAAGTATATCCGGCTGTAGGTAGTATTATATATGTATTCTCATTGTAACTCATAAGGGAGAGAGAGATTGAGCAAGTGAGCTTGAGCTTGTAAGAGTCTTTGTAATCCCTTGAGTTGAGAATCAATATATAAAAGTACCTTGAAAATTTAACTGCTGTGTTCATTATCATTTGTTACTTTATATTGTGATCAACTCTTGTTAGACTATTCCTGAGTGTGGTTAGGTGAGTTGAGAGACTTGTTTAAAAGACTATTACTGCTTGAGTGACCCAAACCGATCCTGCAATTGGTATCAGAGCTCTAGGCTCTTGATTGTGAGATCTTACCATCCAAATCAACTTGTTTTTCACTCCTCCCTACAAACCACTCACTCAAAATGGCCGCTTTCTAAAGCTGATATAGAGAAACCGGTACCATGACCAAGTCCCCACTGATCACCCCTGAAGACTTTGACACATGGTGCATAAGAATGGAAGGCTTCATCAAGTGTCAAGACTCAAGGATGTGGGACTCCATTGTTAATGGTCCTTTCATACCAAGCACTACTTCTGCTACTGGTAATCGCATCATTCCAAAAGATGTTGATGATTACTCAGAAGAAGATAGGAAAAGAAAAGAGTTGATCTGAGGGCTATGACTTCTCTTCAAACTGCTCTTCCAAACTCCATCTACAGAGGCTTCAAGAAGTACAAGGCAGCTAAAGACTTATGGGAAGCATTGAAGCTTATGTATGAAGGATCAAAGGAAACTAAAGAGAACAAGAAGGATCTCTTAAAAGCAGCAGTTTGAAAACTTCACCTTCAAGGCTGGAGAGACCTTGACTCAACAATACTTTAGGTATGTTGAGATAGTGGATACTCTGGTGGATATTGGAGTACCTCTTGAGAACGGAGACATAGTTAGGAAGTTCATGTCTTCCTTCCTAAACTATGGACACACTATTGTGTTGTAATCAGGAGAACTTCAGACCTTAAGACTCTTTCTCTCACAGAGTTGTATGGTATCCTAAGTGCATTCCAGATGGAGATGAACATGCGTAACTCCTCTGGTAACTCCAAAACCAACTGAGTTCAGCCCTTCATATGGTTGAAAGGGAAATCACAGAACCACAACATCAGTTGTTGTGCTACCCTGACAACTCACATAATGGACCCTACATTACTGTACCTGAGACTCCAAAGTCTCAAAAGGCTCAACAAACTCATTTCAGGATAATTGTGCCTTTGTCTTTGGAAGGGACACTCTGGTGATTTTCAATACTGCTTTGATGATCTTGAGTGTTTCAGTCCAGATGATATAGAGTATGTGGACATTGTCCAACAGATGGCTCTCTTAACTTATAGAGCGAAGAAGTTCTTCAAGAGAACTGGAAGGCAATTCCCTCAAAACCCAGTCAACAGCAAGTTTGGGTTTGATAAGAGCAAAGCAAAGTGTTACAACTGCAAACCAACTAGGTCACTTTGCTAGGGAATGCAAGGCTCCCAAGATAACCCGGGAACCCCACAGGCCTCCACACATCCCTCAACCTCAAAGCATGAAGAAAAGACAACTGATACAGCTGCAATAGTTCAAGAAGTTGACTGGAGCTTCATGGTACAGGATGTGACTCCCGCTCAAGCACTCATGGCAGGAACAGATGCTGCTCAGGTATATGAACATCTTTGTACTCCAGCTTGTAGTGCTAAAGTTAAACTTTATAAGGATTACAATATGGAAATCAGATCTGATGTTGAGTCTTTAAATATCTTAAAACTGACTTTAAAAGAGCTGAATCTGACTATCAAAAGAAAATTGAGGAGTTAGAGAAAACTGTGTCTGTTTTAAAACATGAACAAACCAATTACAAGACTCAAATCAAAGATTGATATCCAAGCTGTCTAAAGCACAAGCCCGGCTTGTCACTACTAAGGCTCAGCCCAGGAAGCACGCTATTGCTGAGCAAAACTTCCAAGCTATTCTTGCATCATCCTCTTATTCCAAAATGTTTTATCAAAACAAAGAAGGGTTAGGAACCAATGAAATAGCCCCACCACACTCTTATGAGTCTATTAGACTAACTAGATGTGGTATTGAGGAGCAAGAGGTTCCAACTGCTGACCCTTTTCATTAGAATTAAAGGATGAGACAAAAATAGTGGCCACCACAGGGGAGAAACAGGAAGATACACCCATCTCCACCTGTGAAGATGAAATCCTAACCACCAAGGCAAGAAGAAGCAGAGCTAAAGCTGCTAGAAGGACTGCCAAGAAGGTTGCAGAGTCCAAGCTGAAGATTGACCCAAAGCAAAAGGGTGTCTTCATCTCTGCTGGATTCCAAGTGGTAGGTACTTCTGATTCAGGAAAGGAGTGTAATACCAGCACTCCTGTCCTACCAAAGGATCAGAAGTTGAAAGGGAAATTTGCTAATAAAGAGAAGAAATCAAAGAAACAGCAACCTGCAAATCCCAAAAGACTAACATTGCATGCATAATATGGGTCTGCACAACCACATGGCTAAAGATTGTTACTACAATCCAGCAAGCACACGTTATGCTAATAATGTTAGAAAAGAAGGAGTCAGGGAAGGTTTCACATTTGGACCATTTCAACGGTCCGTGATGAAAAAGGAAAAGTTGGTCTGGAAGCCAAGTTGCTTTCGGAAGAAAGTATTTCTTCCGAAGGAAAATGGCTTCGGAAGCCAAAGCTTCTAAGGTTGGAAGAACAAGAAAGCTCCCTTGAAACCATCCCAGAAGAAGACTTCTTCGGAAAAACAGGTGGTGAAGGCTTCTTCCGAAAAGAAAGAAGCTTCGGAAGAAGACCATGCTACAAAAGCTTCAATAAGCTCATCCTCCAAGATCAACCAAAGGATGGACTGGAAGATCAAGGAAGATGCTGCAGCCCAAACCTCTTCTTCAACGACCTCTACTGAAACCCCAATGCATATCTTTTGGTTCAATTATGTCATTATCTTTGGAAGAGCCCAAGACCAGCAAGGCTTGGGCTTCTAAACAAAACTAACCATCTCATCTTATGTGCAGGGACCATCCATTTAACAAGAACAACAATGTCTGGATTATAGATAGTGGATGCTCCAGGCACATGACAGGGAACAGATCTCTCCTTCAATAATTCCAGAACTATGATGGAGGGCTGTCCAATTTGGAGTTGAGACGGAGGATATATTTCAGGCAGAGGAAATATATCCAATGGTAGAATAAACATTGACAAAGTTCACTTTGTCAAACAGCTTGAACACAATTTGTTAAGTGTTTCTTAGTTCTGTGATCAGAGCATCAAATGCTTTTCACAGAACATGAGTGCATATCCTCAAATCAGGGATAACAATTCCTCCGGAATTGGTGCTTCTTAGATCTCCCAGGAAAGGGGATATGTACAAGCTAGATATGAACAACGCTTCTCCTATGGGTGAAGTATCATGCTTTCTTTCTAAAGCTGATAGTGATGAGTAAACACTATGGCAAAAACGTATGTGTCATGTAAATTTTAAGACAATGAATAAATTGGCTAAAAATAACTTGGTACATGGTTTGCCTAAAAAGGAATTTTCTGCAAAGATAACTGTGTTGCATGCCAGAAAGGGAAACAACACAGGACATCTCATAAGTCCAAATGTGTTAATTCTATCACTACTCCATTACACTTATTGCACATGGATCTCTTTGGTCCCACAAGTATAATGAGCATTGGAAGGAAATCATACTGCCTTGTGATTGTTGATGATTTTACAAGATTTACATGGGTATTCTTTTTAAGAAGTAAAGATAAAAATGCTGAAACGTTAAAATCTTTTATTAAAAAATAGAAAATCAAATTGATCACAAGGTTAAGATCATTAGAAGTGATCAAGGGACTGAGTTTAAGAACTTTGTTCTTGACTCATTCTGTGACTCAAAAGGGATTGCCAGCCAATATAGTGCTCCCAGAACTCCTCAACAAAATGGTGTTGCTGAGAGGAGGACAGGACACTTACTAAGGCTGCTCGAACCATGTTAGCTGATTCAAAACTACCTCTAACATTCTGGGTAGAGGCAGTTAGCAACATGCTATGTGCAGAACAGGGTCTTGTAGTTAAGCCCCATGGAAAAACCCCTTATGAGTTATGGAAGAAGAGGCCACCGTTCATGGCTTTCTAAGGTCCTTTGCCTGCAGGTGTACCATACTTAACACAAAGACAACTTAGCAAAGTTTGCCAAGAAGTCAGATGATGCTATCTTTGTTGGATACTCTTCTAGCACCAAAGCTTATAGAGTATACACATTAAGAATCAACAATTTAAGGAGTCATCCCAATATAGTGTAAATGAGCACACTCCTTGTGTTAGGGGAATGGACCTCATTATTATCTTGACTTAGAATGTTTCCAAACTATTCTAAACCATCTTGTGAGAATGTTTCAGATGGAACAGGTGCTCAAGGCAATGCTGATGATGATGCTAATCAACTGTTTGAGCTACCCAGACTTCTTCCAATTCTCCAAGAGCTGAAAGACCATAAGCTTCAACCATTCAAAGATCTGATAGTGTAACTATCTCAAGGAATAATGAAGCTTCAACAAGTGAATCACTTGATGAACCTCAAGCTCTTCAGGTAATCCATTACAACACCAGGTTGAAAGAAGTAGTATTCTGAAGGAACAGGCAATTGTTAATACTACTTCATGACCAACCATTGATGATGTTTCTCAGTCATTCAATCAGTCCTCATTAAATGACTTTGAAACAGCAGCTGGACAGAGTGAACCAGTTCTGATTAGAATATGTCTAACCTGGACCTATCTCTGCAATGGAAGTGATTCCCGTCTTAGGATTCACAACACTCATCCAACTGAAAAACATCATAGGGAATGTCTCTGAAGGTGTGAGAACAAGAGGACAAACTCATCATGGGAAGTCTGCTTGTACTCATGCTTCTTATCTCAAATGGAACCCAAGAAGGTGGAAGATGCCTTGAAAGATAGTAGTTGGGTTAAATCGATGCAGGAGGAGCTGCTTAATTCAGAAAACAAAAGGTTGGAATCTATGCCCGCTACTTTCTGGTCAAGTACCATAGGCACTAAATGGGTATTCAGAAAAAAGAAAGATGATAGAGGCTTGATTATCAAGAACAAGGCAAGATTAGTAGTTCAAGGATACACCCAAGAGGAAGGAATCGACTATACTGATGTCTTTGCACCAGTTGCAAGACTGAGGCAGTTAGGATCTTCCTTGCTTATGCTGTATCCAAGAACTTCACCTACCAACTTGATGTCAAGTGTGCTTTTCTATAGGGGATATAGATAAGGAATCTAGTATGCCAACCACCAGGATTTGAAGACCCACAGCCCCCAACTATGTGTGCAAACTGGACAAAGCTCTATATGGGCTACACCAAGCACCTAGGCTGTGGTATGAGACATTGTCTTAGTTTCTCCTAAAAATGGCTACACCAGAGGTACCATTGATAAGACTCTCTTCATCAGGAAGACTGGAGAAGACATTTTGCTTGTTCAAGTCTATGTTGATGACATCATATTTGGCTCTTCAAATGACCAAACGTGTAAGGACTTTGAGAGCACCATGAAGCAGAAATTTGAGATGAGTTCCATGGGAAAAATAGACTTTTTCCTAGGAATTAGGTGAAGCAATTGAAGGAAGGATTCTTCATCAATCAATCCAAGTATGTCAATGACATCTTAGAAAGATTGAGATGAAGGACTGTAAGCCAGCCAAGACACCCATACCCAGAAACCATAATCTTGCCCTGACCTTAAGGGGGAGGATACTGATCAATATCAGTATAGTGCAATATTGGTTCTCTAATGTATCTCACTGCTAGTAGACCTGATATCATGTTTGCCACATGCATTTGTGCAAGATATCAGGCTACTCAAAAGGGTATCACCTAGCTGCAAAAAGAGAATCCTCAGATACCTCAAAGGAGCACCTAAACTAGGTCTCTGGTATCCAAGAAATAGTGACTTCAATCCTATGGATACTCTGACAGTGACTATGGTGGCTGCAATATTGACAAGAAATCAAACATCAGGAGGATGTCAATTTCATAGTGGAAGGATTATCTCATGTCAATGCAAGAAACAATCCTGTGTCTCTACATCAACTGCTGAAGCTGAATACATTGTTGCTGCTAGCTGCTGTGCTCAACTGCTATGGATTCAAAATCAGATGTTGGACTATGGATTCAACTTCATGACTACTCCTATCCATATTGACAACAACAGTGCTATCTCTATTACTGAAAATCCAGTGAAGCACTCCAAGACAAAGCACCTTGATATCAGGTATCATTTCATTAGAGATATTCATGAGAAAAATTGATAAAGTTAATCAAAGTGACTCAAATGAACAATATGCTGATTTGTTCATAAAAAGCTTTTGATGAACAAAGATTTAAATATCTCATATCAGCTATTGGGATGATAAACATTGATTAAACAACCTCTTTTGAAAGTTTTTAATGTGTTAAGCCTTGTTGTCAATACAATTTAATCCCTGTTACAAAAGATCTCCTTAAAATATCCCAGTGTAAATTCTTCCGAGAGGAATTAACGCTCGGAAGATATTCTTTAATATCTTCCGAAGTCAAATTCTCCATGGAAATTTTCTTCTCGGAAGAAGTTTTAGTCTCGAAAGAAGCGATTGATTATAACAGATCTACTTCCAAAGCTATAAAACTCTTCATCCGGAAAGCAGTTCTTACCTTCGGAAGCAATGTTTTGCTTCGGAAGAAAGAATTGGCTTCGGAAGATAAATTACCTCGGAAACGTTTATACTCGGGAAAGGAGCTTTACTGTTAACAGATATATCTTTGGGCCTCACTCTGTAAAAAGTAAAGATTTTGTTGATGATGACTGATTATTTAAATTTATCCCTTACCGCAGTGTCATTTCATAACCGCAAACAGCCCGCACTACTACCATTACCGCAATTCTTCCATTTAAATAACTCTAGACTGTTCAATTCATCTTCTTTTACCGACCTACTGCCCTAAACATCTCCTTCACTGTCAATCCTGAAAACTCACCAAATTCAAGCTTACTTTCTTACATGGCGCTAAACCCTCAGCACAACCAGGTCGTATACTTGATTCGTCAAGAGATGCTGATTCACTCAAATCATCACCTTTCTTTCTGAATCAACCTACCTAACGGCGCTTACTGTTAACCCCATCGTTTACTCCAACCACATGACTGAATTCTGGAGTAACGGTCAAGCTGAAATCCTAAATGGGGTTCGCGTCCTAAGAACCCGCATTTGTGGAGAGGAGTTGATCATAGTGACAACTCATCAGGGAGCATCTCGAACTTCATGAGATGGAGCTACTACTGAGTTTCCCAAAAGAATACTGGAAGCACTACATCCTCATGGGATATGGTGGAGATGTGAGCAGGTCACCGTCTACAAGTTCAACTTCTCATATCATTGGAAGTTTCTTCTGCACATTGTCTGCACTGCTTATCAAACAAGTCTAGGGGATGGGAGAAAAATCCCATACGAACTAGGATGCCTAGTTCACGGGTTGGTGAGAGACCTACGCTTCAACTACTAAGGTTTGTGTTGACCAATTTAATTAGGAATCTTAGAAGGGACACATTCTTTATGTATCCCCGATACATTCAACATCATCAACTGCGCGATTGGAACAGAGCAAGCTTGTCTGCGCAGCTGCTCTAACTGTTCCTCAAGTGCGGCCTCCATCTTCAAAACCTTGAAGAAGGTGTCCATCAACTTCACTGGCAGGTATACTCCTTTACCTCCACAGATGATTGAGCGCATAGCTCCTGGTGACACCTGTTGACCCCACAGGTGATGAACCACCCAGCAACCCTCACCATAAATGTCCCAATACCTTTCCACCCATCAAAATTACATATCAAAGACGCCCCAAACAAACCCTTGTTCAATCTACTCTAATTGAACAAGCTCCTCCAGTTCAAACCAAAAGGGCTAGAGTGGAATCATGGGTTCCTACTCAGCCCGAGGTCACACCAAATCTCCTTTGAACTCCATTTGGGTTTTGAGCCTCCTCAGTCTCAAACCTAAGAGCCCGAACCTCAAGCCTTTAGCCCACAGGGTGAGTCTTACACTCTTCTGTGCTGCCAACAAGGGACAGCCCCATAAGAGGCTCAATGCCTGTAGACATTGATCTAGGTCTCGGGTCAGTAGGTTTAACCTCTTATTCCTTCACTGACTATTACTATGAAGTGATGAAGAGATAACATCTCTCCATGGCTATGAATTGATATACAACACCCTCTCAAAGATCAACAGAGCCAAGAGAGATCCCTTATCTCTAGCCCCCATCAGAAGCCAACTAAGGTGAGTCCCACTGATGTGGAGGGGACTCATGTAGGCTCAGTGCCACTACTTAGAGTCTCTCATTGAGCTCTCAGGACAGTGGTAACATCAATCAGACTGAGTCTACGGCAACTTTGCCCATTGACATCTCTGAAAGAGATGAATTTGAGCAAGGTATCCAGGGTGCCAAGAAGCCACATCTGTGTGGTGAGACTGAACATACTAGGTAGTTATCTCATCTCCCTGTGATTCTTCACATGAAGATGAGGGAAGTATGCAACTCACTCTTCGTACTTGGTGCTCTAAGGTCTCAAGCTTGAATCTCAGGTGAGGATCTTAGAGCAAGGACCGCCACTCAGCAACTTGATATGACAATCTCAAGGCTAAACTAGCTGAGAAACAGACGGAGAGGTCTGTTAGGCATGACCTATTCAGGACTCATTGACTTCTTCCTCTAGCTCATCTAGCTCTCAAGATGATGCTACCAAAAAAGGGGAGAAAGCTCAGAGACAAACAAAGGAGGAACCACTGATCCAGTCTACTACTTCACAAATCATTACCCTACCTGAGTCATCTCAATCAATTCTAAAGATTGACTCACAGATGCTTCATGATCTCTACGACTTTTCACAAAGTTTATATTGAGATCCTCCTTAGAACAGCCCAGCCCTGACACCACACTGATATACTTTGGGTTGAAGAGCTTTAAAGGCTGACTGCACCTTCTACCACTGTGGAAGAAGTTGGTCAACCTAAGGTCCACATGGAACCTGAGATTAACTTCAGGGGAAAGAGGACCGATAGCCCAGCAACTGAAACAGTTGGGACAGAACTTGCATCAGCCTCTTCTTTCGAAGTTCAGGCTGAAACTTCCAAAGCTAAAGTGAAGCCTCGGAAGAACAAGATAAGTCTTCCGAAGCTGAGATGGAAGCTGCGGAGGAAGTTTTGTTCAAGATGTCCGAGGAATGATCATCACAGATGTCATTGCTGAAATAGCATCTGAGTTGAGAAGGGAGGACATTTCTGATATACCTCCATCCCAAACACCAGCTGAACCTCTCTCTCTATCCGAACCCTCTATCCAAGAACCACCACAGTCAAGCTCTACTAAAGACAAAGGCAAAAGAAATAACTGCGGAAGAGCTTCAGGAAGAGGAAAGGATTGAGAAGCAAAGAAGAAGAAGAGAAAGATTTCCTGCTGAGAAGCTGCTAGCTGCTAGTTCAAGGCAGCTGCAGCCAATCAGGAGGAAATCAATAACAAGAGAAGACAGCACTCATTGATCAGCTCATCAACTTAGGAGCTGCCAATGAGGAAGTACTCCTGCTACCACTAGAGGAGTTGGTGACTTGGAGAGGACAACTAGGCTAAGACAAGAAGAAGAAGCCAGGTTGGCCTTGGAGAGGGGAAGAAGAAGAACAAAGGAAAGTTGCCTTGCAGCTGAGAGAAGCTAGGATTAAGCCTACTCTCAAGAGGCTTCAGTCTTCCTGAACTTTCTCCACATGATGATGATATGATTCTGTTGCTCCATAACAAAGAGCAGGACAATGAGAAAGGAGAGAAGAGAGGAAGAAGGCTGCAAGGGAGAGATGAAGGAGAAGAAGTGGAGGGAAGAGTAGAGAGAGGATCACTGCCACCAAGAAGCTCAGTGACAAAGCCTGGATGAAAGACTATCTCCGGGCTCACGGCTTCTCTGGTAGGCAGGTGGGATCTATGTCCGAAAGGACACTCCAACGGATTGTCAGCAAATAAAGGCTAACATCCGTATGGGAAAAAGGAAGGAGATGTACAGAAGGGGACAGGGAATGATCTTCACCCCAACCACTCAACCACAACCCACACCAGAAGAACCAATCCCATTTCCCATCAAAACCGAACCCTCAGATGAAACCTTCACCCCTGAACCTGCAACTCTACCCAAACCTACCTCATCACCTCAACCACCTAAACTTCCCATCCTTAAACCCAAAACACAACCAAGAACCACTGAACCCAAACCTACCCAACAGAATCCAAGATCATCCCCTCAGCCTTCTCAATATCTCTCTCTTGAAGAGTTTAAGGAAATCAATACGAAGCTCAACAACTACACAACTCTGAGCAACATCTTGTGAGGAAGATCTCATCAACCTCACCTATGTTGATGACTCTTCAAGTTCCCTCACATTAGATCAATTCCTTGATTTGCCTAGAGGACTTTGGGCCAGGCTGCAAGACTTCTAGGTCTCAACTCTGATTCCCTAAATGCTGAAGAGAAGAGACTTAGAAGGAAACTGGCGACTCTACTGGATACAAGGAAGGAGGACAGGATTCCTAGTCAGTCTCCTGGGCCTAGGAAGGTATAATCTAGTGGAGGTTTGATTAATCTTCTCACAACTTTGTTGTGGAAAGAGAATGGTGAAATCAACTGGCTCAATGCCACCTATCTACTGCATCTCAGCAGATTTGACATTGCTGAGCTGGCAGAGAAGCCATTATCCAATCCCTCCAACTCTGAGACTGGTTGTCATTAGGAATCATCTCAGCAGTATTCACTTGGCTGAGCTAACTGCAAGGGCAAAGATCAATGAAGAGTTGAAGTTGAGAAGACAGGAAGAAAAGAAAGATCTACCACCAAAGGCGCAGCCTTCTACAGATGGTGGAGGGTCCGGACTTGGATCCTATAGTTAGATGGGAATATGACTATAGTTCCCATCAACTAACTCTTTTCAGAGGGCCACAAGAAAGGGTACACATAATCCAAGGTGACAGACTGGATGTTCTGTCTACAAGGATTTGTACAAACTTCTCAGCACCACATCAGCGAAGAACAAGGACATAGATAAATATCTACTCTCCTTGGTGCTAAAAGTTTTGAGAAGAAGAGAGAAGTGAAGTTTTGGTAGCATCAGCCTAGGGGGATTTGTTGGATCATTATAAGCTGGTGCAACCAAAACCACTTCACATAGTCAATTTTGGTGCTACATTCAAAGGCTTCCAAAGCTAAGTATGAGATCTTCTGAAGTCTGAAGACAGCTAAAGACATCAGCTGAAGGCAACAGTTGAAGTCAACAGCTGAAGGCAACAGCTGAACTCAACAGCTGAAGAAACTATTTCGAAGACAAAGTCTGAAGAACACTTCCGAAGACAAAGTCTGAAGAACACTTCCGAAGACAAAGTCTGAAGAACACTTCCGAAGACAAAGTCTGAAGAACATTCCGAAGACAAAGTCTGAAGAACACTTCCGAAGACAAAGTCTGAAGGAAAGATCTGAAGACAAAGTCTGAAGAACACTTCCGAAGACAAAGTGTGAAAGAAAGAGCTGAACACAAAGTCTGAAGAAAGAGCTGAAGACAAAGTCTACTTCCGAAGACAAAGAAGACTCCAAGCCTCGGAAGAAGCAGTCTTCCGAAGTATAAGTGGCTTCGGAAGAAGTTATCCTTCCGAAGCAATTTATACTTCGGAAGACATTGCTATGACCAGTAGACATAAGTACGGTCTCTGACAATCCGCTGCAGACCTCTGATACAGCATGGCTTCTTCCTAAAGAGCCATGGTGTTGACCATACTTTATTCTACTGTTCACCTTTTTATGATAGTACATGTTACCAACTTTAGTTGGTGACAAAAGGTAAGTCAGGGACATGTCCTGACTACCAAATCTTAGATAAAATGTCTAAGGTACCTTAACCTATAGTTTGTAGTATAGATGTTTGGTTAGAGGTTTCCAGCTGGTATCAAAGTATATCGGCTGTAGGTAGTATTATATATGTATTCTCATTGTAACTCATAAGGGAGAGAGAGATTGAGCAAGTGAGCTTGAGCTTGTAAGAGTCTTTGTAATCCCTTGAGTTGAGAATCAATATAAAAGTACCTTAAAAATTTAACTGCTGTGTTCATTATCATTTGTTACTTGTTATATTGTGATCAACTCTTGTTAGACTCTTCCTGAGTGTTGTTCAAGGTGAGTTTGAGAGAAAAACCACTGCTTGAGTGACCCAAACCGATCCTGCAGATGTATTTGCACCTGTTGCAGACTTGAGCCAGTTAGGATCTTTCTTGCTTATGTAGCATCCAAAAACTTTACAGTTTATCAGCTTGATATCAAATGTGCTTTCTATATGGAGATATAGACAGAGAAGTCTATGTGTGCCAACCTCCAGGATTTGAAGACCCACATCATCCCAACTATGTATGCAAATTGGATGAAGCTCTTTATGGGTTACCAGGCACCTAGGCTGTGGTATGAGACCTTATCTCAGTTTCTCATGAAGAATTGTTGCACCATAGGTACCATTGACAAGAGATTATTCATAAGACGACTGGAAAAGACATTTTTTCGTACAAGTCTATGTCGATGGCATCATATTCGGCTCTTCGAATGACCAAATGTGTAAGGACTTTGAAAGCATTATGAAGAAGTTTGAGATGAGTTCCATGGGAAAATAGACTTTTTTCTGGAATTCAGGTGAAACAGATGAAAGATGGGTTCTTCCTCAATCAATCAAAATATGTCATGACATTTTAGAATGATTTGAAATGAAGGATTGCAAGCCAACAAAGACACCTATACCTAGAAATCATAATCTTTGTCCTGACTCCAAGGGGGAGGATACTGATCAACATCAGTATAGGGCAATTATTGGATCTCTGATGTATCTCACAGTAAGTAGACTGAAATTATATGTGCAACCTACATTTGTGCAAGATAGCAGGCTGCTCCAAAGGTGTCTCACCTAGTTACTGCCAAGAGAACCCTAAGATATCTCAAAGGAGCTCCCTAGTTGGTCTCTGGTACCTTAGGAATCAAGACTTTAATATCTACGGCTACACTGATAGTGACTATGGTGGCTGCAACGTCAACAAGAAATCAACATCAGGAGGATGTCAATTTCTTGGTGGAAGGATAATCTCCTGTCAATGCACGAAGCAATCTTGTGTTTCAACATCAACTGCTGAAGCTGAATACATTGATGCTACTAGTTGCTATGCTCAGCTGCTGCGAATTCAAAATCATATATTGGATTATGGCTTCAATTTTATGGAGACTCCTATTCATATTGACAAAAGAGTGTCATCTCCATTATAGAAAATCCAGTCAAGCACTCAAAGATAAAGCACATTGACATCAGGTATCATTTTATCAAAGATATCATGAGAAAAATCTAATCAAATTAGTCAAAGTTGACTCAAAAGAACAATATGCTGATTTGTTCATAAAGGCATTTGATGAACAAAGATTTAAATATCTGATTACAGCTATTGGGATGATAAACATTGACAAACTTGTCTCAAATGAAAACCTTTTAATATGTGTTCTGTCTATGTCAACCAATCTAAGCCCTGTTACAAAAGTCTTTTCTCTTAAGTATGAGTTCTTCCGAAAAGAAACTTTCCCTCGGAAGATATCTTGTTTATCTTCCGAAGGCAACTTTTCTAACACTTGTAGTATCTTCGGAAAAGTTTTAAACTTCGGAAGAACATTAAAGAGCTATGAAATCCATTTTTGGAGTGATAAAACTTTTATTCGGAAGACCTTCTTACTCTCGGAAGTGAGAATGTCTTACCTATGGATGTAAGTTGGACTTCGGAAGATATTACACTCGGAAGACACATACTCTCAGAAGAAAACTTTACTGTGTATCATAAATCTTTGGGCCCCACTCTGTAAAAGGTAAAGATCTTCTAATGATGTTGTAATATTTAAATGACTTATCCTTACCGCCCCTTTCACATCATACCCCAAACTGTCAGATCACTTTATCCATCTGCCATTTTACCACATTAAATACTTCCGACCTCTCTTATTAATCCTTTTACCTAGTTGCAAGCCCTAACTGTTCTTCATCTTCACAGTCACTCTCTCAAACTTATCACTCCTCTTCCGTCTCTATCAACAATGGCTCTAAACCTTCAGCACAACCAAGTCGCGATCCTTGACTCCTCAAGGGATGCCGACTTCTCTGAAATCAACAAGTTTCTGATTCAGTCCACCTATTACACAGCTCTCACCGTTAACCCCACCGTTTACTCCAACCAAATGGATGAGTTTTAGGCTAATGGCTAGATTGACACCCTGAACTGAGTTAGGGTTATTAGGACAAGAATCTGTGGCCAAGAATTGATCATTTCTAAACAAACCATCAGGAAGCACTTAGAGCTTCATGATGAGGGTCTCCTACAGAATTCCCTAAATCTGATTTGGAGGACACGTATACCCAAATGGGATATGGTGGTGATGTGAACAGATCAACGGTCTACAAGTTCAACTTCTCCTATGATTAGAAGTTCCTGCTTCACATCGTTCTTCATTGTCTATCTAACAAATCAGGGGATGGGATCAAATTCCCTATGACTAGTAGATGCCTAGTTCATTGGTTGGTAAAAGGCCTTCGGTTTAACTATTCCAGGTTTGTACTGAATAACCTTAGGGGAAATCTTCAAAGGGAAACATTCTACATGTATCCCAGGTTCATTCAGTATATCATCAACTGCGAGCTGGATCAAGAGAAGCTTGTCTGTACAGCTACTTTCTATCCCTTCCATGAGGCCGGCCATCTTTAAAGTTCTAAAGAGGGTGTCCATCAACTTCACCCGAAGATATACTACACTCCTTCCAGGTATGATCGAGGCAATGGCTCCTGGTGACATCCCTGTAAACCCCACAGGTGATGAACCCACACCAGCACCACCCACATCACTGACAACTTTACATCCTCATCCCATCAAACATAAATACCAGAGACGTCCCAAGCAAACCCTTATTCAATCTTCTCTGATTGAACAAGCACCTCCTATTCAATCCAAAAAGACTAGAGTGAAAGAATAGGCTGCCACTCAGTCTGAGGTCCAACCATCCTTCACCATTGACCTCAATATGGGTATTGAGTCTACTTAGTCTCAATCCTATGAGCCCCAAACAGAGCTGAAAGCCCTCAGGATGAGTCATAATACTCCACTGAGCAACCGATAAGGGATAGCCAAATCATAGGCTCTAACCCTCTAGATATTGATCAAGGTCCCGAGTCATTAGGCATAACTCCCATATCCTTTATTGACCTTCTTACCGGTACTGACGGAGATTGAATGTTCCACCAAGGCCATGATGTTAATCTATAACACCCATTCAAGGATCAACTGAGCCTAGAGAAACCTCTGACTTCTAGCCCCCATCAGCAAAGCCCAACTAAGGTGAGTCCCACTGATGTGGAGGGGACTCATGTATATTCAGCTGCCACTACTGAGAATGTCTCAATGACCTCTCAGGACAGTGGTAACATCTCTAAGACTAAATCAATGGCAACTTTGCCTATTGATGACTCTGAAAGAGACAACACTACGCAGAGGAAACCAGGGTGCCAAGAAACCGCAACTGGTGGTGAGGATGAACATACAAAGTATGTTATCTCACCTCCCATGATTCTTCTAAAGAAGATGAGGGAAGTATGCAACTCATAATCAGAGACCTACTTTCTAAAGTCTCAAACCTTGAATCAAAGGTTAAGACTTTAGAAGATAGGTCTGCCACTCAGCAACTTAAGATTGAATATCTCAAGGCTAACTAGCTGAGACACAGACTAAGAAATCTATTAGGCATGTACCAATGCAAGTCTCTCTGACTTCTTCCTCCAGCTCATCAAGCTCTCAAGATGATGCTACCAATAAGGGAGAGAATGTTCAGAGTTAAACTCATATAGAGCAAAGTTTGGCTCTCACAACCCTCTCTTTAAAATACCCTGCTCAACAAGCAATTATTTCCTAAACCACCTCTAATCATACTTCAAGTGGACCTAAAGATGCTTACGGATCTTCACAGATTCCTAACTACATTCTTAATGATCTCTTCACTTGAACAACTAAGTCCAGACGTTGTTATGGCTTGCTTTAGAGCAGAGGAGCTTCAAAGGTTGAATGCACCTCCTACCACTGAGGAATGAGTTTGTCAACCTAAGGTCCACATTGACCTGAGATTGATTTCGAAGGGGATATAGGGGCTGATGTCCCATCAACTGAATCAGTTATGACAGGTAGTGTAATCCCTCTATCTTTTGAAGCTAAAGACAAAGCTACAAAAGAACTCCCACTAACTTTCGAAGCTGAAGTCCAAGCTACGAAAGGACTATCTTCTTTGTCTGATGATCTAATTATCACATAGGCAATTCTTGAACTAGCCTCTGACATAAATAATGAAGACTATCTCATAACTCCTACTGCTCAAGCACCTTCATCATCACAAGCTCATATCACCACTCACCAGCTTGAATCCTCTATAACCGAGTCTCCAAAAGCTCAAGCTTCTAAATACATCAAAGGTAAAGAAAGATTGTAACATTTCATATTTTCGTTAAATAAAGTTAGCTTCGTTATGTACTTGTAAGGGCCTTTTTGTCATTCATAAAACTACATGGGTCGTTTATGCTTGTTCTTGTTAATTTAACTTAATAACTTAATTTATTTCATAATAAATAATAATAATTATTATTATAATAATAATAATACTAGAAATTATAACTTTTGCTTATTTTATAAAACTTAACCTAAGTATACTAATAAAACTAATAAAAATAGTAAAAAAATAAAATAAAATAATAATAATAATAATAATAGAAAAATAATTTATAAAAGTTAAATAATTAAGAATAATATTTAAAACTTAAAGTTTAACTAATTCAGGGGGGTATTTATGCCAATTTGAAAACTTTAATTGAAAGTTTTTACATAAAATAACAAAAGTTAAAACCGCAGGGACTAAAGGTGTAAATTATTAAAACCCAAACCTTTTTCCCCCCAACCCCGTTTTTCCAGCCAAGATTCCGGCCACCTCCATCCGAACTCCGGCGAGGTCCAAAACGCTTGTAAATCGTATAAAATCGAACTCCAACCGCTCCTAATCGGTTCGTGGAAACGTTTCAAACACGGTTATGAACTTTAATTGAGTTAAAAAACGGTTGTGAACCCCAAACAATCCGAGTAACCGAAGCTTTAATCATAGAACCGTTCGAACATTAAAGCTCAATAATAATTGAATTAATTGGAACCTAAAGGATGGTTTAATCAATCCTAAACCACTACACAACATAATTATCTGAAATCCATGAACACCCCTCAATCGAGTATCACCATTACCACGACCTGCGACTTAATCGAACCCCACCTTCTATACAACATTATCTCAAATTGACAGAGGGCTTTCGTTTCTCATCGTATAATTGGTTGTCATCAACCAAACCACCTTGGATCAACTCTCCTCTGTCACGGCTTAATTTTCGTATGTCCCCATCGATTCTGCGTCAAAACCAGGTAATTCCACCATTATCATACTCCATTTCAGGTGTTAAACAAAAGCCCCATGAATATTCATGTTAACAAAATCGTTTTGTGCTTCAATTTGGATCCAATCGAATCTAGGGTTCATGGAATTTGGGGGTTCTTAGTAACTAATGGTTTAATAATTAAAAACCATTTTCTTGACAGGCTTAGGCACCCAGCCTAATGGTAAATACACTCCCCCACATCCTTGAGGTCCCGGGTTCGAACCCGGGCACCCTCATTTCATTTTCAAAACCCTTTTTTTAATAAATTTAATTACAGAAAAATCTTCATAATTATAAAAAGCATTTTTGTAAACTTTAATTATTTTAAAATCACCAAATTATTTTCTGCAATTTTTCAAAATTAAATACTTATATAATCTTTTCATAAAAACAAGATAACAAAAGTCATTTTTAATTTATTTCTTATAAAATAGACTCTAAATGATAGTTTAACTTAATAAACTATTATTGGTCTATACGTTAATTTTAATTATACATTAATCATATTTATTTTAAATAATTATAGAAATTACTTACACTTATATTTATTTTACCAATTGTTATAAATGATTTAATTCCATTAAATGCCTAAGTGGTATAATACTTTTCATTGAATTAAGATATAAGTGATTCCATTATTAAATTTTATTTATTTATTTATCAAACCCCAAATTTCTATTGAAACCCTAGTTCACGTATGAATCGTTAAACTTATCTTTAAACTTAATCTTGAAATATATACGTTTAGGTATCTTGTAAAAGGATCGTTGGAGCACCACTTAATTACTTGTTATTACCCTAAACATCAACTTACACAACATGTGAGTTTTTTATGCCCCTTTTTACTTTATTTCGCACCTTTTGGGGTGAAACATGTTAACCTTATAAACTTACACTTGTAAACATCTTGAGAGCTACATCGAGACTTGTATCTTAGAGGCTCAATAAGCGGTTCAACAAGAAGGAAGAATGGGAGAGGAATTGGAGCATAATCTTCTAGCTCAACTGGAAACAAAACCCAATGGGTTGATGTATTTCGCGAATCAAATTGGGTTCCGAATCGTGATAATATTCGTACCTTTATCATGAACGAAGCTCATCAAACTCGTTATTCTATTCATCCTGGCTCTGATAAGATGTATATGGACCTGCATGGTCAATATCGGTGGCCTAGAATGAAGAAATACATAGCAACTTACGTAGCTAAGTGCCTTGCGGTACGAAGGTTAAAGCCGAACATCAACGACCAAGTGGATTACTTGAACAACCCGAGATTCCTATGTGGAAATGGGAACACATATCCATGGACTTCATAATCAAACTACCTCGTACCTCTCGTGGTCATGATAGCATATGGGTTATCGTTGACCGATTGACCAAGTCGGCACATTTCATACCCATACATGACACTTACAAAACATCAAGGTTGGCTCGTATATACATTGATAAATTTTGTCAATCATCAAGGTGTACCTTTGCACATCATATCCGACCGAGACGCTCGTTTTACTTCGCACTTTTGGTCGTCTATGCAAGAACTCTTGGGTACTCAACTGGATCTAAGCACGGCTTACCATCCTCAAACGGACGGTCAAACCGAGCGAACCATCAAAACCTTGTAGGATTTGCTACGTCTTTGTGTTCTTGACTTTGGTGGTGACTGTGATACGAATTTACCGCTCGCGGAATTTTCGTATAATAACAGTTACCACAAGTATCAAGATGGCACTTCGAAGCGCTTTATGGTCGTAAATCTCGTTCTTCGATTTGCTGGACCAACATTGGTGAAAACTTCATCACTGATCCTGAACTTATACAAGTAACGACCGATAAAGTCTCCATAATTCGCAAGAACCTTGAAGTGGCGAGAAGTCGACAAAAGAGCTATGTCGTAAGCGACGTAAGCCATTGGCATTCCAAGTTGGAGATATGGTTCTTCTTAAGGTCTCACCATGGAAGGGCATTGTTCGTTTTGGAAAGAAGGGAAAACTAGCTCCAAGATTTGTAGGACATTTCAAGATTCTAAAAAGGATCGGGAAAGTGGCTTACAAACTGGAACTACCTTCCGACCTCAGTGGAGTTCATCCTGTTTTCATGTCTCTAATTTGAGGAAGTGTTTGGCTGATGAAAGTCTGCATGTCCCCTTGGATGACATCCAGATCGACGAGTTATTACACTTTGTTGAGAAACCCGTTGAAGTCATGGATCGCATATAAAGAAGACTAGAACCACAACTACCCCAATCGTTAAGGTTTGCTGGGAGAATAAGCGTGAAGCTAAGTTTACTTGGGAGCGTGAGGAACATATGAAGAAGAAATACCCACATTTGTTCGTTTAAGTTTCATGCTTAATTTCGGAATGAAATTCTTAAAAGTTGGGGGACTGTAACCTTTCGTATTTCGTTAAATAAAAGTTAGCTTCGTTATGTACTTGTAAGGGCCTTTTGTCATTCATGAAACTACGTGAGTCGTTTATGCTTGTTCTTTGTAATCTTTGATGTAATTTGGTGATTTTTATGGGTGTCAAGTAACTTGCTTGGTAACTCATATTTAGTGAATGAAAATAAAATTTTGTGTTGGTCGTTCAAAAAAAACTATCATTTAGAGTCTATTTTATAAGAAATAAACTAAAATGACTTTTGTAGTTTCATAGATCTATGGGCCTAACAAGCCTATTTGGTGCTAAAGCCGATGTTATTACCAGCTCCTGATGACGTAGCTTGTTCATCATGGGAACCAAGTACACTTAGCTAATCGTTATAAAGTTGTAATCTTATTTTTGGTCAAGGTTTGATTGTAGCTATATGTGTACTATAAACTTGCATAATTCATAACCATTGACATGAATTGCTACTTGTAAATCTTTTGATATATTTATATATACTTAACCATGGAAACTCATCAACTTTCATAGTTTACATTTTATTTTTAACATGTTTCAGGAAATGCTCAATTTTGATGCCATCTCTTGAAGTGTGCTCACATCTAGGATTTGGACCTAGATAAATGAAAAATTGTCTTGGAATATATTCTTATGTTATGTTTATTTCTTGTTTGGGACTTATGGTTGTAATTTGCATTTTAGAACTTATGGTAATATTTTTATTAAATGGTAGCGTTATGTGGCTGTGAACAATTTTAACCCTCACATCTCGACGATTCCGCCGTTAAGGTTGGGGTGTGACAAAGATGACGGCGGAATAACTGTTAGAGGAGGAAAGGTAGACTCCCCACTAGAAAGCTACTAGCTGTAAGTAGCAAAGCAGTTGTGGCAGCCCAGGACACTATCAACAACATAAAGAGAGTGGAGATTATTGACAATCTTGTTAATCTGGGTATAGCAAATGAAGATGTGTTCCTCTTAACACTTGAGGATATGGTAGAGTTAGAAAAGGCAACCCTGCTGTAAAAAGAATAAGAAGCAGAAAGGTTGGCCTTAGAAGATGAGGAAAAGTGGAAGAAAGAGGAAGCTGAGTAGCAGCTGAGAGGAGAAAGGGTAGCCTTCTTAAGTTCTAGGGGCTACTCCTTTAAAGAACTAGCTCCTCATGATAATGACATGACCTTGTAACTTTTCAACAAAGAACAAGATCAAATGGACATGGAGAGAGGAGAAAGGTTGCTAGGGAAAAGCTCAGAGCAAAGAAGAAGAAGAAGGAAGAAGAAGCCCAACTTGACATGGCCAAAAGATGGGAGAGAGCATGGATGAAAGCATATCTTAGAGCCCATGGCTTCTCTGGCAGACAAGTTGGTCCCATGTCTGATAAGACCCTGTAGCGACATGTCAGTGACATCAAAACTAACATTCGCTCAGGAAGAATGAAGGAGGTTTACCCAGGTTCTCAGAGGATAACACCCAAACCTACACCTCAACCTCAACCCCAAACTAAACCTGAGCCAACAATCTTTCCTTTCCCAATTAAAACCAAACCAACCACTAAACCCTACACTCCTGAACCAATACCATCAGATAATACCCTCATCGCCCATTGCTTCACAACAGCCACCCCCACTATCCATCCTAAAACGTAAAACACTTCTCAGAACTCAACCCTCCTCTACCTAAAAATTAACCACCCACTATCATCCAAGCTATCCTCTGAGTCAAGTAAACCTTTAACCTTAGAGGAATTCAAGGAAATCAAGAAAAAACTCATCAATTGTACTACTTTGAGCGAAATTTCTTGTGAAGAGGAATCCATCAAGTTAACATTTGTTGATGGATCCTCCAGTTCCCTCACAAGAAAGAAATTTCTTGATATGCCTAGGGGTACCCTGAACCAGGCACTTCAGCTCTTAGCAGCCAACTCTGATTCACTAATGAAGAGGAGAAGATGCTAAGGAGAAGACTAGTAATTCTCTTGGACACCAGGAAGGGGAACAAGTTGTCAAATCAACCCCTCATTCCTAGGAAGAAAATTATCCAATAGAGATTTAGTACTCTTCTCATAACTTTGTTGCGGAAAGAGAGAATGGCGAAGTCAACAGACTTAACACTCCATCTCTACTTTACTCAAGCAGATTTGATATCGCTAAGTTGGCAGAGAAGCCATTCTCTAACACCTCCAACTCCCAGGCTGCTGCTCACATCCAAAATCATCTGAGCAGCTTCACCTCGCTGAGTTAACTACAAGAGCAAGGATTGAAGAAGAGTTGAAGATGAGAGAGCAGGTTGAAAAGGAAGGAACAATCAAAGGAAAGACTTTCCTTCAAATGATTAAAGGTCCTAACTTGGAACCTATAGTTAGATGGGAGTATGACTACAAATCCTGTCAACTATCTCTCTTCTGAGGGCCCAACAAAGGGTACACATGATCCAAAGTAACAAACTAGACTTATTATCAACAAAGGATCTATACCAACTGCTCAGCACCACTTCTGGAAAAAACAAGGAGACAGACAAATATTTGCTCTTCTTGGTGCTGAGAGTTTTGAGAAGTAGAAGACAATGAGGTTTTGGTCGCATCAGCCTAGGAGGGGGAGTTTGTTAGGATATATGAGGTGGTGCAAACAAAACTACACTTAGAATAATTTTGGGTGCAACTGTGAAGGACTTCCTAAGACAAAAGCTGCACTTCTGAAGATTAAAGATAAAAGAACTTTTAAAAAGGAATCATGTTTTTGAAGAGATAGTCATCTCTCTTCCGAAGTATCAACACTTAAGAAGATTTCAATACAATGACTTCCGAAGCATAAAGTCTTGAATACTATACAAGTCTCGGAAGAAGTAAACTCTTCCAAAGTATAAATGGCTTCGGAAAAACTTGTTCTTCTGAAGCCATTTACCTTCGGAAGAACTTATTTGAATAAGTGGATATAGTATGGTCCCTCTAGCAAGCCACTGCAACCTCTGAGATACTGCATGGCATTTTCTCACGCCCATGTAATTGACCATACTTTAGTTCACTGTTCTTCCATATAGTTAGTACAGTTACTAACTTTAGTTGGTAAACAAAAAGGTAAGTCATGGACATGTCATGACTACCTTATCTAGGATAGTATTTTATTCTAAAAACCTTACTACTAACAATGTAGTATTGTTTAGTAAGTAAGTTTCAAGCTGGTTATATTTTGTATAGCGGTTGTAGATAGTATGTAGATATAGTATATATATAGTTCTCATTGTAAGCTCATAAGAGCATGCTTGTAAGAGTCCTGTAAACTTTGAGTTGAGAATTAATATATACAAGTATCTTGAAAACCATTTCTTATGTCTTGTTGCTTAGTATATTATTATAAACTCTTAGAGGATTCTGCTTCATCATTTGAGAGCAACTTAGTGAGTTTAAGAGAGAACACTTGTGTTGAGTGACTTGTATCGATCCTGCAGTATTTTTGCCCTATACTTTAGGTTGCCCGGATATAAAATCCATAGAAATGTTGTGAAAATGGATTGTTGAATAGGTAGAGGGTTAGACCCAGGAGTGGCAATTATTTCATATTGACCCGTTGACAAGTTGCACATTCTTTTACAGCTCGATATACAGACTTAAAACACCCTTTCAATAGAACAATTCCTCAGTTTAGCCAAGGTAGGGTTGAAGCCGGAATGACCACCGACTGCTGAGGAACGAAACCAGTGAATGATATCAGTTTGTAAAGCAACATCGGCACCAAATAAATTTTGCCTTCCTTATTAAGACTTTGCCATTCCACTATCTTTTTTCACTACTGATCTTAACAACAATTGAACATCAAGGTAGATAGTTAAGGATCAGAAGACCAAAAGAGTTGACTCCGATCCCACAAGGTTGGGTTAATGGAACTAAGAGCCACAGTAAATAAAGCCATGCACGGTACCCTGGAAAGAGCATCTACAACCTTGTTTTCCACACCTTGTTTATAAGTAATCTCATAGTCATATCCCAACAATCTGGATAGCCAAGTTTGTTGTAAAGGAGTGAATATTTTACCCCAGCAAATATTTCAAACTATGTTCATCAGTTTTGATCATAAAGTGTTTAAGAATTAAGTAGTGATGCCAAGTCTTGATAGCTAATAAGATAGCCAACAACTCCTTTTCATATACGGATAAAGCATGTTGTTTGATGGACAAGGCTTTACTAATAAAGGCAATAGGATGTCCTTCCTGCATCAACACAGCCCCTAATCCCTTAGAAGAAGCATCAGTCTCCATAACAAAGGTTTTAGTAAAATTAGGCAATGATAGAACAGGAGAAGAACATAAAGCAGCCTTTTGAGATTCAAAAGCTTCTTAAGTGGAATTAAAACCACAAGAAGGCATCTTTTTTTAGAAGATCAGTTAATGGTTTAGCTAATGACCCAAAACCTTTGATGAAACGTCTGTAGTACCCTACAAACCCAAGGAACCCCCGTAATTGTTTGACTGTACAGGGAATAGGCCAATTTTGGATGGCTGAAATTTTATAAGGATCTGTTAAAACACCCATGCCAGTAATGATATGGCCTAGGTATTCAACTCCCTCCCCCCCCCAATATGCATTTGGACTGTTTTGCTTTAAGTTGATTCTTCCGCATGAGAGATAACACCTCTGTTACATCTATCAAATGTTGATCCCCGAAGAGCTATATACCAGAATATCATCAAAGAAGATCAAGGTAGTTCTTCTCAAAACAGGTTTAAAGATTGAGTTCACCAGGGCTTGAAAAGTAGTTGGGGCATTAGTGAGGCCAAAGGGTAAAACAAGGAACTCAAAGTGACCCTGATGAGTTTTAAAGGTTGTTTCATGTACATCATCTTCATGCATTCTAATTTGATGATAGGCGGATCTTAAGTCCAACTTAGAGAACACAACCCTCATAATTCATCAAGTAACTCCTCATAAGAGCAATGGGGAAACTATCTTTAATTTAGTATCGTTTAGCCTGCGGTAATCCATACACATTGGAAAGAACCATCTTTCTTTTTTACCAAGACCACTGGGGCTGCAAAGGAACTGGTGCTATTTCGTATCACTCCCGAATCCAGCAACTCGCAAGTCATTTGCTCGAACATTCTTCTGAGCACTTGGATACCGATAAGGTTTAAGACTGAGATTTATAGATGTATCTTTGAGCTTGATTCTATAATCACACTCTCTCTTAAGAGGTAATCCTGAAGGGAGATCAAATATGTCACTATATTCTGATAATAATTGTTTCATTGGGCATTGTGTGGAGTAGAAATGATAACTGGAGTATGCTGGAATCTATTTTCATCCTGTAAACTGAATAGATGAGCCTGTAAGATTTGAGAGGAAGCCTGCAAATAAGTTGATAACTTCTCCATTATGCAAAAATGAACTCCTTGGTTAGCAATACCTTTGAGTTTAATTGGATGATTGTTAACCGAAAACTTCATAGTCAAAGACTTGAAGTTCCAAATGATATCATTTATGGTGCCCAGCATATGTCATAACTTTAGGGGAATAACCAACATGTCTGCCTTAAACCAACGACCCTGCATTGCCCATTGAAAATGATTGCAAAGTGAATGCATGACAGTTTATTGCCATCAACAATAGTAATAGGACTATCCCTAATTGGTTGTAATTGACAATTAAGCTTTGTTACTAATGATTGATTCATAAAATTATGGTTGACCCACTATCAACCAAGATCTGCAATGTTTTGTACCCAGGGCTCCCACTAATTAGGATGTCAATTTCATAGTGGAAGGATTATCTCATGGCAATGCAAGAAACAATCCTGTGTCTCTACATCAACTGCTGAAGCTGAATACATTGCTGCTGCTAGCTGCTGATGCTCAACTGCTATGGATTCAAAATCAGATGTTGGACTATGGATTCAACTTCATGACTACTCCTATCCATATTGACAACAACAGTGCTATCTCTATTACTGAAAATCCAGTGAAGCACTCCAAGACAAAGCACAGCATTGATATCAGGTATCATTTCATTAGAGATATTCATAAGAAAAATCATTAAAGTTAATCAAAGTTGACTCAAATGAACAATTATGCTGATTTGTTCATAAAAGCTTTTGATGAACAAAGATTTAAATATCTCATATCAGCTATTGGGATGATAAACATTGATTAAACAACCTCTTTTGAAAAGTTTTTAATGTGTTAAGTCTTGTGTCAATACAATTTAATCCCTGTTACAAAAGATCTCCTTAAAATATTCCCAGTGTAAATTTCTTCCGAAGAGGAATTAACGCTCGGAAGATATTCTTTAATATCTTCCGAAGTCAAATTCCTCCATGGAAATGTTTCTTCTCGGAAGAAGTTTTAGTCTCGGAAGAAGCGATTGATTTTATATCAGATCTACTTCCAAAGCTTATAAAACTCTTCATCCTGAAAGCAGTTCTTACCTTCGGAAGCAATGTTTTGCTTCGGAAGAAAGAATTGGCTTCGAAGATAAATTACCTTCGGAAACATTTTATACTCGAAAAGGAGCTTTTACTGTGTAACAGATATATCTTTGGGCCCCACTCTGTAAAAGGTAAAGATTTTGTTGATGATGACTGATTATTTAAATTTATCCCTTACCGCCATGTCATTTCATACCGCAAACAGCCGCCCTACTACCATTACCGCAATTCTTCCCATTTAAATAATCCAGACTGTTCAATTTCATCTTCTTTTACCGACTTACTGCCCTAAACTCTCCTTCACTGTCAATCCTGAAACTCACCCAAATTCAAGCTTACTTTTTCTTACAATGGCGCTAAACCCTCAGCACAACCAGGTCGTCATTACTTGATTCGTCAGAGATGCTGAATTCACTCAAATCATCACCTTTCTTTCTGAATCAACCTACCTAACGGCGCTTACTGTAACCCCATCGTTTACTCCAACCACATGACTGAATCTTGGAGTAACGGTCAAGCTGAAATCCTAAATGGGGTTCGCGTCCTAAGAACCCGCATTGTGGACAGGAGTTGATCATTAGTGAACAACTCATCAGGAGCATCTCGAACTTCATGATGATGGAGCTCCTACTGAGTTTCCCAAAGAAGACTTGGAAGGCACCTACATCCTCATGGGATATGGTGGAGATGTGAGCAGGTCAACCGTCTACAAGTTCAACTTCTCATATCATTGGAAGTTTCTTCTGCACATTGTCCTGCACTGCTTATCAACAAGTCTGGGGAATGGGATAAATCCCATACGAACTAGGATGCCTAGTTCACGGGTTGGTGAGAGACCGCGCTTCAACTACTCAAGGTTTGTGTTGACCAATTTAATTAGGAATCTTAGAAGGGACACATTCTTTATGTATCCCCGATACATTCAACACATCATTAACTGCGAGTTGGAACAGAGCAAGCTTGTCTGCGAGCTGCTCTAACTGTTCCTCAAGTGCGGCCTACCATCTTCAAACCTTGAAGAAGGTGTCCATCAACTTCACTGGCAGGTATACTCCTTTACCTCCACAGATGATTGAGCGCATAGCTCCTGGTGACATCCTTGTTGACCCCACAGGTGATGAACCCACACCACAACCCTCACCACAAATGTCCCAATACCTTCTCCACCCATCAAAATTACATATCAAAGACGCCCCAACGAACCCTTGTTCAATCTACTCTGATTGAACAAGCTCCTCCAGTTCAAACCAAAAGGGCTAGAGTGGAATCATGGGTTCCCACTCACCCGAGGTCACACCAAACCTCTCCTTTGACCTCTATTTGGGTTTTGAGCCTCCTCAGTCTCAAACCTAGAGCCCGAACCTCAAGCCTTTAGCCCACAGGGTGAGTCTTTACACTCTCCTGTGCAGCCAACAAGGGACAGCCCCATAAGAGGCTCAATGCCTGTAGACATTGATCTAGGTCCCGGGTCAGTAGGTTTTAACCTCTTTATCCTTCACTGACCTATTACTATGAATTGATGAAGAGATAACATCTCTCCATGGCTATGAAGTTGATCTACAACACCCTCTCAAAGATCAACAGAGCCAAGAGAGATCCCTTATCTCTAGCCCCCATCAGAAGCCAACTGAAGTGAGTCCCACTGATGTGGAGGGGACTCATGTAGGCTCAGCTGCTACTCTCAGAGTCTCTTCATTGAGCTCTCAGGACAGTGGTAACATCAATCAGACTGAGTCTACGGCAACTTTGCCCATTGACATCTCTGAAAGAGATGAATTTGAGCAAAGGTATCCAGGTGCCAAGAAGCCACATCTGGTGGTAAGACTGAACATACTAGGTATGTTATCTCATCTCCCTGTGATTCTTCACATGAAGATGAGGGAAGTATGCAACTCACTCTTCAGTACTTGGTCTCTAAGGTCTCAAGCCTTGAATCTCAGGTGAGGATCTTAGAGGCAAGGACAGCCACTCAGCAACTTGAGATTGACAATCTCAAGGCTAAACTAGCTGAGAAACAGACGGAGAGGTCTGTTAGGCATGTACCTATTCAGGCTCATTGACTTCTTCCTCTAGCTCATCTAGCTCTCAAGATGATTACCAAAGGGGAGATAAGCTCAGAGACAAACACAGGAGGAACCACTGATCCAGTCTACTACTTCACAAATCATTACCTACCTGAGTCATCTCAATCAATTCTAAAGATTGACTCACAGATGCTTCATGATCTCTAAACTTTTCACAAAGTTTATATTGAGATCCTCCTTAGAACAGCCCAGCCCTGACACCACACTGATATACTTTGGGTTGAAGAGCTTCAAAGACTGACTGCACCTTCTACTCACTGTGGAAGAAGTTGGTCAACCTAAGGTCCACATGGAACCTGAGATTAACTTCGAAGGGGAAATGGGGATAGCCCAGCAACTAACAGTGGACAGAACTTACAGCCTTTAGTAGGCACCCAGCTTAAGCTGACAGTATCTCCGAAGCTGAGATGGAAGCTGCGGAAGGTTTGTTCAAGATGTCCAGGAACTGATCATCACAGATGTCATTGCTAAAATAGCATCTGAGTTGAGAAGGGAGGACATTTCTGATATACCTCCATCCCAAACACCAGCTGAACCTCTCTCTCTATCCGAACCCTCTATCCAAGAACCACCACAGTCAAGCTCTACTAAAGACAAAGGCAAAAGGAAAATAACTGCGGAAGAGCTTCAGGAAGAGGAAGGATTGAGAAGCTAAAGAAGAAAGGTAGATTTCCTGCTGAGAAGCTGCTAGCTGCTAGTTCAAAGGCAGCTGCAGCCAATCAGGAGGAAATCAATAACAAGAGAAGACAGCACTCATTGATCAGCTCAGCAACTTAGGAGCTACCAATGAGGAAGTACTCCTGCTACCACTAGAGGAGTTGGTGACTTTGGAGAGACAACTAGGCTAAGACAAGAAGAAGAAGCCAGGTTGGCCTTGGAGAGGGAAGAAGAAAACAAACGAAAGTTGCTTTGCAGCTGAGAGAAGCTAGATTAAGTTCCTACTCTCAAGAGGCTTCAGTCTTCCTGAACTTTCTCCACATGATGATGATATGATTCTGTTGCTCCACAACAAAGAGCAGGATCAAATGGAGAAAGAGAGGAAGAAGGCTGCAAGGGAGAAGATGAAGGAGAAGAAGCGGAGGGAAGAGGTAGGAGGGTCACTGCCACCAAGAAGCTCAGTGACAAAGCCTGGATGAAAGACTATCTCCGGGCTCACGGCTTCTCTGGTAGGCAGGTGGGATCTATGTCCGAAAGGACACTCCAACGGATTGTCAGCAAATAAAGGCTAACATCCGTATGGGAAAAGGAAGGAGATGTACAGAAGGGGACAGGGAATGATCTTCACCCCAACCACTCAACCACAACCCACACCAGAAGAAACCAATCCCATTTCCCATCAAAACCGAACCCTCAGATGAAACCTTCACCCCTGAACCTGCAACTCTACCCAAACCTACCTCATCACCTCAACCACCTAAACTTCCCATCCTTAAACCCAAAACACAACCAAGAACCACTGAACCCAAACCTACCCAACAGAATCCAAGATCATCCCCTCAGCCTTCTCAACATCTCTCTCTTGAAGAGTTTAAGGAAATCAATAGAAGCTCAACACTACACAACTCTGAGCAACATCTCTTGTGAGGAAGATCTCATCAACCTCACCTATGTTGATGACTCTTCAAGTTCCTCACATTAGATCAATTCCTTGATTTGCCTAGAGGAACTTTGGGCCAGGCTGCAAGACTTCTAGGTCTCAACTCTGATTCCCTAAATGCTGAAGAGAAGAGACTTAGAAGAAACTGGCGACTCTACTGGATACAAGGAAGGAGGACAGGATTCCTAGTCAGTCTCCTGGGCCTAGGAAAGTATAATCTAGTGGAGGTTTGATTAATCTTCTCACAATTTGTTGTGGAAAGAGAGAATGGTGAAATCAACTGGCTCAATGCCACCTATCTACTGCATCTCAGCAGATTTGACATTGCTGAGCTGGCAAGAAGCCATTATCCAATCCCTCCAACTCTGAGACTGCTTGTGTCATTAGGAATCATCTCAGCAGTATTCACTTGGCTGAGCTAACTGCAAGGGCAAAGATCAATGAAGAGTTGAAGTTGAGAAGACAGGAAGAAAAGGAAAGATCTACCACCAAAGGCGCAGCCTTTCTACAGATGGTGGAGGGTCCGGACTTGGATCCTATAGTTAGATGGGAATATGACTATAGTTCCCATCAACTAACTCTTTTCAGAGGGCACAAGAAAGGGTACACATAATCCAAGGTGACAGACTGGATGTTCTGTCTACCAAGGATTTGTACAAACTTCTCAGCACCACATCAGCGAAGAACAAGGACATAGATAATATATCTACTCTCCTTGGTGCTAAAAGTTTTGAGAAAGAAGAAGTGAAGTTTTGGTAGCATCAGCCTAGGGGATTTGTTGGATCATTATAAGCTGGTGCAACCAAAACCACTTCACATAGTCAATTTTGGTGCTACATTCAAGGCTTCCAAAGCTAAGTATGAGATCTTCTGAAGTCTGAAGACAACAGCTAAAGACATCAGCTGAAGGCAACAGTGAAGTCAACAGCTGAAGGCAACAGCTGAACTCAAAGCTAAAGACTATCTTCCGAAGACAAAGTCTGAAGAACACTTCCAAGACAAAGTCTGAAGAACACTTCCGAAGACAAAGTCTGAAGAACACTTCCGAAGACAAAGTCTGAAGAACACTTCCGAAGACAAGCGAAGAACTCAAACAATCTGAAGGAAAGAGCTGAAGACAAAGTCTGAAGAACACTTCCGAAGACAAAGTGTGAAGAAAGAGCTGAACACAAAGTCTGAAGAAAGAGCTGAAGACAAAGTCTACTTCCGAAGACAAAGAAGACTCCAAGCCTCGGAAGAAGCAGTCTTCCGAAGTATAAGTGGCTTCGGAAGAAGTTATCCTTCCGAAGCAATTTATACTTCGGAAGACATTGCTATGACCAGTAGACATAAGTACGGTCTCTGACAATCCGCTGCAGACCTCTGATACAGCATGGCTTCTTCCTAAAGAGCCATGTGTTGACCATACTTTATTCTACTGTTCACCTTTTTATGATAGTACATGTTACCAACTTTAGTTGGTGACAAAAGGTAAGTCAGGGACATGTCCTGACTACCAAATCTTAGATAAAATGTCTAAGGTACCTTAACCTATAGTTTGTAGTATAGATGTTTGGTTAGAGGTTTCTAGCTGGTATCAAAGTATATCTGGCTGTAGGTAGTATTATATATGTATTCTCATTGTAACTCATAAGGGAGAGAGAGATTGAAAGTGAGCTTGAGCTTGTAAGAGTCTTTGTAATCCCTTGAGTTGAGAATCAATATATAAAAGTACCTTAAAAATTTAACTGCTGTGTTCATTATCATTTGTTACTTGTATATTGTGATCAACTCTTGTTAGACTCTTCCTGAGTGTTGTTCAAGGTGAGTTTGAGAGAAAAACCACTGCTTGAGTGACCCAAACCGATCCTGCAGATGTATTTGCACCTGTTGCAGACTTGAGCCAGTTAGGATCTTTCTTGCTTATGTAGCATCCAAAAACTTTACAGTTACAGCTTGATATCAAATGTGCTTTCTATATGGAGATATAGACAGAGAATCTATGTGTCGCCAACCTCCAGGATTTGAAGACCCACATCATCCCAACTATGTATGAAATGGATGAAGCTCTTTATGGGTTACACCAGGCACCTAGGCTGTGGTATGAGACCTTATCTCAGTTTCTCATGAAGAATTGTTGCACCATAGGTACCATTGACAAGAGATTATTCATAAGGACGACTGGAAAAGACATTTTGCTCGTACAAGTCTATGTCGATGGCATCATATTCTCTCTTCGAATGACCAAATGTGTAAGGACTTTGAAAGCATTATGAAGAAGTTTGAGATGAGTTCCATGGGAAATAGACTTTTTTCTTGGAATTCAGGTGAAACAGATGAAAGATGGGTTCTTCATCAATCAATCAAAATTGTCATGACATTTTAGAATGATTTGAAATGAAGGATTGCAAGCCAACAAAGACACCTATACCTCAGAAATCATAATCTTTGTCCTGACTCCAAGGGGGAGGATACTGATACAACATCAGTATAGGGCAATTATTGGATCTCTGATGTATCTCACAGTAAGTAGACCTGAAATTATATGTGCAACCTACATTTGTGCAAGATAGCAGGCTGCTCCAAAGGTGTCTCACCTAGTTACTGCTGCAAGAGAACCCTAAGATATCTCAAAGGAGCTCCCTAGTTGGGTCTCTGGTACCTTAGGAATCAAGACTTTAATATCTACGGCTACACTGATAGTGACTATGGTGGCTGCAACGTCAACAAGAAATCAACATCAGGAGGATGTCAATTTCTTGGTGAAGGATAATCTCCTGCAATGCACGAAGCAATCTTGTGTTTCAACATCAACTGCTGAGCTGAATACATTGATGCTCTAGTTGCTATGCTCAGCTGCTGCGAATTCAAATCATATATTGGATTATGGCTTCAATTTTATGGAGACTCCTATTCATATTGACAACAAGAGTGTCATCTCCATTATAGAAAATCCAGTCAAGCACTCAAAGATAAAGCACATTGACATCAGGTATCATTTTATCAAAGATATTCATGAGAAAAATCTGAATCAAATTAGTCAAAGTTGACTCAAAAGAACAATATGCTGATTTGTTCATAAAGGCATTTGATGAACAAAGATTTAAATATCTGATTACAGCTATTGGGATGATAAACATTGACAAACTGTCTCAAATGAAAACCTTTTAATAGTGTTCTGTCTATGTCAACCAATCTAAGCCCTGTTACAAAAGTCTTTTCTCTTAAGTATGAGTTCTTCCGAAAAGAAACTTTCCCTCGGAAGATATCTTTGTTTATCTTCCGAAGGCAACTTTTCTAACACTTGTAGTATCTTCGGAAAGTTTTAAACTTCGGAAGAACATTAAAAGAGCTATGAAATCCTTTTTGGAGTGATAAAACTTTTTATTCGGAAGACCTTCTTACTCTCGGAAGTGAGAATGTCTTACCTATGGATGTAAGTTTGCTTCGGAAGATATTACACTCGGAAGACTCATACTCTCAGAAGAAAACTTTACTGTGTATCATAAATCTTTGGGCCCCACTGTAAAAGGTAAAGATCTTCTTAATGATGTTGTAATATTTAAATGACTTATCCTTACCGCCCCTTTCACATCATACCCCAAACTGTCAGATCACTTTATCCATCTGCCATTTTACCACATTTAAATACTTCCGACCTCTCTTATTAATCCTTTTACCTAGTTGCAAGCCCTAACTGTTCTTCATCTTCACAGTCACTCTCTCAAACTTATCACTCCTCTTCCGTCTCTATCAACAATGGCTCTAAACCTTCAGCACAACCAAGTCGCGATCTTGACTCCTCAAGGATGCCGACTTCTCTGAAATCAACAAGTTTCTGATTCAGTCCACCTATTACACAGCTCTCACCGTTAACCCCACCGTTTACTCCAACCAAATGGATGAGTTTGGCTAATGGATAGATTGACACCCTGAACTGAGTTAGGGTTATTAGGACAAGAATCTGTGGCCAAGAATTGATCATTTCTAAACAAACCATCAGGAAGCACTTAGAGCTTCATGATGAGGTTTTCCTACAGAATTCCCTAAATCTGATTTGGAGGACACGTATACCCAAATGGGATATGGTGGTGATGTGAACAGATCAACGGTCTACAAGTTCAACTTCTCCTCTATGATTAGAAGTTCCTGCTTCACATCGTTCTTCATGTCTATCTAACAAATCAAGGGGATGGGATCAAATTCCCTATGACCTAGGATGACTAGTTCATTGGTTGGTAAAAGGCCTTCGGTTTAACTATTCCAGGTTTGTACTGAATAACCTTAGGGGAAATCTTCAAAGGGAAACATTCTACATGTATCCCAGGTTCATTCAGTATATCATCAACTGCGAGCTGGATCAAGAGAAGCTTGTCTGTACAGCTACTTTCTATCCCTTCCCATGAGGCCGGCCATCTTCTAAAGTTCTAAAGAGGGTGTCCATCAACTTCACCCGAAGATATACTACACTCCTTCCAGGTATGATCGAGGCAATGGCTCCTGGTGACATCCCTTAAACCCCACAGGTGATGAACCCACACCAGCACCACCCACATCACTGACAACTTTACATCCTCATCCCATCAAACATAAATACCAGAGACGTCCCAAGCAAACCCTTATTCAATCTTCTCTGATTGAACAAGCACCTCCTATTCAATCCAAAAAGACTAGAGTGAAAGAATAGGCTGCCACTCAGTCTGAGGTCCAACCATCCTTTACCATTGACCTCAATATGGGTATTGAGTCTACTTAGTCTCAATCCTATGAGCCCCAAACCAGAGCTGAAAGCCCTCAGGATGAGTCATAATACTCCACTGACAACCGATAAGGGATAGCCAAATCATAGGCTCTAACCCTCTAGATATTGATCAAGGTCCCGAGTCATTAGGCATAACTCCCATATCCTTTATTGACCTTCTTACCGGTACTGACGGAGGATTGAATGTTCCACCAAGGCCATGATGTTAATCTATAACACCCATTCAAGGATCAACTGAGCCTAGAGAAACCTCTGACTTCTAGCCCCCCATCAGCAAAGCCCAACTAAGGTGAGTCCCACTGATGTGGAGGGGACTCATGTATATTCATTGCCACTACTGAGAATGTCTCAATGACCTCTCAGGACAGTGGTAACATCTCTAAGACTAAATCAATGGCAACTTTGCCTATTGATGACTCTGAAAGAGACAACACTACGCAAGAGGAAACCAGGGTGCCAAGAAACCGCAACTGGTGGTGAGGATGAACATACAAAGTATGTTATCTCACCTCCCCATGATTCTTCTAAAGAAGATGAGGGAAGTATGCAACTCATAATCAGAGACCTACTTTCTAAAGTCTCAAACCTTGAATCAAAGGTTAAGACTTTAGAAGATAGGTCTGCCACTCAGCAACTTAAGATTGAATATCTCAAGGCTTAACTAGCTGAGACACAGACTAAGAATCTATTAGGCATGTACCAATGCAAGTCTCTCTGACTTCTTCCTCCAGCTTCATCAAGCTCTCAAGAGATGCTACCAATAAGGGAGAGAATGTTCAGAGTTAAACTCATATAGAGCAAAGTTTGGCTCTCACAACCCTCTCTTTAAAATACCCTGCTCAACAAGCAATTGATTTTCCTAAACCACCTCTAATCATACTTCAAGTGGACCTAAAGATGCTTATCGGATCTTCACAGATTCCTAACTACATTCTTAATGATCTCTTCACTTGAACAACTAAGTCCAGACGTTGTTATGGCTTGCTTTAAGAGCAGAGGAGCTTCAAAGGTTGAATGCACCTCCTACCACTGAGGAATGAGTTTGTCAACCTAAGGTCCACATTGAACCTGAGATTGATTTCGAAGGGGATATAGGGGCTGATGTCCCATCAACTGAATCAGTTATGACAGGTAGTGTAATCCCTCTATCTTTTGAAGCTGAAAGACAAAGCTACAAAAGAACTCCCACTATACTTTCGAAGCTGAAGTCCAAGCTACGAAAGGACTATCTTCTTTGTCTGATGATCTAATTATCACATAGGCAATTCTTGAACTAGCCTCTGACATAATAATGAAGACTATCTCATAACTCCTACTGCTCAAGCACCTTCATCATCACAAGCTCATATCACCACTCACCAGCTTGAATCCTCTATAACCGAGTCTCCAAAAGCTCAAGCTTCTAAATACATCAAAGGTAAAGAAAGATTGTAACATTTCATATTTTCGTTAAATAAAGTTAGCTTCGTTATGTACTTGTAAGGGCCTTTTTGTCATTCATAAAACTACATGGGTCGTTTATGCTTGTCTTTGTTAATTTAACTTAATAACTTAATTTATTTCATAATAAAATAATAATTTTATATATTATATAATAATAAACTATGACAAATTAAACTTACTTCTTATTATTATAAAACTTTAACCTAAGTTATACTAAATAAAACAATAAAAATAGTAATAAAAATAAAATAATAAATAAGAATAATAATAATTATAAATAAAATTTAATAAAATTAGATATATTATAGAATATATATTAATAATAAGTTAATAATTAGGGGGTATTATGCCAATTTGAAAACTTAATAATTTGAAAGTTATTTACATGAATAACAAATTAAAACCGCAAGGGACTAAACCGCGTGTAAATATTAAAAACCAACCTTTTTCCCCCAACAACCTCCGTTTTTTCCAAGCCAAGATTCCGGCCACCTCCGATCCGAACTCCGGCGAGGTCCAAACGCTTGTAAATCGTATAAAATCGAACTCCAACCGCTCCTAATCGGTTCGTGGAAACGTTTCAAACACGGTTATGAACTTTAATTGAGTTAAACAACGGTTGTGAACCCCAAACAATCCGAGTAACCGAAGCTTTAATCATAGAACCGTTCGAACATTAAAGCTCAATAATATTGAATTAATTGGAACCTAAATGGTGGTTTAATCATAAACCACTACACAACATAATTATCTGAAATCCACTGAACACCCCTCAATCGAGTATCACCATTACCACCGACCTGCGACTTAATCGAACCCCACCTTCTATACAACATTATCTCAAATTGCAGAGGGCTTTCGTTTCTCATCGTATAATTGGTGTCATCAACCAAACCACCTGGATCAACCTCTCCTCTGTCACGGCTTAATTTTCGTATGTCCCCTCGATTCTGCGTCAAAACCAGGTAATTCCACCATTATCATACTCCATTTCAGGTGTTAAACAAAAGCCCCATGAATATTCATGTTAACAAAATCGTTTTGTGCTTCAATTTGGATCCAATCGAATCTAGGGTTCATGGAATTTGGGGGTTCTTAGTAACTAATGGTTTAATAATTAAAAACCATTTTCTTGACAGGCTTAGGCACCCAGCCTAATGGTAAATACACTCCCCCACATCCTTGAGGTCCCGGGTTCGAACCCGGGCACCCTCATTTCATTTTCAAAACCCTTTTTTTAATAATTTATTACAGAAAAATCTTCATAATTATAAAAAGCATTTTTGTAAACTTTAATTATTTTTAAAATCACCAAATTATTTTCTGCAATTTTTCAAAATTAAATACTTATATAATCTTTTACATAAAACAAGATAACAAAAGTCATTTTTAATTTATTTCTTATAAAATAGACTCTAAATGATAGTTTAACTTAATAAACTATTATTGGTCTATACGTTAATTTAATTATACATTAATCATATTTATTTTAAATAATTATAGAAATTACTTACACTTTATATTTAATTTTACCAATTGTTATAAATGATTTAATTCCATTAATTGCCTAAGTGGTATAATACTTTTCATTGAATTAAGATATAAGTGATTCCATTATTAAATTTTATTTATTTTATTTATCAAAACCCCAATTTCTATTGAAACCCTAGTTCACGTATGAATCGTTAAACTTATCTTTAAACTTAATCTTGAAAATATACTTTAGGTATCTTGTAAAAGGGATCGTTGGAGCACCACTTAATTACTTGTTATTACCCTAAACATCAACTTACACAACATGTGAGTTTTTTGCCCCTTTTACTTTATTTCGCACCTTTTGGGGTGAAACATGTTAACCTTATAAACTTACACTTGTAAACATCTTGAGAGCTACATCGAGACTTGTATCTTAGAGGCTCAATAAGCGGTTCAACAAGAAGGAAGAATGGGAGAGGAATTGGAGCATAATCTTCTAGCTCAACTGGAAACAAAACCCAATGGGTTGATGTATTTCGCGAATCAATTTGGGTTCCGAATCGTGATAATTTCGTACCTTTATCATGAACGAAGCTCATCAAACTCGTTATTCTATTCATCCTGGCTCTGATAAGATGTATATGGACCTGCATGGTCAATATCGGTGGCCTAGAATGAAGAAATACATAGCAACTTACGTAGCTAAGTGCCTTGCGGTACGAAGGTTAAAGCCGAACATCAACGACCAAGTGGATTACTTGAACAACCCGAGATTCCTATGTGGAAATGGGAACACATATCCATGACTTCATAATCAAACTACCTCGTACCTCTCGTGGTCATGATAGCATATGGGTTATCGTTGACCGATTGACCAAGTCGGCACATTTCATACCCATACATGACACTTACAAAACATCAAGGTTGGCTCGTATATACATTGATAAAATTTTGTCATCATCATGTGTACCTTTGCACATCATATCCGACCGAGACGCTCGTTTTACTTCGCACTTTTGGTCGTCTATGCAAGAACTGTTGGGTACTCAACTGGATCTAAGCACGGCTTACCATCCTCAAACGGACGGTCAAACCGAGCGAACCATCAAAACCTTGTAGGATTTGCTACGTCTTTGTGTTCTTGACTTTGGTGGTGACTGTGATACGAATTTACCGCTCGTGGAATTTTCGTATAATACAGTTACCACTCAAGTATCAAGATGGCACCATTTCGAAGCGCTTTATGGTCGTAAATCTCGTTCTTCCGATTTGCTGGACCAACATTGGTGAAACTTCATCACTGATCCTGAACTTATACAAGTAACGCGATAAAGTCTCCATAATTCGCAAGAACCTTGAAGTGGCGAGAAGTCGACAAAGAGCTATGTCGATAGCGACGTAAGCCATTGGAATTCCAAGTTGGAGATATGGTTCTTCTTAAGGTCTCACCATGGAAGGGCGTTGTTCGTTTTGGAAAGAAGGGAAAACTAGCTCCAAGATTTAGTAGGACATTTCAAGATTCTAAAAAGGATCGGGAAAGTGGCTTACAAACTGGAACTACCTTCCGACCTCAGTGGAGTTCATCCTGTTTTTCATGTCTCTAATTTGAGAAGTGTTTGGCTGATGAAAGTCTGCATGTCCCCTTGGATGACATCCAGATCGACGAGTTATTACACTTTGTTGAGAAACCCGTTGAAGTCATGGATCGCATTATAAAGAAGACTAGAACCACAACTACCCCAATCGTTAAGGTTTGCTGGGAGAATAAGCGATGAAGCTGAAGTTTACTTGGGAGCGTGAGGAACATATGAAGAAGAAATACCCACATTTGTTCGTTTAAGTTTCATGCTTAATTTCGGAATGAAATTCTTAAAAGTTGGGGAGACTGTAACCTTTCGTATTTTCGTTAAATAAAAGTTAGCTTCGTTATGTACTTGTAAGGGCCTTTTGTCATTCATGAAACTACGTGAGTCGTTTATGCTTGTTCTTTGTAATCTTTGATGTAATTTGGTGATTTTTATGGGTGTCAAGTAACTTGCTTGGTAACTCATATTTAGTGAATGAAAATAAAATTTTGTGTTGGTCGTTCAAAAAAAACTATCATTTAGAGTCTATTTATAAGAAAAAACTAAAATGACTTTTGTAGTTTCATAGATCTATGGGCCTAACAAGCCTATTTGGTGCTAAAGCCGATGTTATTACCAGCTCCTGATGACGTAGCTTGTTCATCATGGGAACCAAGTACACTTAGCTAATCGTTATAAAGTTGTAATTTATTTTTGTCAAGGTTTGATTGTAGCTATATGTGTACTATAAACTTGCATAATTCATAACCATTGACATGAATTGCTACTTGTAAATCTTTTGATATTTATATATACTTAACCCATGGAAACTCATCAACTTTCATAGTTTTACATTTTATTTTTAACATGTTTCAGGAAATGCTCAATTTTGATGCCATCTCTTGAAGTGTGCTCACATCTAGGATTTGGACCTAGATAAATGAATAAATTGTCTTGGAATATATTCTTATGTTATGTTTATTTCTTGTTTGGGACTTATGGTTGTAATTTGCATTTTAGAACTTATGGTAATAATATTTTTATTAAATGGTAGCGTTATGTGGCTGTGAACAATTTTACCCTACATCTCGACGATTCCGCCGTTAAGGTTGGGGTGTGACAAAGATGACGGCGGAATGAACTGTTAGAGGAGGAAAGGTAGACTCCCCACTAGAAAGCTACTAGCTGTAAGTAGCAAAGCAGTTGTGGCAGCCCAGGACACTATACAACATAAAGAGAGTGGAGATTATTGACAATCTGTTAATCTGGGTATAGCAAATGAAGTGTGTTCCTCTTAACACTTGAGGATATGGTAGAGTTAGAAAAGGCAACCCTGCTGTAAAAAGAATAAGAAGCAGAAGGTTGGCCTTAGAAGATGAGGAAAGTGGAAGAAAGAGGAAGCTGAGTAGCAGCTGAGAGGAGAAAGGGTAGCCTTCTTAAGTTCTAGGGGCTACTCCTTTAAAGAACTAGCTCCTCATGATAATGACATGACCTTGTAACATTTCAACAAAGAACAAGATCAAATGGACATGGAGAGGAGAAAGGTTGCTAGGAAAAGCTCAGAGCAAAGAAGAAGAAGAAGGAAGAAGAAGCCCAACTTGACATGGCCAAAAGATGGAGAGAGCATGGATGAAAGCATATCTTAGAGCCCATGGCTTCTCTGGCAGACAAGTTGGTCCCATGTCTGATAAGACCCTAGCGACATGTCAGTGACATCAAAAGCTAACATTCGCTCAGGAAGATGAGGAGGTTTACCCAGGTTCTCAGAGGATAACACCCAAACCTACACCTCAACCTCAACCCCCAAACTAAACCTGAGCCAACAATCTTTCCTTTCCCAATTAAAACCAAACCAACCACTAAACCCTACACTCCTGAACCCAATACCATCAGAAATACCCTCATCGCCCATTGCTTCACAACACCACCCCCCACTATCCATCCTAAACCAAAACACTTCTCAGAACTCAACCCTCCTCTACCTAAAATTAACCACCACTTATCATCCAAGCTATCCTCTGAGTCAAGTAACCTTTAACCTTAGAGGAATTCAAGGAAATCAAGAAAAAACTCATCAATTGTACTACTTTGAGCGAAATTTCTTGTGAAGAGGAATCCATCAAGTTAACATTTGTTGATGGATCCTCCAGTTCCCTCACAAGAAAGAAATTTCTTGATATGCCTAGGGGTACCCTAACCAGGCACTTCAGCTCTTAGCAGCCAACTCTGATTCACTTAATGAGAGGAGAAGATGCTAAGGAGAAGACTAGTAATTCTCTTGGACACCAGGAAGGGAAACAAGTTGTCAAATCAACCCCTCATTCCTAGGAAGAAAATATCCAATAGAGATTTAGTACTCTTCTCATAACTTTGTTGCGGAAAGAGAGAATGGCGAAGTCAACAGACTTAACACTCCATCTCTACTTTACTCAAGCAGATTTGATATCGCTAAAGTTGGCAGAGAAGCCATTCTCTAACACCTCCAACTCCCAGGCTGCTGCTCACATCCAAAATCATCTGAGCAGCCTTCACCTCGCTGAGTTAACTACAAGAGCAAGGATTGAAGAAGAGTTGAAGATGAGAGAGCAGGTTGAAAAGGAAGGAACAATCAAAGGAAAGACTTTCCTTCAAATGATTAAAGGTCCTAACTTGGAACCTATAGTTAGATGGGAGTATGACTACAAATCCTGTCAACTATCTCTCTTCTGAGGGCCACAACAAAGGGTACACATGATCCAAAGTAACAAACTAGACTTATTATCAACAAAGGATCTATACCAACTGCTCAGCCCACTTCTGGAAAAAACAAGGAGACAGACAAATATTTGCTCTTCTTGGTGCTGAGAGTTTTGAGAAGTAGAAGACAATGAGGTTTTGGTCGCATCAGCCTAGGGGAGTTTGTTAGGATATATGAGCTGGTGCAACCAAAACTACACTTAGAATAATTTTGGTGCAACTGTGAAGACTTCCTAAGACAAAAGCTGCACTTCTGAAGATTAAAGATAAAAGAACTTTTAAAAAGGAATCATGTTTTCCGAAGAGATAGTCATCTCTCTTCCGAAGTATCAACACTTAAGAAGATTTCAATACAATGACTTCCGAAGCATAAAGTCTTGAATACTACACAAGTCTCGGAAGAAGTAAACTCTTCCAAAGTATAAATGGCTTCGGAAAAACTTGTTCTTCTGAAGCCATTTAACCTTCGGAAGAACTTATTTGAATAAGTGGATATTATATGGTCCCTCTAGCAAGCCGCTGCAACCTCTGAGATACTGCATGGCATTTTCTCACGCCCATGTAATTGACCATACTTTAGTTCACTGTTCATTCCATATAGTTAGTACAGTTACTAACTTTAGTTGGTAAACAAAAAGGTAAGTCATGGACATGTCATGACTACCTTATCTAGGATAGTATTTTATTCTAAAACCTTACTACTAACAATGTAGTATTTGTTTAGTAAGTAAGTTTCAAGCTGGTTATCTTTTTATAGCCGTTGTAGATAGTAGTATATATAGTTAAAGGAATTTTTCTGCAAAGATAACTGTGTTGCATGCCAGAAAGGAAACAACACAGGACATCTCATAAGTCCAAATGTGTTAATTCTATCACTACTCCATTACACTTATTGCACATGGATCTCTTTGGTCCCACAAGTATAATGAGCATTGGAAGGAAATCATACTGCCTTGTGATTGTTGATGATTTTACAAGATTTACATGGGTATTCTTTTTAAGAAGTAAAGATAAAATGCTGAAACGTTAAAATCTTTTATTCTAAAATAGAAAATCAAATTGATCACAAGGTTAAGATCATTAGAAGTGATCAAGGACTGAGTTTAAGAACTTTGTTCTTGACTCATTCTGTGACTCAAAGGGATTGCCAGACAATATAGTGCTCCCAGAACTCCTCAACAAAATGGTGTTGCTGAGAGGAGGAACAGGACACTTACTAAGGCTGCTCGAACCATGTTAGCTGATTCAAAACTACCTCTAACATTCTGGGTAGAGGCAGTTAGCACTACATGCTATGTGCAGACAGGTTCTTGTAGTTAAGCCCCATGGAAAAACCCCTTATGAGTTATGGAAGAAGAGGCCACCGTTCATTGGCTTTCTAAGGTCCTTTGCCTGCAGGTGTACCATACTTAACACAAAAGACAACTTAGCAAAGTTTGCCAGAAGTCAGATGATGCTATCTTTGTTGGATACTCTTCTAGCACCAAAGCTTATAGAGTATACAACATTAAGAATCAACAATTTGAGGAGTCATCCAATATAGTTGTAAATGAGCACACTCCTTGTGTTAGGGGGAATGGACCTCATTATATCTTTGACTTAGAATTGTTTCCAAACTATTCTAACCATCTTGTGAGAATGTTTCAGATGGAACAGGTGCTCAAGCAATGCTGATGATGATGCTAATCAACTGTTTGAGCTACCCAGACCTCTTCCAATTTCTCCAAGAGCTGAAAGACAATAAGCTTCAACCATTCAAAGATCTGATAGTGTAACTATCTCAAGGATAATGAAGCTTCAACAAGTGAATCACTTGATGAACCTCAAAGCTCTTCAGGTGATCCTTACAACACCAGGTTGAAAGAAGTAGTATTCTGAAGGAACAGGCAATTGTTAATACTACTTCATGACCACCATTGATGATGTTTTCTCAGTCATTCAATCATCCTCATTAAATGACTTTGAAACAGCAGCTGGACAGAGTGATCCAGTTCCTGATTAGAATATGTCTAACCTGGACCTATCTCTGCAACTGGAAGTGATTCCTCGTCTTAGGATTCACAACACTCATCCAACTGAAAACATCATAGGGAATGTCTCTGAAGGTGTGAGAACAGAGGACAAACTCATCATGGAATGTCTGCTTGTACTCATGCTTCTTATCTCAAATGGAACCCAAGAAGGTGGAAGATGCCTTGAAAGATAGTAGTTGGGTTAATCGATGCAGGAGGAGCTGCTTCAATTCAGAAAACAAAAGGTCTGGAATCTATGCCCGCTACTTTTCTGGTCAAGTACCCATAGGCACTAAATGGGTATTCAGAAACAAGAAAGATGATAGAGGCTTGATTATCAAGACCAGGCAAGATTAGTAGTTCAAGGATACACCCAGAGGAAGGAATCGACTATACTGATGTCTTTGCACCAGTTGCAAGACTTGAGGCAGTTAGGATCTTCCTTGCTTATGCTGCATCCAAGAACTTCACTGTCTACCAACTTGATGTCAAGTGTGCTTTTCTATATGGGGATATAGATAGGAAATCTATGTATGCCAACCACCAGGATTTGAAGACCCACAGCACCCCAACTATGTGTGCAAACTGGACAAGCTCTATATGGGCTACACCAAGCACCTAGGCTGTGGTATGAGACATTGTCTCAGTTTCTCCTAAAGAATGGCTACACCAGAGGTACCATTGATAAGACTCTCTTCATCATCAGAAGACTGGAGAAGACATTTTGCTTGTTTCAAGTCTATGTTGATGACATCATATTTGGCTCTTCAAATGACCAAAGTGTAAGGACTTTGAGAGCACCATGAAGCAGAAATTTGAGATGAGTTCCATGGAAAATAGACTTTTTCCTAGGAATTCAGGTGAAGCAATTGAAGGAAGGATTCTCATCAATCAATCCAAGTATGTCAATGACATCTTAGAAAGATTTGAGATGAAGGACTGTAAGCCAGCCAAGACACCCATACCCAGAAACCATAATCTTTGCCCTGACCTTAGGGGGGGATACTGATCAACATCAGTATAGAGCAATTATTGGTTCTCTAATGTATCTCACTGCTAGTAGACCTGATATCATGTTTGCCACATGCATTTGTGCAAGATATCAGCAGGCTCCAAAGGTGTCTCACCTAGCTGCTGCAAAGAGAATCCTCAGATACCTCAAAGGAGCACCTAAACTAGGTCTCTGGTATCCAAGAAATAGGACTTCAATCTCTATGGATACTCTGACAGTGACTATGGTGGCTGCAATATTGACAAGAAATCAACATCAGGAGGATGTCAATTTCATAGTGGAAGGATTATCTCATGTCAATGCAGAAACAATCCTGTGTCTCTACATCAACTGCTGAAGCTGAATACATTGTTGCTGCTAGCTGCTGTGCTCAACTGCTATGGATTCAAAATCAGATGTTGGACTATGGATTCAACTTCATGACTACTCCTATCCATATTGACAACAACAGTGCTATCTCTATTACTGAAAATCCATGAAGCACTCCAAGACAAAGCACATTGATATCAGGTATCATTTCATTAGAGATATTCATGAGAAAAATCTGATAAAGTTAATCAAAGTTGACTCAAATGAACAATATGCTGATTTGTTCATAAAAGCTTTTGATGAACAAAGATTTAAATATCTCATATCAGCTATTGGGATGATAAACATTGATTAAACAACCTCTTTTGAAAAGTTTTTAATGTGTTAAGCCTTGTGTCAATACAATTTAATCCCGTTACAAAAGATCTCCTTAAAATATTCCAGTGTAAATTTCTTCCGAAGAGGAATTAACGCTCGGAAGATATTCTTTAATATCTTCCGAAGTCAAATTCCTCCATGGAAATTTCTTCTCGGAAGAAGTTTTAGTCTCGGAAGAAGCGATTGATTTTATATCAGATCTACTTCCAAAGCTTATAAAACTCTTCATCTGGAAAGCAGTTCTTACCTTCGGAAGCAATGTTTTGCTTCGGAAGAAAGAATTGGCTTCGGAGACAAATTACCTTCGAAACGTTTTATACTCGAAAAGGAGCTTTTACTGTGTAACAGATATATCTTTGGGCCTCACTCTGTAAAAGGTAAAGATTTTGTTGATGATGACTGATTATTTAATTTATCCCTTACCGCCACTGTCATTTCATAACCGCAAACAGCCGCCCTACTACCATTACCGCAATTCTTCCCATTTAAATAATCCAGACTGTTCAATTTCATCTTCTTTTACCGACTTACTGCCCAAACATCTCCTTCACTGTCAATCCTGAAACTCACCCAAATTCAAGCTTACTTTTTCTTACAATGGCTAAACCCTCAGCACAACCAGGTCGCATTACTTGATTCGTCAAGATGCTGAATTCACTCAAATCATCACCTTCTTTCTGAATCAACCTACCTAACGGCGCTTACTGTTAACCCCATCGTTTACTCCAACCACATGACTGAATTTGGAGTAACGGTCAAGCTGAAATCCTAAATGGGGTTCGCGTCCTAAGAACCCGCATTTGTGGAGAGGAGTTGATCATTAGTGAACAACTCATCAGGGAGCATCTCGAACTTCATGATGATGGAGCTCCTACTGAGTTTCCCAAAGAAGACTTGGAAGGCACCTACATCCTCATGGGATATGGTGGAGATGTGAGCAGGTCAACCGTCTACAAGTTCAACTTCTCATATCATTGGAAGTTTCTTCTGCACATTGTCCTGCACTGCTTATCAACAAGTCTAGGGGATGGGATAAATCCCATACGAACTAGGATGCCTAGTTCACGGGTTGGTGAGAGACCTGCGCTTCAACTACTCAAGGTTTGTGTTGACCAATTTAATTAGGAATCTTAGAAGGGACACATTCTTTATGTATCCCCGATACATTCACACATCATCAACTGCGAGTTGGAACAGAGCAAGCTTGTCTGCGCAGCTGCTCTAACTGTTCCTCAAGTGCGGCCTACCATCTTCAAAACTTGAAGAAGGTGTCCATCAACTTCACTGGCAGGTATACTCCTTTACCTCCACAGATGATTGAGCGCATAGCTCCTGGTGACATCCTTGTTGACCCCACAGGTGATGAACCCACACCAGCAACCCTCACCATAAATGTCCCAATACCTTCTCCACCCATCAAAATTACATATCAAAGACGCCCCAAACGAACCCTTGTTCAATCTACTCTGATTGAACAAGCTCCTCCAGTTCAAACCAAAAGGGCTAGAGTGGAATCATGGGTTCCTACTCAGCCCGAGGTCACACCACCTTCTCCTTTGACCTCAATTTGGGTTTTGAGCCTCCTCAGTCTCAAACCTAAGAGCCCGAACCTCAAGCCTTTAGCCCACAGGGTGAGTCTTTACACTCTTCTGTGCAGCCAACAAGGGACAGCCCCATAAGAGGCTCAATGCCTGTAGACATTGATCTAGGTCCCGGGTCAGTAGGTTTAACCTCTTTATCCTTCACTGACCTATTACTATGAATTGATGAAGAGATAACATCTCTCCATGGCTATGAAGTTGATCTACAACACCCTCTCAAAGATCAACAGAGCCAAGAGAGATCCCTTATCTCTCCCCCATCAGAAGCCAACTAAGTGAGTCCCACTGATGTGGAGGGGACTCATGTAGCTCAGCTGCCACTACTCAGAGTCTCTCATTGAGCTCTCAGGACAGTGGTAACATCATCATCAGACTGAGTCTACGGCAACTTTGCCCATTGACATCTCTGAAAGAGATGAATTTGAGCAAAGGTATCCAGGGTGCCAAGAAGCCACATCTGGTGGTGAACTGAACATACTAGGGTTTATCTCATCTCCCTGTGATTCTTCACATGAAGATGAGGGAAGTATGCAACTCTCTTCAGTACTTGGTCTCTAAGGTCTCAAGCCTTGAATCTCAGGTGAGGATCTTAGAGGCAAGGACAGCCACTCAGCAACTTGAGATTGACAATCTCAAGGCTAAACTAGCTGAGAAACAGACGGAGAGGTCTGTTAGGCATGTACCTATTCAGACTCATTGACTTCTTCCTCTAGCTCATCTAGCTCTCAAGATGATGCTACCAAAAAAGGGGAGAAAGCTCAGAGACAAACACAGGAGGAACCACTGATCCAGTCTACTACTTCACAAATCATTACCCTACCTGAGTCATCTCAATCAATTCTAAAGATTGACTCACAGATGCTTCATGATCTCTACAGACTTTTCACAAAGTTTATATTGAGATCCTCCTTAGAACAGCCCAGCCCTGACACCACACTGATATACTTTAGGGTTGAAGAGCTTCAAAGCTGACTGCACCTTCTACCACTGTGAAGAAGTTGGTCAACCTAAGGTCCACATGGAACCTGAGATTAACTTCGAAGGGAAATGAGGACCGATAGCCCAGCAACTGAAACAGTTGGGACAGAACTTGCATCAGCCTCTTCTTTCGAAGTTCAGGCTGAAACTTCCAAGCTAAAGTTGAAGCCTCGGAAGAACAAGATAAGTCTTCCGAAGCTGAGATGGAAGCTGCGGAAGGTTTGTTCAAGATGTCCAAGGAACTGATCATCACAGATGTCATTGCTGAAATAGCATCTGAGTTGAGAAGGGAGGACATTTCTGATATACCTCCATCCCAAACACCAGCTGAACCTCTCTCTCTATCCGAACCCTCTATCCAAGAACCACCACAGTCAAGCTCTACTAAAGACAAAGGCAAAAGGAAAATAACTGCGGAAGAGCTTCAGGAAGAGGAAAGGATTGAGAAGCTAAAGAAGAAAGGTAGATTTCCTGCTGAGAAGCTGCTAGCTGCTAGTTCAAAGGCAGCTGCAGCCAATCAGGAGGAAATCAATAACAAGAGAAGACAGCACTAATTGATCAGCTCATCAACTTAGGAGCTGCCAATGACGAAGTACTCCTGCTACCACTAGAGGAGTTGGTGACTTTGGAGAGGACAACTAGGCAAGACAAGAAGAAGAAGCCAGGTTGGCCTTGGAGAGGGAAGAAGAAGAACAAAGGAAAGTTGCCTTGCAGCTGAGAGAAGCTAGTATTAAGTTCCTACTCTCAAGAGGCTTCAGTCTTCCTGAACTTTCTCCACATGATGATGATATGATTCTGTTGCTCCATAACAAAGAGCTGGATCAAATGGAGAAAGAGAGGAAGAAGGCTGCAAGGGAGAAGATGAAGGAGAAGAAGTGGAGGGAAGAGGTAGAGAGGGTCACTGCCACCAAGAAGCTCAGTGACAAAGCCTGGATGAAAGACTATCTCCGGGCTCACGGCTTCTCTGGTAGGCAGGTGGGACCTATGTCCGAAAGGACACTCCAACGGATTGTCAGCGAAATAAAGGCTAACATCCGTATGGGAAAAAGGAAGGAGATGTACAGAAGGGGACAGGGAATGATCTTCACCCCAACCACTCAACCACAACCCACACCAGAAGAACCAATCCCATTTCCCATCAAAACCGAACCCTCAGATGAAACCTTCACCCCTGAACCTGCAACTCTACCCAAACCTACCTCATCACCTCAACCACCTAAACTTCCCATCCTTAAACCCAAAACACAACCAAGAACCACTGAACCCAAACCTACCCAACAGAATCCAAGATCATCCCCTCAGCCTTCTCAATATCTCTCTCTTGAAGAGTTTAAGGAAATCAATATGAAGCTCAACACTACACAACTCTGAGCAACATCTCTTGTGAGGAAGATCTCATCAACCTCACCTATGTTGATGACTCTTCAAGTTCCCTCACATTAGATCAATTCCTTGATTTGCCTAGAGGAACTTTGGGCCAGGCTGCAAGACTTCTAGGTCTCAACTCTGATTCCCTAAATGCTGAAGAGAAGAGACTTAGAAGGAAACTGGCGACTCTACTGGATACAAGGAAGGAGGACAGGATTCCTAGTCAGTCTCCTGGGCCTAGGAAAGTATAATCTAGTGGAGGTTTGATTAATCTTCTCACAACTTTGTTGTGGAAAGAGAGAATGGTGAAATCAACTGGCTCAATGCCACCTATCTACTGCATCTCAGCAGATTTGACATTGCTGAGCTGGCAAAGAAGCCATTATCCAATCCCTCTAACTCTGAGACTGTTGTTGTCATTAGGAATCATCTCAGCAGTATTCACTTGGCTGAGCTAACTGCAAGGGCAAAGATCAATGAAGAGTTGAAGTTGAGAAGACAGGAAGAAGAAGATCTACCACCAAAGGCGCAGCCTTTCTACAGATGGTGGAGGGTCCGGACTTGGATCCTATAGTTAGATAGGAATATGACTATAGTTCCCATCAACTAACTCTTTTCAAAGGGACACAAGAAAGGGTACACATAATCCAAGGTGACAGACTGGATGTTCTGTCTACCAAGGATTTGTACAAACTTCTCAGCACCACATCAGCGAAGAACAAGGACATAGATAAATATCTACTCTCCTTGGTGCTAAAAGTTTTGAGAAGAAGAGAGAAGTGAAGTTTTGGTAGCATCAGCCTAGGGGGATTTGTTGGATCATTATAAGGCTGGTGTAACCAAAACCACTTCACATAGTCAATTTTGGTGCTACATTCAAGGCTTCCAAAGCTAAGTATGAGATCCTCCGAAGTTGAAGACAACAGCTAAAGACATCAGCTGAAGGCAACAGTTGAAGTCAACAGCTGAAGGCAACAGCTGAACTCAACAGCTGAAGACTATCTTCCGAAGACAAAGTCTGAAGAACACTTCCGAAGACAAAGTCTGAAGAACACTTCCGAAGACAAAGTCTGAAGAACACTTCCGAAGACAAAGTCTGAAGAACACTTCCGAAGACAAAGTCTGAAGAACACTTCCGAAGACAAAGTCTGAAGGAAAGCTGAAGACAAAGTCTGAAGAACACTTCCGAAGACAAAGTGTGAAAGAAAGAGCTGAACACAAAGTCTGAAGAAAAAGCTGAAGACAAAGTCTACTTCCGAAGACAAAGAAGACTCCAAGCCTCGGAAGAAGCAGTCTTCCGAAGTATAAGTGGCTTCGGAAGAAGTTATCCTTCCGAAGCAATTTATACTTCGGAAGACATTGCTATGACCAGTAGACATAAGTACGGTCTCTGACAATCCGCTGCAGACCTCTGATACAGCATGGCTTCTTCCTAAAGAGCCATGGTGTTGACCATACTTTATTCTACTGTTCACCTTTTTATGATAGTACATGTTACCAACTTTATTTGGTGACAAAAGGTAAGTCAGGGACATGTCCTGACTACCAAATCTTAGATAAAATGTCTAAGGTACCTTAACCTATAGTTTGTAGTATAGATGTTTGGTTAGAGGTTTCCAGCTGGTATCAAAGTATATCCGGCTGTAGGTAGTATTATATATGTATTCTCATTGTAACTCATAAGGGAGAGAGAGATTGAGCAAGTGAGCTTGAGCTTGTAAGAGTCTTTGTAATCCCTTGAGTTGAGAATCAATATATAAAAGTACCTTAAAAATTTAACTGCTGTGTTCATTATCATTTGTTACTTGTTATATTGTGATCAACTCTTGTTAGACTCTTCCTGAGTGTTGTTCAAGGTGAGTTTGAGAGAAAAACCACTGCTTGAGTGACCCAAACCGATCCTGCAGATGTATTTGCACCTGTTGCATGACTTGAGCCAGTTAGGATCTTTCTTGCTTATGTAGCATCCAAAACTTTACAGTTTACCAGCTTGATATCAAATGTGCTTTCTATATGGAGATATAGACAGAGAAGTCATGTGTGCCAACCTCCAGGATTTGAAGACCCACATCATCCCAACTATGTATACAAATTGGATGAAGCTCTTTATGGGTTACACCAGGCACCTAGGCTGTGGTATGAGACCTTATCTCAGTTTCTCATGAAGAATTGTTGCACCATAGGTACCATTGACAAGAGATTATTCATAAGGACGACTGGAAAAGACATTTTGCTCGTACAAGTCTATGTCGATGGCATCATATTCGGCTCTTCGAATGACCAAATGTGTAAGGACTTTGAAAGCATTATGAAGAAGTTTGAGATGAGTTCCATGGGAAAAATGGACTTTTTTCTTGGAATTCAGGTGAAACAGATGAAAGATGGGTTCTTCCTCAATCAATCAAAATATGTCATGACATTTTAGAATGATTTGAAATGAAGGATTGCAAGCCAACAAAGACACCTATACCTAGAAATCATAATCTTTGTCCTGACTCCAAGGGGGGATACTGATCAACATCAGTATAGGGCAATTATTGGATCTCTGATGTATCTCACAGTAAGTAGACCTGAAATTATATGTGCAACCTACATTTGTGCAAGATAGCAGGCTGCTCCAAAGGTGTCTCACCTAGTTACTGCCAAGAGAACCCTAAGATATCTCAAAGGAGCTCCCTAGTTGGGTCTCTGGTACCTTAGGAATCAAGACTTTAATATCTACGGCTACACTGATAGTGACTATGGTGGCTGCAACGTCAACAAGAAATCAACATCAGGAGGATGTCAATTTCTTGGTGGAAGGATAATCTCCTGCAATGCACGAAGCAATCTTGTGTTTCAACATCAACTGCTGAGGCTGAATACATTGATGCTGCTAGTTGCTATGCTCAGCTGCTGCGAATTCAAATCATATATTGGATTATGGCTTCAATTTTATGGAGACTCCTATTCATATTGACAATAAGAGTGTCATCTCCATTATAAAAAATCCAGTCAAGCACTCAAAGATAAAGCACATTGACATCAGGTATCATTTTATCAAAGATATTCATGAGAAAAATCTGATCAAATTAGTCAAAGTTGACTCAAAAGAACAATATGCTGATTTGTTCATAAAGGCATTTGATGAACAAAGATTTAAATATCTGATTACAGCTATTGGGATGATAAACATTGACAAACTTGTCTCAAATGAAAACCTTTTAATATGTGTTCTGTCTATGTCAACCAATCTAAGCCCTGTTACAAAAAGTCTTTTCTCTTAAGTATGAGTTCTTCCGAAAAGAAACTTTCCCTCGGAAGATATCTTTGTTTATCTTCCGAAGGCAACTTTTCTAACACTTGTAGTATCTTCGGAAAAGTTTTAAACTTCGGAAGAACATTAAAAGAGCTATGAAATCCATTTTTGGAGTGATAAAACTTTTATTCGGAAGACCTTCTTACTCTCGGAAGTGAGAATGTCTTACCTATGGATGTAAGTTTGACTTCGGAAGATATTACACTCGGAAGACACATACTCTCAGAAGAAAACTTTACTGTGTATCATAAATCTTTGGGCCCCACTCTGTAAAAGGTAAAGATCTTCTTAATGATGTTGTAATATTTAAATGACTTATCCTTACCGCCCCTTTCACATCATACCCCAAACTGTCAGATCACTTTATCCATCTGCCATTTTACCACATTTAAATACTTCCGACCTCTCTTATTAATCCTTTTACCTAGTTGCAAGCCCTAACTGTTCTTCATCTTCACAGTCACTCTCTCAAACTTATCACTCCTCTTCCGTCTCTATCAACAATGGCTCTAAACCTTCAGCACAACCAAGTCGCGATCCTTGACTCCTCAGGGATGCCGACTTCTCTGAAATCATCAAGTTTCTGATTCAGTCCACCTATTACACAGCTCTCACCGTTAACCCCACCGTTTACTCCAACCAAATGGATGAGTTTTGGGCTAATGGATAGATTGACACCCTGAACTGAGTTAGGGTTATTAGGACAAGAATCTGTGGCCAAGAATTGATCATTTCTAAACAAACCATCAGGAAGCACTTAGAGCTTCATGATGAGGGTTCTCCTACAGAATTCCCTAAATCTGATTTGGAGGACACGTATACCCAAATGGGATATGGTGGTGATGTGAACAGATCAACGGTCTACAAGTTCAACTTCTCCTATGATTAGAAGTTCCTGCTTCACATCGTTCTTCACTGTCTATCTAACAAATCAAGGGGATGGGATCAAATTCCCTATGACCTAGATGACTAGTTTATTGGTTGGTAAAAGGCCTTCGGTTTAACTATTCCAGGTTTGTACTGAATAACCTTAGGGGAAATCTTCAAAGGGAAACATTCTACATGTATCCCAGGTTCATTCAGTATATCATCAACTGCGAGCTGGATCAAGAGAAGCTTGTCTGTACAGCTACTTTCTATCCCTTCCATGAGGCCGGCCATCTTCAAAGTTCTAAAGAGGGTGTCCATCAACTTCACCCGAAGATATACTACACTCCTTCCAGGTATGATCGAGGCAATGGCTCCTGGTGACATCCCTATAAACCCCACAGGTGATGAACCCACACCAGCACCACCCACATCACTGACAACTTTACATCCTCATCCCATCAAACATAAATACCAGAGACGTCCCAAGCAAACCCTTATTCAATCTTCTCTGATTGAACAAGCACCTCCTATTCAATCCAAAAAGACTAGAGTGAAAGAATAGGCTGCCACTCAGTCTGAGGTCCAACCATCCTTCACCATTGACCTCAATATGGGTATTGAGTCTACTTAGTCTCAATCCTATGAGCCCCAAACTAGAGCTGAAAGCCCTCAGGATGAGTCATAATACTCCACTGAGCAACCGATAAGGGATAGCCAAATCATAGGCTCTAACCCTCTAGATATTGATCAAGGTCCCGAGTCATTAGGCATAACTCCCATATCCTTTATTGACCTTCTTACCGGTACTGACGGGATTGAATGTTCCACCAAGGCCATGATGTTAATCTATAACACCCATTCAAGGATCAACTGAGCCTAGAGAAACCTCTGACTTCTAGCCCCCCATCAGCAAAGCCCAACTAAGGTGAGTCCCACTGATGTGGAGGGGACTCATGTATATTCAGCTGCCACTACTGAGAATGTCTCAATGACCTCTCAGGACAGTGGTAACATCTCTAAGACTAAATCAATGGCAACTTTGCCTATTGATGACTCTGAAAGAGACAACACTACGCAAAGGAAACCAGGGTGCCAAGAAACCGCAACTGGTGGTGAGGATGAACATACAAAGTATGTTATCTCACCTCCCCATGATTCTTCTAAAGAAGATGAGGGAAGTATGCAACTCATAATCAGAGACCTACTTTCTAAAGTCTCAAACCTTGAATCAAAGGTTAAGACTTTAGAAGATAGGTCTGCCACTCAGCAACTTAAGATTGAATATCTCAAGGCTTAACTAGCTGAGACACAGACTAAGAATCTATTAGGCATGTACCAATGCAAGTCTCTCTGACTTCTTCCTCCAGCTTATCAAGCTCTCAAGATGATGCTACCAATAAGGGAGAGAATGTTCAGAGTTAAACTCATATAGAGCAAAGTTTGGCTCTCACAACCCTCTCTTTAAAATACCCTGCTCAACAAGCAATTGTTTTCCTAAACCACCTCTAATCATACTTCAAGTGGACCTAAAGATGCTTACGGATCTTCACAGATTCCTAACTACATTCTTAATGATCTCTTCACTTGAACAACTAAGTCCAGACGTTGTTATGGCTTGCTTTAGAGCAGAGGAGCTTCAAAGGTTGAATGCACCTCCTACCACTGAGGAATGAGTTTGTCAACCTAAGGTCCACATTGAACCTGAGATTGATTTCGAAGGGGATATAGGGGCTGATGTCCCATCAACTGAATCAGTTATGACAGGTAGTGTAATCCCTCTAACTTTTGAAGCTGAAGACAAAGCTACAAAAGAACTCCCACTAACTTTCGAAGCTGAAGTCCAAGCTACGAAAGGACTATCTTCTTTGTCTGATGATCTAATTATCACATAGGCAATTCTTGAACTAGCCTCTGACATAAATAATGAAGACTATCTCATAACTCCTACTGCTCAAGCACCTTCATCATCACAAGCTCATATCACCACTCACCAGCTTGAATCCTCTATAACCGAGTCTCCAAAAGCTCAAGCTTCTAAATACATCAAAGGTAAAAGAAAGATTGTAACATTTCATATTTTCGTTAAATAAAGTTAGCTTCGTTATGTACTTGTAAGGGCCTTTTTGTCATTCATAAAACTACATGGGTCGTTTATGCTTGTTCTTTGTTAATTTAACTTAATAACTTAATTTATTTCATAATAAATAATAATATTATTATTATTATAATAATAATAATACTAGAAATTATAACTTTTGCTTATTATTATAAAACTTAACCTAAGTTATACTAATAAAACTAATAAAAATAGTAAAAAAATAAAATAATAATAATAATAATAATAATAGAAATAATAATTTATAAAAGTTAAATAATTATAATTAATATATTTAAAACTTAAAGTTTAACTAAGTTCAGGGGGTATTTATGCCAATTTGAAAACTTTAATTGAAAGTTTTTACATAAAATAACAAAAGTTAAAACCGCAGGGACTAAAGGTGTAAATTATTAAAAACCCAAACCTTTTTCCCCCCAACCCCGTTTTTCCAGCCAAGATTCCGGCCACCTCCGTCCGAACTCCGGCGAGGTCCAAAACGCTTGTAAATCGTATAAAATCGAACTCCAACCGCTCCTAATCGGTTCGTGGAAACGTTTCAAACACGATTATGAACTTTAATTGAGTTAAACAACGGTTGTGAACCCCAAACAATCCGAGTAACCGAAGCTTTAATCATAGAACCGTTCGAACATTAAAGCTCAATAATAATTGAATTAATTGGAACCTAAAGGATGGTTTAATCAATCCTAAACCACTACACAACATAATTTTATCTGAAATCCACGAACACCCCTCAATCGAGTATCACCATTACCACGACCTGCGACTTAATCGAACCCCACCTTCTATACAACATTATCTCAAATTGACAGAGGGCTTTCGTTTCTCATCGTATAATTGGGTTGTCATCAACCAAACCACCTTGGATCAACTCTCCTCTGTCACGGCTTAATTTTCGTATGTCCCATCGATTCTGCGTCAAAACCAGGTAATTCCACCATTATCATACTCCATTTCAGGTGTTAAACAAAAGCCCCATGAATATTCATGTTAACAAAATCGTTTTGTGCTTCAATTTGGATCCAATCGAATCTAGGGTTCATGGAATTTGGGGGTTCTTAGTAACTAATGGTTTTAATAATTAAAAACCATTTTCTTGACAGGCTTAGGCACCCAGCCTAATGGTAAATACACTCCCCCACATCCTTGAGGTCCCGGGTTCGAACCCGGGCACCCTCATTTCATTTTCAAAACCCTTTTTTTAATAAATTTAATTACAGAAAAATCTTCATAATTATAAAAAGCATTTTTGTAAACTTTAATTATTTTTAAAATCACCAAATTATTTTCTGCAATTTTTCAAAATTAAATACTTATATAATCTTTTCATAAAACAAGATAACAAAAGTCATTTTTAATTTATTTCTTATAAAATAGACTCTAAATGATAGTTTAACTTAATAAACTATTATTGGTCTATACGTTAATTTTAATTATACATTAATCATATTTATTTTAAATAATTATAGAAATTACTTACACTTTATATTTAATTTTACCAATTGTTATAAATGATTTAATTCCATTAAATTGCCTAAGTGGTATAATACTTTTCATTGAATTAAGATATAAGTGATTCCATTATTAAATTTTATTTATTTATTTATCAAAACCCCAAATTTCTATTGAAACCCTAGTTCACGTATGAATCGTTAAACTTATCTTTAAACTTAATCTTGAAATATATACGTTTAGGTATCTTGTAAAAAGGATCGTTGGAGCACCACTTAATTACTTGTTATTACCCTAAACATCAACTTACACAACATGTGAGTTTTTATGCCCCTTTTTACTTTATTTCGCACCTTTTGGGGTGAAACATGTTAACCTTATAAACTTACACTTGTAAACATCTTGAGAGCTACATCGAGACTTGTATCTTAGAGGCTCAATAAGCGGTTCAACAAGAAGGAAGAATGGGAGAGGAATTGGAGCATAATCTTCTAGCTCAACTGGAAACAAAACCCAATGGGTTGATGTATTTCGCGAATCGAATTTGGGTTCCGAATCGTGATAATATTCGTACCTTTATCATGAACGAAGCTCATCAAACTCGTTATTCTATTCATCCTGGCTCTGATAAGATGTATATGGACCTGCATGGTCAATATCGGTGGCCTAGAATGAAGAAATACATAGCAACTTACGTAGCTAAGTGCCTTGCGGTACGAAGGTTAAAGCCGAACATCAACGACCAAGTGGATTACTTGAACAACCCGAGATTCCTATGTGGAAATGGGAACACATATCCATGGACTTCATAATCAAACTACCTCGTACCTCTCGTGGTCATGATAGCATATGGGTTATCGTTGACCGATTGACCAAGTCGGCACATTTCATACCCATACATGACACTTACAAAACATCAAGGTTGGCTCGTATATACATTGATAAAATTTTGTCAGTCATCATGGTGTACCTTTGCACATCATATCCGACCGAGACGCTCGTTTACTTCGCACTTTTGGTCGTCTATGCAAGAACTGTTGGGTACTCAACTGGATCTAAGCACGGCTCACCATCCTCAAACGGACGGTCAAACCGAGCGAACCATCAAAACCTTGTAGGATTTGCTACGTCTTTGTGTTCTTGACTTTGGTGGTGACTGGGATACGAATTTACCGCTCGCGGAATTTTCGTATAATAACAGTTACCACTCAAGTATCAAGATGGCACCTTTCGAAGCGCTTTATGGTCGTAAATCTCGTTCTTCGATTTGCTGGACCAACATTGGTGAAAACTTCATCACTGATCCTGAACTTATACAAGTAACGACCGATAAAGTCTCCATAATTCGCAAGAACCTTGAAGTGGCGAGAAGTCGACAAAAGAGCTATGTCGATAAGCGACGTAAGCCATTGGCATTCCAAGTTGGAGATATGGTTCTTCTTAAGGTCTCACCATGGAAGGGCATTGTTCGTTTTGGAAAGAAGGGAAAACTAGCTCCAAGATTTATAGGACATTTCAAGATTCTAAAAAGGATCGGGAAAGTGGCTTACAAACTGGAACTACCTTCCGACCTCAGTGGAGTTCATCCTGTTTTTCATGTCTCTAATTTGAGGAAGTGTTTGGCTGATGAAAGTCTGCATGTCCCCTTGGATGACATCCAGATCGACGAGTTATTACACTTTGTTGAGAAACCCGTTGAAGTCATGGATCGCATTATAAAGAAGACTAGAACCACAACTACCCCAATCGTTAAGGTTTGCTGGGAGAATAAGCGTGAAGCTGAGTTTACTTGGGAGCGTGAGGAACATATGAAGAAGAAATACCCACATTTGTTCGTTTAAGTTTCATGCTTAATTTCGGAATGAAATTCTTAAAAGTTGGGGAGACTGTAACCTTTCGTATTTTCGTTAAATAAAAGTTAGCTTCGTTATGTACTTGTAAGGGCCTTTTGTCATTCATGAAACTACGTGAGTCGTTTATGCTTGTTCTTTGTAATCTTTGATGTAATTTGGTGATTTTTATGGGTGTCAAGTAACTTGCTTGGTAACTCATATTTAGTGAATGAAAATAAAATTTTGTGTTGGTCGTTCAAAAAAAACTATCATTTAGAGTCTATTTTATAAGAAATAAACTAAAATGACTTTTGTAGTTTCATAGATCTATGGGCCTAACAAGCCTATTTGGTGCTAAAGCCGATGTTATTACCGCTCCTGATGACGTATGCTTGTTCATCATGGGAACCAAGTACACTTAGCTAATCGTTATAAAGTTGTAATCTTATTTTTGGTCAAGGTTTGATTGTAGCTATATGTGTACTATAAACTTGCATAATTCATAACCATTGACATGAATTGCTACTTGTAAATCTTTTGATATATTTATATATACTTAACCCATGGAAACTCATCAACTTTCATAGTTTACATTTTATTTTTAACATGTTTCAGGAAATGCTCAATTTTGATGCCATCTCTTGAAGTGTGCTCACATCTAGGATTTGGACCTAGATAAATGAATAAATTGTCTTGGAATATATTTCTTATGTTATGTTTATTTCTTGTTTGGGACTTATGGTTGTAATTTGCATTTTAGAACTTATGGTAATAATATTTTTATTAAATGGTAGCGTTATGTGGCTGTGAACAATTTTAACCCTCACATCTCGACGATTCCGCCGTTAAGGTTGGGGTGTGACAAAGATGACGGCGGAATAACTGTTAGAGGAGGAAAGGTAGACTCCCCACTAGAAAGCTACTAGCTGTAAGTAGCAAAGCAGTTGTGGCAGCCCAGGACACTATCAACAACATAAAGAGAGTGGAGATTATTGACAATCTTGTTAATCTGGGTATAGCAAATGAAGATGTGTTCCTCTTAACACTTGAGGATATGGTAGAGTTAGAAAAGGCAACCCTGCTGTAAAAAGAATAAGAAGCAGAAAGGTTGGCCTTAGAAGATGAGGAAAAGTGGAAGAAAGAGGAAGCTGAGTAGCAGCTGAGAGGAGAAAGGGTAGCCTTCTTAAGTTCTAGGGGCTACTCCTTTAAAGAACTAGCTCCTCATGATAATGACATGACCTTGTAACTTTTCAACAAAGAACAAGATCAAATGGACATGGAGAGGAGAAAGGTTGCTAGGGAAAAGCTCAGAGCAAAGAAGAAGAAGAAGGAAGAAGAAGCCCAACTTGACATGGCCAAAAGATGGGAGAGAGCATGGATGAAAGCATATCTTAGAGCCCATGGCTTCTCTGGCAGACAAGTTGGTCCCATGTCTGATAAGACCCTGTAGCGACATGTCAGTGACATCAAAACTAACATTCGCTCAGGAAGAATGAAGGAGGTTTACCCAGGTTCTCAGAGGATAACACCCAAACCTACACCTCAACCTCAACCCCAAACTAAACCTGAGCCAACAATCTTTCCTTTCCCAATTAAAACCAAACCAACCACTAAACCCTACACTCCTGAACCAATACCATCAGATAATACCCTCATCGCCCATTGCTTCACAACAGCCACCCCCACTATCCATCCTAAAACGTAAAACACTTCTCAGAACTCAACCCTCCTCTACCTAAAAATTAACCACCCACTTATCATCCAAGCTATCCTCTGAGTCAAGTAAACCTTTAACCTTAGAGGAATTCAAGGAAATCAAGAAAAAACTCATCAATTGTACTACTTTGAGCGAAATTTCTTGTGAAGAGGAATCCATCAAGTTAACATTTGTTGATGGATCCTCCAGTTCCCTCACAAGAAAGAAATTTCTTGATATGCCTAGGGGTACCCTGAACCAGGCACTTCAGCTCTTAGCAGCCAACTCTGATTCACTTAATGAAGAGGAGAAGATGCTAAGGAGAAGACTAGTAATTCTCTTGGACACCAGGAAGGGGAACAAGTTGTCAAATCAACCCCTCATTCCTAGGAAGAAAATTATCCAATAGAGATTTTAGTACTCTTCTCATAACTTTGTTGCGGAAAGAGAGAATGGCGAAGTCAACAGACTTAACACTCCATCTCTACTTTACTCAAGCAGATTTGATATCGCTAAATTGGCAGAGAAGCCATTCTCTAACACCTCCAACTCCCAGGCTGCTGCTCACATCCAAAATCATCTGAGCAGCCTTCACCTCGCTGAGTTAACTACAAGAGCAAGGATTGAAGAAGAGTTGAAGATGAGAGAGCAGGTTGAAAAGGAAGGAACAATCAAAGGAAAGACTTTCCTTCAAATGATTAAAGGTCCTAACTTGGAACCTATAGTTAGATGGGAGTATGACTACAAATCCTGTCAACTATCTCTCTTCTGAGGGCCACAACAAAGGGTACACATGATCCAAAGTAACAAACTAGACTTATTATCAACAAAGGATCTATACCAACTGCTCAGCACCACTTCTGGAAAAAACAAGGAGACAGACAAATATTTGCTCTTCTTGGTGCTGAGAGTTTTGAGAAGTAGAAGACAATGAGGTTTTGGTCGCATCAGCCTAGGGGAGTTTGTTAGGATATATGAGGCTGGTGCAACCAAAACTACACTTAGAATAATTTTGGTGCAACTGTGAAGGACTTCCTAAGACAAAAGCTGCACTTCTGAAGATTAAAGATAAAAGAACTTTTAAAAAGGAATCATGTTTTCTGAAGAGATAGTCATCTCTCTTCCGAAGTATCAACACTTAAGAAGATTTCAATACAATGACTTCCGAAGCATAAAGTCTTGAATACTATCACAAGTCTCGGAAGAAGTAAACTCTTCCAAAGTATAAATGGCTTCGGAAAAACTTGTTCTTCTGAAGCCATTTAACCTTCGGAAGAACTTATTTGAATAAGTGGATATTAGTATGGTCCCTCTAGCAAGCCACTGCAACCTCTGAGATACTGCATGGCATTTTCTCACGCCCATGTAATTGACCATACTTTAGTTCACTGTTCATTCCATATTAGTTAGTACAGTTACTAACTTTAGTTGGTAAACAAAAAGGTAAGTCATGGACATGTCATGACTACCTTATCTAGGATAGTATTTTATTCTAAAAACCTTACTACTAACAATGTAGTATTTGTTTAGTAAGTAAGTTTCAAGCTGGTTATCTTTTGTATAGCCGGTTGTAGATAGTAGTATATATAGTTCTCATTGTAAGCTCATAAGAGCATGCTTGTAAGAGTCCTGTAAACTTTGAGTTGAGAATTAATATATACAAGTATCTTGAAAACCATTTCTTATGTCTTGTTTGCTTAGTATATTATTATAAACTCTTAGAGGATTCTGCTTCATCATTTGAGAGCAACTTAGTGAGTTTAAGAGAGAACACTTGTGTTGAGTGACTTGTATCGATCCTGCAGTATTTTTGCCCTATACTTTAGGTTGCCCGGATATAAAATCCATAGAAATGTTGGTGAAAATGGATTGTTGAATAGGTAGAGGGTTAAGTAACCCAGGAGTGGCAATTATTTCATATTGACCCGTTGACAAGTTGCACATTCTTTTACAGCTCGATATACAGACTTAAAACACCCTTTCAATAGAACAATTCCTTCAGTTTAGCCAAGGTAGGGTTGAAGCCGGAATGACCACCGACTGCTGAGGAACGAAACCAGTGAATGATATCAGTTTGTAAAGCAACATCGGCACCAAATAAATTTTGCCTTTCCTTATTAAGACTTTGTCATTCCACTATCTATTTTCACTACTTGATCTTATTACAATTTGAACATCAAGGTAGATAGTTAAGGATCAGAAGACCAAAAGAGTTGACTCCGATCCCACAAGGTTGGGTTAATGGAACTAAGAGCCACAGTAAATAAAGCCATGCACGGTACCCTGGAAAGAGCATCTACAACCTTGTTTTCCACACCTTGTTTATAAGTAATCTCATAGTCATATCCCAACAATCTGGATAGCCAAGTTTGTTGTAAAGGAGTGATAATATTTTACCCCAGCAAATATTTCAAACTATGTTCATCAGTTTTGATCATAAAGTGTTTAAGAATTAAGTAGTGATGCCAAGTCTTGATAGCTAATAAGATAGCCAACAACTCCTTTTCATATACGGATAAAGCATGTTGTTTGATGGACAAGGCTTTACTAATAAAGGCAATAGGATGTCCTTCCTGCATCAACACAGCCCCTAATCCCTTAGAAGAAGCATCAGTCTCCATAACAAAGGTTTTAGTAAAATTAGGCAATGATAGAACAGGAGAAGAACATAAAGCAGCCTTTTGAGATTCAAAAGCTTCTTAAGTGGAATTAAAACCACAAGAAGGCATCTTTTTTTAGAAGATCAGTTAATGGTTTAGCTAATGACCCAAAACCTTTGATGAAACGTCTGTAGTACCCTACAAACCCAAGGAACCCCCGTAATTGTTTGACTGTACAGGGAATAGGCCAATTTTGGATGGCTGAAATTTTATAAGGATCTGTTAAAACACCCATGCCAGTAATGATATGGCCTAGGTATTCAACTCTCCCCCCCCCCAATATGCATTTGGACTGTTTTGCTTTAAGTTGATTCTTCCGCATGAGAGATAACACCTCTGTTACATCTATCAAATGTTGATCCCACGAAGAGCTATATACCAGAATATCATCAAAGAAGATCAAGGTAGTTCTTCTCAAAACAGGTTTAAAGATTGAGTTCACCAGGGCTTGAAAAGTAGTTGGGGCATTAGTGAGGCCAAAGGGTAAAACAAGGAACTCAAAGTGACCCTGATGAGTTTTAAAGGTTGTTTCATGTACATCATCTTCATGCATTCTAATTTGATGATAGGCGGATCTTAAGTCCAACTTAGAGAACACAACCCCTCATAATTCATCAAGTAACTCCTCAATAAGAGCAATGGGGAAACTATCTTTAATTGTAGTATCGTTTAGCCTGCGGTAATCCATACACATTTGGAAAGAACCATCTTTCTTTTTTACCAAGACCACTGGGGCTGCAAAGGAACTGGTGCTATTTCGTATCACTCCCGAATCCAGCAACTCGCAAGTCATTTGCTCGATCACATTCTTCTGAGCACTTGGATACCGATAAGGTTTAAGACTGAGATTTATAGATGTATCTTTGAGCTTGATTCTATAATCACACTCTCTCTTAAGAGGTAATCCTGAAGGGAGATCAAATATGTCACTATATTCTGATAATAATTGTTTCATTTGGGCATTGTGTGGAGTAGAAATGATAACTGGAGTATGCTGGAATCTATTTTCATCCTGTAAACTGAATAGATGAGCCTGTAAGATTTGAGAGGAAGCCTGCAAATAAGTTGATAACTTCTCCATTATGCAAAAATGAACTCCTTGGTTAGCAATACCTTTGAGTTTAATTGGATGATTGTTAACCGAAAACTTCATAGTCAAAGACTTGAAGTTCCAAATGATATCATTTATGGTGCCCAGCATAATGTCATAACTTTAGGGGAATAACCAACATGTCTGCCTTAAACCAACGACCCTGCATTGCCCATTGAAAATGATTGCACAAGTGAATGCATGACAGTTTATTGCCATCAACAATAGTAATAGGACTATCCCTAATTGGTTGTAATTGACAATTAAGCTTTGTTACTAATGATTGATTCATAAAATTATGGGTTGACCCACTATCAACCAAGATCTGCAACTGTTTTGTACCCAGGGCTCCCACTAATTTCATTGTAGAATAGGAAGGAATACCTGTGAGAGCATGTAGAGAAATATGAGGATCATGAACTTCCTGTACTATCTCCATATTGTCAGCAACTTCTTCCACTCCATTACCTTCTCCTATGTCATCAGTAACTTCAACTATAAATAGTTGCTTCAAATTTGGACGTTTGTGACCAGGAGTGTATTTTTCGAAGCATCAAAAACATTCCCCCCAAGCTCTCTTCTCCTCAAATTCCTTAGTGAGACGTTTAGTTGATTTGAATGAATTGATAAGATTAGATTTAGTTAGGGGAGTAGGTAACAAAGGTATTTTAAAACTAACTCCAATTGTTTGATTATTAAATGACTTTGGAGGATATTTATATGGTGATTTACCATTAAGAATCATCATATTGGCTTGGTTCTGTTATCTTGCCAAAGAATGTGCTTCTCTAAGTAACTTTGGTTTGAACAGCCTTACATAACACTTGATGTCCGCCTTTAAACCTTCATGAATAGACTCACGACATACTCTTCTGGAATATCCACCTTATTCAACAGCAAATCAAACTTATCACAATAGTCTTCTAATTCATCTACTTGATTGAGTGCCTTGAGTGCACCCATCGCATCTTCAACCAATGTTGAAGCGAAACGAACTTGAATAGATCGCATGTACTCACTCCAAGTAGTGGTGTACAAATCGGGTTTTTTCTAAAACCATTTTGGTCAACCATGGTCAAAATCGGTTTGGCCTCAAACCGATTTGGGTTCTAAACCGGTTTGGACTTAAAAAAACCCTAACCTATAAAATCGGTTTGGGTTGGTTTGAAAACCGGTTTGGGCCCAAACCGGTTAGGTTTTTTTTTCTTTAAGCGTTATAAATTAAATAAAAAATTAATTGTAAAAATTAAATAAACTTTTAAGATGAATGCTACATATTAATTGTATAAATTAAATAAACCTATAAGAAGCATTTACATATTTTTATTTGTAAAAATTAAAACATATAAAATTAAAAACATTACATAATTGTTTTAAAAAACAAAATAAACAATTTCAAATTAAGTACACAATTTAAAATCAAAGTGAAATATATAATACATAAAACATAAAAACAATTCAAACGACATAAAATTTTAAATAATTGTTTAAAAACCGGTTTGGGAACTAGTTTGTAACCGGTTTGAAAACCGGTTTGGAACCGGTTTAAAACCGGACCGGGTTAGAAACCGGTTTGAAAGAGTAAACCTACAAATCGAACCTAAACCGTCGGGTTAGGCTGGTTTGGAACCGATTTGGGCCCTAAACCGGTTTTGGGTTTTTTCCCGAACAAGTTGCCAAACCGGTTTTTTTGAACACATTTTACTCCAAGGAATTTCAGTTACTAAAGTGCATCGAGACTTCACAAAATTTTTATGCCATTGCACAGCTTTGCCTTCTACATGCACCGCCATATAACGCACCTTGAGTTTCTCCGGTGTTTCATCGATAGCGAAGAAGTGCTCGCATCTCTGTATCCAGCGTTCAACTTTGCTTCCATCGAATTTCGGAAATTCTACTCTAGAAAACCGATTATTGATACGATTAAGTCTCGTTTCATCATCTTCTCGATGATTATTGCCATTTGCAATCGAAACACCTTCTCGATTGATGTTATTGCTTGTACTCACCGATTGTAGACTCTTGATTACTTCACTAAACTGAGATTTCAACGATGACATCTCTGCAATCAAGTGATTCTTCATACTCGTCATCTCGATCATCTACTTCTTTAAAGTTGATTTGATTGCCTCCAATTCAGAACGATTCTTCTCAGCTGGATTCCAATCGAAGCAATGACGCCTCATGCTCCTCGATTGACTTCTCGATCTCTTGATTTCTTGTCGACATAATGAAATTGATAATGAATGATGTATGGATTCATAGTTCCGATGAGGATCGGAGAGCTCTGATACCACTGTTAGGATAGAAACTAGGAAGAAGAAGGATTGAAACAACAAGCTAACCCCAATCGATTAGATCGATCCCCTTTTATTAGGTCGGTAAGTTCGTTACAACTATTAGAGTACAAGTACAACGAGAACCTCACAGATTATCAATAATACAATACTAGCCCCTCCCTTTAGTAACTAACCACACAACTAACTTCGGCCTAACACTTAAGGTTATTTTTAACTATTAAAAGGCTATACATTATCAAAAGACAGTCTCTTGATGATCATTAAAAGGCCACCAAAAACCACTAAGTTGTGAAGCCTGGTAGTGTTGAAACCCAAAGCTTAAAAAGCCTATTATAGATCGATTGTAGTTTGTGGAGTAAATTGCACAAAAAAATATCTTCAGAAATAGTTTACTTATTAATATTTATATTTACTAATTGCACAGGGTAACCTTTACATATATAGTTTGTTTCATCGTTGGTACCTTAGTCTAAATAATATTAGTTTTATTGTTAAGTTAGGTAACTTTGATATCAAATAAGGTAGATATGTAAGAAATCATTATGGTAACATGTATAATCCAAAAACAAATTGACATGTTAGGAAGATACGATCAATAAAATCTTGATTTCGATGAGTAAAACCTCAAAAATTTATATATATTTTTAATTAAAACTTGACATTGATTATGATATGATGGATTAAGATATGATGATATTCTTGACCGTGTCAGAGAATTCTTCATGCAATTTCAAGACTGTTTTGATATGCTAAGCACAATTACTCTCTAAGGAACATCCATGAGAACATGAAACAATCTTTGAAGGGTAAAGTGTATAAATATGTTATGAAAACTTGTAACATGTATCACAGTAAATAGTTTAAAAACAATATGGATGAGCTGAAAAGACTATAATATTAGATTGCATTAGATAGTATATAATGAGAAGAATTGTTTTTGTGTTTTATATGATTGATAGAAGTGTCGATCCACTTTTACCCATTACAACCAAACTATTTGATTAAAAAGGATGCTACAAAGTACATTGTGTCCCAAAATGAAGAGAACGTCACCAAGTTGTTGGTTTTTCTATGGGTTTTCTAGTGATCAATGCGTGGTGTATGTTATCAAAAAACTCGGGCATGTAAGGGAAGAGCAATTACCGTGTTTAAATGCAAGCATGCAGCGGCAACGGACATGACAAGACATGATCAACAAGTTACACTACCACAAACTTGGATACTATACGTTTATAGGTTCGAGATATGGAAGAAAGTTTACAGTTTCAAGATTTATCTCTTTATCCCATTAATGATAAATCTATGTGATCCAAATCCTAAGTCCAACAAAGATCACACCCATCCCATATATGTTGGGAGGCCTAAAAAAGGAAGTTTGAATAGAAATTGAAAGATATGAAAAAATTGAAGATTGTCAAAGAAAAACATAACTATCACTTGTAGTGAGTGTGGTCACAAGGGGTATAATTGCAGAATCTGTAGGGAATAAGGATAAGTTTAATTTAAATGGTTAAGTGTTTTTAATTATCTCCATTTCACTTAGAAAAAAATAGTTTTTTTTCTAAATCTAGCTATGAAACTTTTCACATGTTATTTCCTATATCTATCCTTATCTCTAGGGCCTATTTATTTTTAAAAAAATATTTATTTTTCTTCCGCTCACTTCCACTTATAAAAATTATTTAAAAAATAATAAATTAGTATCGAGTCCTTATATTTAGGGGATGATGTTGGCTTCCTCTAAATATAATAGGGATGAGTGAGATGGAAAATTGAATGGAGTGAATGATTGGATAATTTTTTTTTTAAAATTCAAAGGACGGAGACGGGGATAAGAATGACAAGAAGGGCTCTAATTCTCTGTTTTACTCCTAATTCTTGTTAAAGTGATTTCATTAGATTTAATTCAATTCAATTCTGGGCTCGGTTTGCTTATTTCTTCGGTTCTTGTGAATATATCCCATCTAACGTAGAGTGGAAGCAAGATTAAAAGAAAGCATAATCTTAAAAGATTTAATGATTAAGCCATTACTGATAAATGCGTATATACTAAATATTGTTAGAATATAATTGAAATATTTATATATTATTTGTTGGCGGGTCCATCTTTTTTTATACAACCATAGTGAAATGTCTAAATTGATTCAGATTTAAGTTAAAAACTGAAATTTGTTGAGCTTTGGTGCATAAACTTCCCAATACCACTTACAATCAACGTCGTTAGTATTAGGGACACAGATAACAATAACCAGTTCTGACTACAGCGCAGCGCTGTACCCTTTGAGCATTGCTTAACATCACAATGAATGTTTGTTGATGATAATAAAAGATGTTGGTTCACTAGGACTAGGAGGTGGTGGTGAAATGTATCAACTTTGACTTGGTTAGTGGAAGGGTTAACATCCTTACATATATTGAATTGAATATATGAAAAATCAACAACAACACACACGTTTGAACAATTATTTTGCAGCCCTTATAAACCATTAGCAAGGAAGAACCAATTACTACGTAATTGCATTCAAGGAAAGTAGATAAAAACAGAACTTGCAGTAATTTTACTGATTACATGAAATTGGTCAGCATCTAAAACTAAAATCCAAGATTCGTTCTAAGGGATGCTCCTTTCCTAGAAGCCGCTCTTCTAGTGCTCCTTCCTCGACTCCTTTCCTCATACTGCGTGTCTGCCTACATAATTTAACACCCACAAACAACATTGTTAGATTATGACATCAAGATTTTTAACTAAAAAAAAAAAAAAAAGATTTTGAGTACCAACCCCCATGCAAAATCCTTGGAAATCAACTTCAACCTTAGTGTTTGACATCTCCGAGGAGCCTCGTTTGTGGGAACTGGAGCTTTCACCACAACTTGAAAACAAAGACGAATAAGAAGCTGAACTTCCTGTTTGAGAAGATGAACTAAGTGATTCAATGTCACTTTGAAACATTTCCTCAAACAGATCCTTAAGTTCTTCAAAAGACTCACCCCCATTCTCCTGTTAAAACCACAATCTTAAGATTTTGCAAAATTTCCAATCAAGAATTGATAAAAGCATGTTCTTTTCATGTCGGTTAGTTGCATATCGATCGGGCGTCCCAGAAGAATCTAGTTTCAGCCAATGTAGATGGACAACAAAATATTCATTTGATTTGAGTTGACATCAGGGTTGGGCCTACAGGGCTATAGTGGCTAAAAGGCATATACTACCCACTTGCAATGAAAGTAAAGAACTACCTACAATAACATTAAGCAAGCAACCAATCAACAAGTTGGGAGTTCTGTGCCACTTAAATTCAATCGCATCTTACATCACATATAAAGTTTAGACAACTAACTAGGGACCAGTCCTCATGAAGAGATTTTTACTAAAGTCTTAACCGTATACACAAGAAGTTGCGCGTTACTACAAATTTTGCATCCCTAAAGTCATGGGAACCTCACCATTGGTTGTGCTTATGTAAAAGTTCAATTGTAGTTTATGGTACCAAAATGTAACAAACTTTTCCTTTTCGATATTATACTTAATGAACTACCTGAAAGTGACATGGCAACCGTTTTGAGCGGTTGCAGGTGGTCAGTTGCATCAAATGGTAACCAAAAAAAGTATGTTACATCAAATGCTTGAAAAAACAGTTCAATTATACGGAATGAAAAAATATATAATATATATTTTTATATGTTCGTGTGATAAACTCCCTAGATCCTAAACCTAATGACTATCCTTCATGATCGGAAAAAATAACAACAAGTAACAGATGCAGGACACACATGATGCTTTTCCAGTGGAAATTGTGGAAATTGAAATCTTAACAGATAAAGCATTGATGCTTTGAGAAGTACAAATTTTAAACACTAGCCATGTGTGTATATGAGAAACCCATATGTATAAAATAAACAAAGTTGTGAATAAGAAACTTACTGTGGGCTTGTTTTGACTCATCATTTCTGCCATTTCACTCAAGAAATCAGCCATCCCCTGATTCAAATTTCATCCACCATCAAAGTTTAATAAACTGCATTCTTTAAATCCAATTTCAAGATAAATAAGTAACTAACATAACTTTAAAGGGATGTTTCTTGAATTAACTTCAAAGAGAAAAATGTTATTTGCTTGTCTTGAAATCAAATCATGATTCTTTTCATTAACTTTTAAAAGGTGGTTCATCTACAATTAGGATTCCTTTGAATCAGGGAACTTACATTTTCGTCATCATCACTGTCATAAACTCCTACATCGTACAGAAATCTTTTGTTGGCATTTGAAAGCACTATGAAACAGAGGATTGCAAGCAAGTCAATCTAGAACTCATTAACCCATCAAGAAAAGAATCAATCTTTTTAACCACAAAGATCTATAAACAGTAGCCACTACAAGTACATTCAATATAACACCTTTTCACACATTTATTTATGAAATTAAACAAATGAATCACCAGAATAAGCTTCTTGTATCGCCTGAAACTTCTTCTTTGCCTCTTCCACGAGCTTGGAGTTACCGAGGCCGAACAACGATCTGGGTGCCATCGCTAAACCCACAAAGAAGAAATTAATCACATAACGATCAAAGAAACAACTCCATTCAGAAGGTGGGCAAATGTTAAGATGGATCAATAGTGAATAGTGATTTATGATTACCAGTGCAAGCTTCTTGTAAGCATTCTTGAGCTCTGCTTCAGTGCATCCCTTTTCCAACCCCAAAACTTCATAAAAATCGTTGCTTTTTACTCCATTTACACCCATTTTCAAATCCAATTAGTAAAAAGTACTAAAACCACTCAAAAACTATAATAAAACTATCAAATGAAACGATTGTTTTAGTCGACGAATTGTGAATGAAAACCCGAATCTTGAAATGGGTTTCTTAAAACAGAGGAAATTGCAAATACTAAATGGCGCCAGACATGTTGAAGGAGTAAAACACGGCAAAAATGAAAAAAAAAATTATATATATGTGGAGATAAAGGGCAGAGGACATTAGCGAACCCACCACCCATGATAAATACGCTGAATGCCGCAAGAACAGTCGAGAAAGAAAATTATAAATTATCATTTACAAATAAATAAATATATGTTTTGTTTTGTTTAGTTTAGTTGCAGTAGAGTGTACAAATTAAAGTCGACATCAATTGTGATGAGGACCGTTGGATTGGAGTGGATGGACGGTGTGCGTTGAAAGGAATCGGTGGTGTTTAGATATTTTGCGGGAGGGGTGGGTCCCCCTCATCTCCAGAAACTTCGTTTCATTTGCCCATTTCAGAAAGGGATTGACATAAAATGCTGTAATTCCTATGTTGATAGAGACTCGTTTGTTAAGGGTTTCTATTAAACGTAGGGAGAAGGGGGCACCCTTGGCAACTCATTCGGATAGGCGGGTATACGTTCGAGTACACCGCCGTCACCCCATTCGGTACCCGGTGGGCAGTTGGATTCGTGTGGTAATTGCCGATGCATGCCCGAGAAGAAGACAACTTTATAGTCGTTAAAAGTGACCGTTGGGTTAAAAAATTAACCCTATAAATATTCATACACATACACACTATACTATTATCTACACAAACACATATATATTACATCACCGGTCCAATGTGGCATCATTGGTACCTAAATTTTTTTAACCCTATAAATATTCACACGCATACACACTATTATCTACACAACACACATATATCTACTCAAAACAACGCGTGGCGATAAGAGACCAGCGGATGAAACGGAACCTAAAAACGTTTATGCAGCCGAGAAATATAATTGGACTTGTGATTTTTAGTTTTTATATTTTTAGGATTTTTTATTGTATTTGTATTTTTTATTATTTGAATTATTATAATTTTTATTTTTTAATAAAAGTTAAAAATCTTTGAAATTATTTTAATATTAAGGTTAAAGTTACAGGGTAGTTCAAGATTGTATTTCCAGCCTTTTGGGTGTTTTAGGGTAGTTCAGGGTACTAGTGACTTGTCAGTGTGTGATTGGTGGATTTCAGGGTAGTCCATGGTAGTTCAGGGCTGCGCCCCCTCCTCCCTTACCCTTTTCCGACTAAGGGTAGGAGTGGTGTTTAAGGGTAATTATCACTTATTGATGTTGGTTTAGAAATTTCTTTAGTATTCTTAATCAGTCTTTATTTTTCAGTAAGGAGATACATGAGTCGTGCCAGAGTCCATTTAGATCATCAGGTGCTACTTCAAATATGACAATTATCTTGCCATTGAGATTCGCTCTTCTTGGTTTACACTTAGTGAAATCGTTTGCATTTCCAACCGACCACAGAAAGAGCAAAAGTTGACAAGAAAAAATATGGGACGAACTTTTAGTGTTTTAAAAATATAACTGCGCTATAATTCAAAGACTGAGAAGATAAGGAACATAATGTATGCAAGTATTATATTGCATAATATAATAATTGAAAGATGACGGTAATGTGATATTATCAATGTACAGAATTGATCATCCCACCGGTGCAATTTCAAATAATAATATTGGATCAAAATACAGATTTAGACGTCGATATGATCTTGCAGAATATATTTCAAGTCTAACAAACTTGGACATCCGGATTCAACAACGAGTAATAAAATTTAATATTTGTTTTGTATTTTTTAATTAGTGAAAATTATTTTTTTTAAAATGCTTTTTTATGTTTTTAAATTTACAATTTAAATTGTATAAAGAAAAATATTATAATAGTAGAAGGTTCAAATGATGATTCCAAAACACTTAAAAGAATAGTTGAATGTTAAAATAAGTTGACAACTTTTAATAGGGTGATGTTAAAAGTTCAAGTGGGTTAAGAAAGATGTGATCATTCCACTAAATATATCATAATATCTTTTTACTTCACTCAAATCTAGTAGATCTTTTAGCTATTAAATCAGCCAGGTCTTCTATCAAATTTACATACAAAAGATGGTAAGTTAAACACGCAGGGGAGTAAGTTTAACATATGCCTTTTTGTAAACCATTTTGTATGTTTTAAGTAAATTGGTTTCAAGTATGGTCAGTCGTGAGTTGGAATTTTTGGAGGTTTGTTTATATAATGGATCCGTGATCGAATTAATTATCTCTTCAATTGTCGTTAATATGGTGATATCGCTAATATGGTAATATTGTAGATTGTAACTGAATTGGTTAGTAATTATTAGGTTACTTGTTTAATCTTTGAGATAATAAAGAAAGTGTACATTTTAAATTAGTTATTGGATATTCGAGTAATTGGACTTATAAAAATTAATGAAGTAATGAGTTGAATTGTTTAAATAGTTAATGAGTCTATAATAAGTTTTTCAAATTTGTTTTAGTTACTTTACAACAGGTTAAAATTTTTAACAATTTGATGTCAAAAGTTTATTGCTTGCTTGGTGTCAAAAATTCTTTAGAGTTGTACATTAGTGTAGCTGTGTAGATGTCAAAATTTATTAAGGGTCGGTCAAGATTAAATCATATATATATTAAAAGAATAAAATTTTTGTTAGATGCGAGTGACCCCGTAATCACCCCCATAGGTTCGTATGTCCGAAAGAACTTTAACCGTGTACCCTCTATCTTCTTTGCTTTTATCCTCCACAAATATTTTCACGCACCGCCTATTACCTATGCTTCCCTTTCTTCCTATCTCCTCGGTCTCTTACCTCCCTTTCTTTCACATTGACGGACATTCCTCCATTTTAGAATGACAGAGATGTGCTTGTGGTGTTTAACATTAATGAAAATGAATTATACAATCTCAATTAAAAAAATAAGTTTTAACGTGTAACATATAGTTCTTTTAAGCGTTGTTTTGAAGTTGATGAAATGTTTTGTATTTTGTAAGTTTGATACATGACATATAATATTGTCTCTATGAAATACAATTTCTTTGAATTACTTGAATTGCAAAATGGTGTTCAATTTTTTAGTATTATATTTTTAAGTTAAACAAAATGATTATATATAACTATTACACTATTTAACCCATTTGACACATGTTGCCCAAAAAGTTGATGTTGAAAGCCGAAAGGTCCTTTGGCCACTTTCATTCCGAGCCTTATTTTAAATTATATATATTATTTTATTAATGGTATACGAAATATCTACCTACTCTTGTGGTAACAAAATTAACATTTATTTATTAAAGAGAAAATTATGAATAAACATTATTCTTCAATAGCTTCACAAAAGTATCTAAGATGTATAATTTGACTTGAAGCTTATACATTGTAATATATTTATGATGACGTGAGAATATAAAGTTAGCGCGAAAGTACTTGTGTAAAATAGATATAAGCATCTAAAGATATGCTTAAAAAATAGTATTCTCAGGTTATGGTTTAGTGAAAAGAATTACAAAAATACTAGCACCACCAACATGATGAGTATGATTATGTGCTTGGTAATTAATAGAAAAAGATAAGTAAAACGTCAAATTTTCTGAAATATAAAAAGAAAGAAAAGAAAAGAAATAGAAGGGGAAAGAAGCCCACTTGAAGAACATGGGGCCCATCCAACACATGAGAGGAGATAGGTGAAGTGAAGGAGTACAAAGTTGATCTTATCAGACTTGAAGAAACCCACTTGTAAATCTAGAAAACTAAAGTGTGATGGAAAGTATGACAAAGGAAATAAAAATGAAGCAAGTGTGTCATTAAAAACATCCAAATTGGGGATGTAGCCATCCATCTAGTTGAATATTTATTGATGCGTATTGTCAACTTTTTTCATTTTTAATTTTTAATTTAATTTACATTATACGTACGCATTTAAGTACTCTCTTTAATGGTACCCTTTTGGTATGAGCTTTTTTTAATTTTCAAAGTTTTGTTGTAGCGATCCATCCGTTACGTTTTATCAAGCCTATTGATGCTTATTGCCAACCTTTAATAATAAATCAATTTTACATACATGTAGACCCACATGTACTAACTCCAATTAATAGTACCCATACTTAAAAATATTCAAAATTACTATTATTCTAATAATAACTATATTTAACATATTTTGCTTACTTTTATAACTTCAAAATTTTATATTTTTAACAAAATTCATAATATGCAATTATGTCGTGCTTATTTTTATCTTCATTTTAATATAAAAGTTATTAGAAAATGACATGCACCAAATACATTACATTCTTTATATTTATTCTATATAAAATAATATTATTGAAATTTAAAAATATAGTTGTAATGTGTTTATTTTTACCTACCTTTCGTTATAAATTTTATTCAAAAGAAAACCTGATCAATTATAATTTATTTTTAAGAGTTAATTACACAAATAGTCCCTGTGGTTTAGCGCAGTTCCCAGGTTTGAGTATTAACCTTTTTTAGTAACAAGTTGAAGTATTGTGCTTTCAATTTTGTAACGACTTTAAGTATTAAGTCTAATTTCCGTTAATTTTTTCGTTAAATTAAGGATATTTTAGTCTTTTAACTCAAAGGTACAAATTTATTATTTAACAAATTAAAAGGACGATTGTGTAAATTACTTTAAAACAAAATATTTAAACCCAACCCGCCCAACCCACCCACATCTTCCAAAGTGACGACCACCGTCACCTCCCAGTCGGCCTCCACCGCCGACCACCATCTCCGGCCACCACCGCCAGCCACCACCGCCGGCCACCACCGCCGGCCACCACCGCCAGCCACCACCGCCGGCCACCACCGTCGACCACCCCCTCCATCACCGCATCATCACCATCATCACAGCATCACCATCATCACAGCATCACCATCATCATCGCACCATCACCATCACCGTATCATCACCACCATCGCAACATCACCACATCATCATCTCCACCTCCACCTTCACACCATCATCAGCATCTCACTAAATCCCCATTCTCTTTCCCCCTGTTACTTGATTTTGTTGATTTAGTGTTGACATGCTGGTTTCTATTGTGGTGAATACGGCTTCGAAACCTCAAATTTGGGGATGGTGGTTCAGATCCGATTAGGGGATATATATGATCTGTTAGCTGATGAACAGTTTGATCTGATTTGATTATCCATTTAAGTGGATCAATATATGATCTGTTAGCTGATGAACAATTTAAAAACCCCAAATTGGGGGGACGGTGGTTCAGATCCAACGAGGGGATGGTGGCGGAGAGGGTTTAGGGGTGGGATGGGTGGGGTTGGGTGGTTTGATTTCCGAAGGTGAAGGGGAAAAAGAAGGTGGGTTTGATGGCGACAGCGGCGGTGGTAGATGGGTGTTCCGCCGGCGATGGTGGTCGAGATTGTGGTGGTGGCGGTTGCGGACGAGGAGATGGGTGGGTTGGGTTTTAACTTTTTTGTTTTTGAGTTAATTACATAAATGGTCCCTTGATATTAGTAATTACATAAATGACCCAAAAAGGGTACTTTGGTAATTTTACACTAATTTAACGAAAAAATTAACGGAAGTTAGTCTTAGTACCTAAAATCGTTACAAAATTGAACGTACAATACCTCAACCTGTTACTAAAAAAGGTTAATACCCAAACCTGGAAATTGCGCTAAATCACAGGGACTATTTGTGTAATTAACTCTATTTTTAATTATAATATACAATTCTTTGTGCCAAGTATAAATTATTATTACTTTTCTATCGTATTTTTTCTAGTTTTAGAATATAACGTTTTACAAAGTTTGAATACATAACTGTGACATTCTTTTCTTAATCTAAATTATGATACAGATTTTATTTGAAAACAACATGTGATAAATATAATATGTTTTTATGTTATGTTTTATGAAATTCTGAATATATCGTTATGACGTGCTTATTTATATTTCTATATGTGCTTCAAACTGAGTCGTTAGTGTCATCACATTTCAATTTAAATTTACCCAACCAACCTAACCAAATATGTTGTTTTATTTTTTATTTTTAGATACGTCTTTGTTTACCTTTTATAGTTTTTTTTATAAAATGTCGAATATGCCACTACAAGTCTTATATATGGTTGCAATTGTGATTATTTTTGTCAATATTATGAAACCGAGCCCATAACACCACGCGAAAATAACCCACTAGTTTAAAACAAATACTTAGAATTTTAAAGTTATTACCATTTTGTTTGGAATGCTTAATTGTTGTATAATCGAAACCCTCAAGAATTGAATCAAGAACAACTAAAGCAACGAGCAAGTTTGCAATCGAATTATGAACGACGGTTACAAAGTTGAATCAAAAGAAACTTGAAGAACTCACTATTCTCTAATCAATTACAATGACTATATACTAATTCAGTTGTTAACAAACGTTTAACAACCTAACAAACATTGTTACAATTAACACCCTCAACATAAGCAAAAGACACAAAACATCCCTAAAGTTCCTATCTGCATTTACAAGCTTCAGAAGAATTATTAATCTTCGAAAGCATCTTCGGAAGCATCCGCATTTGTTTTCCGAACATAAACTGTAACTTGAGTTGACTTCACTAACACAATCAACTCACAATCTCCACCTTGAAGTCAATCAAGTAACACTATTACCCACTCCCAAAACAGTCAAACAAAATTGAAATTTAGATCCTGATAATACTTTGGTAAAAACATTAGCTGGATTATGATCTGTATCACCATCACCGTATCATCACCACCATCGCAACATCACCACATCATCATCTCCACCTCCACCGTCACACCATCATCAGCATCTCACTAAATCCCCATTCACTTTCCCCCTGTTACTTGATTTTGTTGATTTGGTGTTGACATGCTGGTTTCTATTGTGGTGAATACGGCTTCGAAACCCCAAATTTGGGGATGGTGGTTCAGATCCGATTAGGGGATATATATGATCTGTTAGCTGATGAACAGTTTGATCTGATTTGATTATCCATTTAAGTGGATCAATATATGATCTGTTAGCTGATGAACAATTTAAAAACCCCAAATTGGGGGGACGGTGGTTCAGATCCAACGAGGGGGTGGTGGCGGAGAGGGTTTAGGGGTGGGATGGGTGGGGTTGGGTGGTTTGATTTCCGAAGGTGAAGGGGAAAAAGAAGGTGGGTTTGATGGCGACAGCGGCGGTGGTAGATGGGTGTTCCGCCGGCGATGGTGGTCGAGATTGTGGTGGTGGCGGTTGCGGACGAGGAGATGGGTGGGTTGGGTTTTAACTTTTTTGTTTTTGAGTTAATTACATAAATGGTCCCTTGATATTAGTAATTACATAAATGACCCTAAAAGGGTACTTTGGTCATTTTACACTAATTTAACGAAAAAATTAACGAAAGTTAGTCTTAGTACCTAAAATCGTTACAAAATTGAAAGTACAATACCTCAACCTGTTACTAAAAAAGGTTAATACCCAAACCTGGAAATTGCGCTAAATCACAGGGACTATTTGTGTAATTAACTCTATTTTTAATTATAATATACAATTCTTTGTGCCAAGTATAAATTATTATTACTTTTCTATCGTATTTTTTCTAGTTTTAGAATATAACGTTTTACAAAGTTTGAATACATAACTGTGACATTCTTTTCTTAATCTAAATTATGATACAGATTTTATTTGAAAACAACATGTGATAAATATAATATGTTTTTATGTTATGTTTTATGAAATTCTGAATATATCGTTATGACGTGCTTATTTATATTTCTATATATGCTTCAAACTGAGTCGTTAGTGTCATCACATTTCAATTTAAATTTACCCAACCAACCTAAACAAATATGTTGTTTTATTTTTTATTTTTAGATACGTCTTTGTTTACCTTTTATAGTTTTTTTTATAAAATGTCGAATATGCCACTACAAGTCTTATATACGGTTGCAATTGTGATTATTTTTGTCAATATTATGAAACCGAGCCCATAACACCACGCGAAAATAACCCACTAGTTTAAAACAAATACTTAGAATTTTAAAGTTATTACCATTTTGTTTGGAATGCTTAATTGTTGTATAATCGAAACCCTCAAGAATTGAATCAAGAACAACTAAAGCAACGAGCAAGTTTGCAATCGAATTATGAACGACGGTTACAAAGTTGAATCAAAAGAACTTGAAGAACTCACTATTCTCTAATCAATTACAATGACTATATACTAATTCAGTTGTTAACAAACGTTTAACAACGTAACAAACATTGTTACAATTAACACCCTCAACATAAGCAAAAGACACAAAACATCCCTAAAGTTCCTATCTGCATTTACAAGCTTCAGAAGAATTATTAATCTTCAAAAGCATCTTCGGAAGCATCCGCATTTGTTTTCCGAACATAAACTGTAACTTGAGTTGACTTCACTAACACAATCAACTCACAGTCTCCACCTTGAAGTCAATCAAGTAACACTATTACCCACTCCCAAAATAGTCAAACAAAATTGAAATTTAGATCCTGATAATACTTTGGTAAAAACATTAGCTGGGTTATGATCTGTATCAATATAAAACACATCAGCTTCTTTAGACTCTACTACTTCTCGAATAAAATGAAATTTAACCCTGATATGCTTTGTTCGTTCATGAAAAATGCTATTCCTTGACAACTGAACAACTCCCTGATTATCACAATATAACACAGCTTCACAACTCATACCCAGATCAGCAACAAACTGCATTAACCATAAAGCTTCTTTCACAGCCTCAGTCAATGCAATATACTCAGATTCAATAGTAGATAATGCAACAACTGACTGTAATCCAGCTAATCAAATTTACACACACCATAAAAGCATATCCAGTGACCGATCTACCTTTATCCAGGTCCTTGGCATAATTTTGAGTCTGCATATCCAACTATCTTTGACTCATCACAGGCATTTACTCCATAAAGCAACCCATAATCTCTGGTTCCATTAAGATATATAATTAACTATTTAACAGCTAACCAATAAGACTTCCCCGAATTAGAAATGAATCTACTCACCACACTAACACTATACCCAATATCAGGTTTTGTACACATCATTAGATACATAAGACTACCCACATTAGCATAAGGCAGCTTAGACATATAACTCAACTCTTCGTCTGTTTGAGGACTATCATGATTTGATAGTTTGAAATGTTGAGCCAAAGGTATACTAACCGGTTTACTCAAGCTCATACCATAGCTTTCTAGAACTTTGAGTAAGTAAAACCCCAGAGATACTTTTAATTGTTTATACCCTCTATCTCTGGATATCTCCACTCCAATAATCTTTCTATCCTCCCAAGTTGTTTCATTTCAAACTCATCCATTAACATCTACTTGACAACTTCTATCTCCACCTTATCTTTGCATGCAATCAGCATGTCATCAACATATAAGAGCAAGTACACATGTGACACCCCCGCAGGAAGGTGTACGAGAGCCGCAACTGGATATTGTCCGCTTTGGCCGAAGCCTCACGGGTTTAAAACGCGTCCAATTAGGGAAGGTATCTAGCCCCTTATAAAGAAGCCTTCGTTCGCCTCCCCAGCCGATGTGGGATGAGTCATAGCCCTCCCCTGTGGGAGTATTTGCAGGCATGTGTCCATCCACCCACCGAAGTGAGACCAGCGTCCTCGCTGGCACATCGGCCCGGCCCTGGCTCTGATACCAACTGTGACACCCCCCGCAGGAAGGTGTACAAGAGCCGCAACTGGATATTGTCCGCTTTGGCCGAAGCCTCACGGGTTTAAAACGCGTCCAATTGGGGAAGGTATCCAGCCCCTTATAAAGAAGCCTTCGTTCGCCTCCCCAGCCGATGTGGGATGAGTCATAGCCCTCCCCTGTAGGAGTATTTGCAGGCATGTGTCCATCCACCCACCGAAGTGAGACCAGCGTCCTCGCTGGCACATCGGCCCGGCCCTGGCTCTGATACCAACTGTGACACCCCCGTAGGAAGGTGTACGAGAGCCGCAACTGGATATTGTCCGCTTTGGCCTAAGCCTCACGGGTTTAAAACGCGTCTAATTGGGGAAGGTATCCAGCCCCTTATAAAGAAGCCTTCGTTCGCCTCCCCAGCCGATGTGGGATGAGTCATAGCCCTCCCCTGTGGGAGTATTTGCAGGGCTTCGGCCAAAGCGGACAATATCCAGTTGCGGCTCTCGTACACCTTCCTGCGGGGGGTGTCACAGTTGGTATCAGAGCCAGGCCGGCCTGATGTGCCAGCGAGGACGCTGGTCTCACTTCGGTGGGTGGATGGACACATGCCTGTAAATACTCCCACAGGGAAGGGCTATGACTCATCCCACATCGGCTGGGGAGGCGAACGAAGGCTTCTTTATAAGGGGCTGGATACCTTCCCCAATTGGACGCGTTTTAAACCCGTGAGGCTTCGGCCAAAGCGGACAATATCCAGTTGCGGCTCTCGTACACCTTCCTGTGGGGGTGTCACAACACATATTAATGACCACTAATTTCTTTCAAATAAACATAGGTGTCATACATACTCCTTTTAAACCCATTATTGGTAACATACTCATCAAATCTTAGATACCACTGTCTAGGTGACTGCTTGAAATCATAAAGTGATCCCTTAAGGAGACACAATTTATTCTCACCCCCTTCTCCTCAAATCCTTTAGGTTCTGACATATATATCTTCTCATCTAAGTACCCATGTAGAAAGGCAGTTTTAACATCCAACTGCTCCAGCTCTAGATCTTTACTAGCAACAATAAATAATAACACCCTAATTGATGAGTGTTTGACTACTGGTGAGAAAATTTCTTTATAATCTACTCCATCTTTCTGTGTGAATCCTCTAGCCACCAACCTTGCTCTGAACCTAGGCTTCTCATCAGGTGTGACTCCCTCCTTCAACTTGTATAGCCACTTGCATGAGACCAACTTCTTCCCAACAGTCTTTCAACCAATTCCCATGTATCATTTTTATGGAGTGAGTTCATTTCATCCTCCATAGCTGCAATCCACTTCGATTTCTCATTTGAAGTAACTGCCTCTTCAAATGTTAAAGGTTCTAGTACAGCATCTCTCTCTGCAGCCATAAATGCCACAGCAGAGATAACATCTCCTTCTCTAAACCTCAAAGGTGGTTTAATTTGCCTTCTAGGTCTATCTTTGGCAAGACTGTATGAAGTCACTTGTGTAGAAACACCTTGTGTTACTTTCCTTGTACTACTACAACCTTCTTCACCTAAGTCTGGGGTCTCCACCTCAACATGCATGGACTTCCTTAACCTCTGAATCCTTACAACCGTCTTTTCCAGGACTTTCAATCAGATCTTTATGCATCATATCTTCATTGAACACCACATCTCTACTGATAATTACTTTTGGATTATCAATCCTCCAAAGCCTATAGCTCTTCACTCCTTCTGAAAAACCAAGAAACACACACTTTTGAGCCCTGGGCTCAAGCTTTCCCTGACTGATATGAGCATAAGCTAAGGACCCAAAAACTATTCGATTATTGTAATTCAGTCTTTCACCAGACCAAGCCTCCATAGGTGTCTTCTTCTATAGAGCAACACTGGGTAATATTATTCAAGTATGCAGCTGTTGACACAAATTCAGCCCAAAAAGACTTAGGCAAAGCTGAATAAGCAAGAATGCATATCACCTTATCCAGGAGTGTCATGTTCATCCTTTCCACTAGCCCATTTTACTGTGGAGTCCCTGGAACAGTGAGATGTCTGGCTATGCCGTATTCCTTGTAATATTTAGCAAATTCACCACCATAAAACTCTAAACCATTGTCTGTCCTCAACTTCTTGACTTTCCTTTCAACTTGCCTTTCAACTAAGACCTTCCAGTCTTTGAACTTATCAAAGCTTCATATTAGGAGTAATCATCAATTATGGACAAGAAATACCAATCACTACCTAGTGACACTTGCTTAGCAGGCCCCTATAGATCTGAGTGTACATAGTCAAGCAACCCTTTGGTTTTGTGGACACCTTTATTAAACTTGACTCTATGAGCTTTGGCAATAATACAGTATTCATAAAAACCAATATTGCAGCTAGATAATCCAGGAAGTGCACCTTGATTATTCAGTTCAACTAGTCTCTGCTGACTTATATGCCCCAATCTTCTATGCCATAACACAGCCGAATCACTTACTACAAACATCAGAGAACCAGCTTTAATTACAACCTATCTATCAAGTGTGTAGATATTATTATCCTTTCTTGTACCAGACGACACCACTAAGGAACCATTAACCACCTTAGCTTTACCATTCTTTAAACTAACTTGATAACCAGACTTCTCAAATATACCTATTGATAACAAACTTGTTTTTAATTCAGGTATATACCTTACATCTTTCATATTTAGATTAGTCCCATTGTACAGTTTGAACTTCACATATGCCATACCAAGGATGTCACATGCTCTATTATCACACCCCCGCTGAGAGCGAAAAAACGGGAATGCGACCGAGACGGGATCGTCATAACACATGGTTAACAATAGAGATGTAATATATATGTAATTGATGACATAGCGTGTCATGACGACACCCGGCACAAATGGAGACTTGTGTCGTGTTTAGTCAATATCCACGACAACATAGCCATAAGCATAAACAGAAACTTGTAATTGATTCATATAAACGATTCACGTAATTGTATTCTTGTATGGAATTCCCACAACCTGGGAACAAGTATCCAAAAGAATGTTAATCGTTTAATGGACTGCAACAATGTATAAAATAATTGTTCATCATGTATGTTCAGTCTCAAAAATGCATCCTAGGGTCTCCACTAAGGCAGCACTCCTAGATCTTCAGTTCTCATTGTTACCTGAAAAGATATGCTCAAAACGGTCAACAATATTGTTGGTGAGCTTCGCAGGTTTTAAGTAGTAAATAAATTAAATGAATCAACATGTAAGCTTATATGAGTGACCGCAATTACAATTATATGTAAGCGGTTTTGCCTGTTATTGATAGTTACAGTCAAACCTGGTCGTCGGTTCCACGTGGGAATTAATGGCCGTAAGGAAAGTACCATACAACGAAATAAGATCCACACAGCGTATAAAGATCCACACAGCATATAAAGATCCGCACAGCATATAAAGATCCACACAGCGTATAAAGATCCACACAACGTATACGGTGTATGTTACAACCAAACCAATTCTTAGGTCCCATTTCTGATATTAATGGTTGTATTGAAAGATCCACACAGAAGATCCACACAGAAGATCCACACGAAGAACCACAGAGCCAAATAGTATCACCCAACAAGTAGTATCACATAGTATTGTAGCGTCACCAAGTAAGATGCAAGGTGGTAACATAGTATAGAGTCATGAATCATGATATCATCAGTCAGCAGATAAGTCATTCTTAACAGTAGTAGTAAGCTTCCACTAGGGAAGACGTGTAGATACAAGATAAAGGGATGAGCATTCTTTCCTCCCATGTTTATAAATGTTTAAAAGGGTTGTATAAGAGTAAAAAAGGGCCACGAAACTCACTTATTAAGTGGTAAGTATGTATGATGAAACTTCCCAAACTTGTATGTATGTATGAACGGTCAGTTACCTATTGACAGTTATGTTAAGCATTAAGAATGCGTCTGATGTTAACAATATTGTTTAGTTGGGTCGGGTCGTATCGGTTCGGTCGTGGGTAACACTTGCACACAAGCACGCACAATGGATCTTATGTAGATCCAAGTACTAGGAACGTTGCCATTGTCGATGATGTTTGTGTAAAAGTGGTATTGTTGTCAGAGAAATACTTGGCAAGCACTTGTGTTATGAATCGTTCGTTGCTAATTGTAAAATGTTAAGTTGATTGGATTTGATATAACATTGATAAGTTCGATAGTGTTAATCTTAAAGATCGTCTTTAGCAATGGCAACCGTGTCGATGTCACCTTAACATCACACGTCAACACACACCACACACAGGAAGAATTCACACACAATGACTCCAATTGCATGACAGGACTAGACGCACGACTGGACACTCCATTCGCACAAATCAACTCTCAGTCGTGCGAATCAACTTCATTCGCGCGATTGAACCCCCATTCGTGTGACTAAACATTCAGTCGTACCACACGGCACCCAATCGCACAACTCAACTTCCATTCGCACGATTCAGCCTTCATTCGTACGAATTAGCTTCATTCGTACGATTGAACTTTCATTCGTGCGACTGGACCTTCAGTCGTGCGATACACACAATCGCACACATTCATCCGCATTGACTCAATCGCATGGCACACACAGACGCATGGGCTCAGTCGCACGACTCACTCAATCGCATGGACTCAGTCGTACGAATCACCCAGTCACATGGACTCAGTCTCACGAGTCACCCAGTCACATGGCTCGGTCGCATGACAGACCCAATCGCCCAGTGCAGCAGATCGCGACTGCTGAAGTGCTGAGCAGCTTTCGGCTGCTCCGTGCACGGGTTTCACACATCAAGAACCTCCAGAATCACTCATCTAACATATCTAGGTAAAATGAACACTCAGAAAAGCAACACACGCACCCCCACGACCTCTTGTGCTTGGGTTGAACCCGAGCACCTGAAACCCTAGAAATCGTAGAAGTAAAACGAGCAAAAACGGACCACCAAGGTCGTCTACCTGCTTGAAACGTGTTGTCTAAGCTGTAGTAGTAGTCTAAACGGTGAAATCATGAAGAAAATGGGGCGGTTCTAGGTGCAAGGGAGGTGGAGAAAGTGGAAGAAGAAAATGAAGAGGAGAGAAGAAATGGTGAAGGCTAGGGTTGGAATCAAGGGTATTTATACCCAGCCCTAGTTTAGCGATTGTCACTTTTAGTCCCTGCACTTAGCCCCCGAGTTCCCAAATTTGTTTCGGTTGAAAACGACGTAAATACGCGTGTTATATTAATTATAGGGAAGTATTTAATGTTGTTTGTATCTTGAATATGTTGTTATTAATGATGTTGGTGGTGATATTCGTAAGCGTTTTAAGTGCTAATGTTGCAAACAATGATATTACAAATGTAAAAGAAAATCAAGCAAGTATGATGTCCTCACGAATAGTCTATGAAGATGTGAAATGAATGTTCTAAGGATAATTAATGAAATCCACGTTAAATGACGGACCTTGTGGTGACGGATGTCACATCTATCATCTCCCAGTTTGACAGTTCCATGTTTGTTCATTCTTAACTCAGAAAACACCTCTTTGTTTGGGGTCATGTGGAATGAACACTCAGAGTCTAGTACCCAACCTTCACTGTTGTATGAAGTGCCACACCCCAACCGACGGCGGAATCATCGGGGCGGACCAATGGGAATCGATTGTTCACAGCACATGGGACTAAGCAAACCGAAGTAATATTAAATGTCACTTGCATTAAAGACTTCTAATACATTTAAACAATAATCCAAATAACGTAATAGTAATTGTCTTTTATTTTGACTAAGTCCGGGTCCTAGATGAGCATGTAGAAGTCCACTAACTTGCTTAACCTGAAATCATGTGAAAAGTAACGAGTCAGCTATGAATTAGACGGTGAGTAAACACAGTTTTGATGTACATATATATAAGTTGATCAAATGATTGAATAATTCAATTCACATGGTAATGTCAAGACTTATAGTATAATAATGTACACAAAGACAAATCAACACAATCAATCTAATTAACTAAATTGACTTGATCCGCAGACGAAGTCGTGATAGAATATGTGAATCCGGTTTCAATCACCACTCGAGTATTCATATGGGGTGGGTTGTCAAACCAATAGATCTATCATTGTTACCGTGGTTGTATGAATTATTGATTGTGTTATCATCCAATTTATCTAACCATGAATACATTATTACAAGTAAAGACATAACATGTAAAGAATTGAGTGTATACGTAAAATAAAATGAAATAACAATGTTTGATTATAGTGTCACATGATTTCCCCAAAATATAAACAAATAAAATGGGGAATGAATACTAACCTGATTGATGAGATTAGAATTTGGACGTGATAGATTAGGCACCAACGATTTCCTTGTGATTAACCTAAGGAACGGTGCCTCGAATTAGAATAATAGTGATTTGAGAATTGGGAATGTATTAGGGTTTCCATTGGATTTTGAATGTTAGTTTAAATAAACTAATTTTATTTAGTTTGAATGTCTTGAAATAAATATAATGAATTTACTTAAACTGAGTATGTTTGAAAATTAATAGAAATAAATCTATCCATACATTTGACCATTGGATAGGTCATTAAAGCGTGAGAAGAACAAATAACTAACTTTATTAATTAATTATATGCTAATTAATTAAAATATTTAGTTATTTAAGTGACTAAAAGAAATGGAGATATTTCGGAAAGACTTAGGTTGTCTTTTGGTGATTTTATAAAATATCAACTTATAATGTTAAAGAATAATTAGTAAATAATTAATGGTCAAAGGAATAATTAATTTGGAAAATTAATTCGTTAGTGTTTCTTTTCACAATTCAAAACGCTTTATGTTTGATAAAAAATATAGTTTATAAACTATAAAATTTACAAATAAATTTAAGATTCTTTGTCAAATAATTTCAATAATTATTTAAAGTAGGAAGATTTAATTATAACTAGAGGTAGCGTTTGGACCCATAATGATTTATTAATTTAAACCATAATTTAAAAAGAATCCATTTTATAAGAAATAATTAAAAAAATATCTTTGTTATATTGTTTTATAAATATTTAACTTTAAAGAAAAATTGCAGAAAATAAGTTTGATGATTTAAAAATAAACAGTTTATAAAAATGATTTTTATAATTTTTAGGAATTTTTCTATAATTTTTAAAAGGTTGAAAAGCCCAAAAAAATATGTTGGGGGTGCCCGGGGTCGAACCCGGGACCTCAAGGTTAGCAAGCAAGTGGGGAACCAGTGAACCAAGGCCTTGGCCGCGGTTTATCTTGGTTCCTAATCTTTAAGAACATCAGCTACAAGCTCCATCCCAATACACATGAACCCTAATTTGAATTCAATCCAATTGAAGCATGAAACGATAACGATTTCTGTAATAAACATGGAGCTTTTGTTTCCCATAGTAAATCGAGTGTGTGGGTGTGTGTAATTACCAGGAAGATGTTAGAATTCGATGAACACGAATGAAGAACAAGTCGCGACCGGGTGATATGGCGTTCGCTATGCAAATGATGATAATACTTCAATTAGTTGCACAGGAAGCTTTGACAAGACTCAAAGATCAGAAGCCCTCTATCAATTTCCGGATTGAAGGTCCAGATGATGGTGTTCGAGTGAGTTGCAGGTCGCGGTTTTAGGTGATGATTGAATTCGATTTTTATGTTAAATTGATGTGTTGTTTATGATTATAATTGTGATTATGCGATTCCAGGTTGGTTAATTGAGTCCACTAATCGAGTTTCCATTCAGATTTGATTCGGTTTTAAGTGGGGCGGTTGGGTCGGTTCTAGATCGCACTAATCGACTATATTTTTAAATTGTTTTGGGGCTTAGGTTCGAATCTTCCACGCGATGTTGTCGGGAGTGTTTAATTGGGTTGAAATCGAGTGGTTTTGGGTGTTGTGGGCTCGCCGAAGAGTGGCCGGAGGCGATGGCCGGAGGGGAGAAGGGTCGACGGGGTGGGGGTTGGGTTTTAAAACAATTTTACACAAATGGTCCCTGAGTTTTCTAACAGTTATCAACTGAAATCTAAAGTTTTGTTTTAGTTTTAACTAAATTACAGTTTAGCTCCCTGAAGATTTAGATTGTTATTATTTCATGTAAATTCTTATTAATTACAAGTTAAAGTTATAAAACTTAGACTATTATTATTAATATTATTATCATTATCATTATTATTAATATTGTTAATATTATTATTATTATAATAATTATTATTATTTTATTTAAGTTTATTATCACCTTAGATTTTATAATGATAAGTAAAAATTATAACACTTATAATGTTATTATTATTCATTATTAAATTCATTTGTTAATCACCAAATTAATTATTAAGTATAACAAACCTCAAAGTTTCAAAATGGCATAAAAAGCTCTTTTAAGATTTGACATAGTTAACTTTTAATATAACGAAAATAAGAGATGTTACAGTCTCCCCTACTTTAGGAAATTTCGTCCCGAAATTTGTTCACGAGGAGGCTGAAACGAAAAAATGAGGGTACTTGGATTTCATTTGGTCCTCACGTTCCCAGGTGAACTCTGGCCCACGTTTAGACTCCCAACGAACCTTGACAATCGGTATCCGGCTGCGTTTGAGTTGTTTGACTTCCCGATCCATAATTTTCACAGGTTTCTCAATAAAGTGCATAGATTCATCAATCTGAACTTCATCGAGTGGGATGTGGAGATTTTCATCGGCTAGGCATTTCTTGAGGTTTGAAACATGAAACGTCAGATGTATATTGCTGAGTTCTTGGGGTAGTTGAAGCTTTTAGGCCACTTTCCCAATTCGCTCGAGCACTTTGAATGGACCCACGTAACGAGGTGCTAGCTTCCCTTTCTTTCCAAAGCGAATCACTCCCTTCCAAGGTGATACCTTAAGAAGTACGAGATCACCAACATTGTATTCCATGGGTCTTCGTCCTTTGTCAGCATAATGCTTTTGACGATCTCTAGCAGCAAGCAAGTTATCGCGAATCTTAAGAATTTTATCGGTGGATTCTTGGATCAGTTCTGGGCCGGTGATTTGTGCTTCACCAACCTCAAACCAGCAGATAGGGGACCGGTATTTGCGTCCATACAAGGCTTCGAACAGTGCCATCTTGATGCTGGTATGGTAACTGTTGTTATACGAGAATTCGATCAACGGAAGGTGAGAATCCCAAGAGCCATTGAAATCGATGACACAAGCTCGGAGCATATCCTCTAGAGTTTGTATCGTCCTTTCGGTTTGACCATCGGTCTGGGGATGATAAGCTGTGCTGAGGTTGAGTTGGGTCCCCAAGGACGATTGAAGGCTTTGCCAGAAACGAGAGGTGAATCGACCATCGCGATCGGAAATGATGTTCAATGGCACACCATGTCGGTTGATTATCTCATTGATATAGATACGAGCCAGTTTCTCAACTCGATAATCTTCCCGAATTGGAATGAAATGTGCCGACTTAGTCAAACGGTCAGCGATGATCCAGATGCTATCATGACCACTCAAAGTACGAGGTAACTTAGTGATGAAGTCCATAGATATATTCTCCCACTTCCACACAGGCACTTCGGGTTGAACAAGTAATCCAGAGGGACGTTGATGTTCGGCTTTGACCTTTGAACAGGTGAGACATTTGGACACGTATAACGCTATGTCCTTCTTCATGCCGGGCCACCAATATTGGTTACAGAGGTTCATGAACATTTTATCCGCACCAGGATGAATGGAATAACGATTTTTGTGAGCCTCACTCATGATGAGGGTCCGGAGGTTATCGCGGTTGGGAATCCAAAGACGATTTAGAAAGTACAACAAGCCATCGGGTTTTGTTTCCAATTGCAGTTCGGCGCCGCATGACATCTCATCATACATATTGCCTTCAGTGACTGACTCATGCTGGGCTTGAAGAACGCGAGTTTTAAGGTCGTTTTGATTAGTAACGCTTTGAAGCATGACATAATCCTTGCGACTCAATGCGTCGGCTACGACATTCGCTTTTCCGGGATGGTAACGTATCTCGCAGTCATAATCGTTAAGTAATTCCACCCAACGTCGTTGTCTCATGTTCAATTCCTTTTGATTGAAAATATGCTGGAGACTCTTATGATCAGTGAATACAACACATTTGGTGCCATAAAGATAATGTCTCCAGATTTTGAGTGCGAAAACAACAGCACCTAATTCGAAGTTATGTGTTGTGTAATTCTTCTCGTGGATCTTGAGCTGCAACGAGGCATATGCTATGACCTTGCCTCAATGCATGAGGACACAACCGAGACCTTGCTTCGAAGCGTCACAATAGACAACGAAGTCGTCATTCCCATCGGGAAGAGTCAAGATTGGGGCATCACACAACTTCTGCTTGAGGGTTTGGAAAGCTTTCTCTTGATCTGGTCCCCACAAGAATTCCTTTATCGTTTACGATATGACCAAGGAATTGAACTTCCTTAAGCCAAAATTCGCACTTGGAGAATTTTACATAAAGCTTCTCCTTTTTCAGAAGTTCAAGGATCAAACAAAGATGATGTTCGTGATCGGATTTTGATTTTGAATAAATCAGAATGTCGTCAATGAAGACAATTACGAATTTGTCTAGATATGGCTTGCACACACGGTTAATCAAATCCATGAACACAGCAGGTTCATTGGTTAGCCCGAATGGCATCACTGTAAACTCGTAATGGCCGTATCTTGTTCGAAAGGCCGTCTTAGGAATATCATCATCGTGCACCCGTAGCTGATGATAGCCTGAACGAAGGTCGATCTTGGAGAAATGAGAGGCTCCTTGAAGCTGATCAAATAAATCGTCGATCCTCGGTAGGGGATACCGGTTTTTGACAGTAAGCTTGTTAAGCTCCCGATAGTCGATGCACATACGGAATGAGCCATCCTTCTTCTTTACAAACAAAACCGGGGCTCCCCAAGGTGAGGAACTTGGTCGAATGAAACCTTTATCAGATAGCTCTTGGAGTTGGCTTGCAAGCTCTTGCATCTCAGATGGTGCAAGTCGATAAGGGATTTTGCCACGGGAGTTGCACCAGGCACAAGGTCGATCCGGAGTTCAACTTGACGAACGGGAGGAAGACCGATTAAGTCTTCGGGAAAGATTTCGGGGAACTCTCTAATAATCGGAATGTCTTCAATCTTCCTAGATTTCTCATCCGCTTTCACGATATGGGCTAAGAAAGCCATGTAATGCTTAGGGAGGTACTTTTGGGCTTTGGTACAAGACATTAGTTTAAGCCCTTTGGAAGGCTTTTCCTCGTAAATATTTAGGACGCTTTTGGATGCAAAAGGAATCCGGATGATCTTCTCAAAGCAGACAACCTCGGCATGGTTCTTCGATAGCCAATCCATGCCTATAATAACGTCAAAGCTTCCAAGTTGCATCGGTATAAGGTCGATAGAGAATTCATGCTCGCTAAGTTTAAGGGTACAATTCGGAATGACAGAATCAATTATGACGGGTTTTCCATCAGCTATTTCTACTATAAAAGGTTCCTCTAACTTAGTTCGGGTGTTAACAAGCAAAGGCTCAAATCCTAAGGATACAAAACTTTTATCGGCTCCAATATCAAACAAGACTGAAGCATATTGGTGATCGATTAGAAACGTACCATTCACCACATCATTGGTGGCTTGTGCTTGTTGGGCATTGATGTTAAAAGCACGTCCTTGAGCCGTAGGAGCCGGGCTGACAAGTTGAGGGCATTGATTGCGAAAATGGTTCGGATCACCACATTGATAGCATACAAGACCCTGGTAATTGCAGGAGGATGTTGAAGGACAGGTGCGGTAGTCGGAGTCTTAGCTGCGCTCTTGCACACGTTGAAGGTATGGCCGAAACGACCATAGTTGGTGCAGCGGCGACATTGTGCATTGACAGGGTGATGGTACTTGCAAATGTTGCACTGCGGAAAGGTTCCAGTGTAAGGTTTCTTTGTCGGGACCTGATTTTTGGAGACGGGTTGGTAGTTTGGTGCGACTCGATTAACCGGAACAGTAGGGGTAACCACAGCAAAGTTTTGGAATTTAGCCTTCCTCTTCTTATTTTGAGAAGATTCAGGTTTTTCCTCCTTAAGTGGTTCAGCTGAGGGTTTCTCGGGCACCTTCTTAGCACCCTTCCTAGTCAGAGTTCCAGCCTTGACATGATTATCAGTTAACTGAGCAGCTAATCGAATGGTATCTTCCAGAGTTGCAGGATTCCTATCCCACATCGTGTCTTGAATTTTCATGGATAGACCACCGATGTACTTCTCGATGGCCCGGGATAAAGGAGTAACCAGGTGGGGAGCAAGTAAACTCAGTTCATGAAATCGGTTGGTATAAGCTAGATTTTCTCCACTTTCTTGAGTTAAGTCCCAGAACTCAGCTTCTAATTTCTTGATTTCATTTCTCGGACAAAATTCCCGAGTCATGAGCTCCTTGACTTCATCCCACGTCAATGCTAAAGCAGCATCAGTTCCACGGGTTCGTTTCTCCCTGTTCCACCAAGTGAGTGCTCTCTTTTGAAGAACACTTGTAGCATAGCGAACCTCGAGATACTCGGGACACTCACTATTGAGGAAAGTGTTCTCGATACTCTCAAACCACTGTAAAAGACCAGTGGCTCCTTCGGTCCCGCTAAACTTAGTGGGATTGCAAGAACTGAAGTGCTTGTAGGTACAAGCACATGAAGGGTTAGGACCAACAGGGACTGAAGCAGGGTTCACGCCTTGATTCAGATGAGTTAGGAGGGTTGGTATGACCGCAGCAACCTCCCGGGTTACAAGGGCAGCAATCTTGTGGCCGGAGTTTCTAGACCGTGAACGGATTTGACGAGAAGACATTCTGAAAGATCATTAAGAAATTTTATGAAAATTGGGTAATATGAGCTATACAACATGAAAACGGCAATCGGGAATTTGGCATAATAACAATGAGATGTTCCGAGGGTAATCGTTGATTCGTAAATCAAAGCGAGTACGTTGACTACCCAAAGTATTAGGTCAACCACAACTTTGTTGAAGACATGCGTACCTATAAGTGGACACTCACCCCAAGGGTTCCCAGGTAAGGTAAACGGATCCATCGGTTGATTTGGATTTATATGACTACCTTGCCTAGACAGAACATCTCGAGATACAGGCATCCCACTCTTCCAGCATTGCATGTCTTCAGTGGTGGGACACAGACTTTGACGAGATTTTGAAAACCATAAGTATCAATTTAAGATTTGAGATTTGAAATTCGAAATCATGTGATTTAGGCACCAATGACTTGGTATATGTTTTGGGAATTTTGGGTGCGTATTAGTCATGATAAAGAGTAGGGGGATATCCATGTAAAGCACCTAACCTAGAAGAGTGTCTAACATGTAAGGCACGTAAAAATCCCATTTAAGTACGAGTGGACTCGTAAGTAAGGTCTTAGTTATAGTCTAGGTCATTCCGTTTCTAATAACCTAATTCCCTATAACCATGGCTCTGATACCAATCTGTCACACCCCAACCGACGGCGGAATCATCGGGGCGGACCAATGGGAATCGATTGTTCACAGCACATGGGACTAAGCAAACCGAAGTAATATTAAATGTCACTTGTATTAAAGACTTCTAATATATTTAAACAATAATCCAAATAACGTAATACTAATTGTCTTTTATTTTGACTAAGTCCGGGTCCTAGATGAGCATGTAGAAGTCCACTAACTTGCTTAACCTGAAATCATGTGAAAAGTAACGAGTCAGCTATGAATTAGCCGTGAGTAAACACAGTTTTGATGTACATATATATAAGTTGATCAAATGATTGAATAATTCAATTCACATGGTAATGTCAAGACTTATAGTATAATAATGTAACACAAAGACAAATCAACACAATCAATCTAATTGACCAGACGAAGTCGTGATAGAATATGTGAATCCGGTTTCAATCACCACTTGAGTATTCATATGGGGTGGGTTGTCAAACCAATAGATCTATCATTGTTACTGTGATTGTATGAATTATTGATTGTGTTATCATCCAATTTATCTAACCATGAATACATTATTACAAGTAAAGACATAACATGTAAAGAATGAATTTATACGTGAAATAAAATGAAATAACAATGTTTGATTATAGTGTCATATGATTTCCCCAAAATATAAACAAATAAAATGGGCAATGAATACTAACCTGATTGATGAGATTAGAATTTGGACGAGATTAGAATTTGGACGTGATAGATTAGGAACCAACGATTTCCTTGTGATTAACCTAAGGAACGGTGCCTCGAATTAGAATAATAGTGATTTGAGAATTGGGAATGTATTAGGGTTTCCATTGGGTTTTGAATGGTAGTTTAAATAAACTAATTTTATTTAGTTTGAATGTCTTGAAATTATTATAATGAATTTATTTAAAGTGAGTATGTTTGAAAATTAATAGAAATAAATCTATCCATACATTTGACCATTGGATATGTCATCAAAGCGTGAGAAGAACAAATAAATAACTTTATTAATTAATTATATGCTAATTAATTAAAATATTTAGTTATTTAAGTGACTAAAAGAAATGGAGATATTTCGGAAAGACTTAGGTTGTCTTTTGATTATTTTATAAAATATCAACTTATAATGTTAAAGAATAATTATTAAATAATTAATGGTCAAAGGAATAATTAATTTGGAAAATTAATTCGTTAGTGTTTCTTTTGACAATTCGAAACGCTTTATGTTTGATAAAAAATAGTTTATAAACTTTAAAATTTACAAATAAATTTAAGATTCTTTGTCAAAAAATTTCAATAATTATTTAAAGTAGGAAGATTTAATTATAACTAGAGGTAGCATTTGGACCCATAATGATTTATTAATTTAAACCATAATTTAAAAAGAATCCATTTTATAAGAAATAATTAAAAAAATATCTTTGTTATATTGTTTTATAAATATTTAACTTTAAAGAAAAATTGCAGAAAATAAGTTTGATGATTTAAAAATAAACAGAGTTTATAAAAATGATTTTTATAATTTTTAGGAATTTTTCTGTAATTTTTAAAAGGTTGAAAAGCCCAAAAAAATATGTTGGGGGTGCCCGGGGTCGAACCCGAGACCTCAAGGTTAGCAAGCGAGTGGGGAACCAGTGAACCAAGGCCTTGGCCGCGGTTTATCTTAGTTCCCAATCTTTAAGAACATCAGCTACAAGCTCCCCCCCAATACACATGAACCCTAATTCAAATTCAATCCATCTGAAGCATGAAACGATAACGATTTTTGTAATAAACATGGGGCTTTGTTTCCCATAGTAAATCGAGTGTGTGGGTGTGTGTAATTACCAGAAAGATGTTAGAATTCGATGAACACGAATGAAGAACAAGTCACGACCGAGTGATATGGCGTTCGCGATGCAAATGATGATAACACTTCAATTAGTTGCACAGGAAGCTTCGACAAGACTCAAAGATCAAAAGCCCTCTATCAATTTCGGGATTGAAAGTCCAGATGATGGTGTTCGAGTGAGTTGCATGTCGCGGTTTTAGGTGATGATTGAATTCGATTTTTATGTTAAATTGATGTGTTGTTTATGATTACAATTGTGATTATGCGATTCCAGGTTGGTTAATTGGGTCCACTAATCGAGTTTCCACTCAGATTTGATTCGGTTTTAAGTGGGGCGGTTGGGTCGGTTCTAGATCGCACTAATCGACTATATTTTTAAATTGTTTTGGGGCTTTGGTTCGAATCTTCCACGCGATGTTGTCGGGAGTGTTTAATTGGGTTGAAATCGAGTGGTTTTGGGTGTTGTGGGCTCGCCGAAGAGTGGCCGGAGGCGATGGCCGAGGGGAGAAGGGTCGACGGGGTGGGGGTTGGGTTTTAAAACAATTTTACACAAATGGTCCCTGAGTTTTCTAACAGTTATCAACTGAAATCTAAAGTTTTATTTTAGTTTTAACTAAATTACAATTTAGCCCCTTGAAGATTTAGATTGTTATTATTTTATGTAAATTCTTATTAATTACAAGTTAAAGTTATAAAACTTAGACTATTATTATTATATTATTATCATTATCATTATTATTAATATTGTTAATATTATTATTATTATAACAATAATAATAATTATTTTATTTAAGTTTATTATCACCTTAAATTTTATAATGATAAGTAAACATTATAACACTTACAATGTTATTATTATTCATTATTAAATTAATTTGTTAATCACCAAATTAATTATTAAGTATAACAAACCTCAAAGTTTCAAAATGACATAAAAAACCCTTTTAAGATTTAACAAAGTTAACTTTTAATATAACAAAAATACGAGATGTTACATGAAGAAATGGCCATCATAATGTAACATCCAAAAAGTTTGATATTTATTTATTTACTAGGATTAGTGTTCAGTCGCACGCCATGCGTACGAATGAAGCCCAATCGCACGAATGACGGGCGTATGGGCTTAGTCGTACGATTGAGCCGTGCGAATGCGTCCAGTCGTGCGACTGAGTATGGCGGCTAAAATAGGCATGTAGGATAAGTAAGGCGGTCAGGGATGTTCAAAAGCAGATTTTATCTGCAGTAATTTCATCCCTTTGTTCCTTTCGAACCCAAACACCCTGTTCTTGCCAAATCGACTAAGCTAACTCCGTTTCGGTAAGTTTCGCTTGGTACGGATCGATTCTTGAATATGTTAAGCTGTGTATGTGGTTGAAATTGATCCAAAAACATGTTTTAAATTTGGGATTTTGTTCAATTTTCTGTTAAGCTAAAAAGTGAAGGTTCGGATCCTAGTTTTTATGAAATTTGATGAAATAAGGACCCGAAACGGTTGTAAATGAAGTGTATATGTTCTGTTGTGAATATGGTATAATCCAAATGGTTAAAACTCGAGTTTTTAGATCAAATAGGTCAAGAACACAGCTGCTGATCCGTTTCAGGCGAATGAGCCCAGTCGCATGACCCATTCGTACGACTGAGTCAATCGCATTGTTCAAACGTGCGACTGAAGTTCAGTCGCATGAACCAATCGCACGAATAGAGGTCATTCGCACAAACCTTGTTATAGCTCATTCGCACCTCTGTCGTATGGTCCATTCGTACGACTAAGCTTAGTCGCATGTTCAGTCGTACGAATGAGTCCAGTCGCATAGCCTTAGTCGTATGAAGTGATCAGCTAGGGGTGATTTGATTAAGTTAGGGTTGTTGTTCTAGATCTGCATTGAGAAGGAGAAGTTTTAGCTGCCCTAGTGTATTTGGATTGATAACCACTTGCTGAAAGCATTAAGGTGAGTTCTAATTGCCCTTTTTATATGTTAATGCCGTTTGATAAATGTTGTTTGACAAAATCGGGCACTGGCATGCATATAAATAAATGGAAAATATGAATAAGAGTTGAAAGTGGTAAATTGTGTTGAATGGCGAGGTGGAGGTTTGACCCACCAAACTATAGACGGAGGTTTGACCCGTCAACGCCAACTATAGACGGAGGTTTGACCCGTTAACGCGCGAGGTGGAGGTTTGACCCACCAAACTATAGACGGAGGTTTGACCCGTCAACGCGCGAGGTGGAGGTTTGACCCACCAAATTATAATCGATAAAAAGATGTCCATAAATACCTTGTGGGTATTCGATATGCATATCAATACTGAGACGAATAAATGGACTGATGAATGTTTATGAATCATTCGGTGTTGTAACAGTTGATGAATTGTTATTATTGAAATGTGGTGTACATTAGAACTCACCAGTTTATCTGATTTTGTGTTTGTTTTCTTATGCATGCCAGGTATTAATAGAAGTGTTCGTGGAGGCGCCCCACCGAGTTAAATTCCGGTTATGGTGTATGATACTGGCTAAAATGTTGGTTTTGGAAAAGATGTATATGAAGTTTGATAAAGTTTTTAAGATATCGGTTGAAGTGTTGTTATTTCTTGTTGATGATGTAAACAGTTTTAATATATAAAAATTTCCGCTGCGTTTGTAGTCTCTGAATTGTTATAATAACCCAACTAGTAGCACCCTCCTTATTATATTATATTGTTTTGAGAGTGAGGGTGTTACAAGTTGGTATCAGAGCCTTAGTTAAAGAGAGTTGAACGATTAATTGTTTCAAACTTTAACTGAATATATGGGAAGTGCCAGTATCTACAACCGGAAGTGGGGTGAAGTATTGTGTGAATGAGTATTTAATTGCTAGTTATAATTCAGTCAATTGTTGAATGAAAGTGATTGTATGAATTAAAAGATTAGTATTATATGTATGCATGATTCTGTGGTTTAGATAAAGTTAGAAATAAACTATGAAAGGATAATGAGAAGAGGCAGGATGGTGTGAATAAGTAAATAATTGATAACACCTGGGCAATGTTATGAGCAATTTACATTATATGCAGCATCCTGGTATCACTCATTATTTGATAATGGTTTATTTCTTGTCGTAGATGGAGGAACTGATAATACGAACCCTAGACCTGAAGCTAGGTTCTCGGGTGATGAACTTAAGGCAGCTATAGGTGATGAAGTCGCCCGAGTATAGCGTACTACCTTACCTGAAATGTTGAGCGACCTTAGGAAAGGTGGTGAATCATCTTCCCAACCAACTCCTCCACCTGTTATTATTGAGCCTGTAGTGGAGAAACCAGTGTCATATAAGCATTTTAAGGAATGTGACCCGCCTAAGTTTGAAGGCCAGAAGGATGTAGTAGTAACTTACAAATGGTTACGAGAGATGGAAGCAGCGTTTAAACTTAGTAGATGCAAGGAAGATCAGAAGATGGGCTTTGCAGTGCATTCTTTTCAAGCAGAAGCCTTGTATTGGTGGGATACAGTAGGGCAGGCCATGGGTGAGGCCGCTGTGAACCAGATGACGTGGAAAACTTTTAAAGCATTGGTGATAGAAAAGTTCTGTCCAAAGGGCGAGATGGACAGAATTGAGATCAAGTTTTTGCAGCTTCAGGCAGGCAGTTTAAGTCATAAAGAGTATACTTCCAGGTTTGAAGAAATGGCTCGTTTGGTACCTTATTTAGTAACTCCTGAGGCGAAGAGGATTACTAGGTATATTCAGGATTACCCCCTAAGGTGAGAATGCTAGTAAAGTCTAATTCTCCTTCTACATACCAATCCACGGTAAATTTGGCTGCGGACATGTATGAGGAAGTCGCTGAGTCCGAGAAACCTATGGTGAAAGAAGAAGTGGTTAGTCGTCAGGAAACTTCACTAAGTTCTAGGCCTATGTATGGACAGAGTGGGCCGCAGAAGAGAAAGTTTAATGCTAGGGGCTTTGTAGGTCCCCCTCCTCGGTGTAATAGATGTGGGAAGTTTCATAGAGGAGAATGTAGATTGAATCACCCGGCATGTCGTAAATATGGGAAGCCTGGACATTTCGTTTCCAGATGTCCAGAACTTCAGTGTTATGAGTGCGGGGAGATGGGACATATGAAATCTGAATGTCCAAAGTTTAGACCTGGACCGGTCCCTATTCGTGCAGTGGGAGGACCGAGTAAAGTCAGTGCGAGTGGTAGTAACGGTACTGCGGGGAGAGCATTTACAATGACTGCGGAGGAGGTTAAGGCATTACCAGATGTGGTGTCGGGTACGTTTCTTGTTAATGATGTACCAGCTAGAATTTTATTTGATTCGGGGGCTAATAGAAGTTTTATATCAATAAAATTTCATGCCTTAATAAAAGTTAAACCATCAAAGCTAGATGTTGTCTTTTCAGTAGAAACTGCCTCTAATGAATTTATAGTTGTTAGTGAGGTAATAGATGATTGTTTTGTCGAACTAGAAGGTGTAAAATTTCCTGCTAGATTACACATGATGAATTTAGGAGGTTTTGATGTAGTATTGGGAATGGACTGGTTATCTACGTTTGAGGCTCAGATAATATGCAAAAGAAAGATGATTGTGCTGCGAGCACCAGATGGTAATCTGGTAACGGTTTTTGGTGAGGATCATGATAGTGTGGTGAAGGTCATATCTATGATTAAGGCTGAGAAATTATTGAGTAGGAGTTGCGAGTCATTCTTGGCATATGTAGTTGATACTGCTAAGGAGACGAAGAAATTAGAAGATGTTCCAGTGGTTTGTAATTTTCCTGATGTATTTCCTGGGGATCTACCCGGTATACCTCCTGATAGAGAAATTGAGTTTAGAATTGACTTAGTACCTGAAGCAAAACCTGTCGCTAAAACCCCTTATAGACTTGCACCGGCTGAGCTGAAGGAACTTCTGAAGCAATTACAGGAATTATTAGACAAAGGTTTTATTCGACCAAGCACTTCGCCATGGGGTGCTCCTGTTTTGTTTGTAAAGAAGAAGGATAGCAGTTTGAGGATGTGCATAGATTATGGGGAGCTAAACAAATTAACTATCAAGAATAAATATCCATTACCCCATATAGACGATTTATTTGATCAACTTCAAGGTGCTAATTGGTTCTCAAAGATAGATCTTAGATCCGGGTATCATCAGTTAAAGGTAAAAGAAGAAGACATACCAAAAACAGCTTTTCATACGCGATATGGGCATTATGAATTCTTAGTGATGTCATTTGGATTAACGAATGCTCCTGCTGCATTCATGGATTTGATGAACAGAGTATGTAGACCAATGCTGGATAAATCGGTAATTGTGTTTATAGATGATATTTTGATCTATTCTAAGAACGAAGGAGATCATGCTTGTCACATTCGAGAAGTATTGAAAACTTTAAGAAAGAATAAGTTGTATGCAAAATTCTCGAAGTGTGAATTTTGGTTAAGGGAAGTGCAATTTTTGGGCCACGTGGTGAATGCGGATGGAATATTGGTTGATCCTGCGAAGATTGAGGCCGTGATGAATTGGGAGATTCCTAAAAGTCCTTCAGAAATTCGTAGTTTCTTAGGACTGGCAGGATAATATAGGAGATTCATTCAGGATTTTGCTAAAATTGCTTCTCCATTGACGAAATTAACTCGAAAAGACGTTAAGTATGAATGGAATAAAGAACAGGAAGTTGCTTTTCAGGAACTAAAGAACCGATTAACACAAGCTCCAGTATTGGCCATACCAGAAGGTGTAGATGATTTAGTGATATATTCTGATGCATCATATCAGGGATTGGGGTGTGTTTTAATGCAACGTGGGAGAGTTATTGCTTATGCTTCTAGACAGTTGAATACCCATGAAGTTAATTACCCAACCCACGATTTAGAACTAGCAGCTGTAGTTTTTGCTCTTAAGATATGGCGACATTACTTATATGGGGTGAGGTGTACCATCTTTACAGATCATAAGAGCCTGAAGTACTTCTTTGAGCAAAAAGATTTGAATATGAGACAAAGGTGATGGTTGGAATTAATCAAAGATTATGATTGTGAAATTTTGTATCACCCCGGGAAAGCAAATGTGGTTGCTGATGCATTGAGCAGAAAGGAGAAGTACGAACCGATTAAGGTTAAGGCGTATAAACTTGTAATTACTCCTGATTTTATGCAACAGTTGAAAGAAGCCCAATTGGAAGCATTAAAGGAAGAAAACATTAAGAAAGAAAGAATGGTTGGTCAAGAAAGATATTTAGAAGAAAATAGTCATGGTGTTAAAATCAGGGTTGGTCGAATGTGGGTTTCGTTGGCTTTACGCGATAGGGTACTAGATGAAGCTCACAAATCTAGGTATTCCATTCACCCAGGCATGACTAAGATGTATCAAGATTTAAAGCATGATTATTGGTGGCTAGGAATGAAATTTAATGTGATGCAGTATGTAAATAAATGTCTGACGTGTGCCCAAGTGAAAGCTGAACATCAGAAACCTTATGGATTATTGCAGCCATTAGCCATTCCAGTTTGGAAGTGGGACGATCTGACTATGGATTTTATAACGAAGTTGCCCCGTACACCAAAAGGTTATGATTCTATTTGGGTAGTGGTAGATCAGCTAACCAAGAGTGCTTTATTTCTACCAATACGGGAAACTTATTTGGTGGAAAAGTTAGCTGATATCTTTACTAAAGAAATAGTTAGATTGCATGGAGTTCCGAAAAGTATCACGTCTGATAGAGATGCCAGATTTACCTCCAGGTATTGGAGAAAATTTCATGAAGCCATGGGAACTAAACTTCACTTTAGTACAGCCTATCATCCCTAGACAGATGGTCAAAGTGAAAGAACTATTCAGACATTGGAGGATATGCTGCGGGCATGTAGTATAGATTTTGGAGGTAGCTGGGATAGTCATCTTCCTTTAGCTGAATTTGCATACAACAACAGTTATCAAGCTACCCTTCAGATGTCCCCGTTTGAGATGTTGTACGGAAGAAAGTGCAGAACTCCGCTTTATGGGGGAGATATGGGGCAACGTGAATTGGGGAATAGTGAAATAGTTGAAGAAAAATGTCAAAGTTTTAAGTAGTTAAAATCGTATTAGAAAGGCGAAAAGCAGGCAGAAATCATATGCAGATCGTAGAAAAAAACCATTAGAATTTAAAGTTAGGGATTTTGTTTTGTTAAAAGTTTCTCCATGGAAAGGCATCATTCGATTTAGAAAAAGGGGCAAACTAAGTCCACGTTTTATTGGGCCTTTCCGAATAATAGAGAAAGTGGGGTATGTAGCATATAAATTAGATCTACCAGAAGAACTGAGTACTATTCATCCAACCTTCCATGTCTCCCAGTTACGAAAATGCTTAGCTAATGAAACTCAATATGTACCATTAGATGATATTGAGGTTGATGAGAAGCTCAATTATGTTGAACAACCTGTGGCTATTATAGATCGTAAGGAGAAGAAACTTAGAAATAAAAACATTAGCTTAGTCCGGGTGCAGTGGGCACATCGCCAAGGATCCGAGTCAACCTGGGAAACAGAAGAAGAAATGAAACGGAACTACCCCCAATTGTTTTAGCTGGGTTTCGAGGACGAAACCCTAAATAACGTGGGTAGACTTGTAACATCCAAAAAGTTTGATATTTATTTATTTACTAGGATTAGTGTTCAGTCGCACGCCTTGCGTACGAATGAAGCCCAATCGCACGAATGACGGGCGTATGGGCTCAGTCGTACGATTGAGCCGTGCGAATGGGTCCTATCGTGCGACTGAGTATAGCGGCTAAAATAGGCATGTAGGATAAGTAAGGCGGTTAGGGATGTTCAAAAGCAGATTTTATTTGCAGTAATTTCATCCCTTTGTTCCTTTCGAACCCAAACACCCTGTTCTTGCCAAATCGACTAAGCTAACTCCGTTTCGGTAAGTTTCGCTTGGTACGGATCGATTCTTGAATATGTTAAGCTGTGTATGTGGTTGAAATTGATCCAAAAACATGTTTTAAATCTGGGATTTTATTCAATTTTTCTGTTAAGCTAAAAAGTGAAGGTTCGGGTCCTAGTTTTTATGAAATTTGATGAAATAAGGACCCGAAACGGTTGTCAATGAAGTGTATATGTTCTGTTGTGAATATGGTATAATCCAAATGGTTAAAACTCGAGTTTTTGGATCAAATAGGTCAAGAACACAGCTGCTGATTCGTTTCAGGCGAATGAGCCCAGTCGCATGACCCATTCGTACGACTGAGTCAATCGTATTGTTCAAACATGCGACTGAAGTTCAGTCGCATGAACCAATCGCACGAATGGAGGTCATTCGCACAAACCCTGTTATAGCTCATTCGCACCTCTGTCGTATGGTCCATTCGTACGACTAAGCTTAGTCGCATGTTCAGTCGTACGAATGAGTCTAGTCGCATAGTGTGTGTTCATGATTCGAATGTGAACATGAGCTTGGATCTTAAGATTCATATTGATGATAACAAGAATCGAATGATTAGATGCTAAAATATATAAATCATGATGATGATGAACATGAAGAACGACAATTAATGCTTGATGTTATTGATATATTGTTGAAATCATCATTCAAAAGAATGATGATATAATGTTGAAAATATATTGTTGTTGGTGATAAACCCTAATTCACCCTAACATGTGGTGAATTAGTCACCCTTTACAAAGATGACATAGGTTAATATATATACTAGTCTAGTAATTAAAATAATTACAAAACAAACCCTAGACTAATATTTTGTTGCTATTGTTCTTCAAATCTTCAATTTCAACAATGTTGGAAATCTTCAATTTCTTCAAAGGTAGAATATCCAACAATACTCCCCCTAAATTGTAGATTTCCAATGTGAATTGAAGCTTGATGTTGATTTTGTTGAATATGTAGTTCATAGCTAAGAACTTTGTCGTTGATGCGGAAGCGAGGTCTTCAAAACTTTGGAACAACCATTTTTTTTTGTTTTTGATGTTGGAGGCCCAAACAATTAAGTCCAATTCCACCTTTTCTTTTTGATGTTGGTGGCCCAAACAATTAAGTCCAAGTCCACCTTTTCTTTTTGATTTAATGATGGAGCCCAAAAAACAAAACCAATGATGTTCATGAGCCCATTTGCAACACAAGGTTGCAAACCCTTGTTTATCCAAGAAACCCTAATTAGGGCAGCCACCATTCGATTTTTGGCAGCCTTCATTCGCAGCCAACTCTAATCGGCTGCATTCATTCGGTTGCAATCAAGAATGGCCGAGAAACCCTAGCTAGGGCAATCCTGATCCGCTGCTGCATTTGGTTCGACAGCCTCCACAGTTGGTCGCAAACCTTGGTTTGCAAGCTGCCGAAGGCAGCCTCTTTTGCGGCCGCAAGAGCTGCCAAAGGCAGCCTCTTTTTGCAGCCCTTTTTCTTCGATTTCTTGTATTGTATGAATCGGATCTTGTATTGTTGAATGATTGTTGAATAGCCTTCTTCATATCTTTAATGTTTTTAGTAATCTAACCAAGAAATCTCATCAAAATCAATATGAATCCACAACTCTAGCTCTGATACCAATTGTGTGTTCATGATTCGAACGTAAACATGAGCTTGGATCTTAGGATTCATATTGATGATAACAAGAATCGAATGATTAGATGCTAAAATATATAAATCATGATGACGATGAACATGAAGAACGACAATTAATGCTTGATGTTATTGATATATTGTTGAAATCATCATTCAAAAGAATGATGATATAATGTTGAAAATATATTGTTGTTGGTGATAAACCCTAATTCACCCTAACATGTGGTGAATTAGTCACCCTTTACAAAGATGACATAGGTTAATATATATACTAGTCTAGTAATTAAAATAATTACAAAACAAACCCTAGACTAATATTTTGTTGCTATTGTTCTTCAAGTCTTCAATTTCAACAATGTTGGAAATCTTCAATTTCTTCAAAGGTAGAATACCCAACACATAGCCTTAGTCGTATGAAGTGATCAGCTAGGGGTGATTTGACTAAGTTAGGGTTGTTGTTCTAGATCTGCATTGAGAAGGAGAAATTTTAGCTACCCTAGTGTATTTGGATTGATAACCACTTGCTGAAAGCATTAAGATGAGTTCTAATTGCCCTTTTTATGTGTTAATGCCGTTTGATAAATGTTGTTTGATAAAATTGGGCACTGGCATGCATATAAATAAATAGAAAATGTGAATAAGAGTTGAAAGTGGTAAATTGTAATGAATGGCGAGGTGGAGGTTTGACCCACCAAACTATAGACGGAGGTTTGACCCGTCAACGCCAACTATAGACGGAGGTTTGACCCGTCAACGCGCGAGGTGGAGGTTTGACCCACCAAACTATAGACGGAGGTTTGACCCGTCAACGCGCGAGGTGGAGGTTTGACCCACCAAATTAAAATCGATAAAAAGATGTCCATAAATACCTTGAGGGTATTCTATATGCATATCAATACTGAGACGAATAAATGGACTGATGAATGTTTATGAATCATTCGGTGTTGTAACAGTTGATGAATTGTTATTATTGAAATGTGGTGTACGTTAGAACTCACCAGTTTATCTGATTTTGTGTTTGTTTTCTTATGCATGCCAGGTATTAATAGAAGTGTTCGTGGAGGCGCCCCACCGAGTTAAATTCCAGTTATGGTGTATGATACAGGCTAAAATGTTGGGTTTTGGAAAAGATGTATATGAAGTTTGATAAAGTTTTTAAGATATCGGTTGAAGTGTTGTTATTTCTTGTTAATGATGTAAACAGTTTTAATATATAAAACTTTCCGCTGCGTTTGTAGTCTCTGAATTGTTATAATAACTCAACTAGTAGCACCCTCCTTATTATATTATATTGTTTTGAGATTGAGGGTGTTACACATAACATCAGCACTCTCATACGCATCTGATAGTTCATCAGATTGAGTATTATGATTAGTGTTTTTAGAACTGCTCGAACTACTGTGGTCTTGTTTCCTCTTCTTCCACTCAGGGCAATCCTTCTTTAAGTGCTTGTTAGAGTGATATATGAAGCACTTTCTTCTGAACTTTGATATAGACCTTGTTTGAGGCCTGTGCTTCTAGTGTCTTGAGTATCTTGAGTCTGGCCTTCCTCTCACAAACAACCTTCTCCACCTTCTTCCTTCACTTCAGACATTCTCTTCAATTCCCTAGAGTTCACTGCTGCCAACACTTCTTTCATTGTTAATGATTCTCTCCCATATAACAACGTATCAACAAAGTGCTCATAGTGGGGAGGTAATGATGCCAAGAATATGATTGTTTGGTCTTCAACCTCCACCTCCACCTCTATGTTTTCCAAGTCTAGTACCAACTTGTTGAACTCATCTATGTGATCTTCAATGGACTTCCCTGACATCATCTGAAAGGTATACAACCTCTTCTTCAGGTACAGTCGATTTGAAAGACTTTTAGTCCTATACAAAGACTCCAATTTTGACCAAACACCGGCCGTTGTGGTTTCTTTTATAACTTCTCTCAAGACTCGATCCCCAAGACTCAAGATTATAGCACTATGGGCTTTTACCCCCATATCCTTCCACTTCTCTATAACCTCTCTTCGTTCTTTTTCAGTTGCGCCTTCAGGGACCTTAGCATCGCCACCGGCTAGAGCTTCCGCCAGTCCTTGGTGCACCAGAAGTGCCCTCATCTTAACTCTCCACAAACTGAAACCATTCTTTCCATCAAACTTCTCGATGTCGAACTTCGTTGACACCATTGTCTTCTCAATTGCACCGCTGATTCTATCAATTCTTCGTTGTCGAGCCATAAACAGGCTTTGATACCAATTGTTGTATAATCAAAACCCTCAAGAATTGAATCAAGAACAACTAAAGCAATGAACAAGTTCACAATCAAATTATGAATGATGGCTACAAAGCTGAATCAAAAGAACTTGAATAACTCACTATTCTCTAATCAATTACAATGACTATATACTAATTCAGTTGTTAACGAACATTTAACAACCAAACAAATATTGTTACAATTAACACCCTCAAAATAAGCAAAAGACACAAAACATCCATAAAATTCCTATCCACATTTACAAGCTTCGAAAGAATTATTAACCTTCGAAAGCATCTTCGGAAGCATCCGCATTTGTTTTCCAAACATGAACTGTAACTTGAGTTGACTTCACTAATACAATCAACTCACAATATTAAACCAATGTATTATGGAGAGTATAGTTAAACCATTTGAGAGTTTTGAAGAAAGCAAACTACTCATGACTACATATTTGATTATTCGAAGATCGAGCAACTTATTCATAACGAGTCACAGAGTGGAGTCTGGAGATAGCCTGGGAGAAAATTGGGTCGGGTAGGAACATCAGCCCTTGGGTTCAAGGAATTCTTACCTGGTGAATTTCACCGGGATTCACCAACTTGGATAGTCCAAAAAGTGACGGACGGTCATTTGACTATTGGAATTAAAAAAATATATATATTTATTTTAACATACCACTATACTTCATATCACTCTCTAAAAATCCAATCTCTAAATTTTAGTCATGGATTCATCATCTTGCTCAGCTGAAAAACAACACAATTTCGAAATCCTCGTAATACATAGATACATATTTTTTTATTGTAGTTAATTTAGTTATAAAAATTAGAACGTAAATAAAAATCTAAAAAAATTAGATTGCAAAAATAGGTAAACTAAAAGAATGTGAGACAACACCATGTAAAACTGAGCAAGCTCATTCCTAAAAAATGCATTCGTTTAATTGTTCATATTCATCCATTTGTCTGGCTATATTAAACGAGCAAACATGAACAACCTCATTCATGTTCGTCAGTTTGTTTTGAGGATTATATAAAAGTTAACGGTTTGTTTTTTTCTTTTCATTTTAGAAGTAAGAGTTTCACATTTCAAATTTATAAGATTAGAGTTGTGTAATCTTCATTCCAACGGCTTATGTAATCATTAATAGCGGTTGAATTTCTAGTCGTGTATCTTGGAAAAATGACAAATGAGAGGCAGATAAATAATAATTTAACCCGCGCGTTGCAGCAGGTGAAAACATGAAAACATTAATACTAACATTGCATTCAAAACATAGGATAATTGTAGATTCCCTTTTAATTCTATAAGGGTGAAAACATAGAATTACAAGGGATTCACAATTGTAGATTTGTACTTGCAACACACACCAAACTTTTTAGGATCAAAATAAAATGATAATTGTAGATTTCTTATTTTTTATAGGACCAAAAATAAAATGATAATTGTAGATTTCTTATTTTTTATAGTTGCTTTAATTGTAACACCTTAGTTTTGTTTTGCACATTGTTCCAATAGCTTCTTTCTGAAAAGGGGCTGCATTCGACTACATCTGTCGTTGATCTTATTCAACTTTTCAATTCAACTACAACAGAACCTCAACACCATCTTTTGCGACCACTTTGATGGTAAATGTTAATTCATTTAAGCTGTTGTTGTGTACATCTTTCGATGACACTAATACAACCACTAACCAACAATTATAAGCCGTTCAACTCGGGAGTTCTAATCACATGCGACGTCTTGTCAAAAGTTCGCATCTTTGATGGATTATTAAGTGAATAGCATTGAATATTGTTTCGATTTCCATATGACAATGCTCCACTGCCCTCCCCTACGAGTAATGAATTAAAAGCTTACTACTTTAACTTTTTAAGTCAAACTCACTACCTTTAAATGCAAAATTAGGGTTTATTATAAATCTAAAACCACCATTCTTTATGTTACGCACATATTGTGTAACATCCCGAAAAGTCAAAACGAGTTATTAAGGATAATGGGCCTAATTAATGGGTATTTAATAAAAGAAGGAAAAAGGTTATGGGCTAAATTGGGTTTGTGGGCAAGAGCCTAGTGATTAAGGCCCATAATCAGCCATTAACCCACCCAAAGCAGCCTCCATCTCCTTCATTTCAACCCTAGCTCCCAAGATTCGTAGAGAGAGAAAGTAGAGAGAGAAAGTGAAGGAAACTCAAGATTTGAAGCTTCTAAGGTCAAGGGATTGAAGATCTGGGTGTTGGGGCATCAAACCTCAAGAAAGGAGCAACAAATCCAGGTAAGAATCGACCTCTAAACCCTTCTGTAGATCAAACCCGGATTCTAGGGTTTTGGGTTTTGAAAAGTTTCAAAGAAACCCATAAAGGTCAAATTTTTTACGTATGAAAACGTGTAAAAAGGTTAGATATGGTTTCATGAATGGTAAACCAAGGATTTGTACGTAAAAAGTTAAGATTTTAGGTTAAAAACGGGCTGGTTCGTCATTTTTATTCAACCAGCGAAACTGTGCCCCGATCCAGCGAAATTGTGCACTCATCCAGCGAAACTATGAGAAGTTCCAGCACTGGGGTGAAACTATTGACCCGCAGATAATGCGAAACTAGGAAATTCCAACGAAAGTTGGGCGCACCTGACAGCGAAACTGTCGTGCGAAACTGCTGGACGAAACTGGCAACGAAACTGACAGCGAAACTGCCAGCGAAACTGGGCAGCGAAACTGCACAAAATGACATTTTTGAGTGTGAACTTATTTGCAGGTTGTGTAGTATGATCCTAGCCTAGAGTGCTTAGTTTAGAAGTTACTCACATTATCCAGGTGAGTTCTAGATCCCCTTATTTAAACGTTTTTCTATGTTTTTGGGGCTATTATGCATAGTAAACATAAGGTTTTCAAGGTAAGGATTTCAAGGGGTTTTAACAAGAAAATACATTTTTCTAAAGTAAAATGTGCTATTTAAATAGCTCAAAATAATTTTCGGGCGCGCTGACCTGGCAGCCCGGCCCCAGCCAGAGGCGTTGCCCCTTGGACCCCACTAGGGGCTGCTGCCCCTAGGACCCCGCTGTCAGGGGCTGCCGCCCCCGAACCCCCGCTGTCCCGCGGAGGGTTGGTTACGTGTTATGATGACTAGTACTTGGTATGTTGTGTACTTAATAAGTTACGTATTATATATATTAAGTGGAACATAATATTAATGAGAAGTGGAACTTAACGAATATTACCTCCGGGCCCGTTTGATGATGAAAAGTCTTGCAAGCACTATGATAGACTTCACTTAGGTGAGTCTGATGTATGATGATGGATCCGTATTCATGAGCGGACTATGTGCCTTGCAGTGTGGATCAACTGTCGGGGGTTAGCTACCATGAAGATGTGTACCGACGGGGATCGACATTCGTTGTCGATCAACATGAAGCTCTTGCTTTGTGCAATCTCGCCTATGATGAAGTGAAACATAATGAAAGAATGAAAGATAATGAACATACTTAATATGATGCAAGTAATGTTATGTAGTATGATGTATGTGTGGTCATTACACGGGGATAAAGCTTATATTTTCTTATTTATATAAAACTAGAATTCACTCAGCAAAGCTAACTTTTATGCATAATAGTGGACAGGTAAGCGCTGATGCTGAGGATGGCACCACGAAGCTACTTGGGGAGCTATGGATGACATTCCTCTTTATGAAATATTTATTGTAATATAAGAACAAGTAATATGTTTCATTTACAATTAAAGGACAAATGTATGAGTACGACATAGTTTCTAAGTTTTAAATGAATGTCTAGTTATTTCCGCTGCAATGTTTTGTTATTAAACTGATTTTATGCTATGATTAACCAACTGTGAAGTTTCCCAGAAATAAGGCCTTACATATTGTATGCTATATGTATGCTCTAGTGGAGTTATCATGATTCACACATAAAATGCTAGTTTTATGTGAATTTTGAAGTTGAATTCTAAGCGATTTGACCAACTTTTTACAAGCCCTACTGCTAAATTCTCATAACCACTATCATTTTTGTTGCATTTCTTTAATCATGGAATATAATAATAAACAAAGATGAACCCAAAAAGGATCAAAATACCAAAATTGATGAGTAAATAGCCTCTAAAGATAATTTGAATTGTCTAGTGTCAATGTTTTGATCAACCCATTCGGCCCACGTGAAAGGAGCCCTTGCACATATGCTATAGAGCCTTGATTGTTGTGCAAACATGGTTGCCTTCCAGCTAATAATTTTCCCTACTAACCTCTAAAAAAACTTCTGCACTGCATACAAACACGGTAACATAGACATCTTATCTAGAATTAAAAAAACCAGCTCTATGAGCTAAGTACCACAAACAATTTCCTCGAAAAACCTCTCCCACAATTACATAACACTTAAAATAACTCATGCCTGCATTCACATAATTTAAAAATCATCATAGAACCAAACACACAGTGTTATCATAGTATTTATAATTAATTACGTCTCACTGAGCAAAATCCATTAAAAACTAAATTATCATAATTTGTGCATAAATATGTTGATATAAAAAATTATGCACAATTTAAGAACAAAATGCCATGATTTTTTGAAATCAGTGACTTTAATGGTAACCTACTTGTTGGTTTCCTTGTTAAACCTACAATCAAGAACAATTGTACCAACACTATGGATAATAAAACTTAGAATTTAGATCAAATTTCAAAATTTAACCCTTTCAACACATCACCACAAGATCCTCTTCCAATGAGAAGAATTGATCTTAATTGCATTAAAAAAAACCTGGTCATACTTATGTTGGTAATTACAATAAAAAGTAAGACCAAGAAACCATAAGAAACATACCAGTAACCAATCCGAAAATAAAAGTTAGGAGGAATCGTAGTGAGCAAGATCCGGCACTACAAAACAAACGCTACATCCCATGAATAAAATTAAAACTTAAATGACAAAGGCACAACTAAACCTTGATCAGTGTTATTAATATCATTACGTGGATAGATAAAAAGATTAATAATGAAGAGGCTGGTTCGCTGGTAATACCGACCAAATGTCATTCACAATAACTTTAATATCCACGTCTTTGTTGATTTACTTGTTAAACTTGCAAATCAAGAATAATCATATCAACGTTATGCATAATAAAAATCAAACCTAAGTAGTCAACGTATGCAGGAAGTTTATATTATTTTAGTTCATTTTTCAAGTAGCAAAACATTGTTAAGTTCATAGAGTAATGATGTTAGTTATATTACATGCCTTAAGAAATTGACATTAAACTACACACTACTTTGCTCTGAACTCAAACTTAAACCACTATTATATATTCTTTAAACTTCTGTCATCTTACACTTTTCACATCCTACTTAATTATAAGTGATTCTCAAATAACAAGTTTTTAAAAAGTCAATAAATATAGTTAGTGATATTAGAGGCCCTTCAGGATATCCAATGTTACAAAAGACATCAAATACTAAATAAAAGAAAATTCCACACTTCCAGTTTAATGCATTGTGGCAGGTTCAACAAAGAGCAGCATTCAGCTAACTTATTCTCGATTTTAAACATGAACAACAAATATCTTGAGAGTAAAGCTTATCTTATTTTATTATCTTAAGAACCTCCAAAATGACCAAACCCAAATACTGATATAAAAAATCTAGATGCTTCGCTCTATTAGCATGGTATTCTCCCCCAGCACAGTTTATAGCAACTTCATGAAGTTGATTATTTAATCTGTGTGCAGCATCTACTAGCAAGCAAGTGTACATGTATGCATAAAATCTGAATGTCAACTTAAATATTCTTTTAGATGAAGCCTACCAATTGCTCCTCCAACATATATTCAAAAAATTCAAACATGTCATCAAAGACAAGGCAATCTGCTCCATGCTTAACTAATTATCATAAAAGTATGCATAAAAATAACAATAGAAAAAGCTAAATACCCCTTAGATTGGGCATTATATATATCTCATTTGTAGCATGAAACAATTTTCTTACACTACCATTTCTTTTAGAAATAGATGTGTGTCTGGGTTTATTCACTGCAAAAACTCCACGTAGTCAGCTAACTGGATACTCCTTATGAGCCCTCTGTATGTTAAATATCACACATCAGCTATCATCCAGAAAATGTATGTAGTGTGTCTATCTAATTGTTCTTCTAGTCATGCCACTTTTTGATATGTTTAAATCTTCCTTTTAGTCGAGTTATAAATTAAATGCAATTATTCAAGGGTTACATATTTAAGAACCCATATCTAAAATGAAAACAAACTTAAGAAAATAGTAGTATATCCCAATAGCATATGTAGGGAATGTGAGTTAACATTATAAAAAATCCAGTATACCTGATGGTGGTTCTTCAATCATTACTATGGTCTCGTCATTCTGGTTTTCAATGTCCATATCATGGGGAATGCACACTGATTCAGAACTTGTTCTACACTAAGATTTAATCATTAATGTTAGAACTCGTATACAATTACTCAAACTAATAAATTTAAAATAATGTTGTTCAAGCTAAAGAACACATGTAAAGCACTCATATGAATGGTCATGTTATCCAGCATATGTCACACATTCATAGAAGGAAACATTATGAAAAGCCATAAGAAATTTAAAGCAAATCCATACCAAAGTTAGACTAAAAGAAACAATTTTAATGTATTTGGATATATATATATAAGACCATATTACAATTTTGATTAAGTGAAAACCAATTGTTGATCAGCTGGTGTAAATGTTTTCAATACTAAAAATAATAGATACAATGAAAGTCAAAAGCAAGTGATGTGTTTTTCGTTGTTGTGCTCCCAATCTTTGAAGCATTAGTGACCATTTTCAGCAGTTTTGTTTCTATTTAAAAACAGTTATATGTCTTTTTAATGTCTGGCCACCATATGGCCCAAAGTTTATGATCTCCCAGCCTTAGCGTTCTTGAGAAAGTTCATTTATTTTATAGTTGTATAGTCAACAACATGAAAAGCTCCATAAAACCATTCAAACACCATCTTGCTAATGTGAATTCAACATATGACTATGATCATAGACGTCCTTCCTAATCCTCCTATTATGGAATCCATCATAATCATCTTACTCTATCCCATTACTTATCCTGTTTTTGGATTTTTAACTCTCTATTTGACACAGAAACCCCACTACTAAATGCTAAACGATTATGATGTCTATCACTATTTTAGGGGTAAGGCTCTATAAACTCACCACTTAACTCAGAAACACTCCTAAGCAGTCTAGGTCTTTTTTTTCTCTTTAATAGGGTTAAATAAGTTCGTTGATGATGAATCACTAACCCTTTAACGCCCCTGTGACCATCTACTACCTTCCTTTTGATAATCAAACAACCTGAAGAACTTTTCTTCTTTACCACTTTTGAAGAATGAAGAATGAATAGAATCTCCTTATGTCTTTCACCTTATGATCAATATATAAACCACATACCCGCAATTATATTGAAGAAACACCATCAACCGATATAAAAATTTACAGATCTAAGCACACCAAATCGGAATAACACAACAAAGAAGAATAAGAATATCAAAAGTGATAAGAAATAAAGGAAATTTAGATTTTCTTACAAGAAATTTAGTAAGAGATGAAGAAGTACACCAACAGAAAATGTTGACTGGCGAAACTGAATTAGGGAAAACGGCAATTTCGATCAAAGAATTTAGGTTGAATGCGTGTGCTGAAAGATATGCCGGTGTCTCTATAGGGTTCCGTTGATATAACCTTTAACAAGAAAAATGCTCTCTTTTCAATGTATATGTACATGAAGGTATCCTAATTGAATGGCGCTTTCATCCCACCCAGTCATTAAACGGCAGTTTACTCAACCGTTCAGTTGCTCCCCATCAGATGATTGAATATGGCGAGGAACAGACTCGTCTTATAGAAATTGTGAAATTGCCAAGTGGTTAATCAAATTTCAAACTAATATGGTGAATCTGGGTAAAAATTCATACCGTCCTGGATGTCGATGCTGAAGTTGCAGTAGATCTTAAAATCATCGAATACGGCAGAGGTTATAGCGGAGAGAGATTAAACAAGTGGCCTATGTGTGGGGTTGTGGATCTTAAGGTGGAGAGCGACGGTTGAAGGGAGATGAAACCGCTGGCGTGTAAGGTAAGATGCAATGAAGGCGTCATTATGCATTGACTCCGATGAAGGTAACGCCGTGTGAAGGAAGGCGGGAGGTGTAGTGCAGCCGGGAAGTGGAACGGGCACATCTTACAATGAGATGTGACTTTCTAGTTTTGCCTATGCTTCTTGTAATATTATATAGTATACTAGCTTTAGTAAACCCGTGTATTACACGGGTTAATAAATAAAATATTAATATAATAATATTTATTAATTATAAAATAATATTTTAACATATAATAAAATAATAATATTAACTTTTTAAAATTTTTTTTTAAACTTTTTTCTAAAAAAAATAAAAAAAATCATATAAAAATATTATTTTTAATAATTTTCCCATTATAACTCTCAAATTTGATTATTTTTTGTTTTTAGAAAAGTGACTTTTTAAAAATATCAATTTTAAAAAATTTGTATTTTAAAAAATATGCTTTAGAAAATTATATTATTTAGAAATAATATTAATAAATAGATTTATTTCTTAATTTATTAAATCTAAAAAGTTGTTAAGGAATATTATTAATAATTAAGGTAATTATTAATAGGAGAGAGAGGCGGGAAAAATTTGATGAGAATGATTGTGGTGCTGCCACGTGTCATCTTAAGATACCTTTTTATTAGAGTAGGTAGATATATAGGGATAGGGATAAGGCTGTATGTGCTAAAAATAGTAACATGAGACCTGAAAAAATTTATTTTTATTTTCCAATCCGGTTCATACAGGTACCTTTAACCTTCAAGTCAAAGTGGTTTGATTTAAATGGTTTGGTTCAGGTTTGTGACCTGTCTTGATCGGCTTTTAACGGTTTTTGTTCCGGTTTGAGCGATTTTCGACATGTTTGGTTCCATTTTCAAATTATTCTAACTACTAAAGAATAGAAACCAGTTATAAATTTATGGCTTATATCAGTTTCAAATCGTTATATAGGTATCGGTTCCAAGTCGATTTGGTTCTAATTTGGGTAGTCAATTCCAGTTTCAAAACCTGTTTTGTCTCTCATCTTTTCAGGCATTATTTATAATATTATAAAGGTGCTTAAATGGGCTTGGGTCCTAAAAGGCCTGAAGTCTGGTCTGGTGAAATCATGAGTCGAGCTTAAAAGCCCAATTAGGATTCAATTTTAGGCAACTAGTTGATGTCCAGTACGCTCTTTGCGCGAATCTATTTTTCGTTCACATTGTACATGTATTAACGTATAACATTATAATCGTCAGTTAACGTACGAATGTTCTTCCATATCACTTTGTTAATTGACCATTAAAGACAGTACGCGGCTAAAACCAACAGTATCAATGTAAAAATTGTGGATACATCCACATAATAACGAAAATAATAACAGATTAATAAATAAATATAACATATTAATAAAGTAAAAGCGGATTGAAAGGTTCAGATGTGGGTCGTTCATTATCGTTTGCCTCGCCAAAACAATGAACATAACAACCTTTTTCCTTTCGTCATCGCCTAATCCATATCAACCAACACATGATACGTCAACAATAAAGGAATTAACCAACAACAAAAGTCTCGAATGAGTTTGAACTCGTCGTCATCGACTGGAACATATAAATAGTACATGCATTCAACCAGCCGTGGACCGTCAATCAATCTGCTATTGCACAGCCTCGGGCCCTCGGTGCCACCCGCCGGCCGTCGGATAACGTAACACGACGTCGCAAAGCCACCACCGTCTCTCAGAGACATGCGTCCTCCCGCTCGACCCAATCACAAAAAAATTAATCGGAAAGATTTTGCCGAAACAAAAGTCTCAGATGAGGTTCACCCATCATCATCGACATGCGGCGACCACCAACGGTTTTAAATCAGAAACATAAATCATTGACCCAAATAAGTTGTCGCACACCGTCGTCAAGCAATCGGAGCCACGCAGACGCCACCAAAGGCGGTCGACAAACCGCCGGCAACGTCGGGGCCCACAGATCTAGGCAGACGGGTCCATCGGAGCCGCCGCCCATAAATAATACCATCGACCCCCAACCGCCGGCAGAAGGGTGAGGCGTCGCAAAGGTGGAAGAAAAGCAGCGAGCCAACGATCGTCGGAGCAGTAGAGACGGCCGCCGACCGCAAAGGGGTGTGCCATGGGAAAAACCGCTGCCGCCTAACATCTCTTCACCTTTAAAGCAGAAACATGGTAACCAAAAGTGCACCAGATTTACCGTTCATGGAACTACTTTTTTCGTATGTAGGATAACCAATCGAAGCCAACCGGAGCCACGCAGACGCCACCAAAGGCGGTCGACAGGCCGTCGGCTACGTCGACGGATACACCGGAGCCACCACCCATAAACAGTACCATGGAGCACCAACCGCCGACATAGGCGTAGGTTAGCCGGTAGAAGGGTGAGTCAGCGCAACGGTAGAGGAAAAGGAGCAACCCGACGATCGCCGGAGGAGGAGAGACGGTCGCCGATCGCAAAGAGGTGCCGCATGGAAGAAACCGAACAGCCTAACATCTATTCACATTTAAAGCAAAGGCACGCATACCGAGGTAAAAGCGAAATACCGAAGTTGCCCATGATTTACTGTTCATGGCACTACTCTTTTCATAATAGGAGAATTAGGCTAGTATAGTCCAAGCGTGAGAACAAACTTGTAAGCCATTACTTGCACGAAAGGGTATCAAAAGCAAAACTACAAATTGACAATATAAGATATAAATTTATGACGTGTCACCTTCAGGAATACAAACGAACCGAAATAACACGAATAATGTTTTGCTTATGCTCGTTCATTAAGGAAATAAACATTTTTATAAACTGTTCAAGAATACTTATCGAACGATACTTATTGTACGTTTTTGTTCATTAAGAAAATGAACTTGTTTATTAGCTGTTTAAAAACATTTACCGAATGAAACAAACACAAACAAATATTCAACAACATAAACATAAGTTCATGAACACAAACAGATGCAAACACTCATATATTCATTTTAAAATAAAATATGCATGTTTTATCACAAACATTACGCATGATCTTACAAAACTAAATAACTACTTGACATTAATATTCGAATATAATTGATATAATTACCATAAACATAATTAACATAAAAATTAAGAAATTTGTCAAAATTTAACAAACTGAAATAAAAATGGTCAAATGAATCAATAAAATAAAAATTTAATATATAAAAACCTTTTAAATTAACGAACACAAATGAATATTAAGGAACACGTAATCAAATGTTTATGAACATAAGTGAATAAACGTATCTTCTTTTAATGCTCATTCATTTAACTAAATAAACAACATATTCTTGTTCGTGCTCGCTTATATATTAAACGAACTTATATAAACAAATCAAAATAGAACCCTTACCGAATGTTAATAATCAAAATCAAGGCAATTCATCACCAAATGAAGGAAACCAAACTCAGATTCAACCAACACCAAGATAAGCGTACACCTAATAACAATGAGGGTATGAATAATAATCACAACAATAATGCAATTGTTATTCACAACCAGAACTAAAAATATACAAGATTATACGTGGAATAATAACCAAGGAGGAGCATATACAAATCAATATAACGGAGGTGGAGTTGGTAATCCAAGAGGTGGTAACTTTAAAATCTTGATTAACTTGTAAGTGTTCATAATACTCTTTTTTGCACCTTTAGGTATATTTTGTTTAGAGAACAAATGCTTATTGTTATGTTATTTTCTAATGTGTATGTAGTCTCATTACATAAAAAATAAAAGTCAAAATACATGCAGACAGGGACATTTGATGAAAAAAATGAAGGTTTAAAGTGTAGGTTCTAATTATAAGGGGGCCACAAAGTGGTGACGAGGAGAGGCTGGGAAACCCCGGGAAAAACTGGGGCTACTGGGGAACACCACGCCCCTGGTTTGAAGACATTCATTCCAACCCGGTGTATTTCTGCTAGGATTTACCGACCCTTACTCTGAAAATCATTAAACAATCATCTGATCGTTGCCTTATTTTAAAAAAAATATTAATTTGTTTACAATATAAATACAACTCAAATTCAAATCATTTACACACCATCTCTAATTTCAAATCACACTCTACTCTACTCTACTCTAAAAGGACATTGTGGATATGTTAGATTCTAAAATTTACAACTCATCAAGCTCGAAAGGTGAAGATTCAAATACGCGTAAGTGTAATTTCGAGTTTTCGACTACAGTGGTTTTTTTTATTAGCTGAAGTGCAAGACACCGCCTCCTCATCAAGGATGTATTTTAATTGTTTTTTTCAAAATTTTATTATTTTAATCTATGTTTAGTTATCAAAAATATTATATTTACTATTTAAGATGTGTCACGCGACGATCGCGTAGAGTCTCATTACCGATTAGTGTCATAATATTTTGTTGATAATAATCCAACATTTCTCCCCAAAATGTTCCGAAGAAGGTTTGAATGAACAAAGATATATTTTAATGATTATCGGTCAACTAGAAACAAATTTTAAGTTCTTTCGAACCACTTTCGACGCACGGGATCATCAGAGTTTTACTTTGCTATAAAAATGCATTTCCGCAATACGATAACTATCATACATGAATGTTCCAGATTCACTTGAAGAGTGTTTAAATATGTTTAAGAGAACATCACGTAACAAACTGTAACACTTTTGTGATGTTGTTACTACTTGTATATGAAGGGATATCTTCATTGACTGACGTACAACCATTATACGCCTCACATGAGCAAAGCCATGATTTTTCCAGGGATGTTGGAAGCTCAGATTGCACGCATTAGGTTTGAAAAAATATTATCCAATCGAATGACAAGGACAATACATAAGGGTGCTCACAAGCATCCGATGATAATGCTTCAAACGTGTCACACCCCGACCGATGACGGAATCATCGGAGCGGACGAGGGGATGATTGATTGTTCATAACACATGGTCGTCTAATAGTGGAGATAATATTAAAATCAGATTACAAGATAGCATGAGTTTAACATATGCAATTACAATAGTTGAAGTCACAAAAGATATTCATTTTTAACTAAGTCCAAAAGTCATATTTGTAAGCTTGCAGATAATCCAACTATGCAGCATGTCCTGAAATCATGTGAAAAATAAAGTCAGCTAACGAGTTAGCTGATGAGTAATCACAGCTTGATATACATAAAGATTGATTGTTTGATTGAGAATAATCCAATTCACAAGGAAATGTTAAGACTTATAATGCAATTGCGAAGCATATAGATAAACCGACACAATATAAACCCCTTGACTTGACATTTTACAAATAATAAAATTGCACACATACACCATAGATTGACTATTTGCCTCCGGCACAATCACCACTCGACTATTCATGTGGGGTGGGTTATCCAAACCAGTAGATCTACCATTGATACCAGAATTGATTGATTGATTGTATTAGGGTTCCTATTGCCGTTCAGTTTATCATAGTATGTTCACATAGTTACAAGTAATAACATAATCTGTCATGAATTGAATTTAGAACGAATAACAATATAATAACACGATTGAATATTGGGTCACATGATTTCCCCCAAATAAGAAATGATATAAAATGGGGTTATGAATACTCACTTGATTGATGAGATTAGAATTTGGATGTGATAGATTAGACACCAACGATTCCTTACTAGTAATCTACGGAACGGTGTCTCGAGTTAGAATAATAATAATATGAGAATTGGGAATAGATTAGGGTTTCCATTGGGAATAGGTATTGAATGAAATAACTTATTTAGTTTGAATGTCTTGAAATAAATAAACGAATTTATTGAAAGCGATTATGTTTAGAATTTAAAATAAATGTATCAATACGCGTAACTGTTTGATTTATTGTTAAAGTGTGGGAAAGACAAATAGCTAATTTTATTAATTAATTATATGATAATTAATTAAAATATTTAATTATTTAAGTGACTAAAAGAAATGAAAATGATTTGGAAAGATTTAGATATAAAACTTTTATATTTAATTGAGATAATCATGATTTAAACAATAATACATAGATATTATTTAAACCAATAATAATTTAGTGATTTTAACCATTATTTAAAGTCTATTTTTATAAAAAAATGAACTACATATATCATTTGTCTAAAATATTAATAAAATATTTAATAAAATATTAAAGTATTATAAGAAATGAAATTTCCAAAAAATTGTTAGGTGGCTTTAAAAATAAACAAAGTTTATAAAATTGATTTTTATAATTTTTAGAAATTTTCTGTAATTTTTTTAAAGCTCAAAAAGCCCTAAAAAAATATATGAGAGTGCCGGGGTTCGAACCCGGGACCTCATGGATGGGGAAGTAGTGTCTTAACCAATGAACCAAGGCATACAGCCGCGATAGATGCCCGTTTTTAAATCATAAAATACAATCCTCAAGGTTTCCCCCAATACCCATGAACCCTAATTCGAATTCATCCAATTGAACCCCAATTCGAATGTGTTAACGATTATAATCATGTGGCTTTTGATCCCCATGTAAAAACGAGTAGTTAGACATGTTTAATTACCGGTTTGATTCAAGGTTTATCAAGAACAATAGATGAACAAGTCGCGACCAACGTGGAATTGGCTCGGGGTGCAAACGATGGTAATAATCGAATTCCTTGTACAGGAAGCTTCCAATGATCTTAGTGAGCAAAAGCCCTCTAACAATTTCAGGTTTTGAAGCTCGAATGGTGGTGTTCGATCAGTTGCAGGTCCGCGAAGAAGAAAGGATCGAAGGAAACAATTGAGTTCGTTTCAGATGGATTTGTGAGTTGTAATCGATTAGAAACATTTAAATGATAGTGTGAGTGCGTTTAATTTCATTATTATAGTGTTTTAGTGCTTCGATCGTGGCGGGATTCTCGGCCTAAAGTGGGGTGGTTGGGTCGGTTCTAGATCGCACTAATCGACCCTAATTTTCAAATTGTAGTGGGGCATAGGTTCGAATCTTCCACGTGATACTGTCGGGAGTGTTTAATTGGGTTGAATCGCGTTAATTGGGGTGTTGTGGGCTCGCCGGAGAGTGTGGCCGGAAGGTGGCCGGAAGAACAGGGGTCGACGGGGATGGGGGGCTGAGGGGCTGTTTGGTAGCCTCTTAATGGTTCCATTAAGAGGCTACCTCTGAACCGTTAAGAGGCTTATGTGTTTGTTTCAAGAAAAAGGAGCCTCTGAACTGAACCATTCAGTGCTGAATGGTTCAGATATGAAATGTTGCTGAATGACCTTCTAGACACAACTACCCTCAAACCTCACACGCAATCATCTTCGATCTTCATCTTCCTCCCGAGGACTCCCTCCCCCGACGCCGACGACCTCCCTAGTCGGCCGGCCAGACCGCCGCCATCCCGTCCCGTGTAGCTGATCAGATTCTAGGTTTTCCGACTCCGGCGATGGCGATTCCACGGCCGTACGATCCAGTATACTACGGTCTTCCATCAATTCCCCCAGTGGAGTATGCCGCCTACGACGATCCCAACACCATTAGCACACTCTTCGTCTCCGGCCTACCCGACGATGTTAAAGCCCGTGAGATTCACAACCTCTTCCGCCGCCGCCCCGGCTTTGATTACTGCCAACTGAAGTACACCGGCCGCGGCAATCAGGTCCAATCTTTCCTTAATTCTGTTGAATCTAGTATGGGATATGAGTATCTAATTCTTCAGTTCTTGTATTATCGCTCTATGCGTCAGTTAAGTATGATAATAGGAAGATTTTGCACAGCAGCTATTGAAAATAGGGGCTTAGGTTTGAATGAAATACATATAGCATCTACAAGACTTGGTCAATTACAAACTAATGATTCTGGAAATGTTGTTTGTTATTGATTTTGATTTATTAGGGTTTAAGCAATCTGTTTGATTATAGGCCTCTGAGATTAAAGTCATTAAACAGACTAATGATTCTGGAAATGTTGGTATATATTAGTGTTACTAGTATGTGTTCTTCCATATTTGAGACCTAAACTTTAGCCTAAAAATCCTCCTAATCGACGCTTGGCATGAATCCATTACTCTTTAGGACGATTTTAGGGTGACGTTTAGGAGGATGAATCATTTCTCTATTAAAAATATGTGAAGTTAAAAGAAGCTTCTTGTTGTCACTTGCAGGTTGTTGCGTTTGCAACTTTTGTAAATCATCCATCAGCTATTGCTGCTCTTCATTCTTTGAATGTGAGGAAACACTTCTACTTTATGACTACTTTTACATCTGCAACCTGCCTGGTTCTTGAATCTTGTTACTTTATACAAGTGATTTCTTACATTTTTGTTGCAATCTTGAATGTTATCTTTGGTCGGTTAGTCTGTGATATAGAGATTGTTCTTTTTAGAGCAAGATTTGACGATTTTTGTGAGTAGATTTCAAAAATCATGCGTAAGCAATTATTTCTATATAACTTGTTTTTTTCTTTCTAATGAAATCTTTATTCTTGAAGTTTTGATGGAAACAAGGGTCCAATGTGTTATAAGTTATTTTAGAATGATGATTTTGTCTACTGAGTTTATATTTCATTCTGGCATCATTAATTTTCAGGGTGTAAAGTTCTTTTAGAATGATGATTTTGTTACTGAGATAGCTAGTCAATTAGTTTCAATTGATTAATATTTAAATTACTTTGTAATTGGATATTAGTATGTTGTATTTGAAATATTTTGAGTTTGAATTTTAATATGTTGTATTTTGTTAACCTATTGATCATTCACGTACTGTCATTCAGACATCTAACCAAACAGATACATTTTATTCAGCCCAAAATAATTCAGAGGGGTAAAATTGTCATTTTGTACAGTCATTCAGAGATTCAACCAAACAGCACATTTTGGTTCAGCACTTACTGGTTCAGAGGCTCTTAACCATTCAGACCTCTTAACCATTCAGCACTTAATGATTCAGATCTAACCAAACAGCCCCTGAGTTTTAAAACAAATTTTCACATTTGGTCCCTGTAGTTTGGTGTTTGTTATTTTATGCTAGAAACTTTAATTTTAAGTTTCATAAATTACATAAATACCCCCTGCACTTAGTTTACTTTTAGGTTCTAACCATTTTTAAATTTAAATAATTTTTATAAGTCATTGTTTTTATTATTATTATTATTATTATTATTATTATTATTATTATTATTATTATTTAAATCTTTGAAAACCTCAAAAATTATTTAAAGTTTTTTATTTATTTTCAAATTTGATAACTAAGTTTCGTAATTACTAATATAATTTATAATTTTTTATAAAATCATATTAATAACTATATGATTATAATGACAATATTACTGCGCTCATATTGAAATAAGATAAATTCTATTGGTTAACATAAACGGGTTCGGGTTTCATGTTGAAATGGGTCGGATGTTATAGTCTCCCATGCTTTAGTAAGTTTCGTCCCGAAATTTTAATCACGAGAAGGCTGAAACGAAAAGATGAGGGTACTTGGATTTCATTTGGTCCTCACGTTCCCAGGTGAACTCTGGGCCACGTTTAGATTCCCAGCGAACCTTGACAATCGGTATTCGGCTGCGTTTGAGTTGTTTGACTTTCCGATCCATAATTTCCACAGGTTTCTCAATAAAGTGCATAGATTCATTAATTTGGACTTCGTCGAGTGGAATGTGGAGATTTTCATCGGCTAGGCATCTCTTGAGGTTTGAAACATGAAACGCCGGATGCATATTGCTGAGTTCTTGGGATAGTTCAAGCTTGTAGGCCACTTTCCCAATTCGCTCGAGCACTTTGAATGGACCCACGTAACAAGGTGCTAGCTTCCCTTTCTTTCCAAAGTGAATCACTCCCTTCCAAGGTGATACCTTAAGAAGTACGAGATCACCGACATTGTATTCCATGGGTCTTCGTCCTTTATCAGCATAATGCTTTTGATGATTTCTAGCAGCGACCAAGTTATCACGGATCTTATGAATTTTGTCGGTTGTTTCTTGTATCAATTCCGGACCAGTAATCTGTGATTCACCAACTTCAGATCAACAGATGGGAGATCGACACTTTCGGACATACAAGGCCTCAAATGGTGCTATCTGGATGCTGGTATGGTAACTGTTATTGTAAGAGAATTCGATCAACGGAAGATGAGAATCCCACGATCCACTGAAATCAATGACACAGGCCCGGAGCATATCCTCGAGGGTTTGTATCGTTCTTTCAGTCTGAACGTCGGTTTACGGGTGATAGGCTGTGCTAAGATTCAGTTGAGTTCCGAGAGCTGATGGAGACTTTTCCAGAAACGAGAGATGAAGCGACCATTGCGATCAGAGATAATATCTAAAGGTATACCATGCCGACTGACTATTTCATTGATGTAAATACGAGCCAATTTCTCGACTCGGTACTCCTCACGAATTGGTATGAAATGAGCCGACTTAGTCAATCGATCAACGATAATCCAGATACTATCGTGACCACTAGCAGTGCGAGGCAGCTTGGTGATGAAATCCATGGATATGCTTTCCCATTTCCATAATGGAACCTCGGGTTGTACGAGTAATCCAGAGGGACGTTGATGCTCGACTTTGACTTTGGAACATGTGAGGCATTTAGATACATACAAGGCTATATCCTTCTTTATGCGGGGCCACCAATATTGGTTCTGAAGATTCATGAACATCTTATCTGCTCCCGGATGAATAGAATAACGATCCTTATGAGCCTCATCCATGATGGTTGCTCGAAGATTATCACGATTTGGAATCCAAAGTCGATCTAGAAAATAAAGTAGTCCGTCCGACTTGGTTTCCAATTGGAGTTCAGCACCGCATGACATCTCCTCATACATGTTGCCCTCGGTGACTGATTCGTGTTGAGCTTCGAGTATACGGGTCAGGAAGTCGGTTTGAATGGTAACACTTTGAAGCATAACCTGGCCCTTACGACTTAATGCATCGGCTACGACATTAGCTTTACCGGGGTGGTAACGAATCTCACAGTCAAAGTCGTTAAGTAATTCCACCCAATATCGTTGTCTCATGTTCAATTCCTTTTGATTGAAAATATGCTGGAGACTCTTATGATCAGTGAATAGAACACACTTGGTGCCATAAAGATAATGTCTCCAGATTTTGAGTGCGAAAACAACAGCACCGAATTCGAGGTCATGTGTTGTGTAATTCTTCTCGTGGTTCTTGAGCTGCCTCGAGGCATATGCTATGACCTTGCCTCGTTGCATGAGGACACAACCAAGACCTTGCTTCGAAGCATCACAATAGACAATGAAGTCGTCATTACCATCGGGGAGAGTCAAGATTAGGGCATCACACAACTTCTGCTTGTGGGTTTGGAAAGCTTTCTCTTGATCTGGTCCCCACAAGAATTTCTTGTCCTTATGAGTCAAGGCGGTGAGAGGCACAACGATCTTTAAGAAATTTGAATGAAGCAACGGTAGTAACCGGCTAGACCAAGGAACGAACGAACCTCGGTGGGAGTTTTAGGTTCCACCCAATTCTTCACTGCTTCAATCTTTGCAGGATCCACGTGAATTCCTTTATCGTTTACGATATGACCAAGGAATTGAACTTCCTTAAGCCAAAATTCACACTTGGAGAATTTTGCATAAAGGTTCTCCTTTTTCAGAAGTTCAAGGATCAAACGAAGATGATGTTCGTGATCGGATTTGGATTTTGAATAAATCAGAATGTCGTCAATGAAAACAATTATGAATTTGTTTAGATATGGCTTGCACACGCGGTTCATCAAATCCATGAACACAGCAGGTGCATTGGTTAGCCCGAATGGCATTACTGTAAACTCTTAATGGCCATATCTCGTTCGAAAGGCCGTCTTAGGAATATCATCTTCATGCACCTGTAGCTGATGACAGCCTGAACGAAGGTCGATCTTGGAGAAATGAGTGGCTCCTCGAAGCTGATCAAACAAATCGTCGATCCTCGGTAGGGGATACCGGTTTTTGACAGTAAGCTTGTTAAGCTCCCGATAGTTGATGCACATACGAAATGAGCTGTCCTTCTTCTTCACAAACAGAACCGGGGCTCCCCAAGGTGAGGAACTTGGTCGAATGAAACCTTTATCAGATAGCTCTTGGAGTTGGCTTGCAAGCTCTTGCATCTCAGATGGTGCAAGTCGATAAGGGGATTTTGCCTCGGGAGTTACGCCAGGCACAAGGTCGATCCGGAAGTCAACTTGACGAATGGGAGGAAGACCGGTTAAGTCTTCAGGAAAGACTTCGGGGAATTCTCGAATAACCGGAATGTATTCAATCTTCCTAGATTTCTCATCCGCTTTCACGATATGGGCTAAGAAAGCCACGTAATGCTTGCGGAGGTACTTTTGGGCTTTGGTACTAGACATGAGTTTAAGCCCTTTGGAAGGCTTTTCCCCGTAAATATTTAGGACGCTTTTGGATGCAAGAGGAATCCGGATGATCTTCTCAAAGCAGACAACCTCGGCATGGTTCTTTGATAGCCAATCCATGCCTATAATGACGTCAAAGCTCCCAAGTTGCATCGGTATAAGGTCGATAGAGAATTCGTGCTCGTTAAGTTTAAGGGTACAATTCGGAATGACAGAATCTATTATGACGGGTTTTCCATCAGCTATTTCTACTATAAAAGGTTCCTCTAACTTAGTTCGGGTGTTAACAAGCAAAGGTTCAAATCCTAGGGATACAAAACTTTTATCAGCCCCTGTATCAAACAAGACTGAAGCATATTGGTGATCGATTAGAAACGTACCATTCACCACATCATTGGTGGCTTGAGCTTGTTGGGCATTGATGTTAAAAGCACGCCTTTGCACTGCGGGCACGGTATTGATGAGCTAAGGACATCGGTTACGGAAGTGGGTTGGATCACCGCATTGATAGCATGCACGACCTTGAGCAATTGCAAGAGGGTGTTGGTGGACTGGTGCATTAATCGGAGCCTTAGCAGCACTCTTGCACACGTTGAATGTATGACCAAAATGACCAGAGTTTGTGCATTGACGACACTGAACGTTAGCGGGATGGTGATACTTGCAGTTGTTACACTGTGGAAAGGGTCCAGCGTATGGCTTTTTTATCAGTGATTGGTTGTTTACTGCTGGTTGACGAGTTGGAGGGACTTGATTAATTGGCACAGCGGGGTAATTACAGCAAAGTTTGAGATTTAGCCTTCCTCTTCTTGTTCTTGGAAGGCTCGAGTTGGTTGGTTTTGACGGTTTCATTATGAAGTTTATCGGTATTCTTCTTCGACCCTTTCCTGGTTAAAGAACCAGCTTTCACATGATTATCGGTTAACTGCGTAGCCAGCCTAATAGCATCTTCTAGTGTCGAAGGATTCCTTCCTAACATCGTATCCTGAATCTGCATGGGTAGTCCACCAATGTATTTCTCGATGGCTAGGGAGGTAGGGGTAGCAAGGTGCGGTACCAGAATGCTCAGTTCGTGAAATCGGTTAGTGTATTCTAGGTTCTCGCCACTGTCTTGGGTTAACTCCCAGAACTCAGCTTCCAGTTTCCGGACTTCATTTCCTGGGCAGAACTCTTTAATCATGAGCTCCTTAACTTCAGCCCATGTTAATGCTAGAGCAGTTTTGGGGCCACGAGTTCTTTTCTCTCCGTTCCACCAAGTAAGTGCGCGTTTCTGGAGAACACTTGTGGCATACCGGACTTTTAGATTTTCAGGGCATTCGCTGTTTACGAAAGTGTTCTCGATGCTTTCGAACCACTGTAGTAATCCGGTAGCTCCTTCGGTTCCACTGAACTTAGTGGGGTTGCAAGAACCGAAATGCTTGTAGGTACAAGCACGTGGAGGGTTAGGACCAACAGAGATTGGAGCAGGGTTCGCGCCTTGATTCAGATGAGTTAGGAGGGTTGGTATGACTGCGGCAACCTCCCAGGCTATAAGGGCAGCAATCTTGCAGCCGGAGTTTCTAGACCGTGAACGGATTTGACAAGAAGACATTCTGAAATATCATTAAGATATTTTATGAGAATTGGGTAATATGAGCTATACAACTTGAAAATGAAAATCAGAAATTTGGCATAATAACAATGAGATGTTCCAAGTGTAATCGTTTGATTCGTAAATCAAAGCGAGTACGTTGACTACCCAAAGTATTAGGTCAACCACAACTTTGTTGAAGACATGCGTACCTATAAGTGGACACTCACCCCAAGGGTTCCCAGGTAAGGTAAACGGATCCATCGGTTGATTTGGATTTATGAGTACCTTGCCTAGACAGAACACCTTGAGATACAGGCATCCCACTCTTCCAGCATTGCATGTATTCAGTGGTGGGACACAGACTTTGACGAGATTTGAAAACGATAAGTATCGATTTGAGATTTGAAATTTGAAATTTGGAAATCATGTGATTTAGGCACCAATGCCTTAGTATATGTTTTGGGAATTTTGGGTGTGTATTAGTCATGATCAAGAGTAGGAAGATATCCATGTAAAGCACCTAACCTAGAAGAGTGTATAACATGTAAGGCACGTAAAAATCCCATTTAAGTACGAGTGGACTTGTAAGTAAGGTCTTAGTTATAGTCTAGGTCATTCCGTTTCTAATAACCTAATTCCCTATAACCATGGATCTGATACCAATTTGTCATACCCCGACCGACGGCGGAATCATCGGAGCAGACGAGGGGATGATTGATTGTTCATAACACATGGTCGTCTAATAGTGGAGATAATATTAAAATCAGATTACAAGATAGCATGAGTTTAACATATGCAATTACGACAGTTGAAGTCATAAAAGATATTCATTTTTAACTAAGTCCAAAAGTCCTATTTGTAAGCTTGCAGATAATCCAACTATGCAGCATGTCCTGAAATCATGTGAGAAAATAAAGTCAGCTAACGGTGAGTAATCACAGCTTGATATACATAAAGATTGATTGTTTGATTGAGAATAATCCAATTCACAAGGAAATGTTAAGACTTATAATGCAATTGCGGAGCATATAGATAAACCGACACAATATAAACCCCTTGACTTGACATTTTGCAAATAATAGACTTGCACACATACACCATAGATTGACTATTTGCCTCCGACACAATCATCACTCGACTATACAGATGGGGTGGGTTATCCAAACCAGTAGATCTACCATTGATACCAGAATTGATTGATTGATTGTATTAGGGTTCCTATTGCCGTTCAGTTTATCATAGTATGTTCACATAGTTGCAAGTAATAACATAACCTGTCTTGAATTGAATTTAGAACGAATAACAATATAGTAACACGATTGAATATTGGGTCACATGATTTCCCCCAAATAAGAAATGATATAAAATGGGGTTATGAATACTCACTTGATTGATGAGATTAGAATTTGGATGTGATAGATTAGACACCAACGATTTCCTTACGAGTAATCTACGGAACGGTGTCTCGAGTTAGAATAATAATAATATGAGAATTGGGAATAGATTAGGGTTTCCATTGGGAATAGGTATTGAATGAAATAACTTATTTAGTTTGAATGTCTTGAAATAAATAAACGAATTTATGAAAGTGATTATGTTTAGAATTTAAAATAAATGTATCAATACGCGTAACTGTTTGATTTATTGTTAAAGTGTGGGAAAGACAAATAGCTAATTTTATTAATTAATTATATGATAATTAATTAAAATATTTAATTATTTAAGTGACTAAAAGAAGTGAAAATGAGTTGGAAAGATTTAGATATAAAACTTTTATATTTAATTGAGATAATCATGATTTAAACAATAATACATAGATATTATTTGAACCAATAATAATTTAGTGATTTTAACCATTATTTAAAGTCTATTTTTATAAAAAATGAACTACATATATCATTTGTCTAAAATATTTAATAAAATATTTAATAAAATATTAAAGTATTATAAGAAATGAAATTTCCAGAAAATTGTTAGGTGGCTTTAAAAGTAAACAAAGTTTATAAAATTGATTTTTATAATTTTTAGAAATTTTCTGTAATTTTTTTAAAGCTCAAAAAGCCCTAAAAAAATATATGAGGGTGCCCGGGTTCGAACCCGGGACCTCATGGATGGGCAAGTAGTGTCTTAACCAATGAACCAAGGCATACAGCCGCGATAGATGCCCGTTTTTAAATCATAAAAACACAATCTTCAAGGTTTCCCCCAATACCCTTGAACCTAATTCGAATTCCATCCAATTGAACCCCAATTCGAATATGTTAACGATTATAATCATGGGGCTTTTGATCCCCATGTAAAAACGAGTAGTTAGACATGTTTAATTACCCGGTTTGATTCAAGGTTTATCAAGAACAATAGATAAACAAGTCACGACCAACGTGGAATTGGCTCGGGGTGCAAACGATGGTAATAATCGAATTCCTTGTACAGGAAGCTTCCAATGATCTTAGTGAGCAAAAGCCCTCTAACAATTTCAGGTTTTGAAGCTCGAATGGTGGTGTTCGATCAGTTGTAGGTCCGCAAAGAAGAAAGGATCGAAGGAAACAACTGAGTTCGTTTCAGATGGATTTGTGAGTTGTAATCGATTAGAAACATTTAAATGATAGTGTGAGTGCGTTTAATTTGATTATTATAGTGTTTTAGTGCTTCGATCGTGGCGGGATTCTCGGCCGAAAGTGGGGTGGTTGGGTCGGTTCTAGATCGCACTAATCGACCCTAATTTTCAAATTGTAGTGGGGCATAGGTTCGAATCTTCCACGTGATACTGTCGGGAGTGTTTAATTGGGTTGAATCGCGTTAATTGGGGTGTTGTGGGCTCGCCGGAGAGTGTGGCCGGAAGGTGGCCGGAAGAACAGGGGTCGACAGGGATGGGGGGCTGGGTTTTAAAACAAATTTTCACATTTGGTCCCTGTAGTTTGGTGTTTGTTATTTTATGCTAGAAACTTTAATTTTAAGTTTTATAAATTACATAAATACCCCCTGCACTTAGTTTACTTTTAGGTTCTAACCATTTTTAAATTTAAATAATTTTTATAAGTCATTGTTTTATTATTATTATTATTATTATTATTATATTATTATTATTTAAATCTTTGAAAACCACAAAAATTATTTAAAGTTTTTTATTTATTTTCAAATTCGATAACTAAGTTTCGTAATTACTAATATAATTTTATAATTTTTTATAAAATCATATTAATAACTATATGATTATAATGGCAATATTACTGTGCTCATATTGAAATAAGATAAATTCTATTGGTTAACATAAACGGGTTCGGGTTTCATGTTGAAATGGGTCGGATGTTACAAAACGGTGGCATTCGCGAGTCTGTAGATTTGGAAATTGGCATGCATTTTTTTGGACTTTAGGAGCTATAAAATGACATCTACTATCACACCCCAATCCACAGGCATGACTTGTTGTATTATGATACATAACATTCTACAATGGAAGACTTAGTAGTCAATACCACAATCTAAGCTAAAATCAAAATTGACAAATGCTTACATAACATACACAATCGATGCATTAATATTCAATGTATATGTTATTACAAATCATTGCTACCAAGCAGTTTTAGTAACAGCTAACCCATATGGGGTGTTCAAAATTCTACATCAAAATAAACTAAGACCCATGCCTTAGCTAATGCCTTTTGACACCTACAACACCTGTAACACAAGCTAAAAATGTCAACAACAAAGTTGTTAGTGAGTCATAACTAATGACTCAAAACTTGACATCAATATGAATATATGTGTACGTAAGCAAATTGCTTGATAAACCAATTATCACTAACAACAACAAGAATTCGAAGTTAGTGCATGATGACATATATAAATTGGTTTTCTAAAAATTATTTGGTGTTATCTTCACCATATCTTCTTCATATTTTCTTTCTAGTTTATTGCCTTAATTGTTGATTTTCCTTTAATGTGTTTTTCCTATTTAACGGAGGTCATCTCCTCCATTGTAATTATCACTTTTACAAATCAATGAAACCAAGATATCTTGAGTTTATAATAGTATCAGAGTAGTGATCCAACTGCTCGACATAATCGTTCTCCACTAAGCATGGCTGGAGACGCGGAATCAGTGACAAAGGATGGCGGTAACGTCGTCGACCACAACTCACCGTATTATCTTCATCCATCTGCTTACCCTAGACAAATGCAAGTCAATGATGCATTGTCAGACAAAAACTATGCAAATTAGGTACAAGAGATGGAGATTTTTTTGTTTGCAAAGAATAAAATTGGATTCATTGATGACTCTATCAAGAAACCAGACAAGTCAGCCAAGGATTACATGGCTTGGATGAGCGTGGATGCGAGGATCAAAGGGTGGCTTACCACTGCCATGGAGAAAGAAATACGAAGTAGCGTGAAGTACGCTAACACAGCATCGACCATGTGGTCAGATCTTTGTGAAAGATTCGGAAAAGAGAGTGCGCCAAGGGCATACGTATTGAAGAATAAACTCACTGCTTCACATCAAATGGTGCCATTGTTTCGGCCTACTACACAAAGCTTCGTTCCCTGTGGGATGAGATTCAATTCGTTTTTCCTATCCCACAGTGCACATGTAACGGGTGCATGTGCGGCATCGGTAAACGGTTTGTTGAGCGTCAAGAAAAAGAGAAACTGTATGAGTCTCTCATGGGTCTTGATAATGAGTTAGGGGTTATTAAAACCCAGATTCTTGCCACCAAACCAACTTCGGCTCTCGGGACTGCTTACCACCTTGTTGCAGAAGATGAACGACAAAGAATGATAACCGAGAAGAAGAAACCCACTATGGAAGCTGTTGTGTTTAAGGCCTTTGTCCCATAGAAAGCGAAGACACATTCAAAGGTTATGAAGCGAGAGGAAGAATTGCAACACTGCACCTTTTGTAATCGGGATGGACACAATCGGGACGGTTGTTTCAAGCTAGTCGGTTATCCCGAGTGGTGGCCGGAAAAGGCGAAGGTAGACAAATGCAAGCCGAGGGCTTCATGCATTGAGGGCGGGTTGAGTCCCATTTCAGGTCTCACCGTAGAACAATACAATGCATTCGTGAAGCACTTCGAACATAGTGTCACTACAGGTGATGAAGAAATTGACCGTATTCTAACATGACAGGTATAATGACAAAGATGATTGGGTTGTGGATTCGGGTGCCACTGAACACACAACTTATCATACCGATATTATTGTGAACAAAACGAAGTACTTATGAAGCTCCTGTTCTCATCCCTAATGGTGATGCCATCCCAGTCGAGGGAAAGGGTGATTATACCTGCCGGGAGGAACTAAGATAGAAGGAATATTACACGTTCCAAAGTTTAATTGCAACCCTTTATCTGTTAGACTATTAACTAAAAATCTTCAATCTGCTATAAGTTTTTTTCTAGATTTCTGTGTGATACAGGGGCTTCATTTAAGGGTCTTGATTGGTGCGGGTGAGTATAGAAGGGGTCTGTACCGAATGGGAATCTTTGGAGAAGGAAGGAAGGCTATGGTGGTTACTGTTGAAAGATGGCACAAGAGGTTGGGTCATACATCTCAAGAGAAACTTGCTAAAGTTGACTTTCTCAAAGGTGTTTCTTTAATATTAGAGATAATGTTTGTGTTTCTTGTTTGAAGGCAAAACTGGTCACGGTTCGAAAGTTACTAGTTGTGGCAACAACAAACAATTGGCTCGTCCACCAACTTGACGTTGACAACGCCTTTTTACACGGTGACCTAGATGAAGAAGTATACATGAAGATACATCAAGGTTTTTCTAAGGAAAATGAGGCTCGGGTATATCAACTGTGAAAATCCCTTTACGGTCTCAAACAGGCTTCATGAAGCTGGTATCAAAAGTTCACCGCAACCCTTCTTGGCCTCGGATTTTTTCATCCAAATGAAACCATTCTCTTTTCATCTACAAAAGGGATGACACCTTCATTTCTAGCCTCATATATGTTGATGATGTCATCATTATAGGGAATGATTCAAATAACATACAAGAAATCAAGCAAAGCTTGCATGACAAGTTTATCATAAAAGATCTCGGTGAGTTAAAGTATTTTATTGGCATTGAAGAGGCCAAGACTTCAAGTGGTCTTGTTTTAAGCCAATGAAAGTACACGCTTGACATTTTGGAAGATTGTGGTATGGAAGGGTGTCACCCGAGTTCTTTTCCCATTGAACAAAACATAAAACTTGTCATGGATGACAAAGAGCCGAAGGTCGATGCCGGTCATTACCGGTGACTCATTGGTCAGTTACTTTACCTTCAGGCTACTCGTCGAGACATTGCTTATTCTGTTAACACCCTCGGTCAATTTGGTTCGGATCCTTGCCAAAATCATATTGATGCTCTATCCAGAATTTTACGATACCTTAAGGCTACTCATGGTCAAGGCATACTTTTATCAAAAGAAGGTGGCACGAGTTTAGTTCCATACTATGATCCAGATTGGCTTGGTTGTCCCCTTACAAGGCGTTCTCGAACTGGTTATTTTTTACTTCTCGGTGGTGCCCCTATCTCATGGAAAGCCAAAAAGCAGTTGTTGTTTCTTGCTCTTCTGCTGAAGCCGAATATCGGGCCATGGCTACCACCGTTAGCGAAATTATTTGGTTGCGATGGCTTTTAAAGGAACTGGGCTCTCCTCAACTTATATCTACCACACTTTTTTGTGACAATCAAGCTGCTCGACATATTGCAAATAACCCTGTCTTTCATGAACACAATAAACATGTTGAAATGGACTGCTATTTTGTTCGTGAATATGCTGAACCGAAAGAAATTTGCCAATGTCGATCGATTCGAAGTTACATGTCACACCCCAACCTTGACGGCGGAAACGTCGAGGTGTGAGAGTTACGATTGTTCACAACCACATAACGCTATTATTAATTCCAAATATATTAATCAAGATTCAATTGTAATAATACAAGTAAAAGTTCAAACAAAGATACATCCAGAATACAAAAATAAAAGTAACCAGATCATTCGTTTATTTTCTAAGTCCAATCCTAAGTGTGATAAGCTTCAAAAGATCACTTTAAACTCGGGGGTTACCTGAAACATGATAAAAATAAAGGTCAACATAAAAATGTTTGTGAGCATTCCATAGTTTTCAATACATAGATTATATAAAAGAATGCAATTCAAGTTGTAAATTAGTGAATAAAGTGATTAGGGATGTTATGAACAATACAACAATCAAACCTCGACAAAGTTTTACAAGTATCAAACGTTAAAAGTATATACGATCAGTTAAGTGTATTTGGTTCCCTAGTGCACAAGCATACGGCTCCTAGGAGTCGGCAATACATCGACTTTAGCACCAAATAGGTTGTCTGTCCCATAGATCTATGACTTCGCTGGGCTAGCAATAGTTAATGATTGTACATATAACGCCATAACATGGTAACCACAAAAGTTCAACTAACCACAACTTTTCATGTTGAATTGCCATAAGTTTACAAGGCTCAAATAAGTTTACAAGTGCAATGATATAAGTTAACATGTTTCACCTCAAAGTGTGAAAATAAGAAAAAGGGGTATAGAAATACTCACTTGATCAAATATGTATGTATTGGATGATTAATAAGAATAATAATAAGCGTCCTTTCAACTTAGCCATTCACAATGCACCTATATATTTTTACAAGGTTTAAGTTTAATAATAAAATTAATGTTTTAACAATAATTTATACTTGTTATTTGAACAAATAATGATTTGGTGAGTTATAATGATATTCAATGTCTATTTTATAAGAAAAATAATTTAAGTATATTATTTTGAGCATATAACTATTTAGTAAATTAAAACAATATTTTAAGTTTATCTTATAGGAAATAATCTAAATATATTATTTGAACAAATAATGATTTAATAAGTTAAATAATATTTAAAATCTATTTTATAAGAAAATGAACTAATTATATATTTTTATAGCAAATTAGCAAATAAGTTAAACAATATTTAAAATTAGTATCATTTGTTTAAAAGATAAATTCTAGGAAAATAATTTGATGTCTTTAAAAATATTTAAAGTTTATAAAATCATTTTTATATTTATTAGGAATTTTCTATAATTTATTTAAGGCTGAAAAACTATTAAAAACAATAAATGGGGGTGCCCGGGTACGAACCCGGGACCTCAAGGATTGCAATGAGACGGGGAACCAGCAGACCATGGCATACAGCCGTGTTATAAGTTCAGCTTTTATTTCATATAAACACAATCAAAGAGGATCCCCCAAAATTGTATGAACCCTAGAACTGATTTCAATCCAATTGGCCATCCAAACGATTCTGATAACAGAAACATTCATAGGGCTTTTGTTCCCCACATGAAATCGAGTGTGTGGGGGTGTGTATTTACCAGAATAATGCTCGAATTGAAAATGATCCCATTGAAGAACAGTCGCGACGAGGTGAGTGTTAATTCATGGTGCAATTGTTGATGATAAACAAATTCATTGCACAGGAAGTTTCTAATAGCTTCGATGATGAAAAGCCCTCTAAAATTTCCAACTTAGAAAGCTCGGAACAGAGCCTTCGAATAGGTTGCAGGTCCGCGACCGAGGTGGTGTAGGAGAGGTGATTTCGCGTGATTTCAAAAGCAATTGAAAGTGGAAATCGATTGAAGATAGTTATACGATTTAGTGAGTGCGTTTAATTTGCTTATTTTAGTGTTTAGTGCGATTCGTAGCTGAAAAGTTGGCCGAAAAACATGGGGAGAAATCGTGGAAGAAGGTGGGTTCGGTGTGGGTGGAGAGGAAAGGTGGGTTTTTAAGGAATTTACAGAAATGGTCCCTCAACTTTCTAACAGTTTTTATTTTGGCACAAACTTTATTTATTACAAGTTTTAAAATAATAAATCTTATATTGTTTTATCTATTTACAAAATTATCTTTATTATTATTATTATTATTATTATTATCATTATCTTTATTATTATTATTATTATTATTATTATTATTATTATTATTATCTTTATTATTATTATTATTATTATAATTAGTATTATTATTATTAATATTAACTTTATTATTATTATTATTATTGTTATTATTATTATGTAATAAATTAAGTTATTAACTTAAATTAACAACCCATATAGTTTGACAGAAAAGTCCTTCCAAGCACATAACGACGTTAATTTTTTAACGAAAATACGAAAGGTTACAGTCTCCCAACTTTTAAGAATTTCGTCCCGAAATTAAGAATGAAACTTAAACGAACAGGAGATTTATGATGAAAGATAAGTGTACGAACGGACAGTGATAGACGTTTGATTACAAATGAGATATTTCACTTTAGGAAATCCTTCAAGTCTCTTGACATAATATATGTCAACTTGAACTCTTCTAGTGAAATACGAAACGTTTTGAGAGGGAACATTGGAAATGATGACGAGTTACCATGGTATGTTAGACTTGTAAATCACAACTTCCAGAATATAATTTCGTGTTAAGTTGAAGTCTAGAAATCAATAAAAGACCAATCAATGTTAAGATAGGTTAACCGTCGGGATTTAAGAATCCCAAACGTCCCTATAAGAAATGATCTTAACGCATATCTTGTGGATATGTATTTTTCCTTTGACCAACCATCGGTCTAAGATTAATACGATATGCAAAGATCTTGGAATGAGTTCACGACGATGGTTAAGAATATTATTAAAATTAGAAAATGAATCAATCGTTCAAAATGACGATCGATGTTTTAACGTCATACCACGGTATACGAATATTTGAAACAGATACAGGTCAATTTCTCGACGTTATGAGATAATGGGTCGAATTAAATTTTAGCCAATCGGTCTATAATGCACCAATTGTCATCATGACAGCTAAGATAAGAGGCACTTAGTGAATGAAAAGTTACGCAGGAGATTTACGGGAACACGGTTTTGTCATATGTAAAGGTAAGACACCTGGGCACATACCAAGTTACGTCTTTTCCTTTGTGCCAAACCCATGACTACAGATTATGAAATTGTATGAATCATTATATCCACATCGCAATGAGGATAATAACGAGTCTTGTTGATCGAAATCAAGATAGAGTTTTAAGGATTCCAAGGTTACAGGTTCGAAAGATGATTCAAGAAGTGACACAGACAATAAGAAAGGTATTTGTAACCATGTTTTACAAGATAACAAATTTTCAAATGCAGATTGTATACGTAATTCATCAAACAGTAAGATAGGTATTTGATAATATCTTTATTTAACAAAGGATTGTTTAGGAAGACTATACTTATGGGTTTGATGATATCTCAAAATAAAAGTTGATAAGTAAGGAATAAATGGTTTGATGTAGCTAGATCGAGTCAAAACATGAGAATAAAGGGAAAGAAATCGATTTAAGAATTTACATGCTCCAAGCTTGGAATCAAAATCAACCTAGAGTGATCGGGTCTCCTTTCAAGTTCAGAGATCATGCTTTGGCTTGATAGGTCGGAACACTAACATTGTTTCACCCTTCAAGTTACTACATGCTTCTCGTCGCTTGATTATAACCATGGTAAGTTGAAGATCAAGAAATGAGAGTAGTTATCAAGGTGTGATTTTCACTCCTAACTTGATGGTGTATTCCCAAGATATGACCACTAACTTACCAATCAAAAAGTTCGATCCCAACTCATTGTTAAGGATCCACAGAAATAAGACGAGATAACTCACCATTAAGGTAAGGGAAATCACTCCTATCTTAACGATGATGTTTTACAAAAATAAAATATAACAAGATGAACTTCTTCATCAAAATCCAGAATTCACTCCTACTTTGACGAGGTCGTTTCTTTTGAGCAAATTCAATTCATAAAAATGACATTATCATCAAGGTATGAAATTTACGTCTATCTTGATGATCGAGCTTCATAATAACAAGAAAACAATTAAAGATTTACATTTATCACCAAAGTACGGGTTTCAATACTATTTTGGTGAGATCATGTCGTTTGGGAAATGCCATTCCAAAGAAAATACTTGAAGTCAATCCTTAAGATAAGGTAATCATTCCAATCTAGAGGATGAAATTTCATAAAACACACGATTGGAAACCATTTATCGAAACGAATAGAGAATCATCAAAGTAAAGGAATTACCCCTGTTTTGATGAGTTAGAATCCTTTAGGAGATACGAATGTTCTTAGTCATAGGTTGACTTATAAACTTTGCATCTCCCATGGTGCAAACGGTATGAAGTTTGACATAGCAACGAAAGGAAAAGAATATCACTTAGAAATTCAGAAAATTTCAAGTTACGTCAATATAACCAAAAGGAAAAGAGGTAACAGGATTTATTATGATGGTGTTCAAATCTTGGATGGTTTAAATCAGGAAGACGAAATCAAGGACAAAAATGATTCGGCATCACAATGAGATGTGAACATTCGATTCACAATCGAGAGGAAAATACATGGACTTCTCAAGATATGAGGTCAGCCATAACCTTATTGAAGACACGCGTACTTATTAGTGGTAACATAGTTATAATTAGTTTATTCGATCATTGAGGTGAGTGACCACTTATAATATTTAAGTTAACAAAGTTAACATTCAATTAGCAAAGTATATCGAGATGTAGGAATTCCACCTACAACTTTGCATGTTCTTAGTTGTGGGACACATCCTTAAGAAGATTTGAGAACCATAAATAATGGTTTTAAAGTTTTGAAGACCATACGGTTTAGATTTCTAATATCTTTGGGTATATTAAAATCCATGTTCACGTTGGTCAAGGTATGAAGATAGTTACATGAAACGCTGAGTTCAATACTGTTACACGTTGAGCGTTTAAACGTAAGAGTTGAAATGTAGGATGAGTTCAATATTAACAGGAACATTATTTAGGAGAAAAAAAAATGAGAAGATATTAAAACTTTGGTGATAAACCAGTTCAAGGATTCAAAGATTTTGAAAATACAAAAGGATGGTTCCACTTGGTAAAGCATTACCATTTGGAATCGTTGACACGTCAAGGTAATTTGACCCATTTGCCTTAGAGACTTGTGTATTGACCATAGTTTATCACTCATCCCAGAAATCCCCAAGTAAGCATAACTGGTCTCGCAATGAGATTTATACGATATGCTTGCCTTAGCCTGAAGGCATTTTGCCAGGAAATCCAGAATACAGGTGTCTATGTGTCACACAAGTTTCTTTGGTTCATAGAATCAAAACCTTGATAAAATTTTCAATGATTATACATATAGTCTAACGAATTGAACCCACGACGATAAGTGTAGATTCCACATGTCGTTGAGAATAGGTTTAGGAAGTTCATTTGTCGGGGAGAGTCAAAAAGTCAAAGTTAAGTTTAGGAACACAGGTAATAAATTTTAAGCATACATAAGGCAATCCTATGCTAAGGCATCAAGTTGCACGTAAGAAGGCATAGCATTATGTAGCATGCGAACAATGTATATATTTACAAGAATATAAACATTATTCTATAAGGTTCATGCATAACCTATAGTCTAGGTCACCATTTCTAATAACCTAAATCCCTATAGTTATGGGCTCTGATACCAATCTGTCACACCCCAACCTTGACGGCGGAAACGTCGAGGTGTGAGAGTTACGATTGTTCACAGTCACATAACGCTATTATTAATTCCAAATATATTAATTAAGATTCAATTGTAATAATACAAGTAAAAGTTCAAACAAGGATACATCCAGAATACAAAAATAAAAGTAACAAGATCATTCGTTTATTTCTCTAAGTCCAATCCTAAGTGTGATAAGCTTTAAAAGATCACTTTAAACTCAGGGGTTACTTGAAACATGATAAAAATAAAGGTCAACATAAAAATGTTGGTGAGCATTCCATAGTTTTCAATACATAGATTATATAAAAGATGGCAATTCAAGTTGTAAATTAGTGAATAAAGTGATTAGGGACGTTATGAACAATGCAACAATCAAACCTCGACAAAGTTTTACAAGTATCAAACGTTAAAAGTATATACGATCAGCTAAGTGTATTTGGTTCCCTAGTGCACAAGCATACGACTCCTATGAGTCGGCAATACATCGACTTTAGCACCAAATAGGTTGTCTGTCCCATAGATCTATGACTTCGCTGGGCTAGCAATAGTTAATGATTGTACATATAACGTCATAACATGGTAACCACAAAAGTTCAACTAACCACAACTTTACATGTTGAATTGCCATAAGTTTACAAGTCTTAAATAAGTTTACAAGTGCAATGATATAAGTTAACATGTTTCACCCTAAAGTGTGAAAATAAGAAAAAGGGGTATAGAAATACTCACTTGATCAAATATGTATGTATTGGATGATTAATAAGAAATAATAATAAGCGTCCTTTCAACGTAGCCATTCACAATGCACCTATATATTTTTACAAGGTTTAAGTTTAATAATAAAATTAACGTTTTAACAATAATTTATACTTGTTATTTGAACAAATAATGATTTGGTGAGTTATAACGATATTCATTGTCTATTTTATAAGAAAAATAATTTAAGTATATTATTTTGAGCATATAACTATTTAGTAAATCAAAACAATATTTTAAGTTTATCTTATAGGAAATAATCTAAATATATTATTTGAACAAATAATGATTTAATAAGTTAAATAATATTTAAAATCTATTTTATAAGAAAATGAACTAATTATATATTTTTATAGCAAATTAGCAAATAAGTTAAACAATATTTAAAATTAGTATCATTTGTTTAAAAGAAATAAATTTCAGAAAATAATTTGACGTCTTTAAAAATATTTAAAGTTTACAAAATCATTTTTTACATTTATTAGGAATTTTCTATAATTTATTTAAGGCTGAAAAACTATTAAAAACAATAAATGGGGGTGCCCGGGTTCGAACCCGGTACCTCAAGGATTGCAATGAGACGGGGAACCAGCAGACCATGGCATACAGTCACGTTGTAAGTTCAGTTTTTATTTCATATAAACACAATCAAAGAGGATCCCCAAAATCGTATGAACCCTAGAACTGATTTCAATCCAATTGGCCATCCAAACAATTCTGATAACAGAAACATTCATGGGGCTTTTGTCCCCCACATGAAATTAAGTGTGTGGGGGTGTGTATTTACCAGAATAATGCTCGAATTGAAAATGATCCCATTGAAGAACAGTCGCGTCGAGGTGAGTGTTAATTCATGGTGCAATTGTTGATGATAAACAAATTCATTGCACAGGAAGTTTCTAATGGCTTCGATGATAAAAAGCCCTCTATAATTTCCAAGTTAGAAAGCTCGGAACAGAGCCTTTGAATAGGTTGCAGGTCCGCGACCGAGGTGGTGTAGGAGAGGTGATATCGCGTGATTTCAAATGCAATTGAAAGTGGAAATCGATTGAAGATAGTTATACGATTTAGTGAGTGCGTTTAATTTGCTTATTTTAGTGTTTAGTGCGATTCGTAGCTGAAAAGTTGGCCAAAAAAACATGGAGAGAAATCGTGGAAGAAGGTGGGTTCGGTGTGGGTGGAGAAGAAAGGTGGGTTTTTAAGGAACTTACAGAAATGATCCCTCAACTTTCTAACGGTTTTTATTTTTGGCACAAACTTTATTTATTACAAGTTTTAAAATAATAAATCTTATATTGTTTTATCTATTTACAAAATTATCTTTATTATTATTATTATTATTATTATTATTATTATTATCTTTATTATTATTATTATTATTATTATTATTATTATCTTTATTATTATTATTATTATTATTATTATTAGTATTATTATTATTATTAACTTTATTATTATTATTATTATTATTGTTGTTATTATTATTATGTAATGAATTAAGTTATTAACTTAAATTAGCAACCCATATAGTTTGACAGAAAAGTCCTTCCAAGCACATAACGACGTTATTTTTTAACCAAAATACGAAAGGTTATATTACAACTAGCTGATTTTCTCATAAAGGGCCTTGGAGGTACTCAACTTTGTTTCCTTCTTGACAAGCTGGGCATTGTTAATTTACACGCTCCAGCTTGAGGGAAGTATTGGTTTCCTGGAAATTATTTGGTGTTATCTTCACCATATCTTCTCCATATTTTCTTTCTAGTTTATTTCCTTAATTGTTGGTTTTCCTTTATTGTGTTTTCCCTATTTAACGGAGGTCATCTCCTCCATCGTAATTATCACTTTACAAATCAATGAAACAAAGATGCCTTGAATTTATAAATATATACCACTACAAGTTCAAAATCAATATAATAATATGAAAATTTCATGGAGTGAGGCCCTTCTACCTATATCGGATCCGTCTAAGCGCACATATGTCCCGAGGTAATTTGGGTGTCACATTATTTGGACAACCCATAAACTTTCCTTGATAGTTTGTCAGTGATTAACAAGATCCAGGTCTAAACGCACCTAAAGCATGGTCCATTATACATTAGGAATACAATATGTAATGCAAAATCATGATAAAATACATATCAAAATCAATTTAGATGGCTTATGCACAACCCTAAAATCAAACATAGGAAAAAGAGACGGTTAGACTCACCTCAACTGGTGGTCCGCAATAATCAAACTTCCACAATAATAACAATGCCAATATCATCCTAAGAGCTCAAACAAGCGTAAGGTATTCCTACAATTGTCAACACATAATATTCACTTAGATCAAAGTATATAATTGAGCTATGGTTCACGCATCCGTTTAAACTTGAAATCAAGCCAAAAGCATTCTTATGACAAATCCGCTCACCCATTGCAGGTTTTTTAACTTTTTAATCATGTCTCATAACATACAAATGATCGGTTTGATCTTGCCAAAACCTTGGTTTTTCCCAAAACTATACAATGCACAATGTGAGAACTTAAATCTTTACCTAAGTTTTTTCAAAGCGAAACACGACATCCTGATGTGCCCACGTCTCCAATCGAGCGATCTATCACTAAAATATGGTTTCACAACATCACATTTCAGCTCATATTATAGAAAACAAGTCATACCTAAAAAACCGAGATCTTAAAGCAAATGCAAGCAAAGAGACGTTGTAAATCACAAATCCGGCCTTCGTATGCCTTCTTGAACGTTTCAGGATGTCCAAATTCTAATGAGAGATTGGATGGGTGCGTTTGTAGAAAGAAAGGGTCACAATATGAATATCAAATGGTTTTATCCGACATTTTTTTGGTTTTATGTGATTTTTGGTCGTGTAGGTCATTAGCGGGCTGTTACCCAATCCTTAAAGGTCCGCTATGACACCTTATAAGAAATATTCGTATTATAAAAGGAATATTCACATCTTCAGATTGAATATCCATCGTGGAACGCTACCTAGAGGCATAACAGTCTGCTATGAACCACCTATTTAAATTCTTCTCGTTAAGGCACCCCAATTTCATATATCATAGGTTTTGTAACTCAGTTCTAGCTTGAGATATCCTTAATTTAAGTTTGGGTTACTTCAGAATAATTTTTCACTTTGTTTCGCTTCTAGTTTCCATAATGGTTCACCATGGCTCATGATCTCTAACAGAGACATTTTCCATACCACATCTCTTTCACCAACCCAAGCCACCAACTCTCTACTTTTCATGCGTCAATCATGCCCTTAGGAATAAGGGGTTATACCAACATCCTAGACTGATCACGTTTATTTAATAATATTATTAGTGAAATTGCCTGAAGTGTTTGTTTATGGTAAACAATGTTGAATATAAATTTAGATACTATTTAGCCGATATTGTTTATCCAAATTGGGCAACAATGCTTAAAGCATTGTCGTTCTCATCGAAAAACGATCTTAAACAATAACGATTTAAATGAGCACAAGAAGCGTCAAGAAAGACACCGAACGAGAGTTTGCGGTGTTAAAAGGTTAATGACAAATACTTCAACAACCCACCAAACAATTGCATCCACAAAAAATCAGAAAAATCATGTGCGCATGTATTATATTACACAATATGATTTTGAAGAATGATGGTACGGCAATATCTTCGGATTACATTAAGATCCTCCAAACAATGAATCAATATGTATATGATCATGCACAACTCATGATAACCTTAGAACGGATCTTATCGAGCATTTGAAGCATTTATATAAATCGAAACAAACAAACCATTAGCATTTTTAAAAGTGTTTTTATTTCAAAATGCAAATTTCTTTTTAATGATATATTTTAATTAATGAAGTTTGGTTGATTTTTAATTATATTTCGTTTAGTTATAAAACTAAAATAGAAATTTCAATAAAAAATTAAATTGAAAAAAGAGGAAATTGGGCAAAACTGAGACGACATCATGTGAAACGGGTTTAGTGGAAAGACTGAGAATAATAGGAAAAACTAATGTAATGCTAACGTGTTAAACAGAAAAAAATGAAATGGTTGGCAGAATGTTGAAAAAAATGAAGGAACCTATAAGTATGGTTATCTAATTAATGGTTTTTAGATTTACTAATAGCTAAGTCTTGATTTTAGTGTTTATTAGTGTTGCATATTGTTCTTCTTCGGAGCTTAATGTGCTAATTTTTTTTTAACCCTAACGTAGATTGCATATACATTTGAAGTTATTTGTGTATTGTCCAAATACATCATCGTGGTCAAGGTTAGTTTGTTTACTCTATTTCATATTGTGGTTATGATTGTAGCAAATTTTATTTTGATTTGAGTTTAATTTTCACCGTTTTAAGTTTGTGTAATTTTAATATATGTTCCTAACAGGGTTGTAAAACATATTGAAAATTGCTTATTATGATTTAAGAACACAAAACTAAGTTAAAAAGTCACCATATAATAAAGCATTGCAGATGTGTTTAAACTACTTATAGTGATTTATGGCAAATAGTTTATAGTTTGTTACAAGCTAAGCTAATCAGATTTGGATGATCTGGAATGGGCTTATAAAATAATGGTTAAGTGACTAGTTATATGTTTATGATATTACTGGCCATAATGATCACTTTAACATGGATAGTAAACCCGGACATGATACGTTTCGTCAAGCGTTCACATTATTAACACTAACACAAATATATTTAACAAGTAGAATACACGACACGACATGTTTAACATGATTAAGTGTAACCAATTTAATAATATAAATGACATGCCACTTTCAACACGGCTAAATATTAGCAGTTTAATAACAAGAATAACACAACCATTTAACACTTTTCACTAAACACGTTTAAAAATTAATAACACGCAATGAATAATAAAATATATAATATCACAAATTACGATTCAATTTAATTATAACATATAAATTATTTATAGAACTATAAAATACGTCATTTTAAATAACCGGGTCATAAACTTTTCATTTAGATATGTTGACCTGCTTAATACGTTATAGTAACGTGCTATGCGTATCATAAACATGTTAAGCATACTGAACATTTTTAGACATATTTTCAATCATATCATTAATCTTGTCAACCCATTGATGGACCAAACCCGCTTACCTTATAACACCACCCGTTTAATTTCATGTCAAACTAGGTCGTGTTAACATATCTTGTTATACATATCCGCCCGACCACCCTTGATTGTTTGCGGAAACCTTTTGGGATTGATGCGTAATAAACGTAAAATAAGAGGCGCTTTTTGTAATAAAGTTATACTGGAGGAGCATGGGATGAACACTAGTACTGTTCTAGGGTTTCTCTTTGCGCCTCTATATATGTTTCGTGCCCTCTTTCATTAATCTTGCTGCAACGCCCAACTTCTGAACCCTAAGAACCACATTTGAGAAGAGAAGAGAAGAGAAGAGCAAAGCAGTGATAATGGCGTCAACTAAAGTGTTGTCGACGAAGGAGGCCGATATACAGATGATGTTGTCTGCTGAAGTCCATCTCGGCACAAAGAACTGTGATTTCCAGATGGAACGCTACGTCTTTAAGCGCCGCAACGACGGTATAATCTCATCATTTCTTCACTTTTTGTAATTTATTATCTTTAGCTATCATACACTTATTCGATTTCTTCTGGATTCTGATTCAACCATGGTCGTTAATTTGGTGAGTTTGCCAACATTGGTTGGGCAAGTTTTTGTCTTTTAGTCGCATTTACTTATAATCTTGCTCAGTTACTAGAAATTGAGTTTTGAATTGATCAATGTATTATGTCTGTTATTGCTGTTAGTTGTTGCAATGGAACTTGTAGGCTGAAGCTGTTTTGCTAAAAGTGTATTGCACCTTTTGATTCAGTAATTGCTTGGATGGATTAGGTTACATTAGTTGACTTTAGTCTATTAGATTACGCACTGTTGCTATATGGATGCATTCAGTGGATTAAGCTTCAGAAATCTGAATGCTAACCTATACAATAGACTTCCATTCTTGAGGAAATTGTGTTGTTGTTTTGTGGTACAATCACAAGAAAGATTATAGTAATTTGTTATTGTTAGCATTATCTGATAATAATATTCTGAAAAAGATGCTAGCTTTGTTAATAAAGAAAGATTTCAAAATTTCATGTTGATTTAGAAAGGCTATTTTCTTTTGAAATTATTTTATTGGTGCGAGTTTGTCTTGTCAGCATATGTGATTGACACGATACTCTTTAATCAGTTGGGTTTTTTCATTTCAATTTGGTTTGTTTGTCTTGTTCGATTGTGTTATGATCTACTGGTACCTTGATTGCTGACATGCGTGTTCCCTTTTTGTAGGAATTTACATAATTAACCTGGGAAAGACATGGGAGAAGCTTCAGATGGCTGCCAGAGTGATTGTGGCTATTGAAAATCCTCAAGATATCATTGTTCAATCTGCCCGGCCATATGGTCAAAGGGCTGTACTTAAATTTGCTCAATACACAGGTGCACATGCCATTGCTGGTCGTCACACCCCGGGTACTTTCACCAATCAACTTCAGACATCTTTCAGTGAACCACGCCTTCTTATCTTGACTGACCCAAGGACAGACCACCAGGTCGATAATACTTCAGATTTTGTAGTCTTTATATGGCCTTTTATTCTTCTAGGTGTATAAGACTGAACTTGCATTGTTGACTATCTACAGCCAATCAAAGAGGCTGCACTTGGAAATATCCCCACAATAGCATTTTGTGATACTGATTCTCCAATGAGATATGTTGATATTGGTATCCCTGCTAACAACAAGGGGAAACACAGCATTGGCTGCTTGTTTTGGCTTCTAGCTAGAATGGTTTTGCAAATGCGAGGTGTGATCAATCAAGGACATAAATGGGATGTCATGGTATGAATGACATTTGAACTCTGATGGTGAATTGTTTATCTTTAGTTAAGATTGGGGTTTCTGAAGTGGATATGCATTTGCAGGTTGATCTATTTTCTACAGAGAACAGAGGAAGCAAAGGAAGAACAAGAGGATGATGTGGCAGTTCCTGCAGATTATACCGATTATGCAGCTGGTGCACTTGGTATGGGTGACCAATGGTCTGCTCAAATTCCAGATGCTCAATGGGCAGGTGACATTGCACCGCCACCAATTGCTGGTGCCCCTGTTGCTGCAGGTGCAGGCGGATGGAATGGTGCTGATGGTGAGGAATTAGAAATCACTTTTATTTGTTTTTGCTTGTGTTTATTATGTTATTGTTCAATTTGGCTGTTTCTATAGATTTTTATTGTTATTATTTTTTTAAATTTTCAGCTCCTGTTTCTGCTGGAGATGGCTGGGAAGCTGTGGCTGCCCCTGTACCTCAAGCTGAAGGTGCTGCTGCAACCGACTGGGAATAAACCAAAGTTGCCTTTTTGAACTTTACCTTTTTATTTTAGTGTTTGATAGCAAGTAATTTTGAACTACTTTTTATGATGAGTTATCGATGTTGCAAATTTTGGTGATTTTGGTATGGAAGAGTTTATATTTTACTTTCAGATCTAGTTGGATTTACTTGTGTTGGACATGGTTGAATTTTAATGATTTGTTTTAGCATGTTTATTGTGGAATATATAGTTGAGTTGTGTATAGTTAGTGTGCTAAAATGCATAAGATAAGCAGTTTGAAGCTTGTTTGCAGATAAAATGAAATAAACTTGGTCATAATTTGGTGTCTATAGCTCATTATTTGGTCTCATTAGGTCTTATATATGTTGTAGTTATGTCTTAGGATATCAGTTTGGATTAGCATTCTTTTAGTGGCTATTGCATGCGATCACTTTCATTAATATCTCTTCATCTCCTACTACCACATATGCTGCTTCTTGAATAGTGTATGTGTATGGAAGACATGATTTTGTGAATATGTACTTAATGCGTATTGGGTATATATAGATGATATATGATCTAGTGAATATTACTTGTTCATAGTATGTTTGTCGTTTAATATATATTGATCACTTACTATGTTTTGTATGCTTGCTCCTTGTCTATATATTTGGTACATGATGTGCTTTTGACGATCTATCGTGTTCTGCTCTAAGTTATCTATGTTCTCTTTTGATTGCTTTAGAGTTGGGGGTCTATCTATAAGCAGTCTATTTATTCATTGTGATAAAGGTAATGTTTTCTTACATTCCATCCTTCCTAGACCTCGTCAAAGGTAATGTTTTCTTACATTCTATCCTTCCTAGACCTCGTCGGTAGGTTTGGTTGATTAGTTCTAATATGATTATTTATTGTGTGTAAAATGGCACTTGTGGCATTACCTTGGTGACAATTTTATGGTTTGCACTTTACATGTTTAAGGTTAGAGCGGTGATTTGTACAAGGGTTGTTTCATAGGCTAAATTGTACGTTATATAGCATAGGGTTCATCTCATAGATATTTACACAGCCAAAATGCTTTATAGCATTTATAAAGCTATAATCATGTCACGGAAATGTTTTTGTTATGCTCTAAATTCTTTAAGTTTCAGTTGCTTATAGCATGCTTACATTCATACCCATATGATCATTTCTTCCATTTTTCTATGGCTAGTTTTTGCGCTTTGCATTTAACTATTTCAATGGTATCCAATTTGTGTCGATCAGCTACGTTCACTTAATACCATCAACTCCTTCCGTTAGACAGCCATCACGTGCCTCGCATTTATTACGTGATATTCAGTGTATGCTTCCATTAGTTTACTCGTTAACATATTTCATGAATATGAGAACACCACTGTAGTTGCCTAGGGCCTTAAACCAAAATTTAAGTCTTGATCTGGAATCTTAAAATGGTAATTGATGATTTCATCCTCAGCATCACCTAGTTCAATCATCATCACACTTGCCTCACACACTATAAATTCATTACAAGCCAAACCGAAGTTGATTGACCTTACCATTCACATACTTCTCTCTCGGAATTTGTTGAAACTTCCTCTGGTAGTTTTTTAGTGAGAACATTTCAGGCTTTTGACCTAAATAAAAAGTCAACCAAAGCTTAGAAAACTGTTTGTGGAGTAAGAAAAGAACATACCACAACATGAGAACCACAACAAGAGTGTGAGAGAATTAACATTTTGATCTTAAAACTTTGTCTGTGAAATCATTCTACTAAGAACCACTAATTTTATGAGAGTAGACCTTGATGCTTGGTCTAATTATAGAGTTTGATTTGTGTATTTGAACGAGAGAAATCGAGTAAGTTGAAAGGGTTTTTGAGATTGTAGATATAAAATGATTTAAATACCCATCACATTAGGGGCACGTTATGATTGTCCAAGTAAAGGAGCGGATGACGCTAAGAGAGGGTAGCTGATTGAGACAAATTGGATACCATAATGACTAAAAAGTGATAAAACATATGGACTAAATTGGTTAAGTGGGTGGTCAAATCTTATGAACCGTAGTAGTTTACTCTAAAAGTAAATAAAATAATAAGCTTCAAGTTGGTGGAGTTAGAGGTGCACAACCCGGTTTTTTTCTTGGAACCGGTTCGAGTCCGAACCGGACCGGTTTCAGGTCAACGCGATGAGACCGGTTTTGACCAAGAACAGGTTCGGGTTGGGAACCGTTTTGAGAGGGGAAAAACCAACCCGGTTGGAACCCCGAACCAAACCGGGTCGGGTCCTAGAACCGGTTTGGAAAAACCCGATTTTTTTAAATTTTTTAATTTTAATACTATTTAAGTTATACAATTTAATTAAAAATTAATAAAGTAGATTAATTAAAAATTAGTAAAGTAGATTAATTAAACAATAGTAAAGTAGATTAATTAAAACTACAAATATATTTTATTGAGTGATGTTTTTTTAAAAATTACATTAAAAATAAACTTAAAACTAAACACTTAAATCGTTGCGAAAAATAAACATAAAATTACATTAAATTTAAACTAAACAAAACAAAGATATGTTGCAAATACTGTTAAGTTGTGGGCTCCGACCCATCTCGGGTGGGCCGGTTATTAACTGAAGACAGAATTAGGAGATTAAGGGACGGCCGCCCTAAAGCTCAGTTTGCTATTTTATGCAAAGAGTGTTAACCCTAATTTATCTAGTTAGTATAAATATATATCTTGTACTTGTAAACATTTAACACCTCAATAAAAGAAAACCCTAGTTGCCCAAGTGGACGTAGGTTACACACCGTAACCGAACCACTATAAATCTCGTGTCTCATTTATTGCTTTTGATTATTGTTCTCATGATTGTGTTCGTGTGTTTGAGCTCTTTGATCCTAACAACTGGTATCAGTGCCGGTTCAGGCTCTTGTTTACTATTAAAATCTTCCCCCTGTTAAATTTTTTTGAAGATTCCGTACACACGAACTAGGGTTCCATCGCTGTCAACAACCGCTGCCGCCGCCACTGCCTAACCCTGATTAGGGTTAAGCCGCCGCCGCCGCCGCCGTATTAGGTTTCCGGCGCCATCACTACCGGAAATCTTCTCTGCCGCCGTCGGAAATAGCCGCTGCTGCTTCTTGTTGTTGATTTTCTTTGATTGAAGGTGCGTTATCAAACGAGTGCTTGCAGTTTTTGAAACTGGTTCCATAAAACAGTGCTCAATAGAACAACACTCAAGTTCAGGCAGTCGGCCAAAGTTGTGTTTGGCATTGTTTTCAGTTTTGACTCGATTGTTGAGCACTTAGTTTGGAATAATGGCCGATGACAGGAGAACAAAGATTGATAAATTTGATGGACATGATTTTGGGTTTTGGAAGATGCAAATTGAGGATCTGCTGTGTCAAAAGATTTGATGGCAGCCTTGGATGAGGATAAACCGGCAGATATGACTGATAAAGAATGGAAGACTTTGGACAGGAAAGCAATTGCTGTTATCAGACTCTCACTGGCAAAGAATGTTGCGTTCAATATTGTGAAGGAAACTACTACTCATGGTTTGATAAAAGCCTTATCGAATATGTACGAGAAACCGTCTGGATCTAATAAGGTATTTCTAATCAGACAGTTAGTTAACACCAGATTGAAAGAAGGTGGTTCAGTTTCCTCTCATATCAATGATTTCAATAGCATTATTTCTCACTTGTTATCTGTTGAGATCAAGTTTGATGATGAAGTTTTAGCTTTGTTATTGTTATCTTCATTGACTGAAAGTTGGTCAAGGACAGTTACTGCAGTTAGTAGTTCATATGGTACTACTAAGCTCGCCTTTGAAGGAGTCCATGATTTGATTTTTGGGGAAGACATTAGAAGGAGAAATTCTGGTGAATCATCTAGTTCTCTGTTGAGTACTGAAGGAATAGGTAGGGGAAAAGAAAGGGGTAGTAGTAGGGGTCGTTCAAAGTCTAGAAGAAGAAGTCAGTCAAAGCCTAGGAAAGACATGCAGTGTGGAACTGCAAAACATGGGCATTTAAGAAGCCAATGCCCTAAACCATCTGCTTCTAAAGACAAAAAGGAAGTTAATCTGGCTGAAGATAATTCAAATGATGTTCTTATCTGCTGTGTTGAAGATTCTACAGAGCATGGGTCATGGATTCAGGAGCATCATTTCATGCTACATCTAGCACGAAATCGATGAAGAATCTACGAACAGGTAACTTTGGTAAAGTTCATTTAGCTAATGATCATGCTCATGATATCACAGGGATGGGGGACGTTGTGTTGAAGACTCCATTGGGCACCACATGGACCTTGAAAGATGTTCGGGTCATTCCAAGTCTCAGGAAGAAGTTAATTTCTATTGGGCAGTTGGATAGTGAAGGATATGATGTCATGTTTGGTGGGGGACAATGGAAGGTCGTGAAAGGAAATCTTGTGATTGCCAGAGGTACAAAGAGGGGCACATTGTACATGGTTGAAGTTCCTGTAGATTGGGTTAATGCAGTGACCAGTGGCCTGAGTCAATCTAATCTGTGGCACCACAACTCGGCCATATGAGTGAAAAAGGTATGAAAATGCCCGTTTCTAGTGGAAAGCTTCCAGAGGTAAAGAAGGTCGAATCTGAATTTTGTGAGCCGTGTGTATTATGGAAAAGAAGAAGGTATCTTTTGTGAAGACAGGAAAGCCACCGAAAGCTCAGAAATTGGAGCTTATTCACACGGATGTTTTCGGGCCTACTCCAGTTGCTTCATTGGGAGGTGCTTACTATTATGTCACTTTCATAGACGATTCGACACGTAAGGTATGGGTTTACTTTCTTAAAAATAAATCTAAAGTTTTTGATGTTTTAAGAAATGGAAAACTACTGTTGAATTGGAAACTGATTTGAAGGTAAAATGCTTGAAGTCGGACAACGGAGGTGAATACATCAGCAAAGAGTTCTAGAACTATTGTGCAGAGAACGGTATTCGAATGATTTATACAGTCCCGGGCACTCCTCAACAAAATGGAGTCGCAGAACGTATGAACAGAACATTGAATGAAAGAGCCAGAAGTATGAGAATCAATTCAGGGCTTCCAAAGATGTTCTGGGCAGATGCAATTAATACTGCTGCCTATTTAATTAATCGGGGACCATCTGTTCTGTTGGGTTTCAAGATACCAGAAGAAGAGTGGAAAGGTGAAGCTGTTAAATTTGGGCATTTGAAAGTATTCGGGTGCAGTGCTTATGATCTAGTGAAAGATGGTGACAAGCTTGATGCTAAAGCCAAGAAGTACACTTTCATTGGTTATGGGTTTGACAGTATGGGCTACAGGCTTGGGACTCTGAAAGCAGAAAAGTAGTCAGAAGTAAGCATGCTACTTTTAATGAGGCTGAGTTATACAAAGATAGAAACACAACCACTTCAGAGGTTCAGAAAGAGCAAGTTGAATTTGATGTCGATGCTCAGAAACAACCAGATCCAGATCCAGTTAATGAACCAGAGACGGAAATTGAAGATGATACAGTTACTGAGTTTGAAGATGGTGGTATGGGTGGAGATGAAGAGGCAGTGGAAGCTTCTGATAGTGGGAGTTCAGATTCTGAAGATGAACAACATCCACAGACTCCAGAGCAATCTCATTATGTCAGGAGATCCACCAGAGTTTCTAAGCAGCCTACCAGGTATAGTCCGTCAGTTAATTATCTTCTTTTAACTAAGGATAGTGAACCAGAAAGTTACTCAGAAGTAGTTGAGTTGAAAGATTCGCTTCAGTGGGAACATGCAATGCAGGATGAGATAACCTCTTTGATGGAAAACAATACATGGGTCTTAACTAAGCTTCCGCCAGATAAAAGAGTTCTACAGAATAAATGGCTCTACAGAGTTAGGAAGATCATAATGGTAACAAACGATACAAAGCAAGATTGGTAGCTAAGGGGTTTCAACAGAAACACGGGGTTGACTACAGTGAGATATTTGCTCTTGTGGTTAAGATGACTACCATCAGATTGGTGATTAGTATAGTTGCAGCAGAGAAGTTACATTTGGAGCAGTTAGATGTGAAGACTGCATTTCTGCATGGTGATCTTGATGAGACTATTTATATGGCACAACCAGAGGGTTTTCAGGTTAAAGGAAAAAGAAAACTTGGTGTGTAAGCTACAGAAAAGTTTGTATGGTTTAAAACAGGCGCCCAGACAGTGGTATTTGAAGTTTGATGGCTTTATGGGCAGAAACGGGTATAGGAGATGTGAGATGGATCACTGTTGCTACCTCAAGAAGTTTAAAAGTTCCTATATCATTCTTTTCCTTTATGTTGATGATATACTGATAGCAGGTTCAGATACTGCAGAGATTAACAAGTTGAAGAAACAGTTGTCTGCAGAGTTTGAAATGAAAGATTTGGGTCCAGCTAAGAAGATACTTGGTATGAGCATCACCAGAGATCACAAGAATGGTTCTCTAACTTTATCTTAGGAGAAGTACATTCAGAAGATATTAGAGAAGTTCAGAATGAATGATGAGAAGACTACTACTCGAAGTACACCATTGGCTAGTCATATTAAGCTTTCTAAAGATCAGTCTCCAAAGACAGATAAAGACAAGGCTGAAATGGCGAAGGTTCCTTATGCATCAGCTGTGGGCAGTCTTATGTATGCAATGGTATGCACAAGGCCCGATATTGCTCACGCAGTAGGAGTTGTCAGCAGGTATATGTCTAATCCGGGGAGAGAACTGTGACATCCATCACCAAAAGGTCTGCCATTTAACGTGAATTACGTTAACAATTCTTAGAATGATCAATCCTCACTTTTATAAACTATCCATGTGGATATCATACTTGATTGATTTTCTTTTTCAGTAGTGTTATCATTATTTGTATCCATATCACTTAAAACACTTACGGGTATCACAACCGACATCACTAACTATATTATGTTATAATATAAACATCATTATAACAACATATTCAAGATACAAACAACATTAAATACTTCCCTATAATTAATATAACGCGCGTATCTACGTCGTTTCCAACCGAAACAAGTTTGGGGAACTCGGGGGCAGGGACTAAAAGTGACAATTGCCAAACTAGGGCTGGGTATAAATACCCATGTATCAGCCCTAGTCTTCACAACCACACTTTCTTCTTCATCTTCTTCTTCCATTTTCTCCACCTCCCTTGTGCCTAGAACCGCCCCGTTTTCTTCGCAATTTTACCGTTTAGACTACTACTACAGCCTAGACAACACGTTTCAAGTAGGTAGATGACCTTGGTCATCCATTTTTGCTCATTTTACTTCTGTGATTTCTAGGGTTTCGGGTGCTCGGGTTCAACCCGAGCACAAGAGGTCGCGGGGGTGCGTGTGTTTCCTTTCTGAGTGTGCATCTTACTTTGATATGTTAGATGAGTGTTTCTGGAGGTCCTTGATGTGTGAAACCCATGCACGGAGTAGCCGAAGGCTGCTCAGCACTCTGCAGTCGCGAACCTACTGTTCAGGCGACTGGGTCTGTCATGCGACTGAGTCGTGCGACTAATTCCATGCGATTGGGCCTGTCGTGCGACTGAGTCCAAGCGATTGAGTGAGTCGTGCGACTGAGCCCATACAATTGTGTGTTGTGCAAATGAGTCATGCGGATGAGTATTGCCATGCGATTGAGTCAATGCGGATGAATGTGTGCGACTGTGTGTATCGCACGACTGAAGGACCAGTCATACGTATGAAAGTTCAGTCATACGAATGAAGCTAATTCGTACGAATGAAGGCTGAATCGTGTGAATGGAAGATTGAGTCGTGCGATTGGGTGCTGTGTGGTACGACTGAATGCTGTGTCGTACGAATGAGGGTTCAATCGTGCGAATGAAGCTGATTCGCATGATTGAGAGTTGATTCGTGCGAATGGAGTGTCCAGTCGTGCGTCTAGTCCTGTCGTGCAATTGGAGTCATTGTGTGTGAATTCTTCCTTCGTGCGGTGTGTGTTGTCGTGTGATGTTAAGGTGACATCGACACGGTTGTCATTGCTAATGACAATCTTTAAGATTAACACTATCGGACTTATCAATATTATATCAAATCCAATCAACCTAATATTTCACAATTAGTTACAAACGATTCATAACACAAGTGCTTACTAGTATTTCTCTAACAACAATAACACTTTTACACAAATGACATCTATAATGGCAACGTTTCTAGTACTTGGATCTACATAAGATCTATTGCGCGTGTTTGTGTGCAAGTGTCACCCACGACCGAACCGATACGACCCGACCCAACTAAACAATATTGTTAACATCAGACGCATTATTAATGCTTAACATAACTGTCAATAGGTGATTGACCGTTCATACATACATACAAGTTTAGGAAGTTACATCCTACATACTTACCACTTAACAAGTGAGTTTTGTGGCCCCTTTTTACGCTTATACACGTTTCAATGTTTACAAATATGGGGGGAAAAGTATGCTCACCCGTTTTCAATGTTGTACAACATACATACAATTTTCACACTTGGAATCAACGTGATACTGTTTTGTGAGTACATATCTGATGCATACACGATGTTACTGTGTGGTTCTTCTTACAAACATTAATTCCGGTGTTGGAACCAACGGATAGGTATTAGTAGTACTACTGGGTTGACACCCCCATCCATGACAGATGGTTACTTGTGAGTACTATCACACTGCCAGGAACGGGCCTTGGGTGAATATATTCTGACAAGTTGCTGTGTGTACGTCATTAGGTTTGGTTGTATAAAACTCATGGTATGTGATTTTGCTTGCTTATAACTATATGCACGGTATTCCACGACAAACACTATACAGCATCAATTACATGTTTACAATTCAAACCTGCGAAGCTCACCAACATTATTGTTGATAATTTTGAGCATATTTTTCAGGTAACAATGACAATTGAAGATCTAGGTGTGCTGCCTTAGTGGAGACCCTAGGAGGCATTTTTGAGACTGAACATACATGATGAACAATTATTTTGTACATTGTTGTAGTGCATTAAACAATTAACATTCTTTTGGATACTTGTTCCCGGGTTGTAGGAATTACATACAAGAATGCAATTTTGTGATTATGTGAATCGTTTATGTGAATCAATTACAAGTTACTGTTTATGCTAATGGCTATGCTGTCGTGAACAATGACTAAACACGGCACAAGTCTCCATTTGTGCCGGGTGTCGTCATGACACGCTTGTCATCAATTACATACATATATTGCATCTCTATTGTTAACCATGTGTTATGACGATCCCGTCTAGCTCGCATCCCCGTGTTTCCGCTCTCAGCGGGGGTGTGACAGACTGGTATCAGAGCCATTGGTTATAGAGAATTAGGCAATTCACTTGACCTAGACTATAACCTAGGAACCTTCATGTAGAATGCATGCTAGGACTGGCTTGCATTTGATATTACATGTATGTTCCTCTATACTTGTTTCTTGTCTATATACATGATTATATACATATATGCTTGTTATCTGATCATCCTAAGGAAGACACTATTACTCTTAGTCTTTCTTCACGGGATACCTTATACTAGAATCTTACATTTGTATACGCACTACATTATACCATTAGGTCGGAATACCCAACTGAAGGGAAACTTCACAGATCACGCGTGGCGTCGATCTCAAATACTAGATCCGACCCTAAGATAGTATGCCTGAGATACTGAAAGTATGAAGGACAGACAACTATCGTTAGACAAATTGTGCTTATGTGCTTGGAGTTTATTTGCTATCACATACTACTATTGGATACTATTGGCTCATGGACATGAGGACATTACATGAACCGTGCTTGATGAATGTTGTCAATACTATGATGTTAACTTGGGATAGGTGAGGCTAAGGGTGACCATGCAAGGCAAATTACCATTACGGGTGCGCACATAATTGCAATTTGCCATGCATGAGAAGTCTGGCTAATCTCACCAGGAGGTAACGGTCATGAGTATCACAAGTTTTCTATTCTATACCCTACGGTGTAGGATCATAATTCTAGTAAGACCTTGTTACAGGTGATAAAACATTACTAACCTCTACTATTACCTAAGTCCTGTCCTACTTAGAGCCTCCGTGGTATTTCCAATCATGATATTGATTTTATTCTTCACGAAACATTCCTCCACTTAGCATTTTAGTAGCTAAGGAACTGATTAAATGCTTAGAATGAAAGTGGATTTCAAAGAAATGTAGAGGAGTGATGATGCTCTCTACATATACATTATGCTATACATTGAGATGATGCTAAGGAAGATTAGGGTGTCGTGTAACCGGTTTAAGCATCCTTCTAGGTATATCGTGGATGTGGTGGGAACGCTGCGGGGAACCCTATATTAAGCATCATCGGTATACTAAGAATGTGCTTAAACTGGGCTACGTGATGATCCTAGTTGACTGAAGCATGGATTGTTGGAACTTGATGAGTGGAATCATACATGTATCTTCAAGTGACTAAGGTTTACATGTTTACTAAAGTTTACATGATTACTCCTTTATGATTAGAAGATGCCGCCTAGAAGAGTCACACGCAGTATAAATCATGAAGGTGAGACCCTACAAGGCAGAGGCAGGGGTAGGCCACCAAAAACAGGTGGCGCTCTAACTAGCAACAATCAGGGAACTGACAACCCTAATATAGTTGCTATGATTGCTCAGCAGCTAGCCGCACTGATTCCAACTATAGTGACTCAAGTGAGCGACACTCTTCTGAATCATAATCTCCACGGGGATCATGATACTAATGATCAGCATAACCAAGGAACAGGGGAAGACACTGGGATTGGTGGACAACTAGGAACGAAACTGGGGTCGATAATACAAGACGGGGATGTTCCTACAAGGAATTTATGGCCTGCAAACCCCGAGAATTTGACGGGAAAGGTGGGGCGATAGCCCTAACTAGGTGGCTTGAAAAGACGGAGGCAGTGATTGACATCATTGAGTGCCTCGACAGTCAAAGAATCAAGTATGCCACGTGTTCAATGTAGGGCAAGGCACTAACCTGGTGGAACACCCTGGTTCAAGCTAGAGGAAGAGAGTCTGCGATGCAGATGTCATGGAATGAATTCAAAGCTTTGATTACTGAGGAGTACTGCCCACTCAACGAAATGCAGAAACTGGAGCATGAATTCTAAAATCATTCTATGGTGGGGGCTGGACACGCAGCTTATACTGATCGATTCCACGAACTGGCAAGGCTAGTTCCACATCTTATGACTCTGGAATCAAAGAGAATCGAGAGGTACATTTGGGGACTTGCGCCTCAAATCCGGGTAATGGTAACAGCTTCTGCTCCTCCAACGATTCAGAGCGCAATTCTGAAGGCTGGCGCTCTAACTGATGAGATGGTAAGAACAAGGGTATTGGGTAGGGGAGCAGAGAAGAGGAAGGATGCTGTAGAAACGAGCCGGTCGAGTACCGGGAAATTTGACAAAAGGGCCAAGACAACCAGGAATTTCGTCGCTGTGACTCAGGGCAAGAGAGAGTATGTTGGGCCGCACCCCAAATGTGACAGGTGCAACTATCATCATCCCCTAGAGGTGCAGTGCCGGGTGTGTATGAACTGTAGGCGCTCGGGGCACCTAGCGAAGGATTGTAGAAATGCGCCAAATCTGGTGGCACCCATCAACGCGATTAACCCCGCCGGGAATGCCAGAGTCTGTTACGAGTGTGGAAACCCGGGTCACTACCAAACATGTGCCCCAAACTGAATAGGGTACCGGGTCAACAAGGGAATAATCAACAGCAGGTGATGGCCATAGCTGGGAATCAAGGCCCGGCTAATCAATGGAATGTCGCTCGAGGACGTGCATTTGTCATTGGAGCCAATGATGCTCGTCAGGACCCGAATGTTGTTACGGGTACGTACTTGCTCAATCACCACTTCGCATCCATATTGTTTGACACTGGAGCAGACAATAGTTTCATATCCTCTGATTTTGCACACATGCTTGCCTTGAACCCTAGTAGACTAGAAACTAGCTTCTCCGTAGAAATGGCCAATGGCAGGCTTGTACAGGCCGATGAGATTATTAGGAAGTGCTCCATGATATTGGAAAACCATGCCTTCGACAAAGACTTAATACCTTTTGAGCTGGGAAGTTTCGATGTGATTGTGGGGATGGATTGGTTGTCGAAGCATGGAGCCGAGATTGTCTGTCAGGAGAAAGTAGTACGAATCCCCATGCCAAACGGGGAGATACTCAAGATTCAAGGGGAACGACCGGGAAGAACTCTAAAGCTTATTTCTTGCATGAAGACACGTTGATGTTTACAAATGCAGTGTTATGCGTGTCTGGCCCATGTAGTGGAAAAGAAAGAAAAAGGCAACAAGTTGGTAGATATCCTGCAGTACGAGATTATCCGGGAGTATTCCCTGATGACTTGTCTGGTTTGCCTTCTGCACGACAGGTGGAATTTCGTATAGAGTTGGTTCCTGGAGCTACGACGGTAGCAAAAGTACCGTATCGGTTGGCACCATCCGAAATGCAAGAGTTATCTAGCCAATTACAAGAGCTACTGGAGAAATGTTTTATTCGGCCAAGCCATTCACCATGGGGAGCACTGGTCTTATTGTCAAAAAGAAAGATGGGTCGTTCCGCATGTGCATCGATTATCGCGAGTTGAACAAGTTGACTGTGAAGAATCGATATCCTCTTCCTAGAATTGATGATTTATTTGATCAACTGCAAGTAGCTTCATATTTCTCCAAGATTGATCTTCGTTCTGGATATCATCAACTAAGGGTTTTTGAGGATGACATACCGAAAACAGCATTCAGGACTCGTTATGGGCACCATGAGTTCTTAGTCAGACCGTTCGGACTGACTAATGCACCAGCTGTGTTCATGGATCTGATGAATCGAGTGTACAAACCTTACTTGGATAAGTTCGTGATCGTATTCATAGACGATATACTTATCTACTCCCGATCGAAAGGAGACCACGAGGAACATCTTCGGGCTATATCGAATCTATTACAAGAAGAGAAACTTTTCGCTAAACTCTAGAAGTACGAGTTTTGGTTTCGAGAAGTGAAAATTTTTGGGACATGTGGTTAAAGAGAATGGGATTCATGTAGATCATGACAAGATTAAAGCAGTGAAGAAATAGGATGCACCCCAGACACCTTCAGATATACGGCAATTCTTAGGATTGGCCGGATACTATCGTCGCTTCATTGTGAATTTCTCAAAGATAGCCCAACCGTTAACTTTGTTGACTCAAAAAGAAAAGAAGTTTGATTGGGGCATGCACAAGAACAAGCATTCCAAACGTTGAAGGAGAAGTTGTGCAACGCACCTATATTGTCCCTCCCAAACGGGACTGATGATTTTGAGGTGTACTGCGATGCTTACATCAAGGATTGGGTTGTGTGCTAATGCAAAAAGATAAGGTGATTGCCCACGCCTCACGACAACTTAAGGTGCACGAAAAGAACTATACAACTCATGATTTGGAGTTGGGCGCTGTAGTATTTGCACTTAAGATATGGAGGCATTATCTGTATGGAACCAAATGCATCATCTACACAGATCATAAAGACTTCAACACATCCTGAATCAAAAAGACCTCAATATGCGACAACGACGTTGGGTGGAGTTACTTAGTGACTACGATTGTGAAATCTAGTATCATCCGGGGAAAGCAAACGTGGTGGCTGATGCTTTAAGCCGCAAAGAACACGTGAAACCACTACGTGCTCGAGCTTTGGGATTGACTATTCAAACGAACTTGAAAGCTCAGATCCAAATTGCACAAAGTGAGGCATTGAAAGAAGAAAACCTTGTAGGAGAAGAATTCCGAGGGTTGGACAAACAGATGATTTGCAAGGATGATGATATACAGTACTTCATGGACCGTATATGGGTACCCAAATAGGGAGATGTTCGTACCCTAATCATGGAGGAAGCGCACAAGACATGATATTCTGTTCATCCTGGTGCAGACAAGATGTATCACGATCTTAAGGATCTATACTGGTGGCCAGGCATGAAGAAAGACATTGCTATGTATGTAAGCCGATGCTTGACGTGCTCGAAAGTTAAGGCTGAACATCAAAAACCATCAGGATTATTACAGCAACCTGAAATTCCCGAGTGGAAATGGGAGAACATATCCATGGATTTCATTACCAAACTCCCTAGAACAAGTAGCGGGCACGACTCGATATGGGTCGTAGTGGATCGGATGACGAAGTCCGCTCATTTCTTATCGATCCGGGAGGATTACAAGATGGAAAAGTTGGCGAGATTGTACATAAAGGAGGTCGTGACACGGCACGGTGTGCTGGTGTCAATCATATCCGACCGTGACAGCCGATTTACTTCACGATTTTGGCAAACACTACAGAAAGCGATGGGCACTCAATTAGATATGAGTACTGCCTATCACCCACAAACAGATGGCCAAAGTGAACGAACAATACAAACGTGGGAAGACATGCTCAGAGCTTGTGTAATCGATTTTGGTGGTAGCTGGACACTCATCTACAATTGATTGAGTTCTCTTACAACAACAGCTATCATACAAGCATTGGATGCGCTCCATTTGAAGCATTGTATGGGAGGAAATGTAGATCCCCAGTTTGTTGGCCTGAGATTGGTGAAAGCCAGCTTACAGGCCCAGAGATCATACAGGAAACAAATGACAAGATTTTCCAAATCAAAGACAGACTAAAAGCTGCAAGAGATCGCCAAAAGAGCTATGCCGACAACCGTCGGAAGCCTCTAGAATTCAATGTTAGAGATCACGTTCTACTCAAAGTCTCTCCCTGGAAAGGGATTGTACGATTTGGAAAGAAAGGGAAGTTAGCCCCAAGATACGTAGGACCATTTGAGATTACAGAAAGAATTGGTCCGGTGGCTTACCGATTAAGGTTGCCACAAGAACTCAGCGGTGTACACGACACATTTCACGTATCAAACCTCAAAAAGTGCCTGGTGGATGAAACTCTACATGTGCCAATTGAGGAAATCAAGATTGATGAAAAGCTTCATTTCATCGAAGAACCTATCGAGATCATGGACCGAAAGGTCAAACGCTTAAGGCGCAACAAGATACCGATCGTCGAACTCCAAACGAGGACTAGAATTCACGTAGGAACGAGAAGACCAGATGAAGCTCAAACATCCACATCTATTCGAGGATGACACTCTTGGACCTTACACCAGTTGAATTTCGGGACGAAATTCTCTCAGCTGGGGGATACTGTGACATCCGTCAGCAAAAGGTCCGTCATTTAACGTGAATTACGTTAACAATTCTTAGAACGATCAATACTCACTTTTATAAACTATTCGTGTGGATATCATACTTGATTGATTTTCTTTTTCAGTGGTGTTATCATTATTTGTATCCATATCACTTAAAACGCTTATGGGTATCACAACCGACATCATTAACTATATTATGTTATATAATATAAACATCATTAATAACAACATATTCAAGATACAAACAAAATTAAATACTTCCCTGTAATTAATATAACGCGCGTATCTACGTCGTTTCCAACCGAAAAAGTTTGGGGAACTCGGGGGCTAAGTGCAGGGACTAAAAGTGATAATTACCAAACTAGGGCTAGATATAAATACCCTTGTATCAGCCCTAGTCTTCACAACCACACTTTCTTCTTCATCTTCTTCTTCCATTTTCTCCACCTCCCTTGCGCCTAGAACCGCCCCGTTTTCTTCGCGATTTCACCGTTTAGACTACTACTACAGCCTAGACAACACGTTTCAAGCAGGTAGACGACCTTGGTCGTCCATTTTTGCTCATTTTACTTCTACGATTTCTAGGGTTTCGGGTGCTCGGGTTCAACCCGAGCACAAGAGGTCGTGGGGGTGCGTGTGTTGCCTTTCTGAGCGTGCATCTTACTTAGATATGTTAGATGAGTGTTTCTGGAGGTCCTTGATGTGTGAAACCCGTGCACGGAGCAGCCGAAGGATGCTCAGCACTCTGCAGTCGTGAACCTACTGTTCAGGCGACTGGGTCTGTCATGCGACTGAGTCGTGCGACTAATTCCATGCGATTGGGCCTGTCGTGCGACTGAGTCCAAGCGATTGAGTGAGTCGTGTGACTGAGCCCATACGATTGTGTGTGTTGTGCAAATGAGTCATGCGGATGAGTATTGCCATGCGATTGAGTCAATGCGGATGAATGTGTACGACTGTGTGTATCGCACGACTGAAGGACCAGTCGCACGAATGAAAGTTCAGTCATACGAATGAAGCTAATTCGTACGAATGAAGGCTGAATCGTGCGAATGGAAGATTGAGTCGTGCGATTGGGTGCTGTATGGTACGACTGAATGCTGTGTCGCACGAATGAGGGTTCAATCGTGCGAATGAAGCTGATTCGCACGACTGAGAGTTGATTCGTGCGAATGGAGTGTCCAGTCGTGCGTCTAGTCCTGTCGTGCAATTGGAGTCATTGTGTGTGAATTCTTACTGCGTGCGGTGTGTGTTGTCGTGTGATGTTAAGGTGACATCGACACGGTTGCCATTGCTAATGACAATCTTTAAGATTAACACTATCGGACTTATCAATGTTATATCAAATCCAATCAACCTAATATTTCACAATTAGTTACAAACGATTCATAACACAAGTGCTTACTAAGTATTTCTCTAACAACAATAACACTTTTACACAAATGACATCTACAATGGCAACGTTTCTAGTACTTGGATCTACATAAGATCTATTGCGCGTGTTTGTGTGCAAGTGTCACCCACGACCGAACCGATACGACCCGACCCAACTAAACAATATTGTTAACATCAGACGCATTATTAATGCTTAATATAACTGTCAATAGGTGATTGACCGTTCATACATACATACAAGTTTGGGAAGTTACATCCTACATACATACATACAAGTTTGGGAAGTTACATCCTACATACTTACCACTTAACATGTAAGTTTCGTGGCCCCTTTTTATGCTTATACAAGTTTTCAATGTTTACAAATATGTGGGAAAAGTATGCTCACCCGTTTTCAATGTTGTACAACATACATACAATTTTCATACTTGGAATCAACATGATACTGTTTTGTGAGTACATATCTGATGCATACATGATGTTACTGTGTGGTTCTTCTTATAACCATTAATTCCGGTGTTGGAACCAACGGATAGATATTAGTAGTACTACTGGGTTGACACCCCCACCCATAACAGATGGTTACTTGTGAGTACCATCACACTGCCAGGAACGGGCCTTGGGTGAATATATTCCGACAAGTTGCTGTGTGTACGTCATTAGGTTTGGTTTTATAAAACTCATGGTATGTGATTTTGCTTGCTTATAACTGTATGCACGGTATTCCACAACAAACACTATACAGCATCAATTACATGTTTACAATTCAAACTTGCGAAGCTCACCAATATTATTGTTGACAATTTTGAGCATATTTTTCAGGTAACAATGACAATTGAAGATCTAGGTGTGCTGCCTTAGTAGAGACCCTAGGATGCATTTTTTAGACTGAACATACATGATGAACAATTATTTTGCATATTGTTATAGTCCATTAAGCAATTAACATTCTTTTGGATACTTGTTCCCGGGTTGTGGGAATTACATACAAGAATGTAATTTTATGATTATGTGAATCATTTATGTGAATCAATTACAAGTTACTGTTTATGCTTATGGCTATGCTGTCGTGAACAATAACTAAACACGACACAAGTCTCCATTTGTGTTGGGTGTCGTCATGACACGCTTGTCATCAATTACATACATATATTGTATCTCTATTGTTAACCGTATGTTATGATGATCCCGTCTAGCTCGCATCCCCGTGTTTCCGCTCTCAGCGGGGGTGTGACAAGAACACTGGGAAGCTGTTAAGTGGCTGCTTAGATATTTGAAGGGTAATTCAAAGATGGCATTATGTTTCAAGGGTAGAGATGCAATTCTCAAAGGTTATTTAGATGCTGATTTGGGTGGATGTAATGAGACCTACAAGAGTACTACAGGGTATGTGTTCACTATAGGTGATACATCAATTTGTTGGATGTCTAGGCTCCAAAAGAGCATGGCACTTTCTACTACAGAGGCTGAGTACATGGCAGCTGATGAGGCTAGTAAAGAGCTCGTTTGGTTAAAGAATTTTCTGGGCGAGTTAGGCAGAAAACAGGCAAAGTATCCGTTGTACAGTGATAATGAAAGTGTTGTTAAACTAGCAAAGAATCCCTCTCATCATGGGAAGACGAAGCATATTCATATCAGATATCATTTAATCAGAGGGCTAATCAGCAAAGGTACTATTCAGTTGAACAACATCAAGGGGAACAAGAATCCAGCAGACATGTTTACTAAGTCTGTCACGCTGGATAAGCTGAAGCTTTGCAGGGCTTCAGCTGGCCTTCAGGAATAGTTGAGAAGGTGGGAGTAACTAAGAGGAGCTAAACCAGTTCGGGTTTATTTATAAGTACAAGACAATGCAGTTGAAGACATTTTACGCATCCAGGTGGAAGCAGGTTGAAGTGTTTGACGCATTCAAGTGGTGGGTTAGAAAAGATGTCTCGAAGCCCAAGTGGGAGATTGTTAAGTTGTGGGCTCCGACCCATCTCGGGTGGGCCCGGTATTAACTGAAGACAAAATTAGGAGATTAAGGGACGGCCACCCTAAAGCCCAGCTTGTATTTTAGGCAAAGAGTGTTAACCCTAATTTGTCTAGTTAGTATAAATATATCTCTTGTACTTGTAAACATTTAACACCTCAATAAAAGAAAAACCCTAGTTGCCCCAAGTGGACGTAGGTTACACACCGTAACCGAACCACTATAAATCTCGTGTCTCGTTTATTGCTTTTGATTATTGTTCTCGTGATTGTGTTCGTGTATTTGAGCTCTTTGATCCTAACAAATACATGTTTTTTTAATTTAACTGTCTTCGTCGGTTTGTGTGCCAATGCGCTGAGACAAATCATAAGCGAGTTCTTCGTCGGAGAGCAGTGACGATCGTCCGGTTTGTATTTCTTGTTCGTATATTTCTTCTTCAATTGGTATTTCTTCTTCAAGGTTTGATTTATTTTGTCTTCGTTCGGCTGCATCTAAATGGTTTTTTAAACAATACACATCTCTACCGCCGTTGGAGTTAGCTTTGTTCTTCTTATCGATAAAACCCTACCACTAACAGAAAAATGCAGACTCCGAAGCTATCGTGGAAGCTTGGAAGGTTAGTAAATCACGGGCCATAGCGGATAGAACTGGAAATTGTGATTCATTTCCTTTTCACCATGTCAGAATATCAAATGATAGAAATTTCTCGGGAGTCATAGTAGATAAAAATCAGTTCCGGTATATCTCCCGAGTTCGCTACTTGGGGTTACCCCTTTGCCGTTTACTGTTTTCATTTCTCAAAGTATTATATAAATTAATATCGGGTCTCTACTTGAGCTCGACAAACTCGATTGCACGGTCGATGACTGGTGGATGTTTGATGTTATACCATATTTTTCAAGATAAATATTAAACAATTTTTTAAGATAATCATTAAATTGTTGTTTTGCATTAACCGCAAAAATGGATTTTGTTAATGTAAATCTAAATCATAAGTTATCTCATCAATTAAAGTTTCTACCCCTGAAACATTTAAGCATGAGTCTAGTGCGGCGGAACATGTAAAAACGGGGGGTAGTTTGGTGAAATATTTTTTAAATTTTGCTTTCATCGACGCCACCATTGCTGAAAACATTTTGTTTCTTTCTTCAAATTCACTTCATTTATGTGTCATTAAATACATTTGATTAAGTGTTAGACAACTTGTCAGATAATAAACCCCCGACAATTTTATAGTTGTGTTTTTAAAAACTCTAAAAATTGAGTTATTTCTTGAATATATTCCCAACCCTCTAACGGAAACGGAACAACCCGACCCCGCATCGCAAGACCATCATGAAAAATATGAAGCGTTTCTTTTTATCGCAAAGCACTATTAAACATTTTTCAAGTTGAATTCATATAGTCAGGACATCTCAATTTGGTCCTAAACAAATGGAATTCGTATCGTGACACATTTTTCTATAATTAACATATTTTTTTCTACTAGTTTTAAAAAATGTCACGTAACATATTTTTGAAAGACGTTTTGAAATCTTTAACTTCAGGAACGCCAAGAGCATCTTGCACAACTAAATTAATAATATGTGCAACACATCTGGAATGAAAAAATACGCCGTCACAAACCGGTCTATATTTTATTTTTAATTTATCAACGGCGGATATGTTGTTCGAGTCGTTATCAAATGACATTGAGAAAATTTTATTTCCTAATTTATATGTTTTGATTACAAAGTCTAAAATTTAAAATAGATTATCACCGGTATGCGGATATCCAAATAATTCACACGCAATCATACGTTTCATCATTTGCCAGGAACTTGGATTTATCCAATGGGCGGTGACACAAAGGTCCGATTCCGGTGAACCGTATGGGGCGGACCAAACATCGGTAGTTAAGTTCACATCGGTTTGTAAATTTTTAAATAAAACATTTAAATCATTTTTTGCTTTTTTTCCAAAGTTTTAAACAATCACGTCTAAAAGTGGTGCGACTTACGTGAGTGTAGCGCGGTTGAAGAGTTTCTTGAATCAATCTTGTTAACCGAGGGTTGTCGAAGTGGTCGAACGGTAATCTTTGTTCAATTACAAACTTTGTCATTCTATCTCGAACCATATCTACGCTGAAGTTGCATATACCACCATCATTTCCTATTAATGTTTGGCCTTGGCTCGGTGTACTTTTCAAAGACTTGCACCATTTGGTCATATGGTTTCTCAAAGTTGAGTTTGAATCCGACTTGAAAACGAACCACAAGCCTTGCATCGGAGCTTTATTTTGACCATTCGACATTTCGCATAAGTCGTAGTTGCACCAAATCTTTTGGTTTCCCGTTGTTGGTAGAATTTTTATAGCGGTAGCGACACTTGATGATCCACCAGTTGGAACGGATATTCCAGAAGCCATATTATAAAATTCAAGAGAGTAGAAACTAGAAAATAGAAAGTGATAGAGCGTTTTTACGTTTAAGCATGTTTTTGAGCTTTTGAGTGTTCTAAACCATTACACCCACTACCTGTTTATACTATCATATAAAGGTAAAATGGTAAAAAAAAAACTTGAAAAAAGGTCAAAAACACCCTCCAACGGCTATATGACCGTTTGAAAAAAAATATAACGGTAAAAACCGGTTCCAACCCGGTTTTTTGGACCGGTTCTTGAACCGGGTTGGATCAAAACAGGTTCCAGTCAAAAATATCCAAACCGGTCCCAAACCGGCGGGTTTTTCCGGGTTTGAACCGGTTTGGGCTAATACCGGTTCCAAACCGGTTCGGTTTCGGGTCGGTTCCTCGGGTCAGGTCGGGGACCGGTTCTTGTGTGCACCTCTAGGTGGAGTGCACTGTTATTGGGACGTCTAATGCCTTTTTCTGCACTTAGAGGCTCACCAAACCCCAAAACTACAACGCTAGTTTTCAAAGAAAGTTTCATCGAGGAATACAAATATATTGTTGATGATGGAAGTTTTATTGGGACGCTTAAAATTAGTGGTTGCACCATCGGCACACAGACAAAAAGGTGAAATGAAACATAAATGCAAGGATTGTTGGTTCTGAATAATCACGTCTATTGAATATATCACCAATAACGAGCGAGTTGGTTTAATTTAGGGCTATTTAAAGCGCTCGTCGCTCGACGCTTGCTCGAGCTCGTTTGGAATTTGCTCGTTCAAACTTCTGTTCGGTTGTAAACAAGCTGATCGGCTCGGATCAGTTTGTAAACGAGTCAAGCACAAGCAAAGGTCCGCTCGGCTCGGTTCGGCTCGAATTATATTATATTTATATATATATATATATAGTTTATACATAGCACTCTAGTATATTTGATCCATTATATACAAATATATAATTATATTTATGCATATTAGATAAATCAACCTAATAAAAAATTTAACACTAAGCATAAAAATGAAATTCTAAATCACTAAGAGAAATTTTTGACATCGCTTTTACTTTTAATTCATCATCTCCTGCTCTCACGTATTTTTCTCTACAATATGCTCACAGCCTTATTGAATAATCCTTAGTATCATCACAGTTACAATGTATTGTCATTCATGAAAATGTTATGTTATAAAATGTGACTATATTTTAAGTTATGGAAACCTAAAGCCCACCATTGTTACCGTCTCTCATTGTAATATAAATCGGATGACACACTGTATAGTTGAGTTGTCTCTCGTTTGCGCTCGCTCGATGCTCGATCAAAAAATTAACACTCGAAAAATGCTCGTTCGATTTTTCACTCTATTGTAAACGAGCCGAATGACTTGATTCAGTTTCGAAACGTGCCAAGCAAAAGTAAAGGTCCACTTAGTTCGACTCATTTCGTGAACAACCCTAGTTTTAATTGAACCTCTCCTTAAAAAGCTCCTTTGTTTTCGGTAACAATGCGATCTCACAAGTTGAAATTAACTTTTTAGGCTACTTTTGCTCCTTCACTCCATTAATTATTTGCCATCTATATTAAATGAGCAGGACCCGCTTTTAGCTGGATATAAGGTTTACTCTCATCTCATTTTTCCATACTTATTTTATACTTATTTTATGAGTGTGATATTACCGGGTACGTTTGTTTTAAAACGAAATTTGTCGCAACCAAGAAACTGTATAGTAAAAAACATATATATTTACAATAATTCACATGTCCTAAGGTTTGAAACACAAACTTCAACAATCTGTTTTTCTTGTATCCTTTCATGAGGATTTTAACTTTTCAAGCATACCTTCGTTTTAATGATGAGGATTTTGTATTTTCATGATAACAATTCTCATACCTTTTATTTCTGACGAGAAGTCCACATCCTTTGGATGGGATGAAACCAATGGTTTATCGCTATGAATTTTATTTATCGATTGCAAAACTGATCAAGGGAAAAGCATTTCTCCATGCATCACCCATTTCACAAATCTATCAGAGTATTCACTGCTGTCACCGCTTGCTCTTTTCCCTATTAGTTTTCCAACAAATTATAAGATTTTGTAACAGAAAAGCCCAGAAATGCCATGACTTATGATCCTATAAAGGGGATAATGTATGTGGGACCACCAACCCATGTATTTACATAAAATTGCACTACAAACATGGATAATGATGAAACACCCGTAATAGATTTTAAAAAAATTGGAATTAAATTAGCAATGTGACACCAAATACATAACCAGGTGACCTGTAAAGTAGTTACAAATTGGGTGACCCTGATGAATATTTGGTTGGCCCCTACATACATTACTCCTATAAGCAATCAAAAACCAACTTTTTCTGGTAAATGAAGAGAGTAAGACTCACCTTGTGATGCTGACATGTTTCAGAATCACGTGATAGAGGCCCTGTTTCTTTGACCATATTCTCAGACGATTGACCACCTACAGGGGAGGCAATGAGCGACCTGCAACAGAGAAGGTGAGGCTTTTCAGCAAACTAATGACACAATTACTACACTAATATTAAATCAAAGGACGGGCATTTTCCATAAGGTGGGGTAATTACCTTTCATATGGTTCATCTTCAAATGAATTTCCAGATGAAGAAATCAGGTCAACATCAAGAAAATTTGAAAAGTTAAAAAAATCCAAACGTTTGTTGTAGAATATGCGATCACTGTTGGGGTAGTCTTCAGAACGAGTATCTAAGAAAAGTTGCCTACGAGCCATCATGGGGGTATACCTACGTATGTTTCAAGTGTTAAACCAAAACTAGCCACGGCTTTTACTTTCACATAGTTCAAGAACATATATGTGTTCAATTACTGAAACAATTAAGGCAAACGCCACGAAATAGAAACAAATTTAACACCTCAAATTTAGCAAACCAGTTTCAAATTAGGTGTAAAATAGAAATCAACTTACAGTTATTACCAATCTTAGCAACTAACATTACCTTAACTGATGTACCTGTGGAATGTTTGATGTGAAGTTATGAAGTCAAGTCAGATGCCACACATGCAAACAAATGCTTGTGGAAAAAATATGTGAAACATATTTACATATAACTTTGAAAGAAAAGACATTCTAAAAAAGAAATATATGTAATACATAGTCACATCAGATGCCACATGACATATACACCAAATGACAGAATTTCACGTTCACGATTTTAAGTAAATAACAATAAAAAGAACGGGACCTGCTAACATTTGCTACAATAAGCAATAAAACTAAACTGGTTGCTAAAACTGGTAAAAAAATATTTATTAAGTTGGTTTAAATTTAAAGCTGGTCGCTAGGATCGGCAGAAAGTGTCAGGTTCATTTTTATTTTCTTCAGCTTCCCTAAATAAACTACAAAATTCAGGAATACACCAGATTGACTTTCCACCATGTTGTGAGAATAATCCCAACCATAATATGGCTAAATCTATACTCTTGTAACCTATGGAATCAGAGCAAACCTTGGATAAGGCGAATCACTTTCACAAGTAGAGATTTCAGGTGATGATTCAGATAGGCGGGCTTTGTCATTATTATCTGGTTGCTCTTCAGTGTATGCATGCTCAGACTCTTCATTACTCTGCTCATTATCAATTTCTGAGCTGGCTTCACGGAGAATGTTGCCATCTGACAATGACCTTTGAAATGGTGCCCTGCATATACAGAAAACAAGAGCTTCATCTCAAAGTACCAGTTTTATTTCTGCTTATTTTGTTATCATATATCCAAGCAGTAAACCTTGTGTTTTCCTCCAAATAACTAGAATCACGGCTTCCAACATTGTAGTGTTGGTCAGAGTCCATTTCCCATAATGCAGGTCTACCATGCTGTGGCTGATAGTGACCCAGGAACCTGTTCCAATAATGTCCCGATTGGAATTATCATCAGACATGACATGTTTAAGAAAAAAATAAATTTCTTTTGATTTAATATTTATAAATAAACAATTTCATGTTATACATAAATCCAGATATTATGAGTCCACTCATATATATATTCTACTTAAATAAAAAATACAAAAAAAATTATATTCGCAAAACTATCAAACACCAAAGGGTAACAAAAACCTCAAATAATCATAGTAAAAGATATTCCTTTAGTTAATTTTGAAAGATTAAAAACTATTTTATGTTAAGGAATAATGTTATCATATATTTATTTTGGAAAAATAAAAGATTCAATCAATTGTGTACTTTCAATCCATTCCTTGAAGGAATATATTCCTTAAAATGGAAGGATAATCATACTCCTTATGGGATGATCCATTCCATTTCCAAGTGTTAACAAACAGATTTCATTAATGCAGTCAGGATGGTCCATTACCTTCTAGCATACCAAACACTACCTACAGAATGGAGATCAGAGCAAGAATAGTTTAGCTTACACATTAATGGCGTCCTGTTTCTCAGCATCCATGTATGCATTACTGTAGTAACGCTGTAGAGTTCTAAAGAATTCCTGGGATTGAGTTGCTGCTTTCCACTGACCTCTTCTCTGACTAAATATCTGCATAAAGAAATTTCACTAACATCAATTTTACATTTTGACATCAGAGGAAAATCACAGTATTTCATATTTAAGTTAAAAGGAACTAAAATAAATAAATGGTCTCAAATAATAGATTCACTAAGTTTAATACCTTATTGTGAGCTGCAGATCCACCATACTGAAGTGCCAGGGTGTCACCCATTTTCTCATAAACCCCCATTAAATCATCAGCTAAAGGGGAATCCAGCTCAATAATTGGGGAATCTATATATCCTATAGCATGCAGTTGATGGCCAAGTGCAACCCAACCATAGGCATACTGGGCAACATTTGTTCGATCCAAACAATCTATACAATTAGTTCTAAGGACACCCGTTTGATATCTAGGAGGCATGCCAGTGAATTTCCTACTCGTATTGCAGCTAGCATTACTAAATATACCATTATATGACATGTCAGCATCACTGTTCTCAGTACCATCGTTCTGCAAACAGTGATTATCACCACTTTCGTCCCTGCATCAATGGTTAAAAAAAAGGTTGGCAATCAAAAGCTAAACCACAACAAAGACTATTAATGGTAATCAAAGTGCACAAAGCAGTATGATTCAGGTGGTGTTTGGTTTGCATTTAAGAATTACTATGGGAAGGGGTATGAATTTCTAAACCCAAACCATTAGCTGGTATGGAGGATGCCCAATTTTACAGGTATCAATCGTGTTACTTCAAACCCATTACCATACTCTTAGACCAAAGTACCAAACACAACACAAGCACTATCAAACCCATACCACATGTGACATGTGACATATCCAAACACTCAGACCAAACCCCCTCAAACTGTGAAATCATAAGATGTTTATGCTACAAAAGAAATACATCTTGAGTAACTTACTCTAAATGATGTAACAACTCTTGAGACTTTGAATTTGGGTTTACTTGACAATAAAAGAAACCAGTTAGTTCCAATGCATAAGTAGCCACTTTTCCCAAAAGTGCCAACACATTGGTAGATCTACTGAGAAACAAAACAGGAAAACGATTTTTGTTCAGTTAAATTAGTTCAAAAAGAAACCAAGATTTGTGAAAAGAGTTGTAAAATAGTACTTTCTGGAATATTTATTTATATCCCAGTGAAGAAACTTCAAGCGGCTTTCCCGAGGTAAATCTTTATTAATCGTTTCAATAGCATTAGCAAACTCCACACGAAGAAGGGATTCCCTTGGTTTTTTTTCTTTGGTCTGAACAAAAAAACATAGTGACAGATATAACTAAAATAAACCCAAGGAAGAAACAGTAAAAACTATATAAGTAGAAGTTTTTTCTAACCTTAACTAAATTCAATATGATAATTGGATTCCCGTATCTCTTGTAGAGATTCTGGAAGTGTCGCCTAGTGGCTTCATAAGTGTGGTCCTTTTTTGACACTAAAAGAATAAACAATACTTAGCAATTTAAATAGTAACACTAATCAAACAGTCTGAAAGTTATTAATTCTTACAGACGATATCAGGTTTCATATTCAATCTTGAAGTTTCTTGAGACCAAAACAGGGGTATTGAACCCCGGTTTTGAACAACAGAACTTATTTTCACAGGAGAACCTTCTGGAACATCTTCAAACACTATTTGTTCTGTTTCAACATCATTGGCAACACGACCCTTTTCATTCACCCCTCTTTTCAAGTATCTACACCATACATACAGAAAAATGATTAAAAAGAACCTTGAGGAAAAAAGGACAAATTTACAATATCCAAATGTCATTCCAATATGATGACTAAAACACAACACTCATGTCATCAACTAGTTTGAACCCCAAACATGCAAAGGTTATACATGGGAAAACATAAAGCATATATCAAATGATAACACTGAGTATTACTATCAGTGGAGTTAAACTAATAGCAGCCATTGCATTTGCATCCGGAAGAAAAAAAACTAAATGGATTAGAAGATCAAAGGTAACCAAACCTGGTTCCAGCGTAATGGCGAGATCGTCTAGCAATGAGGGTCAGCTTAAATTCCTTGTCAGATATTAGCAGTTTGACCTAATTTTACAGAAAGAAAAAAAACATCATATGGTTATACAAATAGCTTCACAATCATCAAAAAGTATTCAAATCAAGTTTTTGCCCATTCCCATTTACCATTATTTTTCATGCTATGTGGAACATAAAATACCGTTATAGAAATATATAAAGCACATGAGGATGCTTCTATTTTGCATATGAAAAATATATTGTAAAGTTACATAGTAAAATTGTTGCGATCTTTCTCCACTACGGAAGGCGGTGCAGATACTCTGAATTTCGCTTACCATGATGATTAAAGAGAGAGATCCAATTGGTGATGTACAGAGAGTATTTGCATTTGTTAATATTTATATAAAAGACCAACGAAATCAAGATTATAGTATTCCACTAAGAGACAAGACTAAAAGGTAACTGGGTTGGCCAATACTGATACAAGGATTTGACAGAAAGGAATTTGCACTTTTCAGGTTTTGGAGTAAAAGATACCTGCTTGAAGAAGCCATATACTAATGCTACTGTCCAGAGGTTATTATTGAGCTGATTACGGATTGCATTAGTCAAAAACTCATTCCAGATAAACATCGTTTCATAAGCACCCTGGCCTGTTTCCTGAGTAGACAAATTCTTTTGAAGACTTTGCATGACAAGATAGGAATAGCTAAAAAAGAAGTCCTTTGTAAGATCCACCGAACACAGGAGCTTCTTGTATCTAGTCAAACAGAAAAATAATAAAAGCAAATTAAATGTCAAAAGATCTGATTTAATGCTTAAAAATAGATAACTGAAACACGAAAGCTGATAACTTTAGAAATTAGGCATAAATATATAGTCACAATAAAGACTGGTTTTTCTGTAAAACCCTGATGATACCTTGGCTCACTCAAGAGTTTAAACTAACATCACAACAGCAATGGACTTCGCCCCTGTAGTTTGCAGGAAGTAAACAGGCAAAAATCTCCCTATGAAATGATAGAAACTAGAGGGGTGCAGAAAAAAAGGAAGCACTACATATCAGCTAAGATTTAGCATTAAGTATATGGCAAGGGAATTATCTGTAAGAGATGGTCAATTTAAGCTGGACAAACCGTATATAAGAAACTATCAAAATAACAAAAGGAAATCTAAAGTTAGAAAATACCATACATCGATATAACAACAAACAATACTTATAGTGCAATGATCTCAGAGCGAGAAATTAAATGTGAAAAAAGCAACATATCACGTTATGAGTATAAAGAAAAATGGTAAAGAGGAAACAACCAAGGTTAAAGTCAATGGTTATCATGATACAATGATTAACAAGTAATTTCTGACTTCTATTAGCGTCGCCAAAAAAATACTAAATACATTTTACATTTACATGCAGAATTGACGAAAGACCTGTTTTCATTCTTAGAATAAGCCACATTTGGTGTAATAGTAGAATTGGAAATCGGCAAGATCTTGCTCTTGGTAATCGCATACACTACATGACCACAAATTACACCAATCTTCCTTCTTTTTGTAATGAGCAGCATGTAATAAGGTCCCAGAAACTTAATGAACCCTAAATCAGAAAACAGACTAGTGAGAACCCTTAATCATACTAATAAATGCTCATGGCTTAAAACATCAGAAAAAAGCATACCGACAATGCCGTAACAGACGGTAATAAATTTAAGACCCCCTGTGGACTCATTCCCAACATGAATGCGATGTAGTAATTCTGAACATTCATTTTCTGTGTACAGTGTAGAATCTTCAACAATGTTCAGCTCAGAAGCGTCTGACCTGCCAATCTTTAGTACTCTCCAAACTGATCTGTTTTTACTGCGCCCAATCATATAAAAATTCTGTTGCAGAAACAAATGTCAAAACATTTAATGAGTGGTATTCCGATTTGGTAAGTTACAAAACCTAAATTTAACTATCACATGAATGGAATCTACTTCGATAGATCTGCCAAATTTTCTTTATCATATGATGAGGAATAGTAACATCTCTCACATGTATAGCTAAAGATTACTTGCCCATTATCAATCTCTAAGTCAAATGCGCATAATTGTAGACTCTACATACGTATGTTAAAGGCTCCAAATTGAGCTCTAAGTCAACAGGATGGTTGAGCTATTAGATCACAGCAATAACAATCCAATTACAAGCAATATATATTAAAATCCTGCGATGATCAGCACATCATGCCAGAAATGATGTCCCTAAGCAGCTAATAATTAATAGCACAAAGGTTAAGTTCATGTAAATAGCCAGACATGAGATAAACAAATAACCTCAGGCAAACAGAACAAGGTCAATCTCAAAGCTACTAAATTCAGGCAAATTTATAACACAGGAGCAACATAATTTAGCAAATTGAATAGAGGAAACAAGAGATGCGTACCGAGCGAGTCTCGTAAAGCCTAGATTTGTGAAGATAGGCATTCTCAAGCTTAGGCATCTCTCTGATCCAAGCACGCTGGTGCTGCTGGTGGTGGTTCTCTGAATCCATGGTTTGCATAAGCCCGAGCGTCAAGCCCGGGCTCTCTATCTCTATCTCTATCTCTATCTATCACACAAACAAACCGAACACAGACCTTGTGAGAGATCGGCGGTCAACTCGGCCACCGGAAACCTAAGTGTATGATTAGAAGTCGTGAGTTGAGTAAATCTGTCTATCTATCAGTCAGATGTGGTGAAATTGGAGTTGAATAAGAGAATAAGTTGAGAGTGGATACCTGGAATCTGTGAGCTGTGATGGTTGATGGAAATCTGAAATGAAGTAAACGGAGGCAGATCAGAGCGCCGTTGATGGTGATGACACAAACAAATGAAAATACAGGTGAAGAAACTCAGAAAGAGAGAGAGAGATGAGAAAGTCAGATGCCTGTAATCCACAGAAACAAAAAAAAGGAAATGAAAATGAAAATGAAAATGAAAATGAAAATGATGATTAGGTATTTTTGGTGAGATTTAAGAAAGCATCGGACGGTAATCGTAGGCAAGGCTACGGCGTAAATGTAATTTCTATATTCCCGCTAACATTATTTCGCCTAATAATTCCTATTCTATTCAAGAATATTCCCATTTCACCACTTGACCATTCTATTCCATACCTTTATTTAATTTAATTCAATGTTTGTTGTTATATTAACTACAAACACAGATATGTGTATATATCTACATCTGGCAATTGTATTGAGTTCAAGCCTAGTAGCACTTAATGATGCGTTTAATTGATGTTGATAAGTTGTAAATGGGTAAGTAATACAAGGATGTAGGTCAATTTACATTTTTTTTAATTTTGATTTTAAATGGATTATTACAAGGTTAACAAGTTTATTCACAAACGGGTCATACAAAACAAGAATATTCAAGCGTTTAGACTGGTCGAGTCACGTCATATACGATCCAAACATGACAAGTGATAGTTAAGAATTACCACCTACATCATGAGATGGTTTATGAATTTGAACTAAATTTATATACTAACATTCGTAATACTGCACAAATAGTGATTTACAATTTGACAAATACATTAGTACAAACCAGTGAAGCATCAAAAGAAAGGAATGCATAGCACCACGCGTTTGGTTTCTGTGTTACTAGACTTTTTTATTCCCTTTGTGTAGGGGTGTTCAAAAAACCCGATATCCAAAAATATCCGAAATAAGATCTGTATCCAAATCCGAATAAATCGATCCGAATCCTTGTTCGGATCGGATCTCATCCAAATCTGAATTCCTTATTCGGATTTCGGATTGAATTTCGGATATCATAATCTTTTTATTCAGGTTATTCGGATATCCGATTAATCTGAATAAGAATTCAACTATGTTTCTAGTCCAATACTCATTACCCAACTACCTATTATGTTTTAAACTCCATACTCAATAATCTTGACATATTTCAGTCCTCTATTCCTAAACAATTATACAATTATCTATTGTTGTTCTATAGTAATGATTCTAATATCCAGGTTTTATACAATTACCTATTGTGCGTTAGTTTGTGTTCAAGTCAAATTTATATATTTTGGTTTTGTATTTTTCTTGTGATTTTAAACTTATAATATGTTAAGGACAAAAATTTAGCCAAAAAAAATTAGGAACAAAAATATAGAAAATTCTTTAGTTTGGTTTATTCGGATATCTCCGAATCCGATCAAAATTGAATTCGGATAGATACAGATCGGAAAGAGATATCCTTATTCGGATCAGATTTCGGATACGATCATGAAACTTTCAGATCTGAATAATTCAAATAATCCGTTATCTGATCCGATAAACACCCCTACCTTTTTATGTGTGTTTGTAGGTGTTGTCGTTCCGTTTTTCTTTCAGACAACCTGAAATTTTTTTTCTCCTATCCTACTGAAGCATCGTATCCAAATGTGGGATAAAGTCCACGTTTCACTTTCTTTTTTGGACGATTGAAGAATCGTAAGGCCATTACTCTACCTTCTCTAATCTCTGCTCCCGAGTCCAACGTCGCCTTTTAATTAGAGCTTTTTTATTTAACGTCTGACTTTGTAGAGTAAGTAACATCGTCTTTTAATTAGGGTTATGTTTTGCATTGTTATAGGCTTGGCCTTATTCAACATGCTGATATACTTAAAATTATACATATTAATAATGCATGTCGTCCTTCATTTTGAATTTTTTTGCAACAAATTCATTTGGAACGATATTTAATTGTGTTTTATATGAATTTTGTAGGTTTGGATGGTGACTTGATGAATTTAATAAAAAACTCAATAAATAAATTAAATTTGGCTACTGACATGATCATATCAGCATCACTTGCTAAGATTATTATTTGATTTCCTTTAATGTGAGTTATACAGTTTTGTTAACTGTAGTGTTATCAACAATAAACCTTGTTCAACCTGAATTTCGATTTGGTTTTGGTTCTCCGGTGTGCAAGTATGGCTTTTTACCATTCTTAAATTACTTATTAAAAACTATTAATGATATGATGACGATGGTATGTTTATGTCGAGCCTTTTTAGAATCAAGTTATTTATTTAAATCAAACGTGTGTTTAAGTTTACATGAAATTAAAATTACTTTATATTAAGCTTTATAGACTTTATAGTCATAATCTAGGTACGCAATACTTTTATTTTCTAGGGCCTTGTTTTATTGATTGAGACTCTTCACTGAATCCCATTTTCACATATATTGTCAATCAAAAAAGAGAAGAAAATAAAATATTATCATATGAAACATATGTGTGTAAGTTGCAATCATTTTGCCATTTTGGGTTTCTGGAAGAACCTGCTGATATATATAAAAACGCATTGACCAATAATCACCCGCTTAATTGGTTAATATGAGGTATCGTATGGTTTTATTAAAATAGAATGAGGTTTTGAGTTCAAATTTCGACTGCAACAAAAGAACGAGGTTCTAGGTTAGGCTAGGTGATTTTCACTGAGACAGACTGATGTAAGAGTTTCCTTGCAATGACGTGTCAGCCTAGTACTCCAAGGTAACGTATTCAAGTAACGAAAATAATCGGACGTGTTGATCAAATTAGACTTTCATAAAAATAAAATTATAAAAACGCATTGAATTGAATTGGTCAAGCTTGGGTAAGACATGAAGCAATAGTATATGGAGACGTGTACTTTGAAATTTCCTTAAGACTAAATTAATAAATTAATAAAATAAACAAATGATGATTGGTTATATATACTTGGCCGGGCCAAGGGTAAAGGTATTATAATACATATTAATACCTTTGGTCGGTGGCTACAGTGCCACCGTACCAAAGGCAAAGCACAAAGTACTACTTTCAAAAGCTCAAGCTTTAAAGCACAATGTACAAGTTATATTGCTGAAAGTACAAGCTGGTGATGCAACAATTTAGATTGGAAGTGTAGATCGTTTGGACCGCAACTTTCACCTTTCGAAAACTCGGTGAAGCCGCCGCTGCCGGAGAGATGGTGGTGTTGCGGTGGTTGTTGCGGGGAGAGAGAGCGAGATGAAGGATCTGCGGTGGCAACGACCGCAACGTTCACCTTTCGAAAGGTCGGTGAAGCCGCCGCTGCCGGAGAGATGGTGGTTTTGCGATGGTTGTTCCGGGGAGAGAGAGCGAGATGAAGGATCTGCGGTGGCAACGACCGCAACGTTCACCTTTCGAAAGCTCGGTGAAGCCGCCGCTGCCGGAGAGATGGTGGTGTTGCGGTGGTTGTTCGGGGAGAGAGAGCGAGATGAAGGATCCAAATCTTGATCAAAAGAGGAGATTTTTTATTTAAAAAGAAGTGAAAAATGAGTTGAAGATGAAGAAGGAAAATGTGAAACATTTTTTCAGTTTTTTTATAAGATATTAAAAGAGAGAGAAAGAATGGATTTTAAAAAAAATCAATGTGTTTAAATTTTGGTTGGAGTCCAGGGAATATAAATCTAGGATGATTTATATATTTAAAACCCTATTAGGTTTATAAAATTAAAAAGTTAATGCGTAATTGTGTTTTCTTCAGTAGTCCGAATTTATTTGCCAATGCTTACTTAATTTTATTCTTTAAACATGTCACCGCTTATCAAGACAAATAAATATAAATACTTTTTTTACAAACCGTACATTACTATATATGAATGTTGAGGGATGATAAAAAAACCAAGTACATAACATAAAGAATTGTATCATTTTATTTTAAATGTGGTTCGTAAGATCACTACATAATCGTTTACTCGCTCTCTTTCTCTCTTTCACTAAACATGTCAAGCATCACATATAAATGTATTATATGATTATTTATAGCCGGTTATGTCTAAAATAATATATTTGATATATAATTGGTGAGATCTGTTTTTATTTTGTTAAAAGTTATTTTTTTTATTTTTATTTCTTTTTAGTGTGTTTATGTTTACTGATATTTACACGTTTAAATGGTTTAATCTTAAATGTTAACTCTTTCATTATTTAACTCTTTCGTTATTTGACAGAGTCCTTTTTACTTCCGTCAACACGATGACCACAGTTTAAAAAAAATCACCTGAAACCCAAAAGAGACCCGCGGCAACGCGCGATTTTAATACTAGTTATATTAATTAGTTTAGTAATGGAAATATTAAATTTGGTTTGACATGTGAAGACGTGTCCACATGGGCAATTAGTTCCAGCTGGATGCTAGATGACGTGGTGCCTTGCGCAGTTTTTAGCAGTGTTTTCACGGCCGGATCGGACCGGGCGGTCCGACCGGTCGAACCGGGGATCGGCTAGGTGGCCGGTCCGGTCGTGTGCGATTCGTTTTGTGGGGGTCGAACCGGCCGGTTCTACCCGAGTCGGTGGTCGGACCGGGGAACCGGACCGGTTCGGACCGGTTTTGCAATTTTTTTTATTTTTTTTTTAATTTTTTTGAGTAAAAACGGGGTGTTCAACTACAAATTAGTGTGCTAGATCAAAAAGTAAAACCGAATTCAAAAAACGGGCTCGCACGGGCCTGGGTTTTTGAAGTTGCATTCGTGTCCGCGACACGTGCGGGCACACACGAGTTCGCTGGAAATCCAACCATTTTCCCCATTTTTGCACCCCCCCTGCGCGCGGGTAGTACTTGTGGCAAAATATGTCATAAGGATACACTAGAGTGATAAAAAAATTACTTATAAACCAAACATCACTTTGTCCCCACACCAATGTGGGACAAAGTGTTCAATATAATCTTAAACATACATTCACACACACCCAAATATACTTAAATTTTATATATAACTATAAAATGCATATATAAAACATATATAAATTACTTATATTTAATTACATATATAAATATAATTAAAATATAGTTAAATCCGGTCCAACCGGTCCGACCGGTCCGACCACCAAACCAGTAGGGCGTCCGGTTCGACGTCCGATCCGGTTCTGAAACATTGGTTTTTAGTTGTCATTTGCGCCAATCACTCTACTAGGCCCCACATGCTATTCTTTCATTTCATATTATAATTCAACAATAATGAGTTCAATAATACGCCAAAAGCATTATAGCCCAGCGGTATTTTGATGGTGGGATAAGACTTAGGGCCTATTGGTCATGGGTTCGAATCTCACAAAAGGGGTTTTCTCATAATTATGAGTTTCCTCCTGAATTGGTGACTTGGTGGTGGAATATGATCGCGTGGTAACACTGGAGACACGATGATACTCCGGTGATCCGTGTGATTCCAATTTAGCCGTTCAAAAAAAATGAGTTCAATAATATATTCATATTTATGTTTACCCAAGTTTTAGAGTTAATTACGTGATTCGTTTCTGTTATTTGCCAATATTATAATATTGATCTTAACTATAAAAAATTATAAGTTAACTGTTTATCAAACTGTAATACGATTGGTCTCTAACATTAATTTCTGTTAAGTTTCTCAGTTAAGAGAATGTGAAAAGACGAATATACCCTTCCCACCCCATCCCTTGCAATAATAATAATATAATCTATTTAAAAAACCCAACCCACCCCCATCCCATTCCCCTTCAATTAGACTAGGCACACCACCGGCTCCCCGCCACCGCCAGCGCACCACCATCGTCGGCGCCCCACCACCACCGGCGCACCACCACTGTCGGCGCACCACCACTGTCAGCGCACCACCATCGTCGGCGCCCCACCACTGCGGGCTACCACCCTCTTTCTTCACCGGAGACAAGCAACAACGTCCCAATCACCGCATCACAACCATCATCACCACAACCACCATCACCGCATGCAAAATTTGTCATCCTTCCTATTCAAATTGGATCTGTTCCGAAGTAGCCATCATCACCACCATTTCAAATTGGATTCAGTCAAATAATAGGAGGGAAGGCTGAGTAGAGAAGACGATAGGGGTGGCCGATGGGGTGGGGTGGATTCTGATGGATATGCAGGTTTCATGTTCTCATGGCGATGGTGGTCTTAAACGCTAGCAATGTAGATTACGGTGGTGCACTGGTGCAGTGGTGGTCTTAAACGGAGGATGGGGCGATATTGATCTGACGACTGTGGCGGGTTGCGGCATTTGTTGATAGTCGGGGATCAGGCGATAATGATGGTGGCAGCGACTTATTAGAAAATAAGGGGGTGAGCCGGTGGATTGATGTGAGTGTGTTGCAATGGTATTTTAAGTGTTTAAAATTTAAATATTAAGTATCATTACTTGGTTTATGCATTTGATTATGTTGAATAGGTTAACTAGGAGTTAGAAGTGATTTTGTAGGTAAAATAATTAAGTTGGAAGCTTACATTATGAAACAAGACATTGGATGGGTCAAGAAACAAAGATTCAAAGTGCAGCAGGAAAGCTCCCATAGTAGCCTACTGTAGCCACCGTAGGCTATGCCCGCTTCAGATTTAAAACAACAGAAAGCACTCCAGCGTAGGCTACACTGGCTGGCGTAGCCTACGCCAGGGCTTCTGTGGAACATCTAGGCCTCCGTGGAACACCTATAAAAACGCCTTTTGGTTGTTTCACCTACCACTTGCCCCCTATTCGACCTAGGACGATTCGAGACGAATTTTAGGAGTTCCTAAGCCTGAAATTTATTATTCCACATCTTTCTAACAACATACAATTATCGGGTATGCAAATCAACAACGGTTTTAAAGATCATTCAAGAATAATGAGCGGCAAATCTTCTCGTGATCTATTTCGGGTAATAGGTTTTGTGTGATTAGGTTTTCGTTTGTGTTTGAGTTGTATTGGGATTAAGCTTTAGACCCCGTTAAGTTGTTTTACAAGTTTAACTTGTGTTTTAATTATTTAAACAATTGTGTTAGTTGACCTTTATTTGAATATCATATAATATTACACGAATTATATGGTTGTAGAGGTTTGGTTGTTAATTGAATTGGTATTGTGTATTAAGACCTGTTAAGTCTTGATTATTATTATCACTTAATCATTCCACATATAGAATATCTGTTAAGGATTTTCTATCAATTTGAACAAAACGATTACTAAAAGCCGAACCTGGATCTCGGAGTGGATTACTATTTCTCGTAATTGTCTTCTTAATCAAGTTTAATCATTTGAAATTTGTTTTCTTATTCAATTTTTTAATCATTCCAAATTTAATTTTCACATCCAATAGACAATAGTTTATAATTCAGTATTTAAATCAATATTTTTTAAATCAAAGTATAATACACCGATCACTAATTTCATGAGAATCGACAACCCTACTCACCCTAACTAGTTTAAGGAGAATAGGAACACACATTTTAATATTTTATTTAACTGGTGCTTCGACATCGATCATGGATTCCGATGGATATCCGCCGGTGATGATGATTAGGTGTAGCGGTGGCGAGTAGGTAGGGAGATGGTGGTAGTGGTTGCAATCGTCGATGGTGGTGATATGATGGATGTTTGCGATGGAGATGGTGGATTAGTTGTTGGTGGTGGCCTGGTGGGGTGTCGGTGGTGGCCTGGTGGTGTGCCTGGTTAATTGAAGGGGAAGGGGATGAGGGTGGGTTGGGTTTTTATATATATTTTATATTATTATTATATTAAAGAGTATATTTGTCTTCTTATATTCACTTAACTGAAAAACTCAACAAAAGTTGGTGGCAGGGACCAATCGTATTACAGTTTGGTAAACAGTTGGGATAAAACCTGTAATTTTTTAAAAGTTGGGACAAGTATTGCAATAGAGGTAAAACACATTGACCAATGGTGTAATTAACTCTAAGTTTTAATACCTTTTTTAAAGGCACCTAAGTTTTTATACTAGTATACAATTTTGTTTGTGCGATCCTTTTCTAATCATCATTAAACCTTAGCTATACTTAAGCATCTTTAAACATTTCATGAAAAAAAAATGTAATGAATAATAATCAAGAAAATTACACACCATGGAGCGGTTTAGTTCCAATTTGTTGGTTACAAATAAATTAATAATCTTTACGTGATATTTTCAATTTTTAATGATCACATTTAATCATTGATATAAAATTAATCGCCTTGTTATGGTTTCAAGTTTACAAGCAAAAATGGTCGACTTTTATTCGCTACCTTCAAAGGTTAAAAGTGAAGATTTTAATATTGTAAGTGCTAATATTAGTTTTCTTCATTGTTTGGTAGAGTTCGTATTAGAATATGATTGACTTTATTAACTTATTTGATTATTTAATAAAGTTTAATTAATAGTAGTATATACTTGGTATAAGTGGAGTTTAAAGAATTAATGTAATGTGCGGTTTCGTTATAATTAGTAGATTGTCAACTAAATTACTCATAGAATCATGTTTTATTGTGTGATTGCTTGATCTAATTTATCAACAATTGGTATCAGGGCGATGTTAAGCGATCAAGGAAGAAAAAGGCCATGAAAGCGCAAATCCTGAGAGACGATTAAAGGAGATTAAGAAGTTGTGAAAGCGAGCTGATTGTTTAAATCCATCTAAGGTGAAGGTGAGAAGCTAAGTGTCAAGCGATTAAGAGGTTGTGAAGGCTGGTTGTGTGAATCAATCAAGAGGCGATCAATATCTTGAAGCATTCAAGTAATTTCGACTAACTTATGCCAATCAAGTGGAGTTAGGGGCGTTGATCAGATTGGATAACAGTTTTTTAGATCAAATTATTCGATTTTGTAAATTTCATGACCCTATTCGAAATCTGATTCGATCCGAATAAGGCTATCTCTATTTGATTCGAATCTATCCGAATTCAATTCGGATCGGATACAGATAATTCCAAATAAACCAAATAACAATTTTTTCTACTTTTTTTTCCTATTTTTGGCTAATTATTTTATTTTTAATATTTTGTATGTTTAAAATCAAAATAAAAGATATAAAACTAAAATACAAATTTAACTTAAACACAAATTTAAAATTGAAACATAATAGGACATTATATAGAACACGAATATTAAAATCACCGATCTAAAACAACAATTAATTATTGTATAATTATTTACTACTATAGGACTAGAATATGTCAAGATTCTTAAGTGTTGAATTGAAAACATAATCAATAGTTAAGTAATAAGTATTGACTAAAAACATAATTGAATTCTTATTTGGATTAATCAGATATTTGAATAATCCGAGTAAAAATTATGATATCCGAAGTCCGATCAGAAATCCAATTAAGGAATTCGGATTCGGATGAGATCCGATTCAAATATTCAAATAAGGATTCGGATCGGTTTATTCGGATTCGGTTATACATTGGATTTCAGATATTTTTGGATATCGGTTCTTTGAACACCCCTAAGTATAGTGACCAAACTTGAGTGATTCAAGTTAGTGCGACTGGACCGGAGTGATTCAGGTCAAGGATTAAATGAATCCAGGATGTGAGAAACGATTTTGTGATCAGAATTATGTGATACTGATTTAGTGGAAGAAGGCAATTGATCTATGTGATCCAAGTCGTGTGGTATATCGTTAACCTGTGAAAGGTGTGTTTGGTAGTCTAAGTTGAAAGAAGAGTTGTGAAAGTGTTTAAGAATAATCCATGTGATTCTGATTATGAAGGATTGAGAGTTGTAATAACTTGATCTTTTGGGCAAAAGAAAAGAATAATATAAATAAAGTTGTGAGAGACGGAAAGAGAGATGCAAATCATGATAGTGATAATCATGATGGTCATGAGTGAGATGTGGATACCAAGATGAAGCTGAGTCGATTAAAAAACATGACCAAGGAGTGGATCAAAAGTAAAAGTTTGAGGTAAATGATCAAAGAATTAAGAATTCAAGATCAAAGACATATCATGATGGGAATTGAAGATATAGGTAACAAAAATCAAGATTAAGAGGAAGAACATATGTTTTAATCTTGATAAGTATTAATAATATTAACGGTTTGATAGAGTTTGTATTAGAATAAGGCTGACCTCGTTTATTTATTTGATTAATTAAAAAGAGGTTAAGTGATCAATGTAATGTGTGGTATTTGATCTTAATAAATTGTCGACTAGTGATTAGTCACACAATCATGTTTTATTGTGTGATTGCTTGATTCAATTTTCGAACTGTAAGCAAAGTCGAATTATGGTTTTAATCTTGATAAGCATTATTAATATTATTATTTGTTTGGTAGAGTTTGTATAAGAATAGCAATGACTTTGTTTATCTATACCCCAGTGTTACGTAGGCTGAATAATGGTTCCGGTTAGATTCAATGTATCAAACGCTACAAACAGTCAATTATATTGGTTTCGGTTAAATTCCGTTATCGGTTAATGGTTCAGTTATGGTTGAGATTATGATTGTCATATTAGCTCTTTCTCTTACATGAATATCATATATCTGACATGATAATTGTGAGTTTTAAACAAAATTTTTGACTTACGAATCAAAGATCAAGATCAAAGATTGTATTATCGGGGTTTATTGTCACACCCCAACCTTGACGGCGGAAACGTCGAGGTGTGAGAGTTAAGATCGTTCACAGCCACATAACGCTATTATTAAATCCAAATATATTATTCATAAGTTTCAAAGGTAACATTACATTCATAAGTTTCAACAATGAACTAATATTTGACAAGACATAACAAAGTACAATCAATTGATTTTATTAACTAGGTCCAAGTCCTAGATTATGCCAGCAACATAAGTGCACTTCAAGCTTGGGGGTTTTCCTGAAACATGATAAAATAAAAGGTCAACTATAAATAGTTGGTGAGTTTCCAAGGTTTTCATACATAATATGAAAAGATTACTAGTAGCAATTCATGTCATAGGTTATAAGTTAGTAAGGTTATAGAACACATATCGTTACAACCAAACCTCGACTTGATTATAAGTATATAAGATTGGCTAAGTGTATTTGGTTCCCTAGTGCACAAGCATACGGCTCCTAGGAGTCGGCAATACATCGACTTTAGCACCAAATAGGCTTGTCAGGCCCAAAGATCTAAGACGTCGCCAGGCTAGCAATAGTTAATGATTGTAAACAAACTATGTATCTCATATAATCACTTACAATACACAAATAACCATGACAAAATATAAAGATGAATTGCAAGTGCTTTACAAGTCTCAGACGTTTATAAGTGTAAGTTGTATAAGTATCATGTTTCACCCCAAAATAGTGTGAAATAAAGTAAAAAGGGGCAAGGAAAACTCACATGTCAAATAAGTATATGATGAAGATTTAATAAGATCAATAATAAGCGTCGTTTCAAGATGAATCGTCACAAGGCCCTAAATTATATATACATTTACAAGGTTAAAGTTTTAATGATAAGGTTAACGTTCTAACAAGAACTAGGGTTTTAATAGAATTGTGGGGTTTTGACAAGTAATTAAATTCAATAATGAAATTATTTATATTTTGATCCATTGAGAAGGATTATCCCATTTAAGTGCTTTAATATAGAAGAGAAATTAGGTATAATGATTGATAAGGTTAAAATATAAAATGTAAATAAATCTTTATAATCTAAAATAAACACTATTTACCAATGATTACAATAACGTATTGACTAACAATGATTTATTAATCTAAACTATTAGTTAAAATATTTATAAGAATTAACCTAAAATAACACTTGAAGATAATTTATGAAATTATAAAATATATAATTTCTACAATTATCATGTTAAAATTTTAATTAATAATGCCTATTAATATTATAAAGATTTATTGTTTCAAGTCCAATGATTATTTAATTATTTTAAAAAAAAACCATTTAAATATAAAAGTTAAATAAAAATTGAAAATAATTATGTCTTTAAAAAGTACCATTTGGACCAAATGATTTATTATTTATTATTAAAACGTATAATAATTAATAAGCTAAAGAAGAAAAATAACCTAAATGTATTATTGAACATGTAATGTTTAAACAAGATTAATTAAAATCTATCTTATAAGATTTTTTAACTAATTATATGTAAAATAAAATAAATGTTAGATTATTATAAGAAATATATTTTCAGAAAATCATTAGTTATCCTTTAAATTAAACAAAATTTATAAAACTGATTTTTATAATTTTTTAGAATTTTTTTTTATATATTTTTTTTAAAGGCTGAAAATCTATAAGAAAAAAATAATGAGAGAGCTCGGGTTCGAACCCGAGACCTCACAGTTGGAATGTATGTGTCTAACCAGTGAACCAGGGCCGCAGCCATGGTTCACTCTGGTTTCAAATCCTTTTAAACACAAATAACAAATCATCCCCAATTCATCAAGAACCCTAGTTTCAATTCGATTCAAATTGAACATCAAATCGTACCAGTTAATCCAATTAATGTTAGGGCTTTGTTTCCCCATGTTAAATCGAGTGTGAGGGTGTTTAGATTCACCTGAAACATTTGCAAAATCACGAGTATGAAACCGAGAAGTGTCACGACTGTTATGGCTTCGATTCGAGAAGAAACTGATGTTCAAAATCGAATTCGTTACACAGGAAGTTTCCAATGACTTCTATGATCAAACGCCCTCAATCAATTACGGTTAATGTTGCTTCGATTGCAGGTCTCGACTAGTTGCAGGTCGAAGACGAAAGTGACGACCCGATTGTTATGTGTATGTGTTTGTGAACCAAATTGGAGGTTCAGTTAGCTTCTCAAAATCAAACAGAAGGTTTAACTTCAGTTATGTGGTTTTAATTTGGTCAGTTAGGTTCGAACGGATCAAAGAATTTACTCGGGTGTTTCGGTTTCATGTCAAGCCAATTAACCATTCATAATACGTATTAAAATGATTCTTTAGTTCGAAACTGATATACGAAGTTCAAAGGATGGTTTAATTGTATTGAAAACGAGCGTTTTGGTGGATTTGATGGTTGCCGGAGCCGGTGGCCGGCGGCAAGGAGGACGACGGGAAGAAAAAAGGGGGAAGTTGGGTTTCAATTTTTGAAATTACACAATGGTCCCTATAGTTTGGTTTTAGCTTAATTAGTTCCAAAACTTTAGTTTTAGTTTTCATTAAATTGCAGGTTGGTCCCTAAGGTTTTGAATTATTATTATTTCATGTTAAAAACTAGTTAAATACAAGTTTTAAAATAATAAAACTTATATTGTTTTAATTTATTTATAAGATTACTTTTAATATGATTATTATTATTAATGTTATTATTATGATTATTATTATTATTATTATTATTATTATTATTATTATTATTATTATTGTTATTATTAATTATAAAAAGCTTTACAATTGAATCCTCGTATTAATAACGAACAAACCCTTACAAGAGATAACGAGATTAATTTTACTTAACGAAAATACGAGATGTTACAGTCTCCCCAACTTAAAAGAATTTCGTCCCGAAATTAAGAATGAAACTTAAACGAACAAGAGGTTTAAATGAAAGATAAGTGTACGAACGGACAATGATAGACGTTTGATTACAGATGAGATGTTTCACTTTATGGAATCTTACAAGTCACTTGACATAATGCATGTCAATTTGAACTCTTCCAGTGAAATGCGAAACACTTTGAGATTTAGCACATGAAACGTTAGAAAACGATGATGAGTTACCGTGGTATGTTAGACTCATAAGCTGTAACACCCGTAATTTCATTAGACAACGGGAAATAATAAGAAGAAAAGAAAATAAAGAATTTTGGGAGGAAAAGGAAAAGGAAGAGAAAGTAGAAGGGGGTTTTGTGTAAGAGTACAAAGAAAAGAGAAATATCTGATACATAGGGATGGCTGCCCATTTCCTTTCTCACAACCCCAAAATTCAGCGAGAGTTTTAGAGAGAGAAAGAGAGCAGACTACGAGTTTGAAGGAAGAACAAGAAGAGGAGGAAGACGAGTTCGAGGTACTGGGTTCCACGGCTACTGATTTCGAAGGAGTCATACCCAGCAGCACAATGTGAGTTCTAAGACCCTTCTTTTACGTATTTTGAACGAATTTTGGGGCTGGAACACATATTAAAACTGTTTTCGAGCGGTGAGCGCTCAATCTGTGTATGTATGTATGAGTATGAAGGTGTGTATGGTCCGTTTGGACTGCTATGCCTAGTGTATGTAAGATTTCTAGGGCAGGTAGATGAATCTCAGCATGTTGATCATATGAGTACTGCCGAATGTATGTTTTAGGAATCCTTCCTATGATATGCATGATGTTTAGTTAATTTAAGCAGCTGATATGATAAATCAGTGTTAATGTATGATTGAGATGATGTATGGATTGTAGAAATGGAACAGGTTAAGTTGCAGGTTGCCTTACTCAACCGCATTGTCCAAATGCGGACAGCCAGAGTAAATGTGGTTGTGGTCAACCGCATTAACTAATGCGGACGACCAGAGAAAGTGCGGCTAAGACATCAGGCAACCGCATTGACTAATGCGGATGATCAAGCAAATGCGGTCAAGGCCTTCCTTCATCCGCATTAACCCAATACGGGTATACTCGATATGCAGTAAAGGCAGTAAGCCGCATTAAACCCATGCGGGAGACCAACTCAGGAATGCGGTAAGACATTCCTCATCCGCATTGACTAATGCGGATGAGGCAAATTAATGCGGATAAGGTATTCCTCATCCGCATTGACTAATGCGGACGGGGCAGACTAATGCGGGTGAGCAGAATGCACTGTGAAATTAAGTTTAGCATGGCCAGGTTCATTTGGGTGGACTAGTAACGTAGGCATGATGATGATGATGATGTTGCAGGGGGTATACCAATGGTATACTACATATGAATGATGCCTTATATAATGATGGATGTATGTTATGTGTATGTTCCTTATGAATGTGTATTTTATCTTTAACAACTTTACGTGAATGAATGAACGAAAGAAATGAATGTATTAAGAACGTAAAGTGAAAGATAATGAAAGAAGGAACATAATGAATGAATGCATGCATTAATGAAAGGAAGTAAGTAAGGCTTGCAAGCAAAATGAAAGGAGGTGCACACCCCTGGCAGGTGTTAGCTCAACGGTGTACGGGTTAGCTACCCCGAAGGATGCATATCGGGGTCAGTCTTTGTGATTGACCAGAAGTATGTATGGGATCCTTGCTGCTTGCCCTAGGTGACTGGATCAGCATTAGTGCACAACGTTCGTGATTGATCATCACAGGTCCAGCACCCGCATTTGTGCACAACGTTCGGGGTATAGCATATGGCATTGATCCAGAAGTAAAGTGAAAAGATAAGTGGTGCATATACTCACCCCAGGTGACTGGATCAGCATTTGTGCACAACGTTCGTGGCTAACCACCACAGGTCCAGCACCAGTAGTATGTATGATGAAAGGGGGTTTGTACATGTCACCGAATGTAATGAACGTTCGAACGAAAGTAATAAAGGAATGAATGAATAAAATGAATGTTCGAACGTATGAAGTGAAAGTATGAATGAAAGTAAAGACATACGAAAGTATGTGAAAGTATGAATGAAAGTAAAGACATACGAAAGTATGTGAAAGTATGAATGAAAGTAAAGACATACGAAAGTATGTAAAGTATATAAAGTATGTATGTATGAAAGTACACGAATGAAAGTAAGAAATGAATGAAGAAATAATAATAATATATCTACGTGTACGTATGATGTGTGAGCACATGTATGAAAGAACAGTTAATAAAAATGAAAGTATGTTTTATGTTAAAACTAGAACTCACTCAGCAACGCTGACTTTTATGTGTTTTCCAGTTCGCAGGTAGTGTTGCTGAGGATGGCACGGGGCGGCTACTCAGCTCTTTTGGGATGGCATTCTCCATTTAATAATGATGCAACGTCATGTGTTGTGGGCCCATAATGCGTGCAACACATTATGTTGCATGCAAGTGCAAGATTTCTTGATAATCCTGATAAACATGATTATTTAAGAAATCTTGCTTATGAAGGAAAATATATTTTTGAACATAATATCTTCTATATGAAGAAGAATATGTTTTCCTTCTTTTATGTTCTTTCGGTAGAGGTCGCTGTATGACCCTATGATTGCTAAGGATTCGAATAAACGAGATTATCCTCGTTTTCTTATGCATCAGCAGCAATCATAGTATAGTTAAGCAATGTAAAGAAAGGCTTGTATTTTGTAATCAAGACAATGATGTAAAAGCTTTTATGAATGAATGAGAATGTATTTATGTCTTCTTTATTAATTCCGCTGCGTATGTTATGATCATGTATTAAAAGTATGTTTATACATTGTTTATCGAAAATATATGCGATGAAAAACCAACCGTAAGGTGCCCGGTGAGCGGGGCCTTACAAGTTGGTATCAGAGCAAAAGTTTAAGTAAAATGGTAAATTTTCATAATAAACCTAAACTTAAACTGAGAATGGGACAGGGAGAATGAGAATGCCATCTGAGTAGTCGCGTGCCATCAGGTATTTTCTTAAAGATTAACTGGTTATTATGTGCGCATGTGATGCGAATTATGTGTACTGTTAGACGGAGATGCTAATGTAGTCAGGATAGGTGATGCTCGGGGTACGAAGAGTAAAGTAAGTGGCTAATCACAACTGGCCACTGTAATTAGGGACTTACTGTACTTAACATAAACTGAGCCATTTCCTTGAATGACCGTGTTGGTGTTTTAATCTTTCAGTGTGATAGAAGATGGTCGGTGATAGATCATCTGATGCTTCCCGTGATGGTGAACGTGGTGATGAGCCGCGTATCACGCGAGGAAGACTTAGAAAAGAGAAAGTAGTTCGTGAGGAGAACGAGGTTCCTCACCAGGAAGAGACGGACGAAAGCGCCAAGTTGAGAGCCTCGGTAAAAGAGGCAGTGATTGAGGAAGTACACCAAGTTATGCAGACGATATTACCGACTGTAATGACCGAAGCGATAAAGGCAGTACGTGAGGAGGATAGACGAGGGAGGAATCGGTCCTCGGGTAGGCAGCAACAGGCAGGGGTAGAAACAGTATTGTCTGATGATGAAGAGGAAGAAGAGGAAGAACAGGTACGGGAGACAGCCCGGGGCTGTGATTATGGGAAATTCATGAGGTGCAAGCCTCCAACTTTTGATGGCTCGGTACTGCTGCTGATGCTCACCAATGGGTGAGGGAGATGGAGGCGGTCCTTGATATCAGTGACTGCCAGGAGGATAAGAAGGTAAAGTTTGCTACCCACTCGTTTACGGGGACGGCATTGTGCTGGTGGGACAATATTGTCCAGGCCGAGGGTAGCAGGGCCATTGGGAAATTGAAGTGGTCCGAGTTGAAGAGGATGGTGATCGAGGAGTTTAGTCCTCGTCGAGAGATGGACAGAGTTGAGAGAGAGTTCCTGCAGTTGGAAGCGGGAACAATGACCCACCAACAATACACGACCAAGTTCAACGACATGGCACGGTTGGTGCCAGAGCAAGTGACGCCGGTGTCTCGCAAGATTAACCGGTATATCCAGGGGTTGCCAGCCGAAATTCGTTGGCATTTGATTTCCGCCAGACCAAGTACTTTCAGGTCGGCGGTGGATTTAGCTGGGAGGTTGTACGATGAACGGGCTGCGATGGTGAAATCTGAGGGCAGCAAGAAGGGAAGTGATGAGAGGAAGTGGCAGGGAAAGAGGTTCGGTCGGGGTGATACTTCGACGAGTAGTAAGAAGGCACGGGTTGAGGAACGCCGTGTGGTCGTGACAGGTGCAGGGTCGAGAAAGTGTGAAAAGTGTGGGCGAGAGCACGGTGGTGAATGCAGATGGGGGCTGAATGTATGTTTTAAGTGTGGAAAGCCCGGTCATATGGCTAAGGAGTGTAGGGCGATGAAGTGCTTTAACTGCGGGGAAAGTGGTCATATGAACAAAGATTGCAAGAAGCCGAGGTCTGGGAGTTCCGGCGGAAGAAGGCAGTGGGTGAAGGGTCGAAGGCAAGCGCCAGAGCATTCACGATGACACAGGAAGAGGCTAGAACGGACCCTGATGTAGTGTCCGGTACGTTTCTGGTGAACCAAACTCTAGCCTCAGTATTATTTGATTCAGGTGCCAGTAGGAGTTTTATTTCTGCTGTTTTTAGTGCCAAATTGCCCGTTAGTAGTAGGCGTGTGGATGTGCCGTTTGATGTAGAGACTGCTATAGGTAAAACCACCAGGATTTCTGAGGTAATTGAGGGTTGCGATGTAGAACTGGAGGGTCACAAATTCCCAGTTAAACCCTTTGCGATGACGTTAGGAGGTTTCGATTTGGTGCTTGGAATGGATTGGTTGGCAGATTTCGAGGCGAACATTGTGTGTCGCAAGAAGATGATCAGTTTGACAGCGCCTGACGGTAGTCCAGTGACAGTTTATGGGGATCGGGTTACTACGATTCCGAAAGTGATCTCAATGGCAGTGGCGGGGAAATGTATGAGGCGTGGATGTAACGCCTATTTATGTTATGTGAAAGATGTAGAGAAGCCAGCACCACAACTGTCTGATGTTCCGGTTGTGTGCGAGTTCCCAGACGTGTTCCCAGAAGACTTATCGGGATTGCCACCTGACAGAGAGATCGAGTTCCAGATTGATTTAGTACCAGGCGCCCAACCTGCTGCCAAGGCACCATACCGATTGGCCCCGACAGAGATGAAAGAGTTGATGGAGCAGTTACAAGAGCTACTGGATAAGGGGTTTATTAGACCGAGTATCTCCCCTTGGGGTGCTCCGGTCCTGTTTGTAAAGAAGAAGGACGGTAGTATGAGGATGTGCATCGACTGCCGTGAGCTGAATAAGCTGACAGTAAAGAACAGATACCCCTTGCCGAGGATCGACGACTTGTTTGATCAACTTCAGGGTGCCAGTTGGTTTTCGCGTATAGATCTTCGATCAGGCTACCATCAACTGAAGGTGAAGGAGCAGGATATCCCTAAAACAGCTTTTCGTACGCGCTACGGTCATTATGAGTTCCTCGTTATGTCATTTGGCTTGACCAACGCGCCAGCTGCTTTTATGGACCTGATGAATAGGGTGTGCCGGCCGATGTTGGATAAATCAGTGATTGTATTCATTGACGACATCTTGATTTATTCAAAAAGCGAGACTGAACATGCCGGTCACATTCGTGAAGTTCTGGAGACACTGAGAAGGGAGAAGTTGTATGCAAAGTTCTCCAAGTGCGCATTCTGGTTGCGTGAAGTTCAGTTCTTGGGTCACGTGGTAAATCCGGATGGGATTCTAGTTGATCCGGCGAAAGTGGAAGCAGTAATGCAATGGAAGTCTCCGAAGACGCCGTCCGAGATCCGTAGTTTCTTGGGTTTGGCGGGCTACTACCGAAGGTTCATCCAAGACTTTTCCAAGATTGCTTCTCCGCTGACCAAGTTGACCCGAAAGGATGTGAAGTTTGTATGGGGTCAAGCTCAAGAAAAGGCATTCGAAGAACTGAAGACAAGATTGACCCAAGCTCCAGTATTGGCACTACCCGACGGGAGTGAGGATTTAGTGGTTTATTCCGATGCCTCCTACTCGGGGTTGGGATGTGTATTAATGCAGAGGGGAAAGGTGATAGCCTATGCATCCCGACAGCTGAAAGTTCATGAGGTTAATTATCCTACTCATGACCTGGAGTTAGCAGCTGTGGTTTTCGCGTTGAAGATTTGGCGGCACTATTTATACGGGACGAAGTGCACCATCTTCACAGACCACAAAAGTTTGAAGTACTTCTTCGAGCAGAAAGATCTGAATATGAGGCAGAGACGGTGGTTGGAACTGATAAAAGACTACGATTGTGAAATCCATTACCACCCGGGCAAAGCTAACGTGGTGGCTGATGCCCTTAGCCGAAAGGAGAGGCCCGAGCCGATTCGGGTGAAGGCGTACCACCTAATCATGACCTCAGACATGATGAAACAAGTCAGAGAGTTCCAGGATGAAGCACTGAAAGAAGATCATCTAAACTCTGAACGAATGAGAGGTCTGGTCGCAGAACTGGGTGAGAACACGACGGGTGTTAGGACCCGGTTTGGACGTATGTGGATTCCTCGTCTCGGGGATCTACGAATGAAAATTATGGATGAAGCTCATAAGTCTCGATACTCCATTCATCCCGGCGCCACCAAGATGTACCAAGACATGAAGAAAGATTATTGGTGGCCGGGTATGAAACGCGACGTGGTGGAGTATGTGAGTAAATGCCTCACGTGTTTGCAAGTGAAGGCGGAGCACCAGAAGCCGTATGGAAAGATTCAACCTCTGGACATCCCGGAGTGGAAGTGGGAACACATCACCATGGATTTCATCACAAAGCTGCCACGTACCCCTAAAGGGTATGATACGATCTGGGTGATTGTGGATCGATTGACGAAGAGTGCTCACTTCTTACCGATGCGGGAGACATATTCGTCCGAGAAGTGGCTGATCTTTTCATCAAAGAAATTGTGACTCGTCACGGTGTACCGGTGTCGATTGTGTCTGATCGCGACACCCGGTTTACATCCAAATTCTGGAAGAAATTCCACGATGCCATGGGAACGAGGTTGCATATTAGCACGGCGTATCATCCTCAAACTGATGGTCAGTCAGAAAGGACCATTCAGACCTTGGAGGACATGCTTCGGGCATGTGTTATTGATTTCGGGGGAAGTTGGGATGACCATCTACCGTTAGCTGAGTTCTCGTACAACAACAGTTATCATGCTAGTATTGGCATGCCACCCTACGAGATGTTATACGGTAGGAGATGCAGGACCCCTGTCTGTAAATTGGTCAAAAAGAATTGGGAAGCGTCAAGTGGTAGAGGCTACGACTGAAAAGCTCGAAAGAATTAAAGCGTATATGAAGGCGGCCAAAGACCGACAGAAATCGTATGCCGACAAGCGACGCAGACCGATTGAGTTCCAGGTGGGAGATCGTGTTATGTTGAAGGTCTCACCTTGGAAAGGGATCATTCGATTCCGGAAGCGGGGTAAGTTGAGTCCGCGATATATAGGCCCTTTCCGAATCATTGCTCGAGTAGGAGAGGTGGCCTATAGGTTAGAATTGCCAGACGAACTAAGTGGAATTCACCCGACTTTCCACGTGTCTCATCTGAGGAAATGTTTGGCGGACGAAGACATGGTCGTTCCACTGGACGATATAGAGGTAGACGAAAAGCTCAATTATGTAGAGCAACCAGTGGCGATCTTAGATCGCAAAGAAAAGAGGTTGAGAAATAAAGTGGTTCCCCTTGTGCGTGTACAGTGGCGGCACAGGAAGGGATCCGAGTCGACGTGGGAAACTGAAGAAGAAATGAGGCAACATTACCCACGACTATTTGAGGAATGACAGGTTTCGGGGACGAAACCTAAAATAAGGGGGGTGGACTTGTAACACCCGTAATTTCATTAGACAACGGGAAATAATAAGAAGAAAGAAAATAAAGAATTTTGGGAGGAAAAGGAAAAGGAAGAGAAAGTAGAAGGGGGTTTTGTGTAAGAGTACAAAGAAAAGAGAAATATCTGATATACATAGGGATGGCTGCCCATTTCCTTTCTCACAACCCCCAAAATTCAGCGAGAGTTTTAGAGAGAGAAAGAGAGCAGACTACGAGTTTGAAGGAAGAACAAGAAGAGGAGGAAGACGAGTTCGAGGTACTGGGTTCCACGGCTACTGATTCGAAGGAGTCATACCCAGCAGCACAATGTGAGTTCTAAGACCCCTTCTTTTACGTATTTTGAACGAATTTTGGGGCTGGAACACATATAAAACTGTTTTCGAGCGGTGAGCGCTCAATCTGTGTATGTATGTATGAGTATGAAGGTGTGTATGGTCCGTTTGGACTGCTATGCCTAGTGTATGTAAGATTTCTAGGGCAGGTAGATGAATCTCAGCATGTTGATCATATGAGTACTGCCGAATGTATGTTTTAGGAATCCTTTCTATGATATGCATGATGTTTAGTTAATTTTAAGCAGCTGATATGATAAATCAGTGTTAATGTATGATTGAGATGATGTATGGATTGTAGAAATGGAACAGGTTAAGTTGCAGGTTGCCTTACTCAACCGCATTGTCCAAATGCGGACAGCCAGAGTAAATGTGGTTGTGGTCAACCGCATTAACTAATGCGGACGACCAGAGAAAGTGCGGCTAAGACATCAGGCAACCGCATTGACTAATGCGGATGATCAAGCAAATGCGGTCAAGGCCTTCCTTCATCCGCATTAACCCAATACGGGTATACTCGATATGCAGTAAAGGCAGTAAGCCGCATTAACCCATGCGGGAGACCAACTCAGGAATGCGGTAAGACATTCCTCATTCGCATTGACTAATGCGGATGAGGCAAATTAATGCGGATAAGGTATTCCTCATCCGCATTGACTAATGCGGACGGGGCAGACTAATGCGGGTGAGCAGAATGCACTGTGAAATTAAGTTTAGCATGGCCAGGTTCATTTGGGTGGACTAGTAACGTAGGCATGATGATGATGATGATGTTGCAGGGGTATACCAATGGTATACTACATATGAATGATGCCTTATATAATGATGGATGTATGTTATGTGTATGTTCCTTATGAATGTGTATTTTATCTTAACAACTTTACGTGAATGAATGAACGAAAGAAATGAATGTATTAAGAACGTAAAGTGAAAGATAATGAAAGAAGGAACATAATGAATGAATGCATGCATTAATGAAAGGAAGTAAGTAAGGCTTGCAAGCAAAATGAAAGGAGGTGCACACCCCTGGCAGGTGTTAGCTCAACGGTGTGCGGGTTAGCTACCCCGAAGGATGCACATCGGGGTCAGTCTTTGTGATTGACCAGAAGTATGTATGGGATCCTTGCTGCTTGCCCTAGGTGACTGGATCAGCATTAGTGCACAACGTTCGTGATTGATCATCACAGGTCCAGCACCCGCATTTGTGCACAACGTTCGGGGTATAGCATATGGCATTGATCCAGAAGTAAAGTGAAAAGATAAGTGGTGCATATACTCACCCCAGGTGACTGGATCAGCATTTGTGCACAACGTTCGTGGCTAACCACCACAGGTCCAGCACCAGTAGTATGTATGATGAAAGGGGGTTTGTACATGTCACCGAATGTAATGAACGTTCGAACGAAAGTAATAAAGGAATGAATGAATAAAATGAATGTTCGAACGTATGAAGTGAAAGTATGAATGAAAGTAAAGACATACGAAAGTATGTGAAAGTATGAATGAAAGTAAAGACATACGAAAGTATGTGAAAGTATGAATGAAAGTAAAGACATACGAAAGTATGTAAAGTATATAAAGTATGTATGTATGAAAGTACACGAATGAAAGTAGAAATGAATGAAGAAATAATAATAATATTATCTACGTGTACGTATGATGTGTGAGCACATGTATGAAAGAACAGTTAATAAAAATGAAAGTATGTTTTATGTTAAAACTAGAACTCACTCAGCAACGCTGACTTTTATGTGTTTTCCAGTTCGCAGGTAGTGTTGCTGAGGATGGCACGGGGCGGCTACTCAGCTCTTTTGGGATGGCATTCTCCATTTAATAATGATGCAACGTCATGTGTTGGGCCCATAATGCGTGCAACACATTATGTTGCATGCAAGTGCAAGATTTCTTGATAATCCTGATAAACATGATTATTTAAGAAATCTTGCTTATGAAGGAAAATATATTTTTGAACATAATATCTTCTATATGAAGAAGAATATGTTTTCCTTCTTTTATGTTCTTTCGGTAGAGGTCGCTGTATGACCCTATGATTGCTGAGGATTCGAATAAACGAGATTATCCTCGTTTTCTTATGCATCAGCAGCAATCATAGTATAGTTAAGCAATGTAAGAAAGGCTTGTATTTTGTAATCAAGACAATGATATAAAAGCTTTTATGAATGAATGAGAATGTATTTATGTCTTCTTTATTAATTCCGCTGCGTATTGTTATGATCATGTATTAAAAGTATGTTTATACATTGTTTATCGAAAATATGCGATGAAGAACCAACCGTAAGGTGCCCGGTGAGCGGGGCCTTACATAAGCCACAACTTCTAGAATATAATTTCATAGTAAAGTGATGTCCCGAAATCAATGAAAGACCAACAATGATAAGAAAGGTTAACGTCAGGATTTAAGAATCCCAAACGCCACTATATGAAACGATCTTAACGCATACCTTGTGAATATGTATCCCCCCTTTGACCAACCATCGGTTTAAGAATAATACGATATGCGAAGATTTTGGAATGAGTTCACGACGATGGTTAGGAACATTGCTAAATGCAAGAAGATGAATCGATCTTCTAAATTAACGATCGATGTTTAATGACGTACCACGGTATACGACTATTTGAGATAGATACAAGTCATTTCTCGACTCATTATCTCACATGAGTCAATATGAGATTTGTCAATCGGTCTATAATGCATCAATTGTCATCATGACATCTAAGATACGAGGCACTTAGCGAATGAAAAGTTAAGCAGGAGATTCATAGGAATACGAATGTTAGGTCTTGTCATATGTGAAGGTAAGACACTTGGACACATGCCAAGTTAAGTCTTTTCCTTTATGCCAAACCCATGACTACAAGTTACGAAGGTTTATGAACCTCCACGTCACAATGTAAGTAATAACGAGTCTCGTTGATCGAAATCAAATAGAGTTTTAAAGATTTCCAAGGTTAAGGATTCAAAAGTGATTCAGGTAATGACGCAAACAATAAGAAAGGTATTTGTAAACATGTTTTGCAAGGTAGCAATCTCTGAGTACAGTTTACATATGCAGTTCAACAAACCATAAGCACAGCTAAGAACATTTGTATGAGCATAAGTTGATAATGTCTTTAGCAGAAAGATCGTTTAGGAAGGCTACCATCGCGCAATCAGGTTTTGATGATAACTCAAAATGAAAGTCTTTATCAGAGCCACTCCTGTGCCGTTCGGGATGTGGGACATACCTCACCAAGGATGGTGACTTCTCGGGCTCATCGAGGACGATGAGTCCAAACAGGGTGTGCTTGTGACACCCTACATATATCCCACATCGGCCGTGGACAAGAGAGATTCCTGGTTCATAAGGAATGTCTGGCCTCTAATATCAACAACGCGTTTTGGGCGTATTGGCTGTGGATGAGTGTAGAACTCCACAGTTAAGCGTGCTCAGGTGGGAGCAATCCAGGGATGGGTGACCTCCCTGGGAAGTTTTCACCCGGGCAACCAAAAGCAAATCCGTGAGCTCCTCGTGGGCAAAGCGGACAATATTGTTGGTGTGAGAGGCCGGGTGTTACATTTATTATTAGGTCCAGACACCTAATTAGATACCTAGGTTTTCTATGGTTTTGTATATATGATAATCTCCGATTCAATATAATGAAGTTTTTAAATATTAAAATCTAATATTTCCTTCCTCCACGAACCTCCAAGGACCTCTTTCCCTCACTTCTTCCTCTCCACATTTCATCTACCATCTCTTCTTCTATTTCGTATGTATTTTAGGTGCATCTACATATATGATTCACTCCATTGTTAAGACTGTCTTCGACTCGGGTCACCTTCTAACAATTTTTTTTACATGTTGCAGCTCAAATCTAGACTTGGGAGAGCCTTGGAATTAAGACACGGTCCGACCTGAATTTCCTTGTAGCAACATTCATGTTTCTTGAACTCAAATCACCAACTAACAAACTAACCAAGAATTTAAAAGTCTAATTCAAGGCTTGAGAAGTCAAAATTGTATAATTAATACCAGAACCAACCTGATTAATGGCCAATGAGTTCTATTAGTCTACCATCTTAACTTATTGGGTCATTTATGTATATTGTTGTATTCTAGTAGTTCTTGTATGTAACTTTGTCTTCTATATATACCTCCTTACACTCACTGTGGAAATACAGACAGTTTACATTGAATTGAGTGTGATAATTGAATATGGTATCAGAGCCTAAAGGTCCTCACCTTCTCACATTCACCTTCCCCCTCTCTTCCCCTTCCTTCACCCGTCTCTTCTGCCTTCCCCACCCTTTCTTCTTTGAACAATCTTTCTTCATCATGGCTTCCTCTTCAAATTATATTACCATCCTCTAAACACTCTACTACACATGATCACCATCAAACGCAACTCAACCAATTACCTCTTATGGAAAAATCAAATGCTACCTATCCTAACTCATCAAAATCTCCTGTAACATCTCGTATTTTGCAAATAATAATACTAATAATAATAATAATAATAATAATAATAATAATAATAATAATAAAACGATAATAATAATAATTATAATAATAATAATAATAATAAATAATAATAATAATAATAATGATAATAGTAATAATAATTATAATAATATTAATAATAATAATAATAACAATAATAATAATAATAATAACAAAAGTCCAGGGGGCAGTCTTGTAATTTATGAAACTTAATAAATAAGTTTATAACATAAATTGATAATTAGAAACCGCAGGGACCCGTGTGAAACTTTGGAATTTTCAATTTCAACCCCCGTTCACCCCGATTTTCGGCCGGTCACCGGCGGACTCCGGCCGAACTCCGGTGAGTTAAAACACCCAATTTCACACGGTTTTAACTCAAAATAAAGGTCCCGACACCTTCGTGACTGAGATTCGAATCCAAAGCACCTTTAAACACGCGTTAATCATCGATTTAAGCATAACATTGGATTCAACTTTTTTTTTCCCGACCGTTCAAAGCTAATCAACCATTCAAACATCACTTTAGACAAATTGATTCAATCAATTTGAACTTTATCACACTATAAATGGAATGCAACCTGCAATTCCAATCGAAATATACACACACACTGAATTCGAACCTCTCGGATCGTCGACCTGCAACTCAAACAAAAACCAATCTCCAATCAATTTTAATCACATTTGATAAAGGGCTTTCGTTTGTAATCATCCTTAGAAGCTTTCTGTGAAATTAATTGGAATATCATCAAATAATCATCCCGAATCAATATCTCCTCTGCGCGGCTGTTCTTAATCTTATTCTCTATCGAATTAACATCGAATCAGGTAATTGAACACACTATTGTACTCGATTTTACATGGGGATCAAAAGCCCATGATTAAATCGTTAACAACACCGATTCGAGCTCCAATTTTGGACCTGTTCGAGTTAGGGTTCATGGGATTGGGATTGGATCGTGGGTTGTGTTTAAATTATTGGGAACCATTCATAACCGCGGCTTAGGCCTTGGTTCACTAGTCCCCAACTCACCATGCCACACAGGAGATCCCGGGTTCGACCCGGGCACCTCCATATTTTTTTTAATTGGCTTTTTAGCCTCTAAAAATTCCAGAAAAATTCTTAAAAATTATAAAAATAAATTTTATAAACTTTTCATATTTAAAATGTTACATAAATAATTTCTGTAAATATATTTTAGTTAAAAACCTTAATAATATTTATAAAATATTATTTATAAATATTATAAATAATTATTTTTATAAAAATGGGCACCATATCATGTTTAATTATGAAATAATCCGTAAATGTAGAAATTATCTTATAATTTCACAATTATTTACAAACGTAATTTATTTTAAATATACTTTCACAATAAATTTAGATTAATAAATTATTATCGGATAATAGTTATTGTAACGATAATTATTACAAAGAAATATACAAAATATATTCAAACATTATCCGATATTAAACCTAATTTTATTTCTAGATTAAAACACTTAAAAGATATATTTCTTTGAATAAATATATATACAAAACTCCAAAATCCTAAAACATTAGTTCACGTCTAAATGTTAAACTTATTATGAACTTAATCTTGTAATAAATACGTTTTAGGTACCTTGTAGAGGAATTCGTTGAAACGACGCTGGTTATTATTTCTTATTAATCATCCAATATATACTTAATCGCCAAGTGAGTATTTCTATACCCAATTTATTATTTCACACACTTTTGGGTGAAACATGTTACCGTATAAACGTTACACTTGTAAACACGTTGAATCTTGTAAACTTATGGCAATTTACTTGTATGTTGTGATTAGTCAAATCATGTAGCTACCATGTAATGTCGAATATATGTACAATCATTAACTATTGCTAGCCTGGTGACGTCATAGATCTATGGGCCTGACAAGCCTGCTTGGTTTATCCAAGTACACTTAGCTAATCGTATATACTTGTAAACGTTTGAGACTTGTAAAACTTGTCAAGGTTGATTGTGCATTCTGTCTTACATCCCTAGTTACCTTGTTCTCTAATTTACAACATGAATTGCCATCTTTTATATACTTATGTATGAAAAACTATAGAATGCTCACCAACAATATGTTGACCTGTTATTTTTAACATGTTTCAGGCAAATAGCGTTATGTGGCTGTGAACAATCGTAACTCTCATGCCTCGACGATTCCACCGTCAAGGTTGGGGTGTGACAGATTGGTATCAGAGCCCATAACTATAGGGATTTAGGTTATTAATGATGACCTAGACTATAGCTTATGCATGCACCTTATAGTTTTTTATCTTGTAAATACATGGTTTGCATATTACATAATGCTATGCCTTCTTATGTGCAATTTGATGCCTTAGCATAGGATTGCCTAAACTTAGTTACTTGTCTCCCTAAACTTATCTTTGACTCTCCCGAACATAAAACCTCTCAATCTTATTCTCGACGACACGTGGAATCGTATGCTTATGCTTATGACTTGGATCTTTAGACGTTATGTCTAATCTATAAAAATCATCAAGGTTTTGATTTCATGAACTAAGAAATATTGTGACACATAGACACCTGTATTCTGGATTTCCTGGCAAAAAGCCTTCGGGCTAAGGCAAGCGTTTCGCATATATCCTACGGGACCAGTTACGCTTACCCGGGGATTTCTGGGATGAGTGATAAACTATGGTCAAAATACACAAATCTCTAAGGCAAATGAGTCAATTTACTTTGACGTGTCCACGGTTCCAAATGGTAATGCGTTACCAAATGGAATCATTCGTGTACCTTACAACCTTTAGCTTACCTTTGTCTAAACTAATATCCTTTGTTATCCTCACTCCCGTAATTAGCTCATTTTGTATATCCAGCATGTCTCGTCATCATGGAAAGCGTGGAAGTTCCGACCGCAAGCTGGCAGCAATGATCGCCAAACAAATGGTGTTGTGCTCCCACCATGGTTGCTGAACTTAATAGCACCATGATGGCTAATAGCAACAACAACACCAATGGAAACAACAACGGTGCTCAAGGAGAAATAGCAACAGCCGAAACGGGAACGATCGTACTTGCACTTTCAAACACTTCAACTCGTGCAAACCACCAACTTTAGTGGCAAGGAAGGAGCCACTGGTCTTCTTGAGTGGTTCGAAAGCATGGAGAACACTTTTGTCAATTGTGAGTGTCCCGAGGCACTCAAAGTCCGTTATGCCACTAGTATGCTCCAACAAAGGGCACTTACCTGGTGGAATAGCGAGAAGAGAAACCGAGGAGCTGATGCTATTTCGGCACTCTCTTGGGATGAATTCAAGAACATCGCCATCGCGAAGTTTTGCCCGAGAAGTGAATTACAAAAGTTGGAAGAAGAATTCTGGAACTTGAAGCAAGATGGTGGTGATCATTTGGCCTACTCAACTAGGCATCATGAGTTGAGTCTACTATTGCCCCATATGGTTGACACTGTCCCCCGTAACATCGAGAAGTTCATAAAGGGTGTACCACCCAAATTCAAGATGTTGTGGTGGGTAGCCGACCCACAACTTTAGAGGAGGCAATTACTATCACAGCGCAGCTTACTGAGAATCATATTAGAGCTGGCACTATGTCGGCAAGGGGTTCAGAGTCTACTGCGAAGGCGACAACCGAAGCAACAAAGGAGGTAAGGGCTGAGTCGTCTTCCCAAAGCAAGAAGCGTAAGTTCACACCAACACGCAATACGCTGTGACCACTCCAAATGCTCCTCAAAACAAATGGTGGTGGCAAATCAAGCTCCCATGGCTAAAGCTTATGCGGGTCCTCTGCCAAGGTGTAACATGTGCAAGTACCATCATGCGGGTAACGTTCCATGCCGAATCTGCTCGTTATGTGGAAAGTATGGCCACTTGGCGACTACTTGTCTTCGTGCACCAAACAACGCGCAATGCTTGCCAACCGAACCTGCTACAACTGTGGCGAGCCTGGTCATTTTCGTCCGCAATGCCCTCGCAATGCGGGCAACGTGCCACCAGCTCGTGGAAGGGCTTTCAATATCAACGCCAACCAAGCACAAGTCAGCAATGACGTTGTGAATGGTACGACGAAGAACCCCGTTTAAATCATTTCTTGTATTATTGATGTTTTCCATCTTTGTAATCATCGTATCAATAATAAATTTTTTTTACCGAACAGGTATGTATCTTGTAAATGATCATTATGCATCTGTATTATTTGATTCGGGTGCGGATAAGAGTTTCGTGTCGTTAGAATTCGAGCCCGTACTTTTTAAATCACGTATTAATCTGGAAAGACCCTACACGGTCGAAGTCGCCGATGGAAAACCTATTGTCGTTGACGTCATAATACGTGATTGCATCATAAACTTTAACGAGCACGAATTCTCTATTGATCTTATTCCTATGAAACTCGGAAGCTTCGACGTCATCATTGGAATGGATTGGCTAGCCAAACATCATGCCGAGATCGTTTGTTTTGAGAAGTGTATCGAATACCGTTACCATCCGGGGATACTTTGAAAGTGTTCGGCGAGAAATCATCACAAGGACTCAAACTCATGTCTTGCACTCAAGCCCGAAAGTGCTTAAGCAAGAAGTATATAGCCTTCTTGGCTTACGTGGTCAACACAAAAGCCAAAGGGAAAGAACTTAAGGATGTCCCTATTGTACGAGACTTTCCTGAAGTATTTCCGATGACCTTAGTGGTTTACCTCCCGTGCGTGAAGTTGAATTTAAAATTGATTTGATACCGGGAGCAAACCCCGTGGCTAAGTCACCATATCGGCTTGCACCATCGGAATTGCAAGAACTCTCTAGCCAACTCCAGGAATTATCCGAAAAAGGGTTTATCCGCCCTAGTTCTTCTCCTGGGGTGCACCTGTCTTATTGTGAAGAAGAAAGATGGGTCATTCCGTATGTGTATCGATTACCGAGAGCTCAACAAGTTGACCATCAAAAACCGGTATCCTCTTCCTCGTATCGACGATCTGTTTGATCAACTTCAAGGAGCTACTATATTCTCGAAGATTGATCTACGTTCTGGATATCATCAGTTACGAGTCCATGATGATGACATCCCCAAGACCGCATTTCGTACTCGTTATGGGCACTATGAGTTACGGTGATGCCTTTTGGCTTGACTAATGCTCCTGCTGTTTTCATGGATCTCATGAATCGAGTATGCAAGCCTTATCTAGATAAGTTTGTGATCGTCTTCATTGACGACATTCTCATCTACTCCAAAACCAACGCCGAGCATGAACTGCATTTGCGACAAGTTCTTGAACTGTTGAAGAAAGAGCAATTGTACGCGAAGTTCTCGAAGTGTGATTTCTGGCTCAAGGAGGTTCAATTTCTAGGACACGTGGTGAATAGCCAAGGAATTCACGTTGACCCTGCAAAGGTGGAAGCTGTGAAGAATTGGTGTGTTCCCACGACACCGACCGAGATTCGTTCTTTCCTTGGTCTTGCTGGTTATTATCGGCGATTCATCGCCAAATTTTCGAGGATCGCAAAGCCGCTCACTTCTTAACACAAAAGAATAGACCATTCGAGTGGGGGCCCGAGCAAGAGGAAGCTTTTGAAACATTAAAACACAAACTAAGCAATGCTCCTATCTTGACCCTACCCGATGGAAACGATGATTTCACCGTATATTGTGATGCTTCAAAACAAGGTCTTGGTTGTGTTCTTATGCAACGAGGAAAGGTGATAGCTTATGCATCAAGACAATTGAAGGTTCACGAGGTGAATTACACAACTCATGATCTTGAACTCGGTGCTGTGGTTTTCGCTTTGAAGATCTGGCGACATTATCTTTATGGGACGAAATGCATAGTCTACACCGACCACAAAAGTCTCCAACATGTGTTCAATCAAAAAGATCTCAACATGAGACAAAGACGTTGGATCGAGTTAATCAGCGACTACGACTGTGACATTCGCTATCATCCTGGAAAGGCGAATGTTGTAGCCGACGCGCTGAGTCGCAAGGTCCATAACAAAACTGTCTCACTACAAGGAATCCGAGATCAAAGACAGTGGTTTCACACGTTAAGAGAATTTGATATCGAGGTTCGTGTGGATGTTAACGAGGCTACTATCATGCTCCAAAACATAAGAATTGATAGTGATCTCGAGTTATGCATTCGCAAGGCTCAACAAGTGGCAATAACCGACGAAGGAAGTAATGAGGATTTGGTGTCTAACGTTCGATCACAACTGGAGGAAAAACCAAACGGCCTATGGTACTTTATGAATCGACTTTGGATTCCAAATCGTGATAACCTTCGACACATCATCTTGAACGAAGCTCATCACACCCGATATTCTATTCATCCTAGCTCCGATAAAATGTACATGGACTTGCGTGGTCAATATTGGTGGTCTGGAATGAAGAAAGATATTGCGGTTTATGTCTCCAAATGTCTCACGTGTGCAAGAGTCAAAGCCGAGCATCAACGACCAAGTGGTTTACTTGAACAACCTGAAATCCCTATGTGGAAATGGGAACATGTATCCATGGATTTTATAACCAAGTTACCACGTACTCCTCGTGGTCATGATAGTATATGGGTGATTGTGGATCGTTTGACCAAGACGGCACATTTCATACCTATACGAGACACTTACAAGGTTTCAAGACTAGCTCGCATATACATTGATAAAATTGTGAGTCGTCATGGCGTACCGTTGCACATCATTTCTGATCGAGATGCTCGTTTCACTTCACACTTTTGGTCATCTATGCAAGAACTATTGGGTACTCAATTGGATTTAAGTACGGCTTACCATCCTCAAACTGATGGCCAAACCGAACGAACAATCCAAACCCTCGAGGATTTGCTACGACTATGTGTCCTTGAATTTGGTGGTAATTGGGATACGCATTTACCGCTCGCGGAATTTTCGTATAACAATAGTTATCACTCGAGTATCAGGATGGCACCGTTCGAAGCACTTTATGGTCGTAAATGCCGATCACCGATCTGTTGGACCGACATTGGTGAAAACTTTATCACTGGTCCTGAACTTATACAAGAAACGACCGATAAAGTCGCTACAATCCGCAAGAACCTTGAAGTGGCAAGAAGTCGACAAAAGAGCTATGCCGATAAGCATCGTAAACCATTGGAGTTTCAAGTTGGTGATATGGTTCTTCTTAAGGTTTCACCATGGAAAGGCGTTATTCGCTTTGGAAAGAAGGGCAAACTAGCTCCGAGATTTGTAGGACCTTTCAAAATCCTGAAAAGGATTGGGAAAGTGGCTTATAAACTGGAACTACCTTCCGACCTTAGTGGAGTTCATCCTGTGTTCCATATCTTAAACTTAAGAAAGTGTTTGGCCGACGAGGGTCTGCATGTTCCACTGGAAGACATTCAGATCGACGAGTCATTGCACTTCATAGAGAAACTGTCGAGATTATGGATCGCATCATGAAGAAGACTAGGACCACAACTACTCCAATTGTCAAGGTTCGTTGGGAGAACAAGTGTGGAGCTGAGTTCACGTGGGAACGGGAGGATCATATGAAGCAGAGATACCGTATTTGTTTGTTTAGTTCATTTTAAATTCTAAACAAAATTCTTTAAAATAGGGGAGACAGTAACACTTTGTATTTATACGATAATTAACATTCATGAGGCTAATTGGAAGACACACACGTTAGACTATCTTTTTACCTCAAATGGCTCTGCCATTGCATATAAAGTAAACACTAAAGCGGTCAGCTTAATCGATGATGAATTTTCTTCTTCATCAAAACCTGAAAGTCCTCCAAGTGTCCTATCTTGTCGTCACAGCCTCCTCTTAAACAAATTTCGGACGAAATTTCCTAAGGTAGGGGAGACTGTAACATCTCGTATTTTGCAAATAATAATAATACTACTAATAATAATAATAATAATAATAATAGTAATAATAATAATAATAATAATAATAATAATAATAATAATAATAAAACGATAATAATAATAATATAATAATAATAATAATAATAATAAATAAATAATAATAATAATGATAATAGTAATAATAATAATAATAATATAATAATAATAATAAAACAATAATAATGATAATAATAACAAAAGTCCAGGGGGCAGTCTTGTAATTTATGAAACTTAATAAATAAGTTTATAACATAAATTGATAACTTAGAAACCGCAGGGACCGTGTGAAACTTTGGAATTTTCAATCTCAACCCCCGTTCACCCCGATTTTCCGGCCGGTCACCGGCGGAACTCCGGCCGAACTCCGGCGAGTTAAAACACCCAATTTCACACGGTTTTAACTCAAAATAAAGGTCCCGACACCTTCGTGACTGAGATTCGAATCCAAAGCACCTTTAAACACGCGTTAATCATCGATTTAAGCATAAATTGGATCCAACTTTTTTTTCCCGACCGTTCAAAGCTAATCAACCATTCAAACATCACTTTAGACAAATTGATTCAATCAATTTGAACTTTATCACACTATAAATGGAATGCAACCTGCAATTCCAATCGAAATATACACACACACTGAATTCGAACCTTTCGGATCCGTCGACCTGCAACTCAAACAAAAACCAATCTCCAATCATTTTAATCACATTTGATAAAGGGCTTTCGTTTGTAATCATCCTTAGAAGCTTTCTGTGAAATTAATTGGAATATCATCAACATAATCATCCCGAATCAATATCTCCTCTGCGCGGCTGTTCTTAATCTTATTCTCTATCGAATTAACATCGAATCAGGTAATTGAACACACTATTGTACTCGATTTTACATGGGGATCAAAAGCCCCATGATTTAAATCGTTAACAACACCGATTCGAGCTCCAATTTTGGACCTGTTCGAGTTAGGGTTCATGGGATTTGGGATTGGATCGCGGGTTGTGTTTAAATTAATTGGGAACCATTCATAACGCGGCTTAGGCCTTGGTTCACTAGTCCCCGACTCACCATGCCACACAGGAGATCCCGGGTTCGACCCCGGGCACCTCCCATATTTTTTTTAATGGCTTTTTAGCCTCTAAAAATTCCAGAAAAATTCTTAAAAATTATAAAAATAAATTTTATAAACTTTTCATATTTAAAATGTTACATAAATAATTTCTGTAAATATATTTTTAGTTAAAAACCTTAATAATATTTATAAAATATATTTATAAATATTATAAATAATTATTTTTATAAAAAGGGCACCATATCATGTTTAATTATGAAATAATCCCGTAAATTGTAGAAATTATACATCTTATAATTTCACAATTATTTACAAACGTAATTTATTTTAAATATACTTTCACAATAAATTTAGATTAATAAATTATTATCGGATAATACGTTATTGTAACGATAATTATTACAAAGAATATATACAAAATATATTCAAACATTATCCGATATTAAACCTAATTTTATTTCTAGATTAAAACACTTAAAAATATATATTTCTTTTGAATAAATATAATATACAAAACTCCAAAATCCTAAATCCTTAGTTCACGTCTAAATGTTAAACTTATTATTGAACTTAATCTTGTAATAAATACGTTTTAGGTACCTTGTAGAGGAATTCGTTGAAACGACGATGGTTATTATTTCTTATTAATCATCCAATATACTTAATCGCCAAGTGAGTATTTCTATACCCAATTTATTATTTCACACACTTTTGGGTGAAACATGTTACCGTATAACGTTACACTTGTAAACACGTTGAATCTTGTAAACTTATGGCAATTTACTTGTATGTTGTGATTAGTCAAATCATGTAGCTACCATGTAATGTCGAATATATGTACAATCATTAACTATTGCTAGCCTGACGACGTCATAGATCTATGGGCCTGACAAGCCTGCTTGGTTTATCCAAGTACACTTAGCTAATCGTATATACTTGTAAACGTTTGAGACTTGTAAAACTTTGTCAAGGTTTGATTGTGCATTCTGTCTTACATCCCTAGTTACCTTGTTCTCTAATTTACAACATGAATTGCCATCTTTTATATACTTATGTATGAAAAACTATAGAATGCTCACCAACAATATGTTGATCTGTTATTTTTAACATGTTTCAGGCAAATAGCGTTATGTGGCTGTGAACAATCGTAACTCTCACGCCTCGACGATTCCGCCGTCAAGGTTGGGGTGTGACATCTCCTGCCTCATGTTGATGGCTCCTTCACTGCCCCACCTCCCCTTCTATCATCCGATGACAAAACTATCGACAATCCCACTTACTCCGCTTGGGTTACCACCGATCAACGTACCATCATAATTCTTCATGCCTCCCTCTCCGAGGAGGCTGTCACTGTCATTGTGGGCTTACCTATGACTCGACAAATCTTGGTTGCATTGGAACAAGCCTTCGAAAACTCATCAATCGACCATGTTCACAACCTTCGTGACCAACTCCGTCTCCTTCAAAAAGGAGCTAAGTCCCTCGCTGAATTTTGTCGCTCGTTCAAGTCTCCATGTGACCAACTTGCTGTTGTCGGTAATCCCGTGGATGATGCTGATCAAGTTCACTGGTTCCTATGTGATCTTGGGTCACCTTTTGAGACGTTCCCCACTGCCATCCGATCCACCCTACCCACCTCTGTGCTCTCGGACTTGTTGGCCCGGGCAAAAAGCCATGAATTATTCATGCGCAAAATTCACGGATCATCGAAACCTCCGATTTCTTTCAATGCTTAAGCCACGCGGATGTATTCTCCTCGGGGTCGCGGTGTACGATCACCACGTGATTCTCACTATTCTCTAAATCGGGGTTGTCGCTCTCGTGGTCGTCGCTCGCCCACCTGTCAACTCTGTCACCAAGATGGTCACTTTGCCACCCTCTGTCAAACTTAAGTTCCTTTGCTTCTCATGCATCCCCTGCAACTACTGATGAAAGCCTTGCTAGTGCTTTTGTAACATATCGTATTTTTCGTTAATTAAAAATTAACGTCGTTAATTCTTGTAAGGAGCATTATTGTTATTTTATGAAACTTGTGGGCACCTCATGTTTGGTTCTTTACTTTACGTTATTTCTTTAATTTAAAAGTTAATATTTTAAAACAATTAAATTGTGTAATAATAACAATTATTATAATAATAATAACCATAACAATAATAACAATAATAAATAATAATAAAATAATAATAATAATATAATAATAATAATAATAATATAATAATAATAATAACAATAATAATAATAAGTATTATATCAATAATAAATTATAAAAGTTAACAAGTAGAATAATGTTAAACTTTAAGTTAATTAAAGTTTAAGGGGTTGTTTTTGCCATTTTATAACATTTAAATGAAAGTCTAAACATAAAATTATAAACATCCGAAACTTGAGGGACTGTTTCTGTAAAATTGAACCTTCACTTGATCTCCTCCCCGTATTTCCGGCAATCAACTCCGGCGGGAGCTCCGGCGAGGGTAAAAACACCCAATAAACAACGATCCAACCAATTATACCCTTCTACAAACGTGAACCTGAATCGAATTCGTAACCGCCTATTACTTGGATCGAAATGATAGTTTCATTAAGAAACCACTTGAAACCGATGTACACAATCAAATTCACCTGAAATTTGATGAATTGAACCGCTTGATCGATTAGAACGTACATCTAATCACTATGAAACTAAATGTGTAGTTTAATTCGAGGTTAACAATCAATTAATCATTGAATCATAACCGAAGCAAACGAAGCAAAGACAAAACTCGTTCGGGACTAAATCGACTAAACTGAACATATCTAACAGAGGGGAATCACCACATTCAATCCCTTTAACTCTCTGTGACCACAATTCCCCTAAAATATCACACAAACATCGATTTCATACTCCCTATTCATCGCATAAGGAACCGAAGTAAACCAGGTCGAATCACTTCAATTCGAGCGTAATCGGGTAAGTTAAACACACCCACACTCGTTCTATTGGGGAATGAAAGCCCCAACATTAATTTGGTTTACAACATCGAATTGATGTTCGATTTTGGATTCAATCATTCTAGGGTTCATGCGAATTGGGGGTTTTCTTCTGTTTATGTTTTTAACCTGTTAAAACGCAAATAAACCGCGGCTGAGAGCCCTGGTTCACTGGTTAAACACTCACCCCTACCACCATGAGGTCCCGGGTTCGAACCCGTGCACCCTCATCACTTTTTTAAAGCTTTTTGAGCATTAAAAAAATATACAACAATTTCTAAAAAAAATCATAAAAACAAGTTTGTAAACCTCCTTTATTTTAGAAGTTACTTAATTATTTTCGGTAAATTATTTCTTAAAAATACTTCCATATTTTATTAAATATTCTAAACTAATGTTAATCAATTTAGTTTTATAAAGAATGGACTTTAAATAAAAGTTTAATCCACAAAAATTATTATTGGATCAAACGTTGCCTTTAAATTATTGTTTAAAACGTGTTTATTTCATTTAGATATAAAACTTTATTCAAATTTTATATATATATATCTTACAAATTTTCATAAACGTTTTCTTTTTCATCTCTTTATGTATACAAAATATAATAAACTTCTTTTCATTTTATTTTACGAAAATACAATTTGTTCCCATTTATTAAATATAATTAATTGACAAAACCTCAAATATAAATTCTAATACCCTAGTTCGCGTGAAATCATCAATCTTATTAATCTAAATTTTATAAATATATATGTATATATATATATATATAGGTACCTTGTGAAGGACTATTTTGGAACGTTGCTTATTATTCCTACTAATCGTTATACCTATACTTAATTGCCAAGTGAGTTTCCTTGCCCCTTTTTATGTTATTTCATACCGTTTTGGGCTGAAACATGTTATATATTCAACATACACTTATAAACGTTTAAATCTTATAAAAGCACATGCAATTCATACTTTTATTTTGTCATGGTTATTTGTGTTAATGTAAGTCTTATATGATATACATATATTGTTTACAATCATTAACTATTGCTAGCCTGGCGACATCTTAGATCTTTGGGCCTGACAAGCCTATTTGGTGCTAAAGTCGATGTATTGCCGACTCCTAGGAGCCGTATGCTTGTGCACTAGGGAACCAAGTACACTTAGCCAATCATATAAACTTATAATCTAGTCGAGGTTTGATTGTACTATATGTGTTCTATAAACTTGCTAACTCATAACCTATGACATGAATTGCTACTTGAAACCCATGGGATATTATGTATGTGAAACCCATGGGATATTATGTATGTGAAAAACCCTTGGAAACTCACCAACTTTGTAATCGACCCGTTTTTTTAACATGTTTCAGGAAATGCCCAAGTTTGAAGTTATCATTTGAAGTTTACACAAAACTAGGATTTGGACCTAGATTAAAGATTAAAAAGCTTTGGAATACTTTTGTTTATGTATTGACTTATTTCATGTTAAGACTTATGGTTGTAATTGCATTTGAAACTTATGATAATAAAATTTACATTTAAGGATAGCGTTATGTGGCTGTGAACAATCTTAACTCTCACACCTCGACGTTTCCGCCGTCAAGCTTGGGGTGTGACAGATTGGTATCAGAGCCCATAACTATAGGGATTTAGATTATTAGAAATGGTGACCTAGACTATAGTTTATGCATGAACCTTATAGCATAATGTTTATATTCTTGTAAATATATACAATGTTTGCATGCTACATAATGCTATGCCTTTTACGTGCAATTTGATGCCTTAGCATAGGATTGCCTAAACATTGTTACTTATCTCCCTAAACTTAACTTTGACTCTTTGACTCTCCCGACAAATGAACTTAAACCTATTCTCAACGACATGTGGAATCTACACTTATCATCGTGGGATTAATCCTTAGACTCTAAGGTGTTGTTTGTTTTTTCTGCAGGAAAACGTCTGCAGTCTGCGGACCACATCTGCAGACATCTGCAGCAGAAGATGTGGACCAAACGTCTTCAGTCTGCAATAAAAAGACTGTTTGTTTTTTAACATCTGCAGAATACTGAAATATTCTGTAATTAAACTAAACCTATTTTTTAAACACTAAAAAGAACTTTAACATTAATATATAAATAAAAGTCATACAAATACATTAAAATATAAATAAAAGTCATACAAATACATTAAAATATAAATAAAAGTCATACAAATACATTAAAATATAAATAAAAGTCAAAGTCACTTTTACATTATTCGTTATTCTGCATTAACCGCTCCGCGATTTCATCTCGTAACTGAATCATATATTCCTGGTCTGATGCGGTACCCTGTTCTTGAACATCATTTTCATCAGCATCAACATGATGATTTTCAAATGACACATTAGGTTGATCCAACAAACAAAACTAAACATTATCAAACACAACCTAATCCATTATCAAACAAACCTAATCCAACAACAAAACTAAACATTATCAAAAACAACTAAACATATCAAACAAACCTTATCAAACAAACCTAATCCAACAAACAAACATTATCAATCAAGCCTAATCCATTATCAAACAAACTAAAAAAAACTAAACATTATCAAATAAATCAAACTACACCTTATCAAAAAACATTACAAAAAATCAAACTAAACATTATCAAACAAAACATTATCAAACTAAACATTATCAAAGGACCAAGGCCAAGGACCCGCGGTTCATTTTACTTTAGGAAATGACTAGTACTTCTTCCATAAACAAAAAATTATAATGCTCAAACACAAAAACAAAGCACCTGCGGTTCAGGGCTGCAACCGTACCAAAATCAAAAAAGTACCTGCGGTTCAGGGGATGCGGGGGTTGCCGAGTGGTGTGGTGACCGGGGGCTGCGACCGAACCTGTGTTCAAGGACCTGCGACTTGAGAAGGGAATGGAGTCGACCGGCGGGGAAGCGGATCTGCGAAGGGAATGGAGTCGATCTGCGAAGGCGAAGGCGGATCTGCGAAGGTTTGCCGGATCTGCGAAGGAGACCGGCGGTGGCGGCTGGATCTGCGCCGGCGACCGGCGGTGAAGGCTGGAGCGACGACTATGAAGGGGGTTGAATGGAGAGTGGTGTGTTGTGGGGTTGTGGGGTTGTGGTTTTGTTTTTTAAGATGTGGAAGAGATGTGGAAGAGGTTGGAAGACTTATGTTTGGGTCTTCTCCAAAAAGAGGACGGGAAGACATTTTTAAGTGAAATGTCTTCCGAAAAAACAAACAGTCTGCAAGCCTAAATGTCTGCGCGTCCTCTTCTTGTGAAGACAAAAGAGGCTGAGAAGAGCTTTTGGGAAAAAACAAACAGCCCCTAAGTCTAATCTATGAAAATCTCATCAAGGTTTTGATTCTATGAACCAAAGAAATTTGTGTGACATATAGACACCTGTATTCTGGATTTCCTGGCAAAAGGCCTTCGGGCTAAGGCAAGCATATCGTATAAATCTCATTGCGAGACCAGTTATGCTTACCTGGGGATTTCTAGGATGAGTGATAAACTATGGTCAATATACACAAATCTCTAAGGCAAATGGGTGCATTTACCTTGACGTGTCAACGATTCCAAATGGTAATGCGTTACCAAATGGAACCATCCTCTTTGTATCTTAAAAATCCTTGATTTTCTTGAACTGGTTTATGACCAAAGTTTCAATATCTTCACATTTTTTTAACATATATAACGTTCCTGTTAATATTGAACCCATCCTACATTTCAACTTCTACATTTAAACATCGTTACACGTTGGGCGTTTCATGTATCTATTTCTATACCTTAACCAACATGTACATGACTCTTAATATATCCAAAGATATTGGGAATCTAAACCGAATGGTCTTCAAAACTTTAAACCGTTACTTATGGTTCTCAAGTCTTCTTAAGGATGTGTCCCATAACTAAGAACATGCAATGCTGTAGGTGGAATTCCTACATCTCGGGATACTTTGTCTAGGCAAAGTGTAAATGGTGATTTGACTCGATCATTGAATCCATTTACTTGACTCGAAACCCTTGAGATGAGTGATCACTTATAAGTACGCGTGTCTTCAATAAGGCTATGGTTGACCTCATATCCTGAGAAGTTAATGTATTTCCTTTCGATTGTGAATCGAATGTTCACATCTCATTGTGGTGTTGAATAATTCTTGTCCTTGATTTCGTTTTTCTGATTTAAACCATCCAAGATTAGAACACCATAACAAATTCTGTTATCTCGAACCTTGATCTTAAGCTTGTAAGAATGATTTCTCTTTTGTTACATTGATGTAACTTGAAATTTCCTGAATTTCTAATTGATATTCTTTTCTTTTCACTGTTATGTCAAACTTCGTACCGTTTGCATCGTGGGAGATGCAAGAGTGTGTAAGTCAACCTATGACTAAGAACATTCGTATCTCCTAAATGATTCTAACTCATCAAAACAGGGGTGATTCCCTTACTTTGATGATTCTCTATTCGTTTCGATAAATGGTTTCCAATCGTGTGTTTTATGAAATTTCATCCTCTGGATTGGGGTGATTACCTTATCTTGAGGATTGACTTTAATTATTTTCTTTGGAACTTGCATTCACAAATGATATGATCTCATCAAAACATGATTGAAACCCGTACTTTGGTGACAAATGTTAATCTTTGATTGTTTTCTTGTTATTATGAAGCTCAATCATCAAGATAGGCGTAAATTCCATACCTTGATGATAACTTCATTTATGGATTGTATTTTTTCAAATGAAACGACCTCGTCAAAGTAGGAGTGAATTCTGGATTTTGATGAAGAAGTTCATCCTGTTATATTTTGTTTTTGTAAAACTTTATCGTTAAGATAGGAGTGATTTCCCTTACCTTAATGGTGAGTTACCTCGTCTTATTTCTGTGGATCCTTAACAATGAGTTGGGATCGAACTTTTTGATTGGTAAGTTAGTGGTCATACCTTGGGAATACACCATCAAGTTAGGAGTGAAAACACACCTTGATGACTATTCTTATTTCTTGATCTTCAACTTAGCAAGGTTGTAATCAAGTGACGAGAAGCATGTAGTAACTTGAAGGGTGAAACAATGTTAGTGTTTCGACCTATCAAGCCAAAGCATGATCTCTGAACTTGAAAGGAGACCCGATCGCTTTAGGTTGATTTTGATTCCAAGCTTGGAGCATTTAATTCTTAAATCGATTTCTTTCCCTTATTCTCATGTTTTGATTTGATCTAGCTATATGGAACATTTATTCCTTATTCATCGACTTTCATTTTGAGTTATCATCAAAACCTGATTGCGCGATGGTAGCCTTCCTAAACAATCTTTCTGCTAAAGACATTATCAACTTATGCTCATGTCTTTCTAGTCATACAAATGTTCTTAGCTGTGCTTATGGTTTGTTGAACTGCATATGTAAACTGTACTTAGAGATTGCTACCTTGCAAAACATGTTTACAAATACCTTTCTTATTGTTTGCGTCACTACTTGAATCGCTTTTGAATCTTTAACCTTAGAAATCTTTAAACTCTATTTGATTTCGATCAACGAGACTCGTTATTACCTACATTGTGACGTGGAGGTTCATAAACCTTCGTAACTTGTAATCATGGGTTTGGCATAAAGGAAAAGACGTAGCTTGGTATGTGTCCAAGTGTCTTACCTTCACATATGACAAGACCTAACATTCGTGATCCTATGGATCTCCTGTTTAACTTTTCTTTCAACTAAAATGCTTCTTATCTTAGAGGTCATATTGACTCATGTGGGATAATGGGTCGAGAAATTGACCTGTATCTGTTTCAAATATTCGTATACCGTGGTATGGCGTTAAAACATCGATCGTTATTTTGAATGATTGATTCATTTTCTGTTTTTAATAATATTCTTAACCATCGTCGTGAACTCATTCCAAGATCTTCGCATAGCGTATTATTCTTAGACCGATGGTTGGTCAAAGGAGAAATACATATTCACAAGATATGCGTTAAGGTCGTTTCATATGGTGACGTTTGGGATTCTTAAATTCCGACGGTTACCTTTCTTATCATTGTTGGTCTTTTATTGATTTCTAGACATCATTTTACTACGAAATTATATTCTAGAAGTTATGGCTTATAAGTCTAACAGATCACGGTAACTCGTCATCGTTTTCCAACATTTCATCTCAAAACGTCTTACATTTTCACTGAAAGGGTTCAATTGGCATGCATTATGCCAAGAATCTTGTAAGACTCCATAAAGTGAAGCGTTTCATCTGTAATTAAACGTCAACCACTGTTCGTTTGTACACTTATCTTTTATTTAACTCTTTTGCTCATTTAAGTTCATTCTTAATTTCGGGACGAAATTCTCTTAAGTTGGGGAGACTGTAACATATCGTATTTTCATTAATTAAAAATTAACGTCGTTAATTCTTGTAAGGAGCATTATTGTTATTTTAAGAAACTTGTGGGCACCTCATGTTTGGTTCTTTACTTTACGTTATTTCTTTAATTTAAAAGTTATATTTTAAAACAATTAAATTGTGTACAATAATAACAATTATAATAATAATAATAACCATAACCATAATAATAATAATAATAATAATAATAATAATAATAATAATAATATAATAATAATATAATAATAATATAATAATAATAATAATAATAAGTATATATCAATAATGAATTATAAAAGTTAACAAGTAGAATAATGTAAACTTTAAGTTAATTAAAGTTTAAGGGGTTGTTTTTGTCATTTTATAACATTAAATGAAAGTCTAAACATAAAATTAATAAACATCCGAAACTTGAGGGACTGTTTCTGTAAAATTGAACCTTCACTTGATCTCCTTCCCCGTATATCCGGCAATCAACTCTGGCGGAGCTCCGGCGAGCTCCAGCGAGGGTAAAAAAACCCAATAACGACCCGATCCAACCAATTAAACCCTTTTTACAAACGTGAACCTGAATCGAACTCGTAACCGCCTATTAATTGGATCGAAATGATAGTTTCATTAAGAAACCACTTGAAACCGATGTACACAATCAAATTCACTTGAAATTCGATGAATTGAACCGTTTGATCGATTAGAAACGTACATCTAATCACTACGAAACTAAATGTGTAGTTTACTTCGAGATTAACACTCAATTAATCACTAAATCATAACCGAAGCAAACGAAGCAAAGACAATACTTGTTCGGGACTAAATCGACTAAACTGAACATATCTAACAGAGGGAATCACCACATTCGATCCCTTTTAACTCTCTGTGACCACAATTCCCCTAAAATCCACACAAACATCGATTTCATACTCCCTATTCATCGCATAAGGAACCGAAGCTAAACCAGGTCGAATCACTTCAATCCGAGCGTAATCGGGTAAGTTAAACACACCCACACACTCGTTTCTATCTGGGGAATGAAAGCCCAACATTAATTTGGTTTGCAACATCGAATTGATGTTCGATTTTGGATTCAATCATTCTAGGGTTCATGCGAATTGGGGGTTTTCTTCTGTTTGTTTTTAACCTGTTAAAAACAAAATAAACCGCGGCTGAGAGCCCTGGTTCACTGGTTAAACACTCGCCCCTACCACCATGAGGTCCCGGTTCGAAACCGGGCACCCTCATCACTTTTTTAAAGCTTTTTGAGCATTAAAAAAATATACAATAATTTCTAAAAAAAATCATAAAAAAAGTTTGTAAACCTCCTTTATTTTAGAAGTTACTTAATTATTTTCGGTAAATTTTCTTAAAAATACTTCCATATTTTTATTAAATATTCTAAAATAATGTTATAATCAATTTTTTATAAAGAATGGACTTTAAATAAAAGTTTAATCCACAAAATTATTATTGGATCAAACGTTGCCTTTAAATTATTGTTTAAAACGTGTTATTTCATTTAGTTATAAAACTTTATTCAAATTTATATATATATCTTACAAATTTTCATAAACGTTTTCTTTTTCATATCTTATGTATACAAAATATAATAAACTTCTTTTCATTTATTTTACGAAAATATAATTTGTTCCCATTTGTTAAATATAATTAATTGACAAAACCTCAAAATAAATTCTAATACCCTAGTTCGCGTGAAATCATTAATCTTTTTATAAATATATATTATATATATATATATATATATATATATATATATATAGGTACCTTGAAAGCTATTTTGGAACGTTGCTTATTATTCCTACTAGTCGTTATACCTATACTTAATTGCCAAGTGAGTTTTCTTGCCCTTTTTATGTTATTTCACACCGTTATGGGGTGAAACATGTTACATTATTACAACACTTATAAACGTTTAAATCTTATAAAAGCACATGCAATTCATTTTATTTTGTCATGGTTATTTGTGTTAATGTAAGTTTTATATGATATACATATATTGTTTACAATCATTAACTATTGCTAGCCTGGCGACGTCTTAGATCTTTGGGCCTGACAAGCCTATTTGGTGCTAAAGTCGATTTATTGCCGACTCCTAGGAGCCGTATGCTTGTGCACTAGGGAACCAGGTACACTTAGCCAATCATATAAACTTATAATCTAGTCGAGGTTTGATTGTACTATATGTGTTCTATAAACTTGCTAACTCATAACCTATGACATGAATTGCTACTTGAAACCCATGGGATATTATGTATGTGAAACCCTTGGAAACTCACAACTTTATAGTTGACCCGTTATTTTAACATGTTTCAGGAAATGCCCAAGTTTGAAGTTATCATTTGAAGTTTACATAAAACTAGGATTTGGACCTAGATTAAAGATTAAAAGCTTTGGAATACTTTGTTATGTATTGACTTATTTCATGTTAAGACTTATGGTTGTAATTGCATTTGAAATATGATAATAAAATTTACATTTAAGGATAGCTAGAGGTGGCAAAATGGGTGGGTTGGATTGGGTTGGTTGTTATGTTAGGATGGATTTGGGTCAGGATGGGTTGGGTTAGGATGGGTCATTTAGAAAAAAAGGTCAGGATGGGTTTGGGTCAATATGGGTTTGGGTCAATATGGGTTTAGATCAGGATGGGTTTGGATCAGGATGGATCATTTTTAAAAAAGTCAACACTATTTTACTACTATTCTACAATCCAACAACACATATAGATAGATGCATATACGGACCCGCGGCGACGCGGCGGACCCGTGGCGACGCGGCGGACCCCGTGGCGAGGCGGCGGACCCGTGGCGAGGCGGCGGACCCCGTGGCGACGCGGCGGACCCGTGGCGACGCGGCGGACCCGTGGCGACGCGGCGGACCCGTGGCGACGCGGCGGACCCGTGGCGACGCGGCGGACCCCGTGGCGACGCGGCGGACCCCGTGGCGACGCGGCGGACCCGTGGCGACGCGGCGGACCCGTGGCGACGCGGCGGACCCGTGGCGACGCGGCGGACCCGTGGCGACGCGGCGGACCCGTGGCGACGCGGCGGACCCGTGTCGACGCGGCGGACCCGTGGCGACGCGGCGGACCGTGTCGACGCGACGGACCCGTGGCGATCAATTTGAGTGAAAGAAACGTTGACTTAGACTTGTAGATCTAATTTTGTAAACCCATCTTGACCTATGTTTCTTTTTTTCCAAAAAAGCTTTTAACCCATCTTGACCTACTTGTTTTTATTTAATCCATTTTAACCCATCTTTATTTTTAAAAACCCATTATGACCCAAAATCACATCTTTGGATCTCTTTTGCCACCTCTAAGGATAGCGTTATGTGGCTGTGAACAATCTTACTCTCACACCTCGACGTTTCCGCCGTCAAGCTTGGGGTGTGACATTTTTCTTTCTTAATGTCATGTTGCATCTTCCAATCCGGATTGGTTTATGGACTCGGGTGTGACGAACCATATGACACCATCCTCCAAGAATGTTTCAAATCCCACTCCAACCACAGGTAATGCATCTGTTATGTTCGGTAATGGAAACTCCCTTTGCATTTCTCACAAGGTGATTCTACCATTTCAAATAAGCTTCACTAAAAAATGTCCTGGTGGTTCCTACCTTACCAAACAACTGTTATCCATTAGCAAACTGACTCGCGACAACTTGGTGATGTTATTTTTATCTTACCCTTCATTCTTTATTCAAGATCACAAACCAAGGAGATCCTAGCTCAGGGCATATGTGAGGATGGCGTTTGTGTTTGAGACCTACTCATCAAGCTCTGGTTGCTACCACATCATCACCCAAGGCATCTTTTGAAGGCTGGCACTCCCCCCGGGGCATGTGCATTTTGATACCATTGTTAATCTTCAAAAACTTCAACGTATTTCTGTTTCTGCTTTATTACCTAACCAGGATGTTGTTTTCTTTTCAACTTGCTAAGAGTCATAAATTACCATTTGAATTAAACATAAAAGGTCATTAAAACCATTAGATTTAATTCATTATGACCTTTGGGGACCCTCACCGGTTATATCCGGCAATAACTACGGTATTATGTGATATTTATTGATGATCATTCACGTTTTTGTTGGTTCTATCCATTAAAACTAAAATCTGAATTCTTTCATGTATTGTCTATATTTATGAATCTTGTCCAAACCCAATTCTCTACTAAAATAAAAACCTTCCAATCTGACAATGGCACTGAATTCACTAATCATAGGGTTCGATCTTTGTTTGAGGCAAATGGTACCTTTCATTGTTTCTCATGTCCTTGCACTCCACAACAAAATGGTCGGGTCGAACGTAAGCATAGACACATAGTTGAAACCGGGTTAGCAATGCTATTTCATTCTAACTTACCATCTTATTTTTGGGTTGATGCACTCTCAACTGCTGTATATATAATCAATCGGTTACCCTTTTCGGTTCTTGATGGTAAATCTCCATTTGAGATGTTGCACTTGCATCCACCCGTGTATAACACGTTCAAGGCCTTTGGTAGTCTTGTCTTCCCTTATCTACGTGATTATATAGAACATAAACTTGCTCCCCGGAGTATTCCTTGTTTGTTTCTCGGGTACAGTCCCATGCACAGGGGTTATCGGTGCCTTGATCCCCTCACATCTAGGGTTTACTTGTCCCGTCATGCTCGATTTGATGAAACCGTATTCCCCTTTAACAAAAACTCTCCCGCCACCAACGATACTCCAGAACTCACCACCTTTCTTGATCTTCTTCACCCCATAAATACATCTCCAACTATACCAACAACTAGTCCACCGCCCCTGCTCCAACCACTACTAACCCATGCTCTCTACGTATGGACACCACCCAATTCTCTACACCCTCCTCTCCTTGCCCGCCCCATATCTCCACTCCTCAACCAGACTCCCTTTACCCAACCACCACTATTCTCGAACCACTAAACTCCTCCTCTCACGCCCCCTCTCTATCATCCACTTAAAACATACCTCCCACACCAACCAAAACTATTCCCGAACCACTAAACTCCTACCCTCCCGCCCCCTCTCCATCACCTACTCCAAACACACCTCCCATACCAAGTCTAATTCCCGCGCCACCGCCTCCACCACCACCTTCTCACCCGATGATAACTCGAGCCAAATCAAGTATTTTTAAACCGCGTCATCAAGCCGATCTCTCCTGTGTGACAAACCACCTTCTTCATCATGCCTTGTTTGTCTATGCAGATCCTAAACCTTCTCCTCGGCTGCCAAAGACCCCAAGTGGGACGCTGCTATGCACACGGAGCTTGATGTTCTTTACAAAAATAACACTTGGACTTTGGTTCCACGTCCTTTGAATCGCCATGTTGTTGGTTCCAAGTGGCTCTTTCGCACCAAATTTCATGCTGATGGTTCCATTGAACGTCACAAGGCCCGTCTTGTGGCCCAAGGGTTTAGTCAAGCTCCCGATCTTAACTATTCTCTTACCTTCAGTCTGGTGGTCAAAGCATCCATAATTCGAATAATTATCTCCTTGGCTGTTCTAAATGAGTAGAAATTACATCAGTTAGATGTGAACAATGCCTTTCTACATGACAATTTAAATGAGTGCGTTATATGGAGCAACCTCCCGGTTTTGTTAACTCACATTACCCGAACCACGTTTGCAAATTAAACAAGGCTTTATATGGACTTAAACAAGCTCCACGTGCTTGGTTCCATCGATTAAGTCAAAATCTATTGGCGGAAGGGTTTACATGCAGTCGGGTCCATCGCTATTTGTGTTTAAAAAGGATTCATGTATAATGTACCTCTTGGTTTGTTGATGATTTAATCCTTACTGGGAATCAAGACACCATCATCAAGAACTTTAAAAAAAGGTTACATCAACAGTTGCCATAAAGGATTTGAGTGCACTAAATTATTTTCTTGGCTTGGAAGTCTCATACACTCAGTCCGGATTGTTTCTTAGTCAAGCAAAATATGCTAAGGAAATATTGGAACGTGCACACATGCTTGATGCCAAACCTGCATTCACCCCCTTGGCCACCAATATGACTTTTACCACTAATGGGGTGGCATATCCGGATCCGACGCACTATCGGCCTATTGTCGGTTCTCTATAATATTTAACCGTAACTCGGCCGGATATTTCATACGCCATGAATCAAGTGAGCCAATTCTTACATGCTTCAACCAAGGATCACTTTCAAGCGGTCAGATGAATTCTCCGATACATTAAAGGCGCTCTTCTCTATGGGCTAACCTTTTCAAAACCATCCCATTCATCGTTTCTTAGATATTCGGATGCCGATTGGGCTCGTTGCCTTGAGACACGTCGATCAACGTATGGCTACTCAATATTCTTAGGAGGAAATCTCGTCTCATGGTCCGCTAAGAAACAACCAACCATTTCTAGATCAAGTTGCGAATCGGAATATCGCGTTATGGCAAACACAGTTGCTGAACTCATTTGGATCACACATCTTCTTTGAGAGCTTCACGCTCTACTGTCGGTCCGTCCTACCTTATTGTGTGACAATCGGAGTGCCATTTTTCTCACACAAAATCCAATCTCTCATAAACGCATGAAGCATATCAAACTTGATTATCACTTTATACGTGAGCTAGTGTCCTCTGGCAAACTACACACTAAATTCATTCCTACCAAACTTCAAGTGGCTGACATTTTCACTAAAAGTCTACCGAGACCGCAATTTGAAACGTTCCGAAGTATGCTTCGTCTCGGACCGCCTACGTTCAGCTTGCGGGGGGATATTAGTCTACCATCTTAACTTATTGGGTCATTTATGTATATTGTTGTATTCTAGTAGTTCTTGTATGTAACTTTGTCTTCTATATATACCTCCTTCCACTCACTTAGAGAGTTTACATTGAATTGAGTGTGATAATTGAATAAGTTCTTTGCATTCTAAAGTTGGTTGTTTATAAATGAAGGGTGGCAAGCTATGACTTTTCTACTCCTTAACTTTAATAACACTTAAAACACACACACACTCGTCCATTTATGGTTGTTTGCAAGTAATTGCAACTCTATAAGTTACCTCCAACTGCCACTGTTTTATATATTCATACTGACTCCATTAAACTAGTGCGAATTTGAAATTATGTTACAGAATACAAATGCCCAAATGCACGCATGCAATCAACAACTTCTCTTGCTTGGTGGCCGCGCTCATAATTCTTACATCAGGGAAGTTGGTGACCGTTTCCCTAGCAACAACAAAGTTGAAAAGGTCGTTTGATACTGATAATCGAATGCTGACTATCATTTTATACTTAACAGAAACAACATCTGCTCATTTCGTACCTTCAAACAGCGTCTTCAAATTGTAAGGAGCCGTGACACTGGATTCTCCATTCCAAAACAGCTCTGCATATTGCCGGCTCGCCACTTCATTATTATGATTAGAGTCGAAGAAAAATACTCACTGATATTATCACATAAATGAAATTCTTCTATTCCCCTCTTTCCTCCACAGCTATATATGCCTCCAAATGGACCACTGCCACAACATGCACTGTCTCCTATCTTGAAACCTTCATAACCATATTCAAATCATAAACACTAATAATCATAATAATACGTACTGCTTCTTAAATTATACCAAGCAAAAGGAAAGTATCATCATGTACGGTGTACCATATTTTGATGGGTTGTTCATTCGGTTGCTAACCTCGGTGTTGAGGTCGAATGCCGAGTACATGAATCCTTCTAGTTCTTTCTCTAGTTCTTCAAGCTTTTTCGAAAGTTGCTGATTGTGCAGACTTGTTATGACATCAAGTTCTTGATTGCAAGTATTCCCAGGTCGTCCTGCGCGAACGCTGGGCCAGCAGGCTAATGGCGCAACCGTAGTGATTCCGATTTCCTTCCTCCTTTTTCATAGATTCCCTAAATTTCAGCTGACAAGTTAAAACATAATCAATGGTATCCTGCAAGTTTTTAACTTTGTATCAATAAAAGAGCTGATGCCTTGAACACTTCAGTCAGGTTTCCGATCACCATTCCTACGTATTGTTCATGCGTGTAAGGATAAAGAATACTGTCGTTGTTGCCAACGGGGCTTAAATAATCGTTGCCACCGCAGCTAAACAAGTAGACGGCATCCGACAGCAGCTGATCCGTTTTGACGTCACCTAATTTCTGCCTAAAATGTTTCTCCAAATCTCCGAAATACTCAAGTTGTGTTTTAAGATCAACTACCTACACTAACACAGAATAATTTATATTCAAAATTAGGAAACTCAATGTGGGGTATTTTTCCAAAATGATTGATTATACATACAAATCCGGCATGGCTTTCAACTAGCGCACCGCTCCTCCCGATGCAAAGTTAGCTCCGTACACAAATTCATTATTCCGGGGGTCCAGATAGTGGGAATGAGAGGGAGTCCCGCATACTCAGCTGTGGATAATTGGTAAAACAATCATTATTAATGAAGAACAGTAGATCGACAAATTCATCAGTGATATATAGTTTGTTCTAACCGATGAAATCAGGGATGAGACGGCCGTCGGAGAATCTCCCAGTTGGAGGATTGAAGTATGAGATGCCGTACGGCCAGAAGTTGGCTCGGAACTCCGCTGTAGTGTTTATGTAATTGTTGTTTCCAGGATCGTAAAGCGAATCACCGAAAACGAAGAGCGCAACGTGTTCCACGAAATGCCCCTCAGAACTCGAGCAACCTTTAAGAATCAAGATATTGCAAACAACAAGTGGGAGAAGCAGTTGGATTTTCGCAACACCCATTTACTTGTAGTATAAAAGTATGATGCTGAAATCAGGTGATTCAGGAATACACTGGAACAAAACAACCGAAGCAATGATGAAGTGAGATATGACTTCGATTGTATTTATTTTCATCACCTACTAAACAACTTGCGCTTTACCCCCTCAACTTCACTAATATGCCCCTCGTGGTCATATATCGAGTTTATATTCATCCGGTGGCCGGATACTTTAAATTATATACAACAACTATTTTTCTTTGCGTCTAAAAAATAACTATATATGTTAGGATTAGTGTACGTACAAACTTTTTAAATTATGAGTAAAAAATAATCTACTCTACTAACGTATCAAAAGTAACACGAGAATATTCTAATAAAACAAACTTATTAACTTGAACGCCCGATTTATTTTATCATCTAACTAAATTCTTAAACAAATTTTACAAAAAAAAAACTCATAAAAATAGAGTGTTCGCGGAGGGAGGGGGAGGGGGTGATCAATGTCGAAGGCCCAATCAAAAATAAAGAGAATTTGTTTATCACCTAAACTAGTTAGGGCAAATAAGAGTGTCGAGTCCATAAGAAAACTAATGGTTGGTAACGAGTTTATATTGAATTTAAAGTTGAAAGGTAAAAATCATTTGTTGAGTCGATGGTTAATTACTATAATTTAATAAACAAGTGTAATAAAAGGGTTTTCACGTATGCAAAGAGAGGTAATCACTTTGGGATCGGGATCTAATCAACTATGAAGACTTATAAATTCATGGTTACGTTGGGCAAATCACATAGACATAACTTGTGCACTTTATCATCAATCACCTAGTTTAAAGTCAATCAATCACTTAGACTAACATACAACACAATAGAGTCTTTCTATTATGGAATAGCATCTCGGTGATTCAACATCCAGCTAAATCAATTCATAATGATTCAGTCACAGGGAGCATAGTACAATACTATAGAGTTTCTCTATAAAAGAATGAACATCTTGGTGAACACATCATAAACATATCTAGATCGATTCAAAAGTGGCAACACAAACACAATTGCAAACATGTACGCAATGATGAAAGCAATTGCATAAGGTTCAAACACATCCACAAAACATATCAAAATCTTACAAGTACTGATTCAAATCCCTAACCCGTGTGATCACAAATTGATTAGCCGCTCATCTTTGGGTTTGTTGAAACTAATGATTGTAGCATGAAATCCATCCAGAAATGATTATGAGATGAAAACAAACAATTCTTAAATCATCCTCAAAGCTATTTTTGTCCCAAAATCGCCCCAAAGCTCCCTTCTCCCGTGAATACCACCAAAATTCCGAGAAAACTCCTCAAAACCTTCAAAACCGTCAATTCCTCGCACAGGCGTTGACCAACTCCCCAGTGGAGTTGACCAACGCCCCTTGGTTGCAACTTTGGCATTTGCTCGGTTTCTTCTATTTTAACTTGTAAATATATACCCTCTTAAAATACGATATTTCTTAATTTATGGTTATATTATCATTATAAATAAACTAAACACTTGCACTTTTATGACTCGGGGGTGGTGTTGTGATAATTAATAAGTCATTTTCACAAAAACTAACACATGTCTTGTATATTTTTAAGTTCTGTAGGGATGTAAACGAGCCAAGCCGGCTCGATGGATACTCGAGATCGACTCGGTAAAAAGCTTGATCGAGCCGAGCCTAAGCGAGCCCGATCCCGATCTCGAGCTTGATATATAACTCGATTATTAATCGAGCCCGAGCCTTGCATTCAAAGAGTTTAGGCTCGCGAGCCTTAACGAGCCTTTTTAATATATTATATTATATATATATATATTATATATATATATATATAATATTATAAAATATATTTAAAACAATCTCGAGCTCGAGCCGGCTTGGTCGGTAGTTTTGTTATGCAACTAAACCGAGCTTACGAGTCGAGCTCGAGCTTTATTTTCGCTACTCGAGCCGAGCTCGATCCAAAATAACAGGCTCGAACGAGCTCGAGCTCGAGCTCGAGCTTTAAGAAAAACCCATCGAACCGAGCTCGAGTACTATAAGCTCGGGCTCGGCTCGGCTCGTTTACATCCCTAGTTCTGTAATCAAGAATTATCAAAAGTCCAATGAGCTCTTATTTTCTAGCCATTTGACCTAAAAGTTAAAAAAAAAACATTTTTTTCCACACACATTCATCATAGTAGACTAAAATAAATGAATCTTTATCTAGCTATGGGAAAAAGAAATCTATGGTGAATTAAACTTTATATTCCTATCGTTAATAACATCATAATTCGTTTACCAATCATACAATTTGAAAATGCCTAGGCTTATCTTACTCTTTAATGAAACAATAAATTATAATATATATCAAAAAGTTTGGTCGGTAACTACCGGAAATTTAAGAGTTTCACAAAGTAACCGCTAAACTTCAATAAATTGCAAAAAGATCCCCTGAACACCTCTTCTCTTTCAATTCCTTACTTCCTCTCCAACATTTACAGTGGTAGCGAAGGAGGTTGAAGGTTCAGCGGTGGTAGTGGCTCTCGTTGCTGTCGTAGGAGGCCATCTAGAATGGCGTTTCACTTTCTCATCTCCCTCTCCAACAGTTTTTGGTAGTTTGCAAGAGGTATTGTCTTCGAAGCAATAAAATCGTTCTCATATTACTTCAGATCTGAACCTTGCCGGAGATGATCAGATTAATCCAACGACTCTTCTCACTATAGATTTTGAAGAACAATATTTATGTGATTGTGAATTGTGATGATAAAAAGAGGGTTAGGGCTTAAGAGTGTAGAAAAAATAAAGAGAGTTTTTATATCTGCAACACTCAAATTATAAATCAAAGTTTATGTAGGAGGTGTTTGAGAATCCGATTGAATCTTTTTCAACTTCTCAAAAGAGTTTTCAATAAGTTTTCAGCATCTCCTTCTTCCTCTCACATTTTTATCTCAATTCAAATATTTTTTCATCTCCTTTTAACATATCATCTAAAGAAGTTTCAAATAAGCAATCCGAAACACCCACATAATGTTTCACATCCTCATGACTATCCTGAAATTATGATTTTACCTTTCTAGTGTGTTTAGAAATTTAATTATAAATTAATAAAGTATAATTAAATGATTTTTTAGTTTCACTTGCAATTTATGAACTCTACTTTAACTTTTTTTGCAATATCATGAACTCTACTTCAACTATATCTACAAAACATATCTAATATAACTTCTATAATTTTTTTAATTTTAGTTTTTTTATTATATCATGAATGTAAGTAGTGACTACGGTAGCTACCAGCCACCACCACATATAAGTCACTAAACATAGCTACTACTATATGATACACAAGTTTGTTAATTCGATTTATTTTTAAGTTATAAATAATAATAACCATAATGTTTATCAAACGGGATATTGAAGGTGTTGATTTGAATTCTCTTGGGTGAGGGAACATACCGAGTTAGATCCACACTCCCCACCTTGCAACGTTACCATTCTCTTTTTCCCTAACCTTTTTTCCATTTAAAAAAAGTAAAATTATTTTAATAATTTTTTTCTCTTTTTTTTACAAACTTTCCACTACTTTAATGGTTTAGTTTAAATTGATATGTGTTTATACTCACTAATGTTTAAATGTCATTTCTAAACTGTTTTATCTAAGATGTTGACTATTTGTTATTTAACAATCTTTTACCTGCAGCAACATGCGGATCACTATTCCGTAACATAACCAAACCTAAAAGTATTCCATTGCATACATCGGCAACCTAAGAACAAAATGTTTTGTAAAACATTAGTTCTATATTACATATCTATTGTAGAGCTTTGTTAATATGAATCGGTTACAAAAGAACCCCGCGACAATGCGCGAGATTGAAATTCCAGTTAATTATAATTCTATGTATTATATAACATAACTATTCTAAATCATCACTTCTTAATTGGATCAAGCTAATGAGAATGAACTACGTCATCATTCCATAACAGTCTTGTATACAAAACTATGCTTCATCTCTATGTATTATATAACACCATGCTATATCTCTATGTATTAAAGAGACAAGTAGTATTTGACTTTTAATAACTTTTGGTTTACCTATTAAACAACTCACCATTAGCATCAGTCGTATCATCCAATATATACAACAACTTTCCTTTGACATCAATAATCTGATTCATTACTTGAAATTACATTTTGATCAAAATTAATGACAGTTAATAGAAAATAGATAAAGACCTAACATATGGAGTCAGAAACTAAAACTACCTAGTTACATTGTTAAGTAAAGCAGTGTTAAAGAATCTTGTTTCTATAATGGTCAGTTAGTCATAGATGAGGGGCCTTAATGTAATATTCTTTAGGTTGTTAATTACCATTAACAACTTAGGGTTTAAAAGGGGGAAGGATTAGGTTTTCATAGTTAGTTCAATTTCAATTATCTTGTAGCTCATTTATGAATAACTAGATTATAATCCCGTGTGATACACGGACTAAATAAATTTATTATTACATGGTTTATAAATAAAAAGTTCTTAAATATTTGTATTGTACGGATTGAATAAACACATGTATTACACATTCGAAAATTTAAAGTTAACATATTTGACATTTTAATTATGGATAGTTATTAATCAATATTCATAATTAAGAGGAGAGAAGCGGGAAAACCAATTATTAGATGACCTAGAATGGTGACACGTGTCCGGATTTATTTTTATTTATTAGTAAGAGATTCTCTGTAACAAAGAAATCTACATCGAATTTTTTCATTTAATTCTTGAATCAAGCTTGAATTGCTTTTCGGTTATAATAATTGGTATCAGAGCCAAGGTTGGCTCGTTCTAAAAGAGGAAGAATAGCTAAAGACTCAAGAATGGTGACGAATGCAAATTTTGAATTGAGAAATTTGATGGGAGAAATGACTTCAGTTTTGTGGTGATTGAAGATGAGGGCGTTGTTAGTTTATCAAGGAGTCGTGGATGCGTTGAAGGGTGTAGAAAGACTTCTTGAATCACTTTCCGAAAAGAAGAAAAAGGAGGCGATGGAAAAGGCACACAACGCCATTATTCTTAGTCTTGTGATCAAGTCCCCAGGGAAGTTTCAAAGGAAACCACGACTGCTAGTGTATGGACCAAGTTAGAAGGTCTGTATATGATGAAATCTCTAGCAAATAGATTGTATCTTAAAAGACGGTTATATACTTTCCAAATGATGATGGGAAAGTCTTTAAAGGACCACATCGATGAGTTCAATAAGATCATTCTTAATCTTGAGAACGTTGATGTCGAAGTTGATGATAAGGACAGGGCAATCATCTTCTTATCGTCTCTGCCTCAGTCTTATGAACACTTGTAAATACTCTAATGTTCGGGTGAGAGAGCTTGTCTATGGAGGAAGTGGTTGCGGCCATGAACTTAAAGGAGCTATAGAAAGAAAGGATTCAAAAGATGATGGATCAGATAGGTTGTATGTTCGAGGAAGATCCAAGCAAAAGAATACCAAGACCAGGAATGTAAGTGCTTGATCAAGGTCTAAAGGAAAACGTAGATGTTTGTTTGCAATTTAGAGAAACATCTCAAACATGACTGTCCTGAGTGGAAAAGAAAAGGTCTGAGTTCACCAATCCCAAGAGTCAGGCAAATCTCTCACCAGAGGGTTCAGAGAATGGGTATGAAAGTGCAGATGTTCTTATGGTGACAAAGACTAACTCAGGACAAGATTGGGTGCTGGACTCAGGTTGTTCTTATGGTGACAAAGACTAACTCGGGACAAGATTGGGTGCTGGACTCAGGTTGTTCCTACCATATGACCCAAATAAAGGGCACTTCAAAGAGCTTCTTATGGAAGCAAGAGGTGAGGTATAGTTGGGTGATGATAGGCCTTGCAAGATTCATGGTATTAGGACTGTGACACTCAAACTACATAATGATACAATGGTAGAATTGAAGAATGTATGATATATTCCTGGTTTAAAGAGAAAACAAATTTCTCTTGGAACATTTGAAAATGAAGGGTACTCAGTAAGCCTAAATAATGGGAAGGCTAAGGTGATTAAAAGGTCGTTACTGATATTAACTGGATCTCGAAGAGGCAACAATACTTATGTGCTTGATGGCAGTGTGAGTAGTGTGTGCATGGTGGCTAATGAAGAAGATAAGGTAGTCAATGCAATGATCTGGCATAGGAGACTGGGACACATGAGTAGTCAAGGCTTGATAGAGCTTAACAAATAGCTGGTTAATTGATAGTCTAGGTAGTTGTGATTATGGTGATTGTGAGAATTGTCTAACGGGCAAAGCCAGAAGGGTGAAGTTCTACAAAGGTATACACAAAACTAAAGAAATACTAGACTACATACATGTTGATTTGTGGGATCCAACTAAGAATTTATCCTTAGGAGGAGCCTCTTATTTCTTGCCTATTATAGATGATTGTTCAAGAAGGGTCTGGGTATACATACTGAAGCACAAGTATGAAGCATTCAACAGATTTAGAGAATGGAAGGCTCTGGTTGAAACTCAGACTGAAAGAAGAGTCAAGAAGTTAAGAATAGACAATGGTATGGAGTTTTGTAACTCTGAGTTCAATAAGTTTTGTGCTGAACAAGGAATAGCAACACACCTAACCATCCCAGGTACCCCACAACAAAATGGTTTAGTTGAAAGAATGAACCGAACTTTATTAGAAAGGGTAAGGTGCATGCTATTGGGATCTAGTTTACCTAAGAGCTTCTGGCAGAAGCATTGAAGAATGCAGTATATCTAATTAATAGGTCTCCTTCCTCAGCAACTAAAGGAATGGTACCTATGGAAAGGTGGTCAGGATTGAAGACTGAGTATAGAAACTTAAAGGTATTTGGATGTCTAGCCTATTCACATGTTAGTCAAGGTAAACTAGATCCAAGGGTTCAAAGGTGTATCATGATTGAATATCCTGATGGAGTCAAAGGTTATAGGTTATGGACGCTTGAAGGTGGTAGTCCAAAGGTGATTGTGAGCCGTAATGTTGTCTTCAAGGAAGGTGTAATGTACGAAGATGTTATGAGCAAGTCAGGTGATGTACAGGGAACTCAAGTTGAGGTGGAGTTGCCCCCAAAGGAGTCAGAGCCAAAAGTTACTTCTGATGACCATGTTGAATGCTCTTCTAGGCCTAGCTCTAGACATAGTATTGCAATTGACAGGCCTAGAAGATAGATTGTTCCACATGTTCGTTAAAAAGATGATTTGTTAGCAATAGTGTTTCATGTTGTTGAGGAAGAAAGTACTTGTGAACCTATGTTTTATCAAGAGGGCATTGAATCATCTGATTATGTTAAGTTGGTGGATTGTAAATGGATTTTCAAGGTTAAAGAGGGGTTTCCTGGAGAAGATCCAAGATATAAAGCCGGGTTAGTGGTAAAAGGACTCACTTAGAGAGCTGGAATAGATTATAGTGAGGTATTTTCTCCTATGGTTAAGCATACATCTATAAGAGTCATTTTGTCTATCATTACAAAGTATGATTTAGATCTTGGGCAAACGGATGTTAAAACAACATTTTTACATGGCTATCTAGATGAAAAAATATAAATTAAACAGCCTACTGGGTTTGAAGTTAAAGATAAGACTAACAAGGTATGTCTTCTGCAAAAATCACTGTATGGTTTCAAACAGTCACCAAGGCAGTGGTATATGAGGTTTCATAGTTATGTTGTGTCTCATGGATTTTGCAGAAGTCAATATGACACTTGTGTGTATTATAAGAGATTAGGTGGTAGTGATTTATTGTATTTGTTCTTATATACGGATGACATGTTGATTGCATGTAAATATAAGGCTGTAATTGAAGAGACCAAACAGCTACTAATGGCAGAGTTTGAAATGAAAGAGTTAGGGGAATCTAGAAAGATTTTGGGGATGGAAATTACAAGAGACAGAGTTTCAGGTGTAATTAAACTATCTCAGAAGTCTTATCTTAAAAAGGCGCTTAGTAACTATTCTACGAATAGTTGTAAGCCTATAGTTACTCCTTTAGAAATGCGTTCTAAACTGTCAAGTCAAGACTCACCAAAGACAGATGAAAAGGTTGAACAAATGCTGATGTACCATATGCTAGTGCTTTTGGAAGCCTGATGTATTTGATGGTCTCCACAAGGCCTGATATTGGTTTTGTAGTAAGTGTGGTGAGTAGATACCTAGGTAATCCAGATAAGAATCATTGGGAAGGAGTAAAATGGATACTAAGGTATCTAAGTAGAACTAGAGAAGTGGGCTTGTTATTTGTGAACAAGTGTAGTGGTTAAAGTTAATCTGTGGTACATGGTTTTGTAAATTCTGATTTGCTAAGGATGCTGATAAGGGAAGACCAATTACATGGTATGTCTTTAAAGTTCTTGGTAGAGTTGTAAGTTGGAAAAAGCTTCATTACAACATGTTGTAGCTCTTTCTACAACTGAGTCTGAGTTCATTGCTTTGACTAAAGCTATGAAAGAGTCTATATGGTTAAAAGGATTTGTCTCACGAATGGGAATTAATGAAGTTGATGCTGTTATATATTGTCACAATTTGGGTGCTATACAATTGTCTAAGCATCAAGTATTCTATAAAAGGTTAAAGCACATTAGTGTTAAACTGCATTGGATTAGAGAAGTCATATCTTCTAAAGTTGTAAAAATGGACTGTGTGGAGACTAGTCTTAATGCTACTGATATGCTTACCAAATGTGTTCCTAGTCCCAAGTTTGATTTCTGTTTGAAGGAGTTAAATGTTAGTTGATATGTCCATAATGGATTCTGTTAACACTAAGGTGGAGATTGTTAAGTAAAGTAGTTCTATAGAATCTTGTTTCTATAATGGTCAGTTACTTATAGATAAGGGCCTTAAAGTAATATTCTTTAGGTTGTTAATTGCCGCTAACAACTTAGGGTTTAAAAGGGGGGAAGAATTAGGTTTTCATAGTTCAGTTTCAATTCTTTTGTAACTCATTCATGAGTAATTCTCTATAACAAAGAAATCTACATCGAATTCTTTCATTTAATTCTTGAATCAAGCTTGAATTGCTTTTCGGTTCTAACATACATTGTGTCCATGACACCTTTTGTCAACAATGGCCAAAGGTCATTAAATAACTTTTTGGCAAAAGCACGTGCTCTAGCAACTCCACCAAAATTAGGTGACACCGACACTGCCAAATCATTAAAGCATATTGATCAAGAAAAAAAGGCTTGTGGGAACAAAACAAAACATATCATTATCAGCATAAAAGTTTACGTCTCAATAATATCAAGATGTTGAATTATTACTTGACGATCAACATGGTCCACAGAAATATCAAAATAAAATCGTTGATTGTACAAGAACCCTGATAATTTGACGTTGGTTTTAGACCTGTTAAATTATAAAGGGTTTAACAGCTCCTTTTTCTAATGTTAAATCAAATAGAGCCACTTAACCGTAACAAGAACCGCTAAAGCACGAAACATCACCTTTATTAAGGCTTGAGAACAGGAATAAAGCTTTTATTTCCAACTTACAGGACTTCTTCTCTTTCTCCTCATTGTTTTAGACTAGCTAATCTGAGAAGTAGGAAGAGTTCCGAAAAAGGATAATACGTCGCCAACAGTATTTGGGCTTTAACGGATAACAGGTTAAACAACATCAAGAACCTACAAATAACATTATATAGAAGCATATTAAACAATTTAAACAACAGAAATCATGCTGGTTAAATGAAGAGAAACTAAGCATCAACTTGCATACCGTTAGCATCTATATACCTTCACAAATTAAACCCTTTTGCTTGAGCTTTATTAACCTGTGACCAACCAACAAAATAAGCTAAAATTCAAGTTGTAGCTCTTAAATTGAAGTGGCTATATGAGCAAGTTCGTCATATTGGGTAAAGGGTTCAAAGATCCAAAGGGCAAATGGATTTGGGACAAAATGTAACTTGCAGGGGTAGATTGAAACAGACCAACGCATAAAATACATTTTTTTGGGAATTCTACAATTAAATAATGAACTAAATATGGTTTCTAAATTCACCTTACATTAATAATGTGACTCGGGAGCTTTTTATTTAAATACTCTTTTGTTAACTTTCAACCTTTCACTTATCTGACCCATTTCTTTTTGGTCAAATCATTTAGCTTAATCCATTTTCTTAGCCGATAATTATGCACAATAATTAGGAGTTTATATTTATCATTTATTATTGATTGGTATTGTAATTATAGTATGATTGTAATTCCTTATTTAGATAGGGTTTCTATTCCCTATATAAAGGGACATAAGTCTTTGTATTATTCACTCAGAAATTATCAATACCATGATTACTTTCATGGTATCAGAGCCTTGGTTCTGAGAAATCCTTTTCTGTCCTGATCCCTTTTCCTTTTTTTTCTGTTCTTCCGGCTTCTGCTTCGGCACCGGTTTTTCTGCAGAAACAATTACACCCGCTGCAGCCCATACAAACCCTACACAGCCGCCATGACAAAACCCGATGATGGTCCCAGCAACGCTGACAAACCAGCCCCGACCTCCCTGCACCCGGCGTATTCTGTCAGCAATATTCAGTCCAAGATAAGAACCCTTGATGGTACCAAAGTCACGTACTCTTCTTGGGTTAAACTTTTCAGATTTCATGCCATTGCATACAAAGTTCTTGATCATCTCGATGACACCCCACCACCGGCTCCTGCTGACCCGTCCTACCGGACTTGGAAAGAGATTGACGCGTTGGTATCACAATGGATTTACAGCACTTTATCGGACGAATTGGCGTCTGAATTTCTGGACACTGACGCCACGGCCAGAGAGACATGGGTTCGCCTTCAGCAACACTTCTCAGCAATAAACAAGCCAAGGCTGCTGCACTGGAAACTCGGTTTGTTAATCTCACACTCGCTTCTTGCTCCTCTGTTGATGATTATTGTAAACAGTTACAGGAATTGGCAAACCAATTCGCCGATGTTGATCAACCAGTCTCCAAACAACGCCTGGTACTACAACTGGTGCGGGGTTTGTCGGCTGAGTTTGACACCACGGCCCAATTAATTCACGCTCAACAGGCGGACTGGAATACCGCCAAGACTATGCTGCAGGATGAAGTTATCCGCTTGGAGTCTCGAAAACAAACCTCTTCCTCTGTCCTCGTGGCCGGATCCAGCAAAACCACCACAACCCCCCACCCTCCGCCCAATCAAACCATTACTCCGACCAACCTCCCTCTTCCGGTTCACAATTGTATCGGGGCAGGGGACGCGGTCGCGGATACAATTCACGCGGCTGCGGCAGACGAGGACGTGGTTATGGTTCCCAGCCTTCCTACACACCATGGCCCTTCTCACCCCAACAATACCCACAATGGGCTTGGTGGTCTCCACCACCATGTCCCTATCCTACACAATCCAATTGGCAACCCAATTCCACTTCCTTACCCACGAACCAGCCCCAAAACCAAAATCCTGCAGCCCACTTTGCTGGTTACTCATCACAGCAGGCCGGTTACAGCCTCATGGCCCCTGCTGCGCCTCCTGGATTTGATGCCCTCTGCCCGTCCAACTTGAGCAAAGCTTTCAGCGCTATGCAGATGCACTATTATGATCCCAATTTAATCATGGACACAGGCGCGGAGCAGCATGTCACCGAAAATAAAGGTATGGTTCCTAATTTAAATTTATCTAATGCAAACACTAAATTAATGGTTGGCAATGGTCAATTTTTACCAATTGAGGGAACCGGTACCGGCTTCCTTCCCATTCACAACCGAACCTATATTTTACCCAATATCTTTTATAGCCCCCAAATCATAAAATCACTTATTTCGGTTCGCCAATTCACCCGTGAAAACCTTGTTTCTATAGAATTTGACCCTTTTGGTTTTTCTTTGAAGGACCTCAAAACGGGACGCCTGCTTTCACGTCACAATAGCACAGGCGATTTATATCCGGTTACTCCACCAGTTCTCCCGCCACAAGCTTGCTTCATTGCCTCTACAGCCTTACCATGGCACGATCGTCTGGGCCACCCCGGCGGTCATGTCTTAGATATTCTTACTAGACATTTTGGTTTTTCATGTAATCACAATAAGGGGCTGTTTGATTGTGCTGACTGAGTAAGATCTGACTGAGTAAGAAGCTGACCCAGTAAGAAGTTCTGACTGGGTCAGATCTTACTGAAAGTTGGCTGTTTGATTATGTATCTGACTGAGTCTGCTGAATGAATTTGAATTTAACCATATCAATATATACTTGACAACATATACACATATATACTTGACAACATAATCAACATATACTTGACAACATATACACACACATATATATATCAAACCAACATATGTACTTGACACATATATACTTGACAACATAATCAACATATACTTGACAACATATATACATATATATAGATCAAACCAACTATTGTGCTTTCTCCAAATCACCTAAAAATCCAATATATATGCTGCTAATTTAAAGAACAGTTAAACATATATATGCTGCTAATTAACAACCAACCTAAAAATCAATGGCTGACCCATTCTATTGAAAGATCTGCTATTGAAAGATCTGCTAATCCAACCTAATTAACAACCAACCTAAAAATCCAAACTATTAAAAGATCTGCTAATCCAAACTATTAAACAAGATCTGCTAAAAATCCAAACTAAAAACAAATAAAAACCAAACTATTGTGAAGCTAGTTGAAAGAACAGTTAGATCTGAAAATCATCAAAACCTAATCATCTGACAACACATTATCAAGCACCAAAATGAAGAAAATTAGCACACGTACCTGCAGATCGAGGAGGGGAGATGGTTGTCGGTTTCGGTTGCAAGTCGATTCCGGCAAATGTGTCGCCGGCAGATGGAGGAGTGTCGCGACAGTGGGGGTGTCGCGGGGGGGCTGTGCCCGGTGGGGCTGTGCGCGGTGGGGGTTTGCGCAATCGGGTTGAGCGACGGTGGGGTTGTCGCGGCGGAGGAGTTGCCGGCGGGGGTGGGTAGCGGGGGTGTTGCGCAGTCGGGTGTCGCGAAGGGGATTGTTTCTTCAGAGCAGGAGTTTGTGTGGAGATTGTGTGGAGAATGGGTCAACGATTGAATTTTAAGGACTGGGTCAGATTCAAAATTCTCGGTCAGCCCAGTCAGCTTACAAATCAAACGGGCTGACCCGCTGACCGGGTCAGCCGGTCAGCCCAGTCAGCCCAGTCAGCCCATATCAAACACCCCCTAAGAATTCTTTTTTTTGTCATTCTTGTCATGTATCGAACAGTAAAAGATTGCCATTCTATGAATCTACTTCTTTTACATTTGCACCGTTTGATATTGTACACTGTGATTTATGGACCTCACCAATACCTAGTAAAACCGGATATAAATATTACATGGTCTTAATTGACAATTTTTCAAACTTTGTTTGGGTTTACCCACTAAAATACAAGTCTGAAACTTTTCCTACTTTTGCCAAATTTCACCGCCTTATTGCCACTCAATTTAACCGACACATCAAAACTTTCCAATGTGACCTTGGCGGGGAATTCGACAATCATGCCTTTAAACAATTTGCTCATCAACATGGTCTCTTGTTTCGTTTTGCTTGCCCACAAACCTCCTCCCAAAACGGCAGGGCTGAACGCATGATCCGTCGCCTCAATGACGTCATCCGTTCTTTACTTATTCACGCCCATCTACCACCAATGTTTTGGGTGGAAGCCCTCCATACCGCCGCCTACCTCCACAACATCTTACCCACCAAGAGACTCAACTTTTTCACACCCACCTTTGCCTTATACCTCCGCCACCCATCATACGACCACCTTCGCGTTTTTGGGTGCGCATGTTACCCCAACACCTCTGCTACACAACCACATAAACTTCATGCGAGATCCATTCGATGTATCTTTCTCGGGTACCCTCCAGACTTCCGTGGGTATCGTTGCCTTGACCCAACAACCGGGAAAGTACTTATTTCTCGCCATGTTACCTTTGATGAGCACACCTTTCCTTACTCCATCCCCACACCACCTTCTTCCTACACATTTCTTGATGACGCACCCATCGGCTTTACCTTTGGCCATCCATTCCTACACCCCCCCACCACCCCACCTATACCCCACACAACCTTGCCTTTTCCCCTCTACTACACTCGCCGCTCTAAAACAAACCCACCACAGCCCGCTACTAACCCACCCAGCCCTCCAGCCCACTCTGCAGCCCCGTCTCCAGCTGCTGCCACCCAGCCGAACTCCACTGCTGTCTCGTCAGCAGTCCCTCAACAGCCTCCCATACCATCCAACACCTACCCCATGACCACCCGATCCAAAGCTCGTCATGCTCTCCACACTACCACTATCTCCACGGTCCACACATCCTACACTAAAGCCTTTGCCGACCCCAATTGGTTAAACGCCATGCACACCGAATTTAGTGCTTTGCAGGATAATGAGACTTGGGAACTTGTACCTCGACGGTTGACAAACCTGTCATACGCTGCATGTGGCTTTTTCACCATAAATTCAAATCAGATGGTACATTAGAGAGATACAAGGCTCGACTTGTCGTAAATGGCAAATCACAGACCGTGGGCATTGATTGCGATGATACTTTTAGCCCGGTGGTTAAACCAGCTACCATTCGCACGGTTTTATCTATTGCGGTCTCACGCTCTTGGCCTGTCCATCAATTGGATGTCAAGAATGCCTTCCTGCATGGGCATTTAAATGAAACTGTTTTTATGCATCAACCAACAGGTTTTGTCGACAGGCGCTTTCCTAATCATGTTTGCAGGTTGAAGAAGTCTCTGTACGGCTTGAAACAAGCCCCTTGGGCGTGGTATACTCGGTTTGCCACATTTATTCTCTCTCGGAGTTTTCGTGGAAGTGTGTGTGATAATTCTTTGTTTATATACAAGCATGGCGAGCATACGACTTATTTACTGCTTTATGTGGACGATATCGTGCTAACTGCCTCCTCAGTCACTCTGTTGAACAACATTATCACTACTTTATCCAGAGAATTTGCATGACAGATTTGGGCTCCTACATCATTTTCTAGGTATCCGCGTGACTAGACAGGCGAATGGTTTATTCCTAGATCAGAGTCAATATGCAAAGGACATCATCCAGCGTGCGTCTATGACCAACTGCAAACCATGCACAACTCCAGTTGATTTATCATCTAAGTTAAGTGCTACTGATGGTCCTTTATTTCATGACCCAACTTTATATCGCAGTCTGGCAGGAGCATTGCAATATCTCACTTTCACTCGTCCTGACATCTCTTATGCCGTTCAACAAGTGTGTTTATTTATGCACGAACCACATGAGCCACACTTTGCTTTTTTAAAGCGCATCATTCGATATCTGCAGGGTACTCTTGATTATGGTATTCGTATCATCAAATCCAACTCGCATTCTCTAGTAGCCTATTCGGATGCTGATTGGGGTGGTTGTCCCGACACTCGTAGATCTATGAGCGGCTATTGTGTTTTCCTAGGGGACAATTTGATTTCATGGTCATCGAAGCGTCAGCCTACTATTTCCCGCTCCAGTGCTGAAGCGGAATATCGCGGGGTTGCAAACACAGTAGCTGAAGCTACATGGATTCGGAATTTGCTTTTGGAGCTACATCTTCCTCTTCGTCAGGCCTCCGTCGTATATTGTGATAATGTTTCGGCGGTTTATTTATCTGATAATCCTGTTCAACATCAGAGAACGAAGCACATTGAGATCGATATTCACTTTGTTAGAGAAAAGGTTCGCGTGGGTGATATTCGATGCTTCATGTCCTACTTCACTTCACTGCAGTATGCTGATATTTCACAAAAGGTCTCCCGCGGCAGTTGTTTCAGTCTTTTCGTTCCAGCTTGAGCGTTTGTCCTACGCCCGCTCAAACTGCGGGGGAGTCTTAGCCGATAATTATGCACAATAATTAGGAGTTTATATTTATCATTTATTATTGATTGGTATTGTAATTATAGTTGTAATTATAGATATGTATTTCCTTATTTAGATAGGGTTTCTATTCCCTATATAAAGGGACATAAGTCTTTGTATTATTCACTCAGAAATTATCAATACCATGATTACTTTCACATTTGAGCCGTTAAAGGTAAACATAACACACGTTGACCATATGCCCATACAGAATCAAATGGATCCATATTCTCATCTTAAGAGCTCATAGCAGTGATAAAAACAAAAGAACTATCACGTTTATGAATCAGCAAACTTATAACATCTTAAATAGCTTGGCGCATGAAGGTTCCAACAACATATGAATAAATGTTAGCAAGTTTAGTTTGCACGTGCCAACAAACAAAATATAAATACCTTCTTTTGTAGGAACTCCTGTGAGTAGTTTTTCACGTTAAACTGAGAAAGCGTCGGGATTTATATGTCCTTTCACTTGTACCTGACTACCTTCATATCCATATAAAATTCAACGCATATGGTTAGCAAAAGGATCTAAATGTTACATTAATCGATATATATATTTAGAATACCCAAGATAGTATTTACCAAAGTCTTTTCTTTTTGCATTGTGCTTAGCTTTCCTTTTGGCAGCTTCTTCAACAATCTCGTCAGATATATAACATGTCACCTGCTTCATGATCAAGTAATTCTCAACTTCTGTGGAATCAGACATATAGATTATAAAACACATACACCATGTCTCATAGGCTTGCACATCCATTCTGCGATAAAACATCAAGATTCAACAAAGATTCAATCACAAAATGTCATATATGCATAGATATGTAGAAGTAAAAAAAAATAATGCACGAAAGACTAATTGCAGTATAACTCCACACCTAAAAAATAGGGAAGTAGTTGCGACTTTGTGATTGTTAAGGAATAAGCAATCAAAAGGAATATTGATGGTCTTTTGAGATATTTTATATATTCTCACTGATAAAATCATGAATGAGACGGTCATCGGAGAATCTCCCAGTTGGAGGATTGAAATATGAGATCCCTTATAGCCAAAAGTTGGCTTGGAAGTCGGTTGTAGTGTTTATGTAGTTGTTATTTACAAAATCAAAAAGGGTATCACCGAAGAAGAGCGCAGGGTGTTTGTAGAAATGCCCCTGAGAACTCAAGCAACTTGTAAGTGTAAGCATCAACAAACAGGAAACAACAAGAATTGGGATACTTGCAACAGCCATTTGTGTCTTGAACACAATGTTATGATATATAATCTCAATGGAACAAGTAAACATAAAGCAAAGGAGCATGCATGTCACCAAGAATGTCATGATATAACTGTAAATCCATGTAGATACTACTAACAAAACATCAATTAGATCATTAACAAAGAACATCAAGAGATGTTGAAGCGCTAACTGTCACACGATTGGCTACCTCTCTGAGTTCTTAAAGTTTTTAGGCTCCACTATCTTTAATTTTCATATTTCTTGACAACATCATTAAAATTTCAAAGCGGGTAAATCCTTAACCCTTACCCATATCGACAAAACCTGACCACTACGTCTAAGCAGCCTATACCTTTGGTGGAGATCCTCAATGGTAATGGTGATTACTCTTATTGTGAAAGGTGAAAAAAATGAGCCTCTCTAACCCTTTTGTGATTATTTAGTTGTAAAATCTCTTACATTATACAACTTTTGTGTATATTATGATCAGTTGGAGGTCTTCCAAATGTCACTAGTCAAAACTCTTGCTTAGGAGCCATTGACTTTAAGCTTCCTCGCCTTCACCTATGAGTTCAAGGTGCTTTCCTGGCTCGCCTTCACTCGTGTCATAGGGTTGTGTTCAGTACAATCTTTAGCCTTTTCCGTAAGATCCTAAGAACTAAAATGCCTAAAGACAGATGCTCAAGCAATAAGCTTTTAGTATAGGAGAAATCCTGATTTGTGGTGGGATCTAGAACATGGTGGAATCTCAAACTTCCATACTCATCCATCAACCAACATAAAACTGTCCAAGCTTCCAAATACAAAAAGACTTCTCTGGAGCATCCACCCTTGGCAATCCATGGGCATCAAGTAGACGTAGCAAAATGGGCACCAGGTGGGTTTGGTAATAGGTCAGAACAGTTTGGATTGGATTAGGCTAGGCCAAATACACTTATTTCTCATTTCCATTCTTAAATTTTAAAAAATGTTTAAGAAAGTAATGTTATTACAATGATAAGCTAAAAGCTGAAATAACATAATTTAGAAGGTTTTATGTATTTTGAATATGATTTGGATGCTTTTCAAACATTTTGACAAGCATGAACCTTTCAACCCATATCTATTGGGACAATTTTACCCGTTTGACCCCTTAGAGGCAAGGTACAACCCAATCAATCCATTAACCCATAAATGGTCGAAATCAGCATGTAAATTGGTCAAGAAGTAAGAGGATAATTATAGAGATGGCCGTCTATATCAGGAAGAAATCCTCTCTCAATCATCTTCTCTCTAACAATATCATATGTCATATGATTAGGTATCAAACCCTTTTCCAGCATCTTGTTAAGAAACTCATTAGCTTCATCCAGCTTACCCTTCTCACAAAAAGCCTTAATCAACACATTATATGTTGCCACATTAGGTCGTCTCCCTTCTTTTTCCATTCTTCTCATCACATTTAGAGCATCCCTTAGGTTTCCTTCACCACAATAGCCGGATATCAAGGTATTATATGTTAGCTGAATAGGAATCAAACCTCCTCGGGACATCTCATTAAGAAGCTTAGCTGCCTCTCGTGACTCCCCCTTTTTGCATAGTGCACCAATTCGTATATTATATGTTACAATATCGGCTTTCAAATCTCTTTCCTTCATGCTATCCACAAGCCTATTAACAGCCTCTATATCTCCCTCTCTACAATATCCAGCAATTAAGGAATTATAAGTTGAAACATTGGGACTGACAGCACCCTCTAACATTGAGTTGTATAATTTAGCCGCATCTTCCAAATTTCCAGCCTGGATATAAGCATTAATCAAAGTATTATAGGTATACGTGTTGGGAAGTAAGCCTTGCTTAATGATATCATCGAGCACCTCTTTACATTCCTTTACCATTTTCTTCTTGGAAAATCCGTTCATCACAACATTGTAAGTAATAATAGTCGGCTTGACACCAGAGCGAAGCATTTGATCCCGCAGCGCAAGAGCTTGATCAGGTTTCCCCAAACAACAAAGCCCGTTGATGAGAGAATTATACGTGACCACATCTGGCTTCAACCCGCGGACTTGCATTTCTTGAACAGATTGATAGCAGCAGAAACATTTTGATCCTTGCAAAAGCCATGAATGAGAGCATTATAGGTGATATTGTTGGGGAGATGTTCCTTTTGAGCATTTCCTTGATTAGAGCATCAGCCTTATACATTTTTCCAGGCCCACCCTTGTTACAGTAGCCATGAATGAGGGTGTTATAGGTGACGACGGAAGGCAAAACCCCCTGACCTGCATATCCTGAAAAACATCGCCAGCCTTATGCAGCCTGCCAGCCTTGCATAGGCCATTGATGACCATGTTAAACGTAGCCACATCAGCCGGAATCCTCCTCTTAATCATCTCCCTGTAGACGAACTCAGCACGCCCAAATTTCTCTTCTCTGACCAATAACTTATCAATTGGTTACATGAAAGCACCGATAACTTGAGCCCATAGTCAGCAGCTCTGTCGAAAGCCTCGAAACCTAAATCGGCGCTGGAGTGTTTGACGTAAGCCAGTATTAAGAGATCAATTATAATGGAATTGGCGCAGAGGTTATCAGAGAGTCGTTGAAGCATAGGAAGAAGTGAAGAAGGGGAGTGGCATCGGGTGATGGCGGTGTTATCCAACAAAGACCTGATCTGATCGTACCTGTTAGCGTTGGCGAGGACGTAGAGTAGCTGACACAAGTGTTTTTGGGAGTGAGAGAGCTGAAAGTGCCGCTGGGACCATTTGAAGTAGGGTAGGAGGACGTGGTGAGAGGCATTCGAGTCATAGAGCTGCTGAAGGAAGCGGCTAGGGTTTGTGGATTTGTGAGGAGGTTAATAAGAGCAGGCCATTGTTGTTTTCTTATGAGATCAGAGGACGTCTTCAGCAGGTCTAATTCCAAAGGAACACCTGAAGAAGAAGAAGCAGCAGCAGCAGCAGCGAGTTGAAGTCGGAAACGACCCAGACCAATCATAATATGGAGGAAGGCTATTAATCGTAATCAGGTATTGAAGCAATTAGGTATTGGGGAAATAATGAAGTATTGGGGGTAATAAGCCTGTTGATTTTGAAATACAGGATGCTCGTGGGAGACCAGGGGGTCTAGCCTCTATGTGGAATCCTTATATATTTAGAAAGATCTTGGTTATGAAGGGGTCATGCCATCTATTAATGATTGTTGAGTTAATAAATAGATAGTTTAAATCAATTTTTTCAGAATTGGATCGTACAGTGAATCGGTCGTCTAACTGGTTCACCGGTCGGATCGATTTTATGAACCGGTGACGTCATAATTAATAAATAAATATATTTATTTTATATACATTTTTTTAAATATTAATAGAACTTTAAATACAAGTCAAACACTACAATCTTAAGCTTTAGAAATTCTAATCTGCCTAAACTTCCATAGTTCCATTTGAAATTAAACACAAAATTAGGTGGAAATGGTTAGTTGGTTTCACACTTGCTTTTGTAAAACTATTTATAGCCCCTAGTTAATTGAATAACATTGCTTTTGATCTTTCTGCAACTTCGTATTCTTCTGCTACTTTTGTTTCTCTCTTCATCTTCATATACAAATTTCTCTATTAAAGTCTTATTGAGTGATTCTATTCTATTCCTTGAGGCTTGATATCCAACATTGACTTCGACCGAAGGAGCGATGACCAGAGCTCGACTTTGACCGGAGGGAGGATTGAGGAATCGCGAATGGGAGAGAGACAAGTGGAATGGATCTGCAAATGGGAGGAACTAGGGAGGAGTGGAGGACCAAGGAATCGCGAATGGAAGGGAGGCCGGCGCCGGCGGCTCGCAAATGGATCTGCGAATGGATCTGCGATAAAGAAAACTCGTCGATCGAACCGGCGGCTCGCCCAAACCCAGTCCAACCACCGACTCGGGAAAGACCGGCCGGTTCAAAGGCTCTAGAACGAACTGCACCAGATTGTTTCGGTTACACCGGCGATTCACGGTCGGACCGGTCGGTCCGATCCAACCTTCAAAACAATGGTTTAAATGCTTGAACTTTTATTTTATTTTGCAAACAAAAATGGTGTCGTCCAAAGATTGAATGTTAAATGACAAAAGCAAATATTGCAGGTCAATATTTTATCGTTCCTTTATAAACTAAACCGAACCGCTCTCCAATAATGAAACTATAATTAAAAAAGCTAGAGATATGTGATCTCTGAATCGAAGAATCAATCTAAATGAAGAACATTATCACTAACAAAAAAAATAACATGGTGAAGAAATTAGTACCTAAAATGCAAAGTAGCATATCATTGTTAGGTAAACACGTGGTGTTTATTTTTTTACAAAAGAGCTTCTCAGGCTCTTTTGTTTTCATCAAGAAGAGGACGTGCATACATTTTAAGTTTCAGACTGTTTATTTTCGGTAGACATTTCATTAAAAAATGTCTTTCCGTCCTCTTCTTGGAGAAGACCCAAACCCCCATCTTCTCTCCTCTTCCAACCTCTTCTAACTCAAAAATAACCTAATTCCCTTTTCTCCTCCACAACCCCCCACATCGCACCCCACATCCTCCCTTGAATCCTCTCCTTTTTCTCCTTCCCGACGACCACCTCCTCAGCCTCCCCTCTGCTCATCGACCACCGGCGGCCACCTTCTCGGTCTCCCCCTCTGCTCGTCGACCATTGCTGCTCGACCCCGCTGCTCTATCGCCTCCTGCTCCAACGCAGGTAAATTACTAGATCTATTGCAACTTCATTTGAGGTTTTAATTTCTTTGATTCCTATGTAGTTAGATTCAAGTGTTTTATTAGAATTTCTCATATTGGGTTCGTATGTAGTTCTTGTTTGATGGGTTTGTGGTTTAACTACTTTTTGGATGAACTAATGGATTGGGATTGCTTGATAATGTTTAGTTTGATAATGTTTAGTTTTGTTTGATTTGTCATAATGGATTAGGTTTGTTTGATAATGTTTAGTTTTTTTAGTTTATTTGATTTGTCATAATGGATTATGTTTATGTTTGATAATGTTTAGGTTTGTTTGATTTGTCATAATGGATTTGTTTATGTTTGTTTTGATTAAATTTGTTTATGTTTGTTTGATTTGTCACATGAATTATGTTTATGTTTGATAATGTAGGTTTGTTTGATTTGTCATAATGAATTATGTTTATATGCACAATTGTTTGATTTGTCATAATGTTTGATTGTGTTTTTTGTTGTTTGTTTGTTGGTTAATAGAAATGGGCGAGAAACATCAATGCTCAAATGAGCATATACAATGCTTATTAAAGACTTGTGTTGAAGAAATAAATAAGGTTGGTAGGAAAGGTTTAAGTATGCAAAAAAACTTTTGAAATAGGTTAGGTAAAGTCTTAAAGAAAAGTTTGGACTTGAGTTGAATAAAAACAAATGAAGAACGCCTATGATAATCTGAAAGCAAAATACATCAGATGGGTGTATTTGAAAAACAAAACGGGCAATATATATAATGCTCAAACAAATACTTTTACCTTAACAAACGAGGAGTGGGAAGAATTTAAGAAGTTATGTTCACATACATATACTATTTTTTAACGGCTACCTATAAACATAAACTTATAATATTTTATATTTGGGTTTAGGGGCATCCGAAGGCTTGATATTTGAAAACGACTCCATTGCCTTTTATGTTCACATACATATACTATTTTTTAACGACTACCTATAAACATAAACTTATAATATTTTATATTTTGGGTTTAGGGGCATCCGAAGGCTGGATATTTGAAAACGACTTCATTGCCTTTTCCAGAACTTTGTGCACAATTATTTGATGGTAATACTGTCACTGGAAATTGCAAGTGGACCTCAACCCAAACACCCATTCTGGAAGCAGATTATCAGCCATTCAACGTCAATCCTAGAAACTAACATTATGATGAAATAGAGATCATCAATAAAAATTAATCCTCAATTTATTGGTTCATTTAAAATGCAATCTATAGTTAGGGTTTAGTGTTTAATTGAAGGATATACCCAAAGATTAAAGATTGCATATTCCCAATCATACAAAAAAAAATCATGAAAGATGATGAAGTCAATGAGTATAGTTGGGAAGCCGACGACATTCAAATAAGCGCACTACGTCAATCAGCACCTAGTGTTATTTTATAAATGGTATTTTAAGATAAGATATGATTGAAATTACGTAAGAGTAAAGACTATACTTAATAAAACGATGATACCACTTTTTAAATTTTGTTATTTGCTTTTCTTATTTTTTCAAATATTTTTTAAACATTTTATTCCAAAACAAACCGTTTCAAAATGTTATTTTGAAATTTCCTTCCGAATTTTAATATTTTTGGTTTATTATTCGGATTCTCAATGATAAATGTCATTTAATTAGCATCAGTTTGAATTAAATTCATATACAAACACGTGAATAAGAATAAGCACTCCTCAACGCTAAACTACGTAATTTTAAGAATAACAAATCTTTCTCAAGTCTATAACACATTGGTTAATGTAATATGTTAGACTGACAAACACATAATTGATAATGGATCCTGAAAATTTTGCTGTAAATTATAATCTTTTTCCTAATGAATGAAAAGATAAACTAAACTAAACATACCATTCACTGCTTGACTTATGACTCATAATACCAATGTTCTCAGAACCGGATCGGACGTCGAACCGGACGGTTTACTGGTTTGGTGGTCGGACCGGATGGACCGGATTTAACTATATTTTAATTATATTTATATATGTAATTAAATATAAGTAATTTATATATGATTTATACATATATTTTATAGTTATATATAAAACTTAACTATATTTGTATATACAAAGTACTAATTTATGGTTTAACACCCCGTTTTTACCCACTAAAATCAAAAAAAAAAAAAAAAAAATTCAAAATCCGGTCGGAACCGAACCGGTTCGCCGGTCCAACCGCCGACTCGGTTCGAACCCGCCGGTTCAATGCTCCAAAAACGAACCACTATCGACCGGACCGGACAGGCCACGAATCCCGGTCCGACCGGTCGGACCGGCCGGTCCGATCCGGTCCTAACAACATTGCATAATACCTTAATTTTCTTGTTGCTTAATTTTGAAAAGTCTGCATTTGGGTATAATATTGAAATTGTTATTCACCTGCATTATACATGGATTTATAAATGAATACAAAAGCAAATTGTTGTTAGTAGCTTAGAAGAATTTTATGTGTATATTTGATTGTTTTTAATAATGGGTCAAAATACACACACAACCGAATATATTATTGAAGTTTGAGATTTGTTTTAAACTTAGGTATGAAAACAAAAGACATGAATTCATAACCATTAGCTGAAGTAGTTCAAGAACTTCATGGTTGAGATATTCATCATCATTACACAAATTCATCAACCTGAAACTTCATGAGACTTCTTAGAAATTTGGAATGCATAATCCACAAAAGGAGACCTGACTGCTGCACAATCAAGAAAAACATAGTAATTACTAACCTAGAGTCATTCTGTAACCACGATTGAAAAATACCAGAACCAACAAGTGAAAGAAAAAGATAGCTCTGCTCTTAATTCCCGTAGGTCAGCACACAAAAACAACAAAAGCTACAAACGAAGTGGCACATCATCAAAAACAAAAATTCAATAATGTAACATAACAACACCACACAACTCTGATGAAATTAGTAAGAAGAGAAAAAAGTTCCTAGAGAGAGAGAAGGAATAGACTTCTATTCATTGCATAACCCAATTCTTCCGGTTACAACTGTTTATAACGACCACTACAACGGCCAACTAATCAATTATAAAAGTATACCATCTTAGTCCCTCTACTATGAACTAATGACAATTATGACCCTAAATCTCTTATTACCCTTATTATCGTATCAAACTTTGATTGCGAAATAAAGGTATAAAACAACCCACACACTTGCAAACCTATACCTCGTGTAGTATAAAATAAACATGATGATGAATATTGTCGAAATCAAATATTCGACGCTACCTAAAAAAACTAAAATGGCTAAAGGTTTATTGCGCTTTTAGTTTATATTGGGTAGGTAATGTATTTATTAGTGGGTCAATAGTAGTTGTATAATTATGTGGGTTGTATATAGTTTAATAAACCCAGGTTTGTAAATAGAATTAATATGGGCCCAAGGGCCAAGGCCATATGTGTCGATGCAGGGGCTGCCAAATTGGAGATCGGTGTTAACCGATCGAAGCCGTTGTATTCCTTTGTTCTATATAAGATGGAGTCTGTAATCAAACAAGTATGTGTGTGTATCATTCTTCCATTGAATGAATTATTGTTCATATAAACATCTTGAATCTAATTGTTCTGCAAGTTTGTTTATGTTGATGTAAATATCGTTGTGTCGAGTATGTCTCCACCGATCAAGAATTCTTCTGATGTTCTTGGGATCCATTGTACCAACAATGGTATCAGAGCAAGGCTGAAGAACAAAGGAAAGAAACATTGCACTAAAAATCTCAATTGGGTTGAACCTATGGTTCAGAACCCTTTGCCAAATCTATTTACTCATCCTAGTACTTGTTCGGATGAAGCCTAATGTTCAAACAGTGAACAAAAAAGGGTTAGAAGAAATTTGGAAGGTCTACAACTGGGTTCAACCTTGAGAAAACCATGGAGAAAGAAGTAGGTTTCAGATTCAAAGAAATCGACGGCAACAAAGTCCTTGAGTAGGGGGCCTTGGAGGATCGAAGGGTTGCAAAGCACCGAGAATGAAGATGAGAAGAATCTGATGCTTCAAATACAAACGCCATGGACATTTTGCATCTAAATGTACAAGTACAATAATACTTCATATGAAAACACTGGTTTTTCAAAATATGAACCACCCTTTGATTTCTTGATCAATGGAACAAATTATGGTTTTTGGAAAGATATTTGGGTCGTTAATTTGTCATTTGAAAAACACGTGACTGGAAATAAAAACTTGTTACCAAATTCAAAGATGGCTTCACCATTGAAGTTAGAACTTATAAAGATGAGATCCTAACTTCAAAAGAAATTGGCGAAATTGAATTGTATTTGAGCAATCAAAATAGAACAATTCCTAGTGTCTTGTACATACCCACCTTGGATAAAAAATTTTGGAGTCTAACTTAATTAATTAACCAAGGTTTTAATGTCACTTTTGATGGTGATACTTGTTTTGTCAAAGGTATGTTTGATGATGAAGATACTTGTGAATTATTGGAAGAAACAAAAAGCAATTCAAATGTCTCTAAGTTGTTAGATGCGGATCATGATGATTTTATTGAAAATCTTTACAAAACCTTAGATCCACAAACGGTTTATGAACTTGAAAGAAACAAAGTTTTATCATATTTCCAAGAATATTATGATCACAAATTTGAGTGCTTTATGGATGATGGAAGGAATAACTGTTGATAATAGTGATCCAAATCAAATATGGGTACCCTTTCTTGATACACTAAAAATAGCCAAGTATGTTATGTCAAATAAGGAATACTTGAGGGGATAATTCATCAAATTTGTAAAGTGGTTCTACGAGGAACACTTTAGACAATATACTAAGCTATACCCCTGGTTTTACCAAATGGTACTCCCATTGATTTGTTTGATTTATACATGTTTGCTTATCAAATGAGAGGAAATAAAAAGGTATCTAAGGATGGAAAGTAGCCTGAAATTGCAAGCAACTAGTGTTAAATGCAATTTTTGGTGTAAACTTGAACATTATTTATCAAAGATATTTGTATTTAATGCTTTGAATGTATGAGAAAGAAAATAATAAAGGGAAAGAGGTTGGTCAAACAAGTACAAAAATGAAGTGGCAGTGTCAAAGATGTTCAAGAAGTCAAAGATAAGGTGAAAATTGATGATGAAATAAAGGTTGAAATTGGTCCTATTGAGGAAGAAAAGGATCAAAATCTGAATGGGAACAATGAGAAAGAAGATGGTGAAATACAAGATGCAAAGGTGAACTTTGAAGATAATTTGCAAGATCTTGATGACGAACCAATGTTGCAAAAGATGGATGATGCTAGCTTTGAAGACGACATTGACTTTGACATGCTCGAAGATATTGAAAGCTTGGATGATTTCACACTTCTCGTCAACGATGAAGACAACTCAAAGCCAAAGAAAAATTGAAGCGCCCAATCATGAATTAAGGGGAGTATTGGGATTTTAATTCATATTGGGTATGTAATGTTTTCATTAGTGGGTCAATAATAGTTGTATAATTACGTGGGCTGTAGACAGTTTAATAAACCCAGGTTTGTAAATAGAATTAATATGGGCCGAAGGCCATGTGTGTCGATGTAGGGCTGCCAAATTGGAGATCGATGTTAATTGATCGGAACCGTTGTGTTCCTTTGTTCTATACAAGATGGAGTCTACAATCAAACAAGTATGTGTATGTATCATTCTTCACTTGAATGAATTATTGTTCATATATACATCTCGAATCTAATTGTTCTACAAGTTTGTTTGTGTTGATTTGAATATCGTTGTGTCGAGTATGTCTTCACTGATCAAGAATTCTTCTGATGTTCTGGGATCCATTGTATCAACAATGTTAATGTGTACCAAATATGGTTCACCTACTCCAAATTAGGCAACTACGATTTCAAAATTAAACAAATTGCAAAACAAAGCAGCATCCACGAAGATAAAAGCTTCAGATGATTATTACTGGGGACTTGCAAGCCATACCAATGCATATGGCTTTATAATTAAAAATGAAGCAAATATAGTGACAAAAAAAAGTATGACATACCTTATGTTAAACGCCTCTTTGAGTTGTCCTTTGTTATCGAATATAATGACCTGAATAAACACATCAATCTCAGTATTCTAGTGACATAACCATAATAAAAAGGTGAACTAACGGAAGAATTACATCAAGAAGATCTATCTTAAACAATTGATCATATGTATGGAGTTCTCTAATGAGTCTGCACTGTGTTAGGTTAATCGGGTTAAGTTCACGGGTCGTTATTTGGTATTTTTACATTAAAGTTCGGTGTGCATGGAAGAAGTTTAAGGTTTACGTAGCATGTATACTGGAACTTTAGGCTATGTGTTTCTAGGTTTATAGTTGGGTTCATTTAATTAGTTTGACTTGGTAGTTAGGTTGACGGAGTTATTTAAAAATACACATTGGTAGAAGAGTGAGTTATCCATAATGCCGGTTATTTAGCAATTTTATTGTTCCATGTCTTTTATGTGTAAGGTTGTTATAGCTTTCTAATTTATTGAATAAACAAGTAACTTTCATTTTCTGCAAACTTACTTTTAAATACATATATTGTGTGAGCTTTGTGTGTTTGTGTGAGTGTGAATTTGGAGCCCAATCCAACACATTGTAGGTATATTATTCAGATATGCACTCATGAGTTAAGAAGATGATGACCGGAAGGTGGCCGGGAGTGGAGAACGATGACCGGACAGAATTTTAGAAACAACCATCGCCAAACTGCCACATCACCGCCATTGCCGATCAAAGGAAACACCCAAACCCTAGAAACCTCCATCGCCCGACCACCGTATCACTACAACCACCGAGCCTCCCACTCTCTCCTTATTGTCGCTTCTCTCGTCTTCTCCTAACAATACTTCTCTTACTCTTTTCCTTGGGATGAAGGATGCCATAAAAACCTGTCTCAACCAAGCAACACAAAGCCTTTTCTTCTCACCATAGATTAGAAAAACCAACGGTCTTGATCTTAAAGCTACTATCCTGTTCCTTCTACTTTAATTATTAGAGTAATTTATAGTGGTATAGCATGTCTCTTTAAATGTTGTATAATGCTTTATCAAATAAGATTTGGCTTTCGTTTGTTCAGAAAAAGTCTTCTCAACCTTTTTGTATGCGCCGCGCAGACCACACGCAGACATTTAAATCTGTAGAGTGTTTGTTTTTTGAAAGACCTTTCATTAAAACAGGTCGTCTAAAATTCTTTGGGTGCAAACATTATCTTTCTACTTCTTAATTTTTCCTACCTCTTTTCATCCCTCAAACCTTAAACACAACTCCACCTCCACCTCCCTTCCTCCATCAACACAACTTCACCTCTAAAAACCTCCTGCGGTCTTCCACCCACCTCCCTCTGTCTTCTAACACCTCCCGCCCTCACCTCTAGTAGACCCGTCAGCCCTCACCTCCGTTGTAAATCACCACCTTCCGCAGACATGTCACCCTTATCACCTCTGTTATCGTTGCTCTGCCACCGCTACCGTCACAGCTATTCTATACAAGTTAAAAAACAAATTGTCTTCTTCTTGAAGACTGTAGAGGTTTGGTCCATGTCTTTTTCTATAGAAGTCTACAGATGTGGTCAGTAAACCATATACATGTTACATCTGAAAAAACAAATTGCCCCTTATTTAGTATTAGTCATGCCCTATTTTATTTTATGTCACACAAGTTAAGTTGATAGATTGTTTTGATTGTACTACCTTGGAATCCCCACGCCAGTTGAAAAGACCCTACTAAGACCTCTTTGATGTTACGACATATTATCTATATTTGTTTGTATTAAGTTTTATGTTTCTGATAGAGCATAAATAATATGGACTTTAGTTGCTTAATGATTTAGTTCATTTAGGGAACTAGATGTTAAGTATAGAGTTGGTTATGGGCTTGTAAAACATTCACCATACTTAACTTAACTGTTTACTTTTTTTTTTACATTATACATGCAAACTCACCAACACTAGCTCACCTGTTAAACAAGCTTTTAGGTAATTAAAGATGAGTATATTTGGTCATCACATATGGGGATGGTTGGTACTATATGGAGTTTTGGTGCTTCAAGATCTCATAAATATTTTTGATTAAGTATATGGAGTCCTTAGAGGACATATTTGGATGTTCGTATGAGTCGTCTTCTTTTGAAATGAGAAGAATAGCGAGTCAAAGTAGGCCAAGTCGGTAGTCTTTTTGAATTGTGAAAAGGGCATGTAGGATTAGAAAAAGGCCTAAATGTTGCTGAAGTGATATAAATTGTTTCGACTCTAGGAATAAGGGGAGAAATGTTGAGTGTCAGTGGAATGCTATTGAGACTTACCCCACCAGAAATTGATTTAAGCAAGATCTCACATCCAAGAGTCTGATTCTGATTCTGCTTTAATCACGGAAGGAGGCCACCAAACCAAATGGGAGGTATTTGCTTGCTTGCTTTTCCTGTTAGAGATGCTAGGCTTTTTGTGATAACTGCTCTGAATATGTTTCCAAGAATAAGAGAAAATGGTGCTCTTTCATCAGTTCCTTGGTTATTTGCTTACGATAAAGAAAGAATGAATTGATTTGAGTTCAGCTAAACCGGAAAGAAAGAGTTAAATCCTATTTGAGATTAAATGCGGCAATGTCCTACTCAAACTAGGAGCAAGGTCAATGATTCACTTAGGCTAAAGGTATAATGGCTCTTATTCCTCTTGCATTGGTCTCGGAGGGTCCTCGGTCTAAAAGGTTAATAGCAACTATCTGCTATGTCAGAGAGAATTGGAATGGAATTGATGTAGTTTGTTAGCTCTTTCTTTTGAGATGAAATGAATTGCAAATAAAGGAAGGTGGGGGTGATTGGTAAATGCCTTTCCTTGTTACTAAGAAAGAGAAAATGGGCCAATTCACCTTCTAGAAAAAAGCTCTTGAGAAATTGATCTAGACTAGATGAGATGTCGGTGCCATTAATGTAGCTACCAGAATCTCTTCAATAGATTAGGATCCAGGTAGTTAAGTCACCCTCAGGGGAAGAATCATTCCATTCACTTGAAACTACTAAGAAGTATAGTTTTCTTTAAATTCATCACTCACTCTCTTTTAAATATTCGTTCATTCCATTCACTTGTAACATCGTAAGTTTTAAATATTCGTTTATTTGTTAAGATTGGTGTTCAGTCGCATGACTTGCATGCGAATGAACCTCAGTCGCACACCTTACTTGCGTATGAGCCTCAGTCGCACTTATGACAGGCGTATGAGCCTTAACCGCACGAATGAAGGCGTTTGGGCTCCAGTTGCATGGCTTTCAGTCGCACGAATGGGCCATGCGACTGGAGCCCAAACGCCTTCATTCGTGCGACTGAAAGCCTAGTCGGGTGAGGCGGTTAACAATAAAAATATGTACATATATGTGTAATATGTTGATATGTGTGCAGAAGAGATAAGAACACACACATACCAAAACACACACACATCCCGTACACCACAACCTTCAAACATTCAATTAATCGACGATTTCGGCTTCGTTTCGGTAAGTTTCGCTTGGCACGGATCAATCCTTGAATGCATTAAGCTGTGTAGGTGGCTGAAATTGATCCAAAAACATGCTTAAATCTAAGTTTGAATCAATCTTTTGTTAAGTTGAAAACCGAGAATTCGAAACCGAGTTTTTATGAAATTTTGGTGAAATAAGAGCTCAAAGCTGTTGTAAAAGATGTGTATATGTTCTGTTTTGAATATGACATGATCTGAATGGTTAAAACTCGAGTTTCTGGATCAAAAACGTCAAGAACACAGCTGCTGATCCGTTGCAGGCGAATGAGCCCAGTCGCATGACCCATTCGTGCGAATGAGATAGTCGCATGGCTCAGTCGTGCGACTGAAGCTCATTCGCATGAGCCAATCGCACGAATGAAGGTCATTCACATGAACCCTTGTTAGAGCTCATTCGCACCTCTATCGTATGGTTCAGTCGTCGAGTAAGCTCAGTCGCATGTTCAGTCGTACGAATGAGCCCATTCGCATAGCCTCAGTCGCATAAGTGATCTGTTAGGAATTGATTTGACTAAATCAAGGCTATTACTTTAGATTTAACTTGAAGAAGAGAGTTTTGACTGCCTTAGTATATTTGGATTAGTGGACATTTGCTGAGAATATTAAGGTGAGTTCTAAATGCCCTTTTTAATGTGTTAATGTTGTTTTTGACAAGTCGGGCATTGGCATGCGTATAAATAAATAAAAATATGGTTAAGAGTGAAATTGATGAATTATGGTGATTGGCGAGGTGGAGTTTTGACCCACCAATTATAGATGGAGTTTTGACCCATCAACGCCAGGTGGAGTTTTGACCCACCAATTATAGATGGAGTTTTGACCCATCAACGCCAGTGGAGTTTTGACCCACCAATTAAATTAATAAATAAGTTCATAACTATCTTATGGGTATTCGATATGCATATCGTATAGGTTTGTCCCTGAATTGAATACTAGGACAAACAAAGAGATCAATTGATGTTCTATGAATTAATTGGGTTGTAACAAGTTGATAAATTTATTGTTGAAATGTGATATATGTTAGGACTCACCACTTTATCTGACGTAGTGCTTTATTCTTTTATGCATGCTAGGTAATAATAATATAGACGTTCGTGGAAGTGTTCCACGGGGTTAGAGATCCGGTTCTGATGTATGATACTGGCAAGGATGTTGGGTTTTGGGATATTATACGAATTTGTATAAAATGTGTAATATGTTGGTTAATGTTTTGTAATGAATTTGGTTGTATAAACAGTTTTTAATACAAAATATATATACTTCCGCTGTGTTTATAATCTCGGAATTATTCTGAAGAACCCAACTCGTAGCACCCTCTTTATTATATTATAATGAAATGGGGGTGTTTCAAGTTAGTATTATGTGAATACACGATTCTGTGATTTAGATACAATCAGAAATAAACTATGAAGGAATAATGAGAAGAGACAGGATGGTGTGAATAAGTAAATAATTGATAACACCTGGCCAATGTTATGAACAATTTACATTATATGCAGCATCCTGATATCACTTATTATTTGATTATGGTTTATTTCTTATCGTAGATGGAGGAATCTAATAATGCAAACTCTAGACCTGAAGCTAGAATCTCAGGTGATGAACTTAAGGCTGCTATAGGTGATGAAATCACACGAGTGTTGCGTACTACCTTATATGAGATATTGAATGATCTTAGGAAAGGTGGTGAATCATCTTCCCAACCAACTCCTCCACCTGTTGTTGTTGAGCCTGTAGTAGAGAAACCAGTGTCGTATAAGCATTTTAAAGAATATGACCCGCCTAAGTTTGAAGGCCAAAAGGATGTAGTAGTAACTTATAAGTGGCTACGAGAGATGGAAGCAGCGTTTAAACTTAGTAGATGCAAGGAGAACCAGAAAGTAGGCTTTGCAGTGCATTCATTTCAAGCAGAACCTTTGTATTGGTGGGATAAAGTAGAACAGGCCATGGGTAAGGCCGCCATAGGTCAGATGACGTGGGAAGTTTTTAAAGCACTGGTGATAGAAAAGTTCTGTCCAAAGGCGAGATGGACAGGATTGAGATTAAGTTTTACAATTTCAGGCAGGTAGTTTAAGTCATAAAGAGTATACCTCTAGATTTGAAGAAATGACTCGTTTGGTACCTCATTTAGTAACTCCTGAGGTGAAGAGGATTACTAGGTATATCTAGGGATTACCCCCTAAAGTTCGAATGTTGGTGAAATCCAATTCTCCTTCTACTTAGCAAGCCATGGTGAATTTGGCCGTGGACATGTATGAGGAAGTCGCTGAATCCGAGAAACCCGTGGTGAAAGAGGAAGTGGTTATTCGTCGGGAGACTTCACTGAGTTCTAGGCCTACGTATGGGCAGAGTGGTCCGCAGAAAAGAAATTTTAATGCTAGAGGTTTTGTAGGTCCCCCTCCTCAATACAATAGATGTGGGAAATTTCATAGGGGAGAATGTAGATTGAATCACCCAGCATGCCATAAATACGGAAAACCTGGACATTTTGTTTCTAGGTGTCCAGAAATTCGGTGCCATGAATGTGGTGAGATGGGTCATATGAGATTTGAGTGTCCAAAGCTCAGACCTGGACCAGCTCCTATTCGTTCCGTGGGAGGACAGAGTAAAATCAGCGTGAGTGGTAGTAGTGGTACTGTGGGAAGAGCTTTTACGATGACTACAGATGAGGCTAAGACATTACGGATGTTGTATCGGGTACGTTTCTTGTTAATGATGTGCCTGCTAGAATTTTATTTGACTCTGGAGCTAATAGAAGTTTTATATCAATAAAATTCCATGCCTTAATAAAAGTTAGGCCATCAAAGCTAGATGTTGCTTTTTCAGTAGAAACTGCCTCTAATGAATTCATAGTTGTTAATGAAGTGATAGATGATTGCTTTATTGAATTAGAAGGTGTAAAATTTCCTACTAGATTGCATATGATGAAGTTAGGAGGTTTTGATGTAGTATTGGGAATGGACTGGTTATCTATGTTTGAGGCTCAAATAATATGCAAAAGAAAGATGATTGTGTTACGAGCGCCAGAAGGTAATTCGGTGACAATTTTTGGTGATGATCACGATAGTGTAGTGAGAGTTATATCTATGATTAAGGCTGAGAAATTATTGAGTAGGGGTTGTGAATCATTCTTGGCATATGTAGTTGATACTGCTAAAGAGACAAGGAAATTAGAAATTGTCCCAGTAGTTTGTGACTTCCCCGATGTATTTCCTGAGGATCTACCAGGTGTACCTCCTGATAGAGAAATTGAGTTTAGAATCGACTTAATACCTGAGGCAAAACCTGTCGCTAAAACCCCTTATAGACTTGCACCAGCTGAACTGAAGGAACTTCTGAAACAATTGCAGGAATATTAGATAAGGGCTTTATCCGACCAAGCACTTCGCCTTGGGGTGCTCCAGTTTTGTTTGTTAAAAAGAAAGATGGCAGTTTGAGGATGTGTATAGATTATAGAGAATTAAATAAACTAACCATCAAGAATAAATATCCATTACCCCGTATAGACGATTTGTTTGATTAACTTCAAGGCACTAGTTGGTTCTCAAAGATAGATCTTAGATCCGGATACCGTCAGTTAAAGGTAAAGGAGGAGGACGTACTAAAGACAGCTTTCGTACGCGATATGGGCATTATGAATTCTTGGTGATGTCGTTCGGATTAACAAATGCTCCTGCTGCATTCATGGATTTGATAAACAGAGTATGTAGACCAATGCTGGATAAATCAGTGATTGTGTTTATAGATGATATTCTGATCTATTCTAAGAACGAAGGAGATCATGCCTGTCACATTCGAGAAGTGTTAGAAACCTTAAGAAGAACAAGTTGTATGCAAAATTCTCAAAGTGTGATTTTTGGTTAAGGGAAGTGCAATTTTTAGGCCATGTGGTGAATGCAGATGGAATATTGGTAGACTCTGCAAAGATTAAAGCTGTAATGAATTGGGAAATTCCTAAAAGTCCTTTAGAAATTCGTAATTCTTAGGATTAGCAGGATACTATAGAAGATTCATTCAAGATTTTGCAAAAATCGTTTCCCCATTGACAAAATTAACTCGAAAGAATGTTAAGTATGAGTGGGATGAAGAACAGGAAGTTGCTTTCAAGAACTAAAAAAACCGATTGACACAAACTCCAGTATTGGCAATACCAAAAGGTACAGATGATTTAGTAATATGTTCTGATGCATTATGTCAGGGATTGGGGTGTGTTTTGATGCAACGTGGGAGAGTTATTGCTTATGCTTCTAAACAGTTGAAGACCCATGAAGTTAATTACCCAACCCATGATTTAGAGTTTGCTGCTGTAGTCTTTGCTCTTAAGATATGGCGACATTACTTATAAACAAACAAACAAACAAACATACCAGTGTATCCGCTGAAGAGCAGGGTCTGGGAGGGGTATGTGGTGGCAAGTCTTTCCTCTATCCTGAGAGATAGAGAGACCGCTTCGAGGAGACCCCCGACTCGTTTACAAAGGCGGTAACCATGGCGACATTACTTATATGGAGCAAAATGTACCATCTTCATGATCATAAGAGCCTGAAGTATTTCTTAAGCAAAAAGATCTGAATATAAGACAAAGGCGATAGTTAGAATTAATTAAAGATTATGATTGTGAAATTCTGTATCACCCCAGAAAAGCAAATGTGGTCGCTGATGCATTAAGCAGAAAGGAGAAGTATGAGCCGATCAAGGTCAAAGCGTATAAACTTGTAATTACTCCTGACTTTATGCAACGACTGAGGGAAGCCCAATTGGAAGCATTAAAGGAAGAAAATATTAAGAAAGAAATAATGGTGGGTCAGGAAAGATATTTAGAAGAAAATAGTTATGGTGTTAAAATCAAGTTTGGTCGGATGTGGGTTCCATTGGCATTACGTGATATGGTACTTGATGAAGCTCACAAATCTAGATATTCCATTCACCCAGGCATGACTAAGATGTATCAGGATTTGAAGCACGATTATTGGTGGCCAGGGATGAAATTTAACGTAATGCAGTATGTGAATAGGTGTTTGACGTGTGCCCAAGTGAAAGCTGAACATCAGAAACCTTACGGATTATTGCAACCCTTAGCTATTCCAACTTGGAAATGGGACGATCTGACCATGGATTTCATAACAAAGTTACCTCGTACAACCTTACGGATTATTGCAACCCTTAGTTATGATACTATTTGGGTAGTGGTAGATCAGCTAACTAAGAGTGCTCTATTTTTACCTATAGGGGAAACCTACTCGGTGGAAAGGCTAGCTGATATATTTACCAAAGAGATAGTTAGATTGCATGGAGTTCCAAAAAGTATCACGTCTGATAGAGACGCCATGTTTACCTCTAGATATTGGAGAAAATTTCATGAAGCAATGGGGACTAAACTTTACTTTAGTACAGCCTATCATCCTCAGACAGACGGCCAAAGTGAAAGAACTATTCAGATGTTAGAGGATATGCTACGGGCATGTAGTATTGATTTTGGAGGTAGCTGGGATAGTCATCTTCCTTTAGCTGAATTTGCCTACAACAACAGTTATCAAGCTACCCTTAAGATGTCTCCGTTTGAGATGTTGTATGGAAGAAGTGCAGAACTCCACTTTATTGGGGGGATATGGGGCAACGTGAATTAGGGAATAGTAAAATAGTTGAGGAAACAATGTCAAGATTTGAAATAGTTAAAAATCGTATTAGAGAGGCAAAAAGCAGACAGAAATCGTATGCAGATTGTAGAAGGAAATTATTAGAGTTTAAGGTTGGGGATGTTGTTTTGTTAAAAGTTTCCCCATGGAAGGGCATTATTCGATTTAGAAAAAGGGGCAAACTAAGTCCACGTTTTATTGGACCTTTCCGAATAATAGAAAAAGTAGGATATGTAGCATATAAATTGGACTTACCAGAAGAGTTAAGTGCTATTCATCCAACCTTTCACATCTCTCAGTTACGGAAGTGTTTAGCTGATGAAACTCAGTATGTACCCTTAGATGATATTGAAATTGATGAGAGGCTCAATTACGTTGAACAGCTCGCGGCCATTTTAGATCGTAAAGAGAAGAAACTTAGAAATAAGAGCATTAGTTTAGTCAGGGTGCAGTGGGCACATCGCCAACGATCTGAGTCAACTTGGGAACTAGAAGAAGAGATGAGACGAAACTACCCCTATTATTTTAATCAGGTTTCGGGGACGAAAACTTAATAAGGTGGGTAGACTTGTAACATCCGTAAGTTTTAAATATTCATTTATTGTTAAGATTGGTGTTCAGTCGCATGACTTGCATGCGAATGAACCTCAGTCGCACACCTTACGTGCGTATGAGCCTCAGTCGCACGTATGACAGGCGTATGAGCCTTAACCGCACGAATGAAGGCGTTTGGGCTCCAGTCGCATGGCCTTCAGTCGTGCAACTGAAAGCCAAGTCGGGTGAGGCGGTTAACAATAAAAATATGTACATATATGTGTAATATGTTGATATGTATGTGCAGAAGAGATAAGAAACACACATACCAAACACACACCCCCCCGTACACCACAACCTTCAAACCTTCAATTAATCGACGATTTCGGCTTCGTTTCGGTAAGTTTCTGTTGGATCATGATGAGGCTGGTGCAACCAAAACCACTTCACATAGTCATTTTTTGGTACTACATTCAAAGGCTTCCGAAGCTGAGCATGAGATCTTTCGAGAGTCTGAAGAACAACAGCTAAAGTCTGAGCTTCTGAAGACAAAGTCTGAGCTTCGAAGACAAAGTCTGATGAAAGAGTTGAAGACAAAGTCTGAGCTTCTGAAGACAAAGTCTGATGAAAGAGCTGAAGACAAAGTCTGCTTCCGAAGATAAAGAAGACTCCAAGCCTCAGAAGAAGCAGTCTTCCGAAGTATAAGTGGCTTCGGAAGAAGTTATTCTTCCGAAGCATTTTATCCTTCGGAAGACATTGCTATGACCAGCAGATAAAAGTATGGTCCCTGACAGTCCGCTGCAGACCTCTGATACAACATGGCATCTTCCTAAAGAGCCATGTTGTGACCATACTTTATTCTACTGTTCACCTTTTTATGATAGTACATGTTACCAACTTTAGTTGGTGATAAAAGGTAAGTCAAGGACATGTCCTGACTACTAACTCTCAGGCAAAATGTCTGAAAGACCTCACCTAGAGTCTTGTAGTATAGATGTAAGGTTAGAGGTGTCCAGCTGGTATCAAAGTATACCCGGCTGTAGGTAGTATTATATATATCTTCTCCTTGTAACTCTTTAGATAAGCGATTTGAGTCCAAGAGTCTTGTAATCCTTTGAGTTGAGAAGCAATATATAAAAGTACCTTGAAAATTTACTTCCTGTGTCAATTTTCTTACTGCCTCTTACTTGTTATATTGTGATCAACTCTTCACAGACTACTTGCTGAGTGTTATTCGCAGTGAGTTGAGAGAAAAACCACCCATAATCGATCCTGCAATTGGTATCAGAGCTCCAGGCTCTTGATTGTGAGATCTTACAATCCAAATCAACCTGTTTTTCACTCCTCACTTCAAACCACTCACTCAAATGGCCGCTCTCTCCAAAGCTGATATGGAAACCGGTACCATGACCAAATCCCCAATGATCACCCCTGAAGACTTTGACACATGGTGTATCAGAATGGAAGGCTTCATCAAGTGTCAAAATTCAAGGATGTGGGACTCCATTGTCAATGGTCCTTTCATACCAAGCACTACTTCTGCCACTGGTGATCGCATCATTCCAAAAGATGTTGATGATTACTCAGAGGAAGACAGGAAGAGAACAGAGCTAGATCAAAGGGCTATGACTTCTCTCCAAACTGCTCTCCCCAACTCCGTCTACAGACGCTTCAAGAAGTGCAAGACTGCTAAAGATTTATGGGAAGCACTGAAGCTGATGTATGAAGGATCCAAGGAAACCCAAGAGAACAAGAAGGATCTCTTGAAGCAGCAGTTTGAGAACTTTACTTTCAAGGCTGGTGAGACCTTGACTCAACAATACTTCAGGTATGTGAGATAGTAGATACTCTGGTGGATATTGGAGTAGCTCTTGAGAACAGGGACATAGTTAGGAAGTTCATGTCTTCCCTTCCTAAACTATGGACTCACTACTGTGTTGTCATCAAGAGAACTTTGGACCTTAAGACTCTTACTCTCACAGAGTTGTATGGTATCCTAAGTGCATTCCAGATGGAGATGAACATGCAGAACTCCTCTGATCACTCCAATAACCAGCTGAGTTCAGCCCTTCATGTGGTTGAAAGGGAAATCATAGACCTACAACATCAGTTGCTATGTTACCCTGACAACTCACATAGTGGACCCTACATTACTCTACCTGAGACTCCAAAGTCTCAAAAGGTTCAACACAACTCCTTTCAGGATAGTTGTGCCTTGTCTCTGGAAGTGGACACTCTGGTGATTTTCAATACTGCTTTGATGATCTTGAGTGCTTCAATCCAGATGATGTGGAGTATGTGGACATTGTCCAACAGATGGATTTTTTAACTTACAGAGCAAAGAAGTTCTTCAAGAGAACTGGAAGGCAATTCCCTCAAAACCCAGTCAACAGCAAGTTTGGGTTTGATAAGAGTAAAGCAAAGTGTTACAATTGCAACCAACTTGGTCACTTTGCTAGGGAATGCAAGGCTCCCAAGAACAACCTGGGAACCCCACAGGCCTCCACACATCCCACTGCTCCAAAGCATGAAGAGAAGTCAACTGAAACAGCTGCTGTTGCTCAAGAAGTTGACTGGAGCTTCATGGTACAGGATGTGACTCCCGCTCAAGCACTCATGGTCGGAACAGATGATGATCAGGTATATGAACATCTTTGTACTGCTACCTGTATTGCTAAAGTTAAACTCTATAAGGATTACATTTCGGAAATCAGATCTGAGGTTGAGTCTTTAAATGTGCTAAAATCTGATTTTAAGAGAGCTGAATCTGACTATCAAAAGAAAATTGAAGAGTTAGAGAAAACTGTGTCTCTTTTAAAACATGAAAAGACCAACTATAAGACTCAAATCAAAGATCTGATATACAAACTATCTGAAGTTCAAGCCCAGTTGGTCACAGCTGAGGCTCAGGCCAGGAAGCAAGCTATTGCTGAGCAAAGCTTCCAAACTATTCTTGCATCAACCTCTCATTCCAAAATTTTATCAAAACAAAGAAGGGTTGGGAACCAATGAAATAGCTCCACCACACTCTTATGAGTCTATTAGACTACCTAGATGTGGTACTGGAGAGCAAGAGGTTCCAACTGCTGACCCTTCTCCATTGGAACAAAAGGATGAGGCAAAAATAGTGGCCACCACAGGGGAGAAACAGGAGGATACACTCATCTCCACCTGTGAAGACCAAATCCTAACCACCAAGGCAAGAAGAAGCAGAGCTAAAGCTGCTAGAAGGACTGCCAAGAAGGTTGCAGAGTCCAAGCTTAAGATCGACCCAAAGCAAAATGGGTGTCTTCATTTCTGCCGGATTCCAAGTGGTAGGTACTCTGATTCAGGAAAGAAGTGTAGTACTAGCACTCTTGTCCTACCGAAGGATTAGAAGTTGAAAGGGAAAATTGCTGATGAAGAAAAGAAATCCAAGAAACAGCAACCTGCAAGTTCCCAGAAGGCTAGCATTGCATGCATAATGTGTGGTCTGCACAACCACATGGCTAAAGATTGTTACTACAATCCAGCAAGCACACATTATGCAAATAATACTTGAAGAGAAGGAGTCAGAGAAGGTTTCTCAGTTGGGCCACTTCAAAAGGTCCAAATGATGAAGAAGGGAAAGTTGGTCTCGGAAGCCAAGTTGCTTTCGGAAGGAAGTACTGCTTCCGAAGGGAAAATGGCTTTGGAAGCCAAACCTTCTAAGGTTCGGAAGAACAAGAAGGCTCCCTTGAAACCATCTCAGAAGAAGACTACTTCGGAAGAAAAGGTGATGAAGGCTTCTTCCGAAAAGAAAGAAGCTTCGGAAGAAGACCATGCTGCAAAAGCTTCAACAAGCTCATCCTCAAAGATCAACCAAGGGATGGATTGGAAGATCAAAGAAGATGCTGCAGCCCAAACCTTTCTTCCACGACCTCTATTGAACCCCAATGCATATCCTTTGGTTCAATTATGTCACTCTCTTTGGAAGAGCCTAAGACCTGCAAGGCTTGGGCTTCCAAACAAAACTAACCATCTCATCTTATGTGCAGGGACGTCCATTTGACAAGAACAACAATGTCTGGATTGTAGATAGTGGATGCTCCAGGCACATGACAGGGAACAGATCTCTCCTTCAACAATTCCAGAACTTTGATGGAGGGCCTGTCCAATTTGGAGGTGAGGCCGGAGGATATATTTCTGGCAGAGGAAGTATATCCAATGGCAGAATAAACATTGACAAAGTTCACTTTGTCAAACAGCTTGAACACAATCTGCTAAGTGTTTCTCAATTCTGTGACCAGAAGCATCAGATGCTTTTCACAGAACATGAGTGCATTATCCTCAAACCAGGGTTGACAATTCCTCCAGAATTGGTGCTTCTTCGATCTCCAGGAAAGGGGATATGTACAAGCTGGATATGAACAATGCTTCTCCTATGGGTGAAGTATCATGCTTTCTTTCCAAAGCTAATAGTGATGAGTCAACACTATGGCATAAACGCATGTGTCATGTGAATTTTAAAACAATGAATAAATTGGCTAAAAATAACTTGGTACATGGTTTGCCTAAAAAGGAATTTTTCTGCAAAGATAATTGTGTTGCATGCCTGAAAGGGAAACAACACAGATCATCTCATAAATCCAAATGTGTTAACTCTATCACTACTCCATTACACTTATGCACATGGATCTCTTTGGACCCACAAGTATAATGAGCATTGGAAGGAAATCATACTGCCTTGTGATAGTTGATGATTTTACAAGATTTACATGGGTATTCTTTTTAAGAAGTAAAGATGAAACTGCTGAAACTTTAAAATCTTTTATTTTAAAATAGAAAATCAAATTGATCACAAGGTTAAGATCATTAGAAGTGATCAAGGGACTGAGTTTAAGAACTTTGTTCTTGACTCATTCTGTGACTCAAAAGGGATTGCCAGACAATATAGTGCTCCCAGAACTCCTCAACAAAATGGTGTTGCTGAGAGGAGGAACAGGACACTTATTGAGGCTGCTCGGACCATGTTAGCTGATTCAAAGCTGCCTCTAACATTCTGGGCAGAGGCAGTCAGCACTGCATGCTATGTGCAGAACAGGGTTCTTGTAGTTAAGCCCCATGGAAAAACCCCTTATGAGTTATGGAACAAGAGGCCACCGTTCATTGGCTTTCTAAGGTCCTTTGGCTGCAGGTGTACCATACTTAACACAAAGGACAACTTAGCAAAGTTTGCTGAGAAGTCGGATGATGCTATCTTTGTTGGATACTCTTCTAGCTCCAAAGCTTATAGAGTATACAACATCAAGAATCAACAATTTGAGGAGTCATCCAACATAGTTGTTAATGAGCACACTCCTTGTGTTAGGGGGAATGGACCTGATTATATCTTTGATTTAGAATTGTTTCCAAACTATTCTAAACCATCTTGTGAGAATGTTTCAGCTGGAACAGGTGCTCAAGGTGATGCTGATGCTGATGCTGATCAACTATTTGAGCTTCCCAGACCTCTTCCAAATTCTCCAAGAGCTGAAAGGCAACAAGCTTCAACCATTCACAGATCTGATAGTGTAACTATCTCCAGGAATAGTGAAGCTTCAACAAGTGAATCACTTGATCAACCTCAAAGCTCTTCAGGTGATCCACTACAACACCAGGTTGAGGGAAGTAGTATTCTGAAGGAACAGGCAACTGTTAATACTACTTCACAACCAACCATTGATGATGTTTCTCAATCATTCAATCAGTCCTCATTGAATGACTTTGAAACAGCAGTTGGACAGAGTAATCCAGTTCCTGATCAGAATATGTCCAATCTGGACTTATCTTTGCAACTGGAAGTGATTCCTCGCCTTAGGATTCACAACACTCATCCAACTGAGAACATCATAGGGAATGTCTCTGAGGGTGTGAGAACAAGAGGACAAACTCATCATGGGAATGTCTGCTTGTACTCATGCTTCTTGTCTCAGATGGAGCCAAAGAAGGTAGAAGATGCCTTAAAGGATAGTAGTTGGGTTGAATCGATGCAGGAGGAGCTGCTTCAATTCAGAAGACAAAAGGTCTGGAATCTATGCCCACTACCATCTGGTCAAGTACCCATAGGCACTAAATGGGTATTCAGGAACAAGAAAGATGATAGAGGCTTGATTATCAAGAACAAGGCAAGAATAGTAGTTCAAGGATACACCCGGAGGAAGGAATCGATTATACTGATGTCTTTGCACCTGTTGCAAGACTTGAGGCAGTTAGGATCTTCCTTGCTTATGCTGCATCCAAGAACTTCACAGTCTACCAACTTGATGTCAAGTGTGCTTTTCTATATGGGGATATAGATAGGGAAATCTATGTATGTCAACCTCCAGGATTTGAAGACCCACAGCACCCCAACTATGTGTGCAAACTGGATAAAGCTCTATATGGGCTGCACCAAGCACTAGGCTGTGGTATGAGACCTTGTCTCAGTTTCTCCTGAAGAATGGATACACTAGAGGTACCATTGACAAGACTCTTTTCATCAGAAAGAGTGGAGAAGACATTTTGCTTACAAGTCTATGTTGATGACATCATATTTGGTTCTTCAAACGACCAAATGTGCAAGGACTTTGAAAGCATTATGAAGCAAAGTTTGGATGAGTTCCATGGGAAAAATGGAGTTTTTCCTTGGAATTCAGGTGAAACAGATGAAGGAAGGGTTCTTCATAAGTCAATCTAAGTATGTCTCAGACATCTTAGATAGATTTGAAATGAAGGATTGTAAACCAGCCAAGACACCCATACCCAGAAACCATAATCTTTGCCCTGACCTTGAGGGGGAGGATACTGATCAACATCAGTATAGAGCAATCATTGGTTCTCTGATGTATCTCACTGCTAGTAGACCAGATATCATGTTTGCCACATGCATTTGTGCAAGATATCAGGCTGCTCCAAAGGTGTCTCACCTAGCTGCTGCAAAGAGGATCCTCAGATACCTCAAAGGAGCACCTAAACTAGGTCTCTGGTATCCAAGAAATAGTGATTTCAATCTCTATGGATACTCTAACAGTGACTATGGTGGCTGCAACATTGACAAGAAATCAACATCAGGAGGATGTCAATTTCTTGGTGGAAGGATTATCTCATGGCAATGCAAGAAACAATCCTGTGTCTCTACATCAACTGCTGAAGCTGAATACATTGCTGCTGCTAGCTGCTGTGCTCAACTGCTATGGATTCAAAATCAGATGTTAGACTATGGATTCAACTTCATGACTACTCTATCCATATTGACAACAATAGTGCTATCTCCATTACTGAGAATCCGGTGAAGCACTCCAAGACAAAGCACATTGATATCAGGTATCATTTCATTAGAGATATTCATGAGAAATCTGATCAAGTTAATCAAAGTTGACTCAAATGAACAATATGCTGATTTGTTACAAAGGCATTTGATGAACAAAGATTTAAGTATCTCATATCAGCTATGGGGATGATAAATATTGATTAACTACCTCTTTTGAAAAGGCTTTTTAAATGTGTAATGTCTTGTGTCAATACAATTTAAGCCCTGTTACAAAAGATCTTTAAATTATTCTAAGTGTAAATTCCTTCCGAAGAGGAAACTAACTCTCAGAAGATATTCTTGAATATCTTCCGAAGCCAAAATTCCTCAATGGAAATTGTCTTCTCGGAAGAGTTTTTGGTCTCGGAAGAAGCGATTGATTTTACATCAGATCTACTTCCGAACCTTATAAACTCTCCATTCGGAAAGATAACTTACCTTCGGAAGCAATGCTTTGCTTCGGAAGAGAAAGTACCTTCAAAAGACCATTTTACCTTCGGAAGCAATGCCTTGCTTCGGAAGAGAAATTGACTTCGGAAGACAATTACCTTCGGAAATGTTTTACATTCGGAAGTAAAGGTTTTTATATGTAACGGATATCTTTTGGGCCCCACTCTGTAAAAAGTAAAGATTTTGTTCATGATGGTCAGATTATTTAAAATTATCCTTGCCGCCACTATCATTTCTCCGCCGTAAACCACCATACCACCCACAGTAACCCACAATTACCCTATTACCGCCACTACCCAATTCATCCCTTTTAAATAATCTTGACTGATCAATTTCATCTTCTTTTACCAATTACTACCTAACTATTCCCTTCACTGTCAAACCTGCAATTTCACCCAAATTTCAAGCTTACCTTTTCTTCAATGGCGCTAAACCCTCAGCACAACCAAGTCGCATTACTTGATTCGTCAAGGGATGCCGACTTCACCCAAATCATCACCTGTCTTACCGAATCCACTACCTCACGCACTTACAGTTAACCCCACCGTATACTCCAACCATATGTCCGAATTCTAGAGCAACGGTCAAAACTGCAGTTCTGAATGGGGTTCGAGTCCTGAGAACCCGCATTTGTGGCCAAGAGTTGGTCATCACTGAACAGCTCATCAGGGAGCATCTCGAGCTTCATGATGATGGGGCTCCTACTGAGTTCCCCAAAGAAGACTTGGAAGGCCAATATATCTCATGGGATATGGAGGGGATGTGAGCAGGTCTACTGTCTACAAGTTTAACTTCTCTTATCATTGGAAGTTCTGCTGCAATTATCTGCACTGCTCTCCAATAAATCAGGGGGTTGGGATCAAATCCCATATGAACTAGGATGCCTAGTTCATGGGTTGGTGAGAGGTCTCGATTCAACTACTCACGATTTGTGTTGACCAACCTTATCAGCAATTTAAGTAGGGATACATTCTTCAGTATCCCAGATATTCAACACATAATTAACTGTGAGCTGGAACCGAGCAAGCTTGTCTGTGCAGCTGCTCTTACTGTTCCACAAGTGAGGCATACCATCTTCAAAATACTGAAGAAGGTTCCATCAACTTCACTGGAAGGTACACTCCATTACCTCCAGAGATGACTGAGGCGATAGCTCCTGGTGACATCCCTGTTATCCCCACAGGTGATGAACCCACACCAGCAACCTCCACCACAATGCCAAAATCTTCTTTACCCATCAAAGTTACATACCAGAGACGACCCAAACGAACCTTGTTCAATCTACTCTGATTGAACAAGCTCCTTCAGTTCAAACCAAATAGGCTAGAGTGGAATCATGGGCTCCCACTCAGTTCGAGGTCACACCATCCTTCACATTCGACCTCAAGTGGGTTTGAGCCTCCTCAGTCTCAAACCCCTGAGCCCGAACCCAAGCCTTAAGCCCACAGGTGAGTCTTACACTCCCCTGTGCAGCCTTCTAGGGACAGCCCCACCAAAGGCTCAATACCTGTAGACATTGATCAGGTCCGGGTCAGTAGGTTTAACTTCCCTATCTTTCACTGACCTTTTACTCCGTACTGATGAGAGATTACATCTCTCCATGGCCATGAAGTTGATCTACAACACCCTCTTAAAAGATCAACAGAGCCAAGAGAGATCCTTGTCTTTAGCCCCCATCAGCAGCCAATTACTGAGGTGAGTCCCATGATGTGGAGGGGACTCAGTAGGCTCAGCTGCCACTACTCAGAGTCTCACATTGAGCTCTCAGGACAGTGGTAACAGATTAGGACTGAGTCTACGGCAACTTTGCCCATTGACATCTCTGAAAGAGATGACTTGAGCAAAGGTATCCAGGGTGCCCAAGCAGCACATCGGGTGGTGAGACTGAGCATACTAGGTATGTTATCTCATCTCCCGTGATTCTTCTCATGAAGATGAGGGAAGTATGCAACAACACTTCAGTACTTGCTTTCTAAGGTCTCCAACCTGGAATCACAGGTGAGGATCTTAGAATCAAGGACGCCACTCAGCAACTTGAGATTAACAACCTCAAGGCTAAACTAGCTGAGAAACTGACGGAGAGGTCTGTTAGGCATGTACCTATTCAGGTCTCAATGACTTCTTCCTCTAGCTCATCTAGCTCTCAAGATGATGCTACCAAAAAGGGGGAGAAAGTTCAGAGACAAACATTGAGGAACAAGACCCATCCCTTACTTCCCAACTCATCACACTACCTGAGTCATCTCAATCTTTTCTAGAGATTGACTCAAAAATGCTTCAAGTTTGTATTGAGATCCTCCCTAGAACAGCCCAGCCCCGACACCACACTCATATATTTTGGGGCTGAGGAGCTTCAAAGACTGACTGCACCTTCTACCACTGTGGAAGAAGTTGGTCAACCTAAGGTCCACATGGAACCTGAGATTAGCTTCGAAGGGGAAATGGGGACTGATGGCCCAGCAACTGAAACATTGGGACAGAACTTGCAGCAGTCTTATCTTCCGAAGCTCAAGCTGAAGCTTCCGAAGCTGACATGAAGCCTCGGAAGAACAAGAAAAGTCTTCCGAGCCGAAATAGAAGCTGCGGAAGGCTTATTCCAGATGTCCGAGGAACTGACCATCACAGATGTTATTGCTGAAATAGCATCTGAGGTGAGCAGGGAGGACATTTCTGACATTCCTCCAACCCAAACACCAGCTGAACCTCTCTCTCAATCACAACCCTCCATCCAAGAACCACCACAGTCAAGCACTGCCAAAGACAAAGGAAAAGAAAATTGACTGCGGAAGAGCTTCAGGAGGAGGAGAGGATTGAGAAGCTCAAAAAGAAAGGTAGGTTCCTACTGAGAAACTGCTAGCTGCTAGTTCTAAGGCAGCTGCAGCCAATCAGGAAGAGATCAACCAAAAGAGAGGACAACACTCATTGACCAGCTCATCAGCCTAGGAGCTGCCAATGAGGAGATACTCCTGCTACCACTAGAGGAGTTGGTGACTTTGGAGAGGTCAACCAGGCTAAACAACAAGAAGAAGCCAGGTTGGCCTTGGAGAGGGAAGAAGAAGAGCGAAGGAGGCAGCCCTGAAGCTGAGAGAGGATAGGATCAAATTCCTACTCTCAAGAGGCTTCAGTCTTCCTGAACTGTCTCCACATGATGATGACATGATCCTGCTGCTCCACAACAAAGAGCAGGATCAAATGGAGAAGGAAAGGAAGAAGGCTGCTAGGGAGAAGTTGAGGGAGAAGAAGAGGAGAAGAAGAGAAGGGGGTCACTGCCACCAAGAAGTCCAATGACAAAGCCTGGATGAAGACTATCTCCGGGCTCATGGCTTCTCTGGTAGGCAGGTGGGACCTATGTCCGAAGGACACTCCAGCGGATAGTCAGTGAAATAAAAGCTGACATCCGTTTGGGGAAAAGGAAGGAGATGTACAGGAGGGTACAGGGAATGGGTTCACCCCAGCCACTCACCACAGCCAACCACTAAAACAACCCACACCAGAAGAACCAATCCCCATTTCCCATTAAAACCGAACCCACTGATGAAACCTTCACCCCTGAACCCACAACTCTACCCAAACCTACCACATCACCTCAACCACCCAAACTACCCATCCTAAACCCAAAACACAACCCAAAACCACTAAACCTAAGCCTACCCAACAAAAACCAAGACCATCCCCTCAGCCTCCTCAACATCTCTCCTTTGAGGAATAAAGGAGTTCAAGACAAGGCTTATCAACTGCACCCTTTTGAGCAGCATCTGTGAGGGAGACCTTATCAACATCACCTATGTGATAACTCTTCAAGCTCCCTCACCCTAGCCAATTTCTTGAGTTGCCTAGAGACACTTTGGGCCAGGCTGCAAGACTTCTTGGTCTCAACTACCCGATACCCTCAATGCTGAGGAGAAGAGACTAAGAAGGAGACTGGTGACTCTGCTGGATACCAGGAAAGAGGACAGGATTTCTAGTCAATCTCTTGACCTAGGAATGCTATAATCCAGTGGTGGTCGATGAACCTTCTCACAACTTTGTTGTGGAAAGGGAGAATGGTGAAACCAACAGGCTTAATGCCACTCTCTATTGCATCTCAGCAGATTCGAGCTTGCTGAGCTTGCAGAGAAGCCATTCTCCAATCCCTCTAACTCTGAGACTGCTGCACACATCAGAAATCATATCAGCGGTCTCCACTTGGCTGAACTAAGTAGAAGAGCCAAGATTGAAGAAGAGTTGAAGTTGAAAAGAGCGGAAGACAAGGAAAGACCGACCACCAAAGGCACAGCCTTTCTACAGATGGTGGAAGGTCCTGAATTGGAACCAATAGTTAGATGGGAATATGACTATAGTTCCCATCAACTAACTCTTTTTAGAGGGCCACAACAAAGGATACACATAATCCAAGGAGAAAGAGTGGAGGTTTTATCTACCAAGGATCTGTACAAGATTCTCAGCACCACATCAGGAAGAATGAAGACACTGATAAACACTTACTTTCCATGGTGCTGAGAGCTTTGAGAAGAAGAGTAAGTGAAGTTTTGGTAGCATCAGCCTAGGGGGAGTTTGTTGGATCATGATGAGGCTGGTGCAACCAAAACCACTTCACATAGTCATTTTTTTGGTACTACATTCAAAGGCTTCTGAAGCTGAGCATGAGATCTTCCGAGAGTCTGAAGAACAACAGCTAAAGTCTGAGCTTCCGAAGACAAAGTCTGAGCTTCCGAAGACAAAGTCTGATGAAAGAGCTGAAGACAAAGTCTGAGCTTCCGAAGACAAAGTCTGATGAAAGAGCTGAAGACAAAGTCTGCTTTCGAAGATAAAGAAGACTCCAAGCCTCGGAAGAAGCAGTCTTCCGAAGTATAAGTGGCTTCGGAGAAGTTATTCTTCCGAAGCATTTTATCCTTCGGAAGACATTGCTTTGACCAGCAGATAAAAGTATGGTCCCTGACAGTCCGCTGCAGACCTCTGATATAACATGGCATCTTCCTAAAGAGCCATGTTGTTGACCATACTTTATTCTACTGTTCACCTTTTTATGATAGTACATGTTACCAACTTTAGTTGGTGACAAAAGGTAAGTCAGGGACATGTCCTGACTACCAACTCTCAGGCAAAATGTCTGAAAGACCTCACCTAGAGTCTTGTAGTATAGATGTAAGGTTAGAGGTGTCCAGCTGGTATCAAAGTATACCCGGCTGTAGGTAGTATTATATATCTTCTCCTTGTAACTCTTTAGATAAGCGATTTGAGTCCAAGAGTCTTGTAATCCTTTGAGTTGAGAAGCAATATATAAAAGTACCTTGAAAATTTACTTCCTGTGTCAATTTTCTTACTGCTCTTACTTGTTTATTGTGATCAACTCTTCACAGGCTACTTGCTGAGTGTTATTCGCAGTGAGTTGAAAGAAAACCACCCATAATCGATCCTGCAGTTTCGCTTGGCACGGATCAATCCTTGAATGCATTAAGCTGTGTAGGTGACTGAAATTGATCCAAGAACATGCTTAAATCTAAGTTTTGAATCAATCTTTTGTTAAGTTGAAAACCGAGAATTCGAAACCGAGTTTTTGTGAAATTTTAGTGAATAAGAGCTCAAAGCTGTTGTAAAAGATGTGTATATGTTTCTGTTTTGAATATGGCATGATCTGAATGGTTCAAACTCGAGTTTCTGGATCAAAAACGTCAAGAACACAGCTGCTGATCCGTTGCAGGCGAATGAGCCCAGTCGCATGACCCATTCGTGCGAATGAGACAGTCGCATGGCTCAGTCGTGCGACTGAAGCTCATTCGCATGAGCCCAATCGCACGAATGAAGGTCATTCGCATGAACCCTTGTTAGAGCTCATTCGCACCTCTATCGTATGGTTCAGTCGTACGAGTAAGCTCAGTCACATGTTCAGTCGTACGAATGAGCCCATTCGCATAGTCTCAGTCGCATAAGTGATCTGTTAGGATTGATTTGACTAAATCAAGGCTTATTACTTTAGATTTGACTTGAAGAAGAGAGTTTTGACTGCCTTAGTATAATTGGATGGTGGACATTTGCTGAGAATATTAGGTGAGTTCTAAATGCCCTTTTTAATGTGTTAATGTTGCTTTTGACAAGTCGGGCACTGGCATGCGTATAAATAAATAAAAATGTGGTTAAGAGTTAAATTGATGAATTATGATGATTGGCGAGGTGGAGTTTTGACCCACCAATTATAGATGGAGTTTTGACCCATCAACCAGGTGGAGTTTTGACCCACCAATTATAGATGGAGTTTTTGACCCATCAACGCCAGGTGGAGTTTTGACCCACCAATTAAATTAATAAATAAGTCATAACTATCTTGTGGGTATTTGATATGCATATCGTATAGGTTTGTCCTTGAATTGAATACTAGGACAACAAAGGGATCAATTGATGTTCTGTGAATTAATTGGGTTGTAACAAGTTGATAAATTTATTGTTGAAATGTGATATATGTTAGGACTCACCATTTATCTGACGTAGTGTTTTATTCTTTTATGCATGCCAAGTAATAATAATAGAGACGTTCGTGGAAGTGTTCCACGGGGTTAGAGATCCGGTTCTGATGTATGATACTGGCAAGGATGTTGGTTTTTGGGATATTATACGAATTTGTATAAAACGTGTAATATGTTGGTTAATGTTTTGTAATGAATTTGGTTGTATAAACAGTTTTTAATACAAAATATATATAATTCCGCTGTGTTTATAATCTCGAAATTATTCTGAAGAACCCAACTCGTAGCACTCTCTTTATTATATTATAATGAAATTGGGGTTTACAGTTAAGTCACTCTCGGGGAAGATCATTCCATTCACTTGAAACTACTAAGAAGTATAGTTTTTCTTTAAATTCATCACTCACTCTCTTTAGGTAGGGTTAACAAGAAAGTCAGAGCAATCTCCTCAATCTAGAAAAAGAACTCCGGGGTATTCTTTTCCTTCTTTAGAACCCGAAGGCGAAGTGATTCGTCTTGGTAAAACTTCTGGTTTTGATTGATTCACACCGAGTGCTCCTAAGTTAAAAAGAAAAATGTAATCTAGAGTAGAAATCCTCATCTTCTTCTCGCTTTAGTTTCACTCTTATCTTGATTGGTACCATGGTGGGAGATGAAGCCAAGTCCTTTCTACTCACTCACTACCGGTCTTTCTAGTTTCATTCAACTGTCACTAACCCATATGCTTAAAAATCTCATTTGCATAAACATCTCAATAAAGGTGAGATAGAGCTAATTCTTGGTCGAATGTCTCTTATTGTGATCTTGATTTTAAGCTATTGCAATCAATGATTTAGCATGAATTTGGTAGTCATCTTGATCTTCTTTCTTCTTTTTTTTATTTTTATATCTTTTTCATTCTAGATAAAACCTCCTAGATATCAACTAATGAGGAGTTGTATTATACGAGCCCTTTATCTTTTTTTCATAAATAGTAAATTTAGAATCTAATTCAAATATCAGAAAGATTATCATATATACCACAAATTTGATCTACTAATTTATTTGAATCTTGCCTCTCTGACTATCATTATACCTCGAGAAGTATAAATCATTACAATCCTCATCCCACCTAAATTGATGAATTCATTAATTGTTAGAAATTTGTAGACTAGGTAGACTGATCCATTTTCAATTTTAGAATGTTATGTTAGGTTCCTAGTAAATAGTAGCAAATCAAGTATTATGACCGTTAAGTTAAACCTTAGTGTTTATGCTTTTCTCATCAAATTAAACCTTAGTGTTTGATAAATAGTATTATCAACTTTGAAAACGAATATTTTGAATAAAGAATCAAACAAAAAATAAACTTAACAATGAGAAATTATGAAGCAAAAATTAGAGCAAGACCAATTATAAAATAAACGTTTTACTACAAAAAAAAAATTTAACGAAAGAAACATTCAATCGCATGCACACGTATAATTTGCGGCATAAAGGGTCTTTCCACACCCATAGCAAAAATGATGCCCACACCTGCAACATCAAAACTCCTGAATGAATAACTGTTGTGTTAACTTTAGATATCTTCTGCCAATATAAAAAAGAAAAAAGTTTGAGTACGTATAAACATAAAATCACTATTGTCACAGCTCAAATTTTTAAACAAATACTAACACTCGAAAACATCTCCTTTATTTTCAAATTTTTAATCAATATTTGATTTTTTTATTTGTATAACAACTTATCAACTCTAACCACAATTTAAGGAATATCTATTATATTTTAATTTGTATAAATACACTTCATGAATATGAATAATTCTCAAATATCATTTAAAAACATATTATGTTTCCAAAACCAAGTAAAAATCATAATGCAATTTATAATTTTAATTTAAAATACGGATTACAAATTTAGACCTTTTATATATGTTATTAATAAAAAATATTATCGGTTTAACCTGTGTAACATATAGATATATAGGTTAGTATAGACCTTTTATATATGTTTATAAAAAATATTATCGGTTTAACCTGTGTAACATATAGATATATAGGTTACTATAAGTATATAATCATTCAGCTAGGTTGATACCATAAATAGATTAAACACACGTTTATTATAATTTGTAAGTCTTCAATATATAAAAGATTAATTTAAGAAAAAGTCAAGAGCGGTTAAAGGTAGTTAAAAGATAAGAAAATCTCAAGATAACCGGCAGTAAGAAGCTCCGGTTCTGTCACTTGGAGACTTACTGAATATAAACAAAATGAATACCTGCAAGAAATGTGCTTACAGCCATCCACTTTCTCCACAAAAAGCTTGCACTTTGAGCACTTCATCCATCTTTTGTTCTTGCAAGATCAATGAAGAGGATATCATCCGGACTCTTGTCACCCTTCTTCAAGCTCTGATAGTCGACGCAGTTCATCCCGCAATGCCATGCGACCTTACAATGCGCACAAACAGTCTGTTACAATGTGGGCATTCTGATACTGTCACAGCCTCCCCACCATCATCCACCAGCATCACCGAACAGTCCTTAAACGGGCAGTAAACTTATCAGACTCCATGATCAGAGATTCACACAGAATGTTCTCCCATCTTTCCAACACTTGTTTCGGCACAATGCTTCTGCATACTTCAGGTCCTATGACCACATGACAATTTGGATCAGGACACGTGATGGTGATTTGATTCTCCTTGATTTTGGCTGCTATGTGTCCCCGGATGCATTCGGAGCAAAACTGATGACCGCAAACGCTACTGGTGTTTTGAAACATTTCAGATGCTGTCTTTGTATCCATGCAGATGCCACAAAAGCTAGCTGGTGATTCATTACTTGATTCAGATGATGCCACCAACGGCTGCTTCATTGATGATGATGATGATGCAGATGATGGGTGTGAAGAGGAAGAAGAAGATGAAAGGTTTGAAGTTGCAGAGCTGGACATGAGTGCCTCTTGAAGCTGCAGTTGTTCGGCGTATTTCTCATCGGAGATGGGAAAGATTTCGTCGTCGTCATGGAGAGCAGAGAAGTATAAATCATCTACATTGATGTAAAGATCAGAGCTTGAACTGCCAGCCATGATCTTTTCTTAATTAGACCGATGGATCAGTTGTGTATCTGTGTATATATAAATGCATATTGTACATGAAGGTAAAGTCAAAAGGCGTTATGGAATATCTAGAGGCTACTATTAAATTAAATTTCTATTCAGATTCCAAGATGACATAATTAAACTTACACCGGCCATATATAAAGAAAAACTATTGCAAGGGATTGAAATCAATCTTATATACGATTTAATTAATGGTTAGTAATGAAGTTGTTATATCTATCATGGAAGATTAGATCACCTCGGGATGGAGTGTTGCGGCCCCCTTCATCTCTTTAACATGCTCCTTCGTATCTGTGTCGAATACTATCTTACTCTGATTCTAAACCCAAAAATTAAAGATATGTTAACTTTTTTTTTGAATGGCAGAATTTTATTAACACAATGGGGCTAGCAAGAAACTAAAAACCCCACAATTACAAAATCCAGAGAAACCATTAATACAACAGCAAAAACCAAGCAAAAACATAGAAACTAGATAGTATATGGAGTGGAGATTCTTCTAAAGCTCCTGCGTACTGCCTTTTCTTTCATTCGGTTCTTTACCTATAACATGCTAAGAATCTTAATGCTTTCAATTACGCCTCCTGCTCCTATCCGCTTGTGATTAAATAAAAGATCATTTCTTGCCTTCCAAAGACACCAGCAAGAAACAAGTATGATGGCATGGATCATTTTCCTCTTGTACTTATCTCCAAGAACCAATTTGTGAAGCTCCATAAGGTCTTTGAATTCAAAAGCATATATCGGGGGAATATTTTGGAAGCGGTCTCTCTACCAAACAAGATAGAGGAAAGACTCGCCTACACCTACCCTCCCCAGACCCTGCTCTTGAGTGGGATATACTGGGTTTGTTTGTTTGTTTGTTTATATCGGGGGAATATTGCATCATTGGGTCACCTGTGACCAAACCATACTAGCCAGTTCACAAGACGTAAATAAATGATCAACCGATTCTTCATAATCACCATAGATAATACATAGGGAACTCTCTGTGACAACCCTTCTCTTCGCGAGAGCTTCAAGGATAGGGATTCGATCCATTTCCGCTTGCCAATTAAAGATGTTTACCTTACTTGGAGCCCAATTATTCCAAGGGAAAGCATAGTTACTGGAAACCATCAAGACACCATCTAGCAGACTCTTGACATGCTTGACCTGAAAGCAATCTTCTCCCCATTTCCATGGTCATCTTCATCCGAGAGTTGAACGCTTTGCAGAATGGTCGACAGGTTGTTTAATTCTAACAGTTCAATATTGCCAGTAAGATCTCTCTTCTAGCATAGATTCCAAATAATAGTACCATTTACCTCCTAATAACAGTCCTTGATTGTAGCCTATTTGTTTTTAGCTAAACCGAAAATAGTTAGGAAGAGAGTCATTAAGGAAATGTTACCATACCAACTGTCAATCCAACGTTAGTCGCTTTAAGAGAGCCAATGGCGAGACCTCCATGCTTCTTTGGAAGAATGACTCTATCCCATTTTACCCAGTTAATACTGATCTGTCATTTGCCTTATTCCACAGAAAGTTCCTCCGAATCTTATCAAGTGTGTCAAGCACCTTCTTTTGGACCTCTGTACAGGAAGAAATAGTAAATCGGAATGGAGTTAAGTACTGATTTAATTAACATGACGCGGCCACCAATTGATAGCGAATTGCCTTCCAATTGGAAAGCCTTGATCTGAAGAACTCAAGTACGATCCCAATTCCTAGCCGGGTTAATTTTAGCGCCAAAATGTAGGCCTAGATAAGTGAATGTAAATACACCTTTTTACATTTCAAGATATTAAACATAGCAACCAGCTCCTGATCGTCCACTTCGGTTCCATACAAGCAACTTTTTAAGAGATTTACCTTTAGCCCAGAGATAAGATAGAAACCCGGCCTTCACGAGTCTAGATAGATTTTTTAAATTTCTTTTTACTCCATTCACCTACAAACATTACATCATCTGCATACAAAAAGTGCATTAAAACAGGGCCATTATTGGGTAAATTAATACCTTGATGCAAGCCCACAGACTGGGCCATAGAGATAGAAGCAGTCAGTACTTCCATGGTAATAATAAAGAGAAACGGAGAAAGGAGGTCCCCCTGTCGAAGACCACGAAACAATTGAAATTCTTTAGATGGACTTCCATTAATTAGAACAGAAGATCCTCCAGCAGACAACAACCCATGGATCCAGAGACGCCATTTGGAGGGAAACCCCATTTGATCCATAACCTTGTCAAGATAGTTCCAAGAAAGTGAATCAAAAGCTTTCTCAATGTCAATTTTCAGGAACATACATTTTTTCTTAAGATGACCCGAGCCACGATACCACCTCATTTAGAATTAAAGGACCATCCAAAATGCTTCGGTTTGACAGGAAAGCAGATTGTTCCTCCGAAATAATACTTGTAATTATCGGCTTGAGACGAGAGACAAGGACTTTTGACACTACTTTGTTGATTTCTCCAATGAGGCTAATGGGGCGATAATCTTCAATCTTGAAAGGGTCTATTGTTTTAGGAATTAGAGCAATGAAAGATGTCAAATAGGTCCCTCTAAATGTAGAGTTGCTGTATAGACAACCGAATAAGTCCATAACACTCGCTCGAAAATATGTCAAAATCGTTTCATGAAAGTGAAACTGAAACGTCGAGGCCTGGAGCCCTATCACCATGACATTCCCAAACCGCTGATTTAATCTCAGCGGCGGTAAAAGGAGCAATTAGACTATCAGCTTCTTTGGGGCTCGGTTTTTTTAAGAGAGGACACATAAAATTCGAGCAATTATGAAATGGCACTTGGAACCGGGCTGCAAAAGATCTAGCAGCACCTTCCTTGATCTTTGAAAGATTAGTGGCCCACTGGCCATCAATGAAGAAACCATAGTTTAAAATATGTTAACATAGAAACTAAATAGTTTAAAATTAAAAAAAAATGTCTAGAAGCTATTTAAATTTTGAATTATATATGTTTATTCAACTTCTTCTTCAAGTTTCAAATTAACGGCTATTTCAAGAGATCCAAGGTAACAATTAGAAGTGTTTTTTTAACAAGTAGGTGGAAACAATATTTATTAAAATAAGTGATTTGAAAAATAATTATAAAATAAGTGTTTTCTTTTACCTCAATATTTTTAACTTAGCAACTTTTATTCTTTTAACAATTCTATTCAAACCCCCTATTATAATTTGTGTTAGTTTACTCCTTTTACGTACAAATTATATCATTTATTAATATACAAAATTACATTCAAATTCATAGTTAAGTTAAGCCGAGTGTCCGTCACATAAGAGAGGCAGTTATGTCTTTTACATATCTATAATAAATCAAAATATTTTAGGTTGTTTCATTCTTTTCACCTTGGACCATTATGCAACAATTAACCATTATGCAAAGACATTTGGACCATCTTTAGTTATTTTGCAACTATAAAATAATAAACCAATATGTATTGACAATTTGACATATTGTGAACCGATATTCATAGTTATCTTTAGTGCATAAACATCTTTAGTATTGAACGTAATGTGAACCGATATGCAAAACAAACGCACTTCATAATCGTAGTCATTTTCCCATTACATTACATGAAACAACAATTACATAAGATGAACTCAACAAAATAAAGCAACTACTGTGACATCTCGTAATTTGCGTATTAATACCTTTAATAATAATAATAATGATAATAATAATAATAATAATAACAACATTAATAATAAATAATAATAATAATAATAATAATAATAATAACAAATAATAATAATAATAATAATAATGATAATAGTAATAATAATAATAATAATAATAATAATAACATTAATAATAAATAATAACAATAATAATAATAATAATAATAATAATAACAATAATATTAAAAAAGTCCAGGGGCCAATCCTGTCAATTTTGAAACTTAAAATGAAAGTTTTACATATGAAATATCAAAAGTGAAACCGCAGGGACCATTCGTGTAAATATTTCAAAAACCCAACTGCTCTCTCTCCTCTCCCTCGTTTTTCCGGCGTTCACCTCCGGCCACCCTCCGGCCGATCTCCGGCGAGGGTTAAAACACCCAACTTAGTCGATTTCGAACCCCACCACCCCACTGAAAGCTTTCTTGGATCCATTTCGAACGGGCATCCAACGAAAACATGCGTTGAATCAGTCAAACAACGGCTATAAATCTTACTTTTATCTCGGATCCGAATCCAACTCACTAATACACTCAAACAACAATAATATACAAATTAAAGCTACCAACTCGATCATTTCTTCATTCCTAATCGAACTCAACTCTCAAATTCATCTAAAACACACACATACATCGAATTCGATCATCGTCTTCATCGTGAACCTGCAACCCATTCGAAACCCATCCCCCAGCCGATTTAATTCGAAATTGACAAGGGGCTTTTGGTCCAGTACACCAACCGAAGCTTCACACTGAATCAATTAGATTATCATCCACGATTCACCCTCGTTCGATCATTGTGCAGCCGAGACCTAACTCGAACTCAAACCCATCAAATACACCATATCATCAGGTAATTGATACTTCTATGAACTCGTTTTCACTTGGGGATTAAAGCCCCAAGGTTAATTTCATTTAAACAATCGATCCGAGGTTCAATTTAGATCTGATCGAATTAGGGTTCATATTGAATTGGGGGAAACTCTTTGAATCTGTTAAAAGGTTTAAAAACAGAGTTATAACGCGGCAGTATGCCTTTGGTTCACTGGTCCCGTGCTCCCATGTCAAACAGAAGGTCCCGGGTTCGACCCCGGGCACCTACACCTATTTTTTTTAATGCTTTTCAAGCTTCAAAAAAATATGTAAAAATTCTTAAAAATTATAAAATAGGTTTTATAAACTTTAAATATTTTTCTTTACATCAAACCAATTTCTGAAATTTATTTCTCATAACATCTTAATATTTTATTTTATTTTATTAAAAAAATAATAAAACTAGTTAAATAATTATAAGATAGACTTTAAAAGTTGTTTATCTTAACAAAACATTACTATTGGATTATTTTCTTGTTTTAGTTTACTAATTATTATTTGTTTCAAATAATAAATAATTATTTGTCTCAAATAATAAATAATTAAAGTTTTATCATGATAATTGTAAAAATTATATATTTTATAATTTCATAAATTATTCTAAAATATTATTCTCTCATAAAATATACTAACTAAAGTTTAGATTAATAATTTGTTATAAAACAAAACGTTATTCCAATTAAATTTAAATAATTATAAGGTTTTATATATATTAAACCTTATCAATTTTTTTGTATACTTAAATTCATTCCTAAAATACTTAAACACACATATAAAATTCTCCTAATGGATCAAAATGCGAATAATTACTTTATAGATTTATTTACTCGACAAAACCCCACAATTCCAATTGAAACCCTAGTTCACCTCTAAATGTCAAACATAATATTGAACTTAAACCTGTAAATATATATTCTTAGGTACCTTGTGAGGGATTTCGTTGGAACGATTATTCGTATTCTTAATAATCATCATCCAATATACACCTATACACCAAGTGAGTATTTCTATACCCCTTTTTTTTATTTTCACACCTTGGGGTGAAACATGTTACTTATTAATCATTGCACTTGTAAACGTTTGGATTCTTGTAAACTTATGGCAATTTACTTGTGAGTTGTGGTTAGTTGAACTTTTGTGGTTACCATGTTATGGCATTATATGTACAATCAGTAACTATTGCTAGCCCAGTGAAGTCATAGATCTATGGGTAAGACAAGCCTGCTTGGTTGATCCAAGTACACTTAGCTGATCGTATATACTTTTAATGTTAATAGAATATTAACGTCGTTTGATACTTGTAAAATATTGTCGAGGTTTGATTGTTGCATTGTTCATAACATCCCTAATCACTTTATTCACTAACTTATAACTTGAATTGCCATCTTTTATATACTTATGCAATCAAAACTATAGAATGCTCACCAACAATATGTTGACCTTTTATTTTTAACATGTTTCAGGCAATAGCGTTATGTGGCTCTGAACAATCGTAAATCTCATGCCTCGACGATTCCGTCGTCAAGGTTGGGGTGTGACAGATTGGTATCAGAGCCCATAACTATAGGGATTTAGGTTATTAGAAATGGTGACCTAGACTATAGCTTATGCATGCACCTTATAGTATTTTTATCTTGTAAATACATGGTTTGCATGCTACATAATGCTATGCCTTTTGTGCAACTTGATGCCTTAGCATAGGATTGCCTTAGGTATGCTTAAACTTAGTTACTTGTCTCCCTAAACTTATCTTTGACTCTCCCCGAACATAAAACCTCTCAATCTTATTCTCGACGACACGTGGAATCGTATACTAATACTTATGATCTAGATCTTTAGACGTATGTCTAATCTATACAATCTCATCAAGGTTTTGATTTTATAAACCAAGGAAATTTGTGTGACACATAGACACCTGTATTCTGGATTTCCTGGCAAAAGGCTTGAGGGCTAAGGCAAGCGTATTCGTATAAATCTCATTGTGAGACCCGTTACGCTACCTGGGGATTTCTGGGATGAGTGATAAACTATGGTCAAAATACACAAATCTCTAAGGCAAATGAGTCAATTTACCTTGACCTGTCAACGATTCCAAATGGTAATGCGTTACCAAATGGAACCATCCTTTTGTATCTTAAAAATCCTTGAATCCTTGAACAGGTTTATCACCAAAGTTTAAATACCTTCTCATTCTTAACCTAAATAATATTCCTGTTAATATTAAACCCATCCTACATTTCAACTCTTACGTTTAAACGCTCAACGTGTAACGTGTAACGGTATTGAAACCAGCGTTTCATGTAACTATTTCTATACCTTGACCACGTGAACATGGATCTTAATATACCCAAAGATATTGGAAATCTAAACCGTATGGTCTTCAAAAATTTAAACCATTACTTATGGTTCTAAAATCTTCCTAAGGGTGTGTCCCATAACTAAAGACATGCAATGCTGTAGATGAAATTCCTACATCTCGGGATACTTTGTCTAGGCAAAGTGTAAATGGTGATCTGATTCGATCATTAAATCCGTTACTTGACTCGAAACCCTTGTGATAATTGATCACTTAAAAGTACGCGTGTCTTCAAATAAGTTATGGCTGACCTCATATCTTGAGAAGTCCATGTATTCCCTTCGATTGTGAGTCGAATGTTCACATCTCATTGTGATGTCGAATCATTTTATCCTTGATTTCGTCTTCCCGATTTAAATTATCCAAGATTTAAACACCATCATAACAAATCCTGTTACCTCGAACTTTGATCTTAAATTTTATAAGCATGATTTTCCTTTGGGTTACATTGATGTAACTTGAAATTTTCTGAATTTCTAAGTGATATTCTTTTCTCTTCATTGTTAAGTCGAACCTTAAACTGTCTGCACCGTGAGAGATGCAAGAGTTTGTAAGTCAGTCTATGACAAAGAACACTCGTACCGCCTAAACAATTCTAACTCATCAAAACAGGGGTGATTCCCTTACTTTGATGATTCTCTATTCGTTTCGATAAGTGGTTTTCAATTGTGTGTTTTATGAAATTTCATCCTCTGGATTAGGGTGATTTTCTTATCATGAGGATTGACTTCAATTATTTTCATTGGAACATACATTTCATAAACGACATGATCTCACCAAAATAGGATTGAAACCCGTACTTTGGTAATAAATGTCAATCTTCAATTGTTTTCTTGTTGTTATGAAATTCAATCATCAAGATAGGCGTGAATCCCATACCTTGATGAAAATTTCATGGATGGTATTTTCTCAAATGGAACGACCTCATCAAAGTAGGAGTGAATTCTGGATTTTGATGAAGAAGTTCATCCTGTTATATTTTGTTTTTGTAAGAACTTCACCGTTAAGATAGGAGTGATTTTTCTTATCTTAATGGTGAGTTACCACGTCTTATTTATGTGAATCCTCAACAATTGGTTGGGATCAAACTGGTTGAATGGTAAGTTGGTGGACATACCTTGGGAATACACCATCAAGTTAGGAGTGAAAGCCACACCTTGATGACTACTCTCATTTCTTGATCTTCAACTTACCATGGTTGTAACCAAGTGACGAGAAGCATGTGGTAACTTGACGGGTGAAACAATGTTAGTGATTCGACCTATCAAGCCCAAGCATGATCTCTGAAACTTGAAAGGAGACCCGATCGTTTTAGGTTGATTTTGATTCCCAGTTTGGAGCACTTAAATTCTTAAATCGATTTCTTCCCCTTTATTTTTATTGACTCGATCTAGCTACATCGAACCATTTATTCCTTACTTATCAACTTTCATTTTGAGATATCATCAAACCCATAAGTATAGTCTTCCTAAACAATCCTTTGTCAAATAAAGATATTATCGAATACCTCTCTTATTTTTGATGAATTACGTATGCGATCTATCCTCGGAATTTGTTATCCTGCAAAACATGGTTACAAATACCTTTCCTATTGTTTGCGTCATTTCTTGAATCGTTTTTGAATCTTTAATCTTGAAAATCATTGAAATTCTAGCTTGGTTTTGAACAACAAGACTCGTTATTATCCTCACTGCGATGTGGATATAATGGTTCATAAACCTTCGTAACTTGTAGTCATGGGTTTGGCATAAAGGAAAAGACGTAACTTGGTATGTGTCCAAGTGTCTTACCTTTACATATGACAAAACCTAATCTCCGTGTTCCCGAGAATCTTCTGTTTAATTTTTCTCATCACTGAATGCCTCTTATCTTAGAGGTTATGATGACAATCGGTGCATTATAGACTGATTGGCTAAAAATTCAATTCGACCCATTCTCTCACAACGTCGAGAAATTGACGTGTATCTGTTTCAACTATTCGTATACCGTGGTATGGCGTTGAAACATCGATCGTTATTTTAAATGATTGATTCATTCTCTGTTTTTAATAATATTCTTAACCATCGTTGTGAACTTATTTCAAGATCTTCGCATAGTGTATGATTCTTAGATCGATGGTTGGTCAAAGGAGAAATACATATTCACAATATATGCGTTAAGGTCGTTTCATATGATGACGTTTGGGATTCTTAAATTCCGACGGTTAACCTTGCTTACCATTGTTGGTCTTTTATACACCTTACCATGAAATTATATTCTGGAAGTTGTGATTTATAAGTCTAATATACGATGGTAACTCGGCATCGCTTTCCAACATTTCATCTCAAAACGTCTCACATTTCACTGATAGGGTTCAAATTGGCATGCATTATGCCAAGAATCTTGTAAAATTCCATCAAGTGAAGCGTTTCATCTGTAATTAAACGTCAATCACTGATAGTTTGAACACTTATCTTCCATTATAACTCTTTTGCTCATTTAAGTTCATTCTTAATTTCGAAACGAAATTCTTTAAAGTAGGGAGACGGTAACATCTTGTATCAATGTTCATTCTTAATCAACGAGAGAGCTTATAATGTTAACTAGAAGCCACATACTTTAGGCTCTCTTTTTACCTCTAATGGCTATGCCATTGCACATAAAGTAAACACTAAAGCAGTCAGCTTAATCGATGATGAATTTTCTTCTTTTGATACCTTATCAAACCCGAAAGTTCTTCAAAGTGTACCTCAGAAAATGAAAACACAAATTGCATCAAGAAAGAAAAAGAGAATCACTATGACCTATCTGTGACTTCATGTTCACCTTCTGATTCATTTGAGAACGTGAGGATCAAATGAAATCCAAGCGTCCTCATCGTTTCGTCTCAGCCTCCTAGTAAATAAATTTCGGGACGAAATTTCCTAAAGTAGGGGAGACTGTGACATCTCGTAATTTGCGTATTAATACCTTTAATAATAATAATAATAATAATAATAATAATAATAATAATAAAATAACATTAATAATAAATAATAATAATAATAATAATAATAATAATAACAAATAATAATAATAATGATAATAATGATAATAGTAATAATAATAATAATAATAATAATAACAACATTAATAATATAATAACAATAATAATAATGATAACAATAATATTAAAAATCCAGGGGCCAATCCTGTCAATTTTGAAACTTAAAATGAAACTTTTACACATGAAATATCAAAAGTGAAACCGCAGGGACCATTCGTGTAAATATTTCAAAAACCCAACTGCTCTCTCTCCTCTCCCTCGTTTTTCCGGCGTTCACCTCCGGCCACCCTCCGGCCGATCTCCGGCGAGGGTTAAAACACCCAAACTAGTCGATTTCGAACCCCACCACCCCACCGAAAGCTTTCTTGGATCCATTTCGAACGGGCATCCATGAAAACATGCGTTGAATCAGTCAAACAACGACTATAAATCTTACTTTTATCTCGGATCCGAATCCAACTCACTAATACACTCAAACAACAATAATAGACAAATTAAAGCTACCAACTCGATCATTTCTTCATTCCTAATCGAACTCAACTCTCAAATTCATCTAAAACACACACCTACATCGAATTCGATCATCGTCTTCATCGTGAACCTGCAACCCATTCGAACCCATCCCCCAGCCGATTTAATTCGAATTGACAAGGGGCTTTTGGTCCAGTACACCAACCGAAGCTTCACACTGAATCAATTAGATTATCATCCACGATTCACCCTCGTTCGATCATTGTGCAAGCCGAGACCTAACTCGAACTCAAACCCATCAAATACACCATATCATCAGGTAATTGATACTTCTATGAACTCGTTTTCACTTGGGGATTAAAAGCCCCAAGGTTAATTTCATTTAAACAATCGATCCGAGGTTCAATTTAGATCTGATCGAATTAGGGTTCATATTGAATTGGGGGAAACTCTTTGAATCTGTTTAAAAGGTTTAAAAACAGAGTTATAACGCGGCAGTATGCCTTTGGTTCACTGGTCCCGTGCTCCCATGTCAAACAGAAGGTCCCGGGTTCGACCCCGGGCACCTACACCTATTTTTTTAATGCTTTTCAAGCTTCAAAAAATATGTAAAAATTCTTAAAAATTATAAAAATAGGTTTTATAAACTTTAAATATTTTTCTTTACATCAAACCAATTTCTGAAAATTTATTTCTCATAACATCTTAATATTTTATTTTATTTTATTAAAACAAATAATAAACTAGTTAAATAATTTATAAGATAGACTTTAAAAGTTGTTTATCTTAACAAAACATTACTATTGGATTATTTTCTTGTTTTAGTTTACTAATTATTATTTGTTTCAAATAATAAATAATTATTTGTCTCAAATAATAAATAATTAAAGTTTTATCATGATAATTGTAAAAATTATATATTTTATAATTTCATAAATTATTCTAAAATATTATTCTCTCATAAAATATACTAACTAAAGTTTAGATTAATAATTTGTTATAAAACAAAACGTTATTCCAATTAAATTTAAATAATTATAAGGTTTTATATATATTAAACCTTATCAATTTTTTTGTATACTTAAATTCATTCCTAAAATACTTAAACACACATATAAAATTCTTCTAATGGATCAAAATGCGAATAATTACTTTATAGATTTATTTACTCGACAAAACCCCACAATTCCAATTGAAACCTTAGTTCACCTCTAAATGTCAAACATAATATTGAATTTAAACCTGTAAATATATATATTCTTAGGTACCTTGTGAGGGATTTCGTTGGAACGATTATTCATATTCTTAATAATCATCATCCAATATACACCTATACACCAAGTGAGTATTTCTATACCCCTTTTTCTTATTTTCACACTTTGGGGTGAAACATGTTACTTATTAATCATTGCACTTGTAAACGTTTGGATTCTTGTAAATTTATGGCAATTTACTTGTGAGTTGTGGTTAGTTGAACTTTTGTGGTTACCATGTTATGGCATTATATGTACAATCATTAACTATTGCTAGCCCAGCGAAGTCATAGATCTATGGGTAAGACAAGCCTGCTTGGTTGATCCAAGTACACTTAGCTGATCGTATATACTTTTAACGTTAATAGAATATTAACGTGGTTTGATACTTGTAAAACATTGTCGAGGTTTGATTGTTGCATTGTTCATAACATCCCTAATCACTTTATTCACTAACTTATAACCTAAATTGCCATCTTTTATATACTTATGTAATCAAAACTATAGAATGTTCACCAACAATATGTTGACCTTTTATTTTTAACATGTTTCAGGCAATAGCGTTATGTGGCTGTGAACAATCGTAAATCTCACGCCTCGACGATTCCGCCGTCAAGGTTGGGGTGTGACAACTACAGTATATTACGACATCAAATAGAACTCCTAAAATCCAGGTAATTTCTTTTGCTGCATTTATATGGATACAGTCCATGAGCTTTGAATGATAACGATGTCAAATTGTGTTTCAGTTCGATTGAATCAGATGGGGCAGAGGACGACGGTGAGTTTAATAAAAAATAAGGGTGTAAGTGTTATATGCTATATCAAAGTCTCAATTACTTAAGTTTTTATTAATTACAAATTATTAAAAATACATAAATAACATCATATTTTTGGCACATGTTTGACTTAACGTTAAATTTAGATGAGAGTTAGTATAAATGACAATGTGTGTAAAGTTTTTTAAAAAAAGGATACACGGCGTAATTAGTGAAACTATAGCATATAGAGTGTAATTTCATATATTATAAAGGACAAAGTTTGTAATTTACTTTATAATATATTAGTATTTTCTAAATTGGATGGTCTATTAAAAATGTAAACGCAAATTATTTATTTCTGTAAGTTTATCATTAACAAACCTTTATGTATTTTGTAAAATCCATTGCTGTATATCCAAGGAGCTGACTCTTTGACTTAAGAAAAAAATTAAAATTAACAAATGGAAGGATATATTTGTATGAAATTTACTGACTAATAATGTTAAAAATTATTATTATTTTTGTATAAGTTGTTGTCAAATTATTATTATTGTTATATAATAAATTTTTTATATAACAATATTGTACTCGTTTTAAAGATAAAAATCTTTTTTTATGCTGTAATTTTTATAAAAAGTGATGTGGTACATAAAAGCTACGTACGTTTAAAAAAAATATGGAAACCCATATATATACAAAAAGTTAACAAAAGTAGGTATTGCTATAATACTCATCTAACAAATTTTTTTCTACAAATTAATCTCAACCATTAATTAAAGAGATTACTTTTTACGCTTTCTAGTTTTGCAAGAATTTTTTGTTTGAATATTTTTTTACATAAACAAATAAACAAACATACCCAATATATCCCACTAAAAAGCAAAGTCTGGTAGGGGTAGGTGGTGACGAGTATTTCCTATATCTTGAGAGATAGAGAGACCGTTTTCAAAGAGACACCCGACTCGAAAACGATAGTCAGCATATTATATAGGTGCTTATCACATAAGGGTTTATAATAAGCATAGGCATATTCATAAGTGTATTCAGAGGCATAAAACATATCACATAAGCATAAGCATATCCATAAGCATAACAACCCGAAGATAATGCATATATCAAATAAGTAACATGTTTCACCTATAAAAGGTAGTAACAAATGTTGTGCTATTATTATTAAAAATTCATACCTCACACTTATTTAAGTTTTCAAAGTGTAGTACCAAATGTTGCTGTAAGTTGTAACATATATCAGATTGTATTGTAAGATGGTACAAATTAATCATTCTAATTTGTTTGTGTTTAGAAGTCTAAGAATTTGACAACAACTTGTTTTTTTATGTAATATTATAACGTACAAAAAAATTGAAGAGAAAAAGATTACAAAGAAAAATATATATTGCGTGGAATTCTTGTGACCCATAGGATCGGATACGTAGTGTAGTAATTGGTTATCGATCACTAGCTTATCAAGATGAAAATATCTTTGGTCTTAATTTGTCTCCAAGAGATATATATGATCCGACAAATCTGGTTATGAAAATACAGGAGACGCCGTGGACTTTCTATGGTGGCGGTTGTGGTGATCGTTGCAGCGGCCGGCATGCAGAGACTGGCGCATCATTTTCATTTTGAATTTCATTTTGTTGGTGGATATCTCGAGTTGTGTTAGATCGTCTATGTATATCTGTCTGCTTCTGCACTCTTCGCTGCAGAAGCCTTGATCCCCTCTGCATATATATATAATCAATTGATTGATTAATTAATTAATTAATTAAATCGGACTTGGAAACATACATGCATAAATACATATATGAATAAGTACGTTAATTATCTATCAAATGAAATTGAGTACTCACCTGTACATATAAACGTCTTTGTTGAGGGAAAGATGCTTGTGACAAAGAAAGCAAGATTTCAGGAAGCAATTAAGTTGAGGTTGAGGTTGAGGTTGAGGTTGAGGTTGTGGTGGAATTTGATTCCGTTGGAAATGGGATTGGAACGAGAGTGAGTTTTACAAGTGGTGGTAAGAATCTTCAAACCAACAGCTTTTGATTCCATTTCCATTGAAGCTACCTTCGTGTTGCTGTCACTCACTAATTTAAAGACACTCCAGTATTTATTCATGCCCATGGAGATCGATCGATTGATTCGCTTTATATTAGCTACCTTCTCTTTCTCCCTCTCTCTCTCTCTCTCTCTCTATATATATATATATATATATATGTATATTTATATGTATATTGGTTCAGACTTCAGAGGAGGGAGATGGAGGAGTGATGATGGATGGTGGATGATAGTCCTATAATTGATCACATATATATACACATATGATATATATATATACAAAAGTCGTACGACCCCACTAACCATATCTATAATCACTATATATATATAATATGTCCTACAAATTTAGCACGCATGTTTACCATATTCTTATTTAGTTATTTATATATATTTTTTTCTGTATAGTTTGTTTTTGTTTATTTACTTGTCGTTTATTTATTTATTGTTTTCTCAACCTTAGGCCTAGTGACTCACGCGGCTTGAATGAAACCATGTTTACCATATGCTTCCACTGTGGATAATAAATACCAAGAACTCACCTGATGTACATATAAATCGCATTTATAATAAATTGAATGTGGTTTCAAAACTTATTTTCTATCCATTGATAACGAATATTTATCGTAACTTTATAATAACCTAGTCTATTAACAATGATGATACAATGCTTTTGGTGCTTGTTACAAGCCACAGAAATTAAGAGTTTTTCGGCCTGAGGATAAGAAGCATCCCGAAAGCAAAATCGTTGGTGCATATAAACCGTTTCAAAGAGGTTCCTATGCATAAATGCATTTTTGACATCTAATTAAATGATGTCCCACCTGTGTCATATGAGATCTACAATTAGGGGTGAGCACGGTACGGTTAACGTCATTTTCAAAATCAAAACCAGTAGTGCGGTTAATACCATTTTTATAACCGAAACCGAACCGCTATTGTGGTTAATCACACTTTAATTAAATGTTGGTTATGGATTTGTTACGGTTAATACTGTTAATTAACCAAGATATTTAGCATGTGCTTTTAAACTAAAATTTTAAGTAATAATTTTTTATTGGGTTAAGTTTAAACTAATTTAAATAGGAGTGTGCACAATACGATTTGATTTTTCGCTCCCGCCAAAACTAAAACCGAAATAGGATGTGTGATGATGTAAGCAATTGAAAATGTATTAAATAGCAAACAATTAGTTTTGTTTTCATTTTCTTTTCATATTTATACACATGTTTCGTTTTTTTGTAATTAAATTTTGTGTTTATAGGCAATAAACTTTTTTTAATCTGCATGTTAATGTTAGAAGAGTTATATATTTATTATCAAAATAAAAAGAGTTAATATGTTTTGGTGTTGTTCGGTCTCAACAAGGCACTCACTTCCACTTGTTGAGACATGTCATCACAAACTAAAAACGCCTAATTGTAGCACTCAAGAGAGCCATAAGATTTGGTTGTGTTTAAAGATCAACGTACGAGTAATGTTCATGTAAGAATGACAGGGTGATTGCCGTGGGGAGTGGAGGTGGAGGTATACGCCGAAGTCGGGCCTTGTTCATCAACAACGGATCGCCTTGGAAAACCTGATAAAGGAGTGCAAGATTCATAATGGGGTGGATAGGTGGTGCTGGCTTGGGGATGATTCAGGCGAATTCTCGGTTCGTAATCTTCGTCACATTTTGGAGCTTAATCGGGAACTGCCGGATCTAGATCCATTAAATTGGATCAAGTGGGTGCCTTTGAAAGTTACGGGTTTCGTGTGGAAGGCTAGGCTGGATAGGATCCCATCTAAGGAAGCATTGGCGATCAGGGGGGGTGCGGATACATAGTACCGAGTGCTCTATGTGTTTCGGTGCCAGTGAAACGGAAGAGCATATCTTTCTTTCTTGCCCGTTTGCGTACAACATATGGTCTTCGGTGCTTCGATGGTGTCGGATGGAGATGTCGCTCGGTGACAATATTAGAGACTTGTTAACCATCGGCTCGGGCTCCAACGCCAAAACTAGTATGGTGAGGCAATCTATTTTCATGGCGACTTTGTGGTGTATTTGGAAGGCTCGCAACGGATTACTTTTCAACTCCTTTCCTATCTCGGTGGCCGCATCCCTGGATGAAATCAGATTCGTTTCGTTTGCATGGCTAAAGCATAGGGGAAAGTGTGGAAGTCTAGATTGGAACTCATGGTGTATATTTCCTTTCTGATATATCTGCTTCTTGGATGTATCATGTTTGTACTTTTGGTCCTAACATCTTGCTAGTGGCTTTTTTTTTTAATCATATTTGGCTGTTCAAAAAAAAACTCCTAAGTATTATTTTAAATAAAAAGAATTAAACTCATCTGTCATGACATGGTTTCAAACTAGTACTACTAAGACTTCAATGGGTTCAGTAGTAGTAATGGTGTGGAGGTTGAAAGGTATTTAGGCTTGGATATATCAGCCATGCAATGCCGGATTATCATAGTTTAAACGGATGCATGGTGGTGGGGGAGTTGTTGAAGTGGTGTTTGAAAATGTTTGGGGTGATCGAGGGTGGACTAATATGTGTGTGTTGAAGGTGGATATGGGCGTAAGGTAGAAAGGTTACCGTATGAGCATATTGAAGTTGGCTGTTAGTGGGTTGTAAGATGGAAAGCCTATTGTTATGAGCATATTGGATCGAGGTGGATATGGGCATATCAGTATGTGTTGTTAGTGAAGTAGACTGGTTGGTTTTTGTTTAATGATTGTGTGTATATATGTGAACTAGGAGGTGGTGGTAGGTGGTTGGGCAGTGGTTGTTTGCTATAAGGTGGATGCCTTAGAGGATGACATAAGGTGGATGCCTTAGAGGATGACATAGGTTGGGGGTAGGAGGACATATATTCCCAAATATTACGGTGATGGTCGGTTGAGAGATTTGAGTGTAGAAAGTCATAGGTTGGAGGAGAAGTGTGAAACGGGAAGACATTTTCATTAAAACAACATCAAGGGAGATAATGATCTTATGGGTGGAGAGTTCATCCCAATTACACCCCTAGTGATGAGAGGGGTGACCTAAGAAGACACTTGGGTTAGAACGATTCTTATATCTATGAATGGAGGTGGAAGGAATGAGAGAATAGCTATAAGCAACTACGATAACAATATGTTTAAGCATTCGTTTCGTATAAGCTTACGATTTTTTCTAGGATTAGTTGGGGTACAAAGCATGAGTCTGAATATATATATATATATATATATATATATATATATATATATATATATATGTATATATATATATATATATGTATATATATATATATGTATATATATATATGTATGTATATATATATATATGTATATGTATGTATATATATATATATATGTATATATGTATATATGTATATAAATATATATATATATAGGGAAGGGATCCTAAAAAAACCACCATTTTATGAGAAAACCAAGAAAACCAATTTCCACCAATCATATGATTTCTAGTATTTTTTTATTTTTATTGTTCAAAGGTTATATTTGTAATTTTAATACCCCATTGATTTTGTTAAATTAGTCTTAAATTTACTCATATTAGGCAACTCATCTATTTCTCTCTCTAATTTTATTTATTAAAATTGAGTTTTGAATCCTTGAAAGCATCTCTTCTATCGATTCAAAACACCATCTCTTCCTAAAGCTTGGTTTCAAACAAAAAACAGTCCAGCCACTCTTACTCACTATGCCACATTGAAGGTTCAATTGAAGACAATAGATTGAGGGACGATTGCAGGTCAGATGAAACTAGGGTGCGTGGACGACCATTCTTATATGGATTTGGAGCTAACGAGACGATGAAGGTAGGGTTGGAAGGCTTCAATTCGAGAAACAGGATAAATATGATGATATTTGAATCTGATGTAGGGCTAAGCAAAGAATTAAAGATGATGATCAAGAAGAATTCAAGCCTATAAAGTCGATGATGATTTACATGTTTGCTTACGTATATGTACATATGTAACAAAAGCGTAACTTAGTTATATTACGAGTTCATCGTTTGTTCATCTTCATCCTCATATTCGTCGAGTTACATATACATATGTAAGTTTACATATGGCTGCAGATCTATTTAGTGTAATTTCTTTAGATATATTCATTTAGGGCTTCTTTTTTCTTTTAGTGTATCACTTACATATATGTAAACAAGTTTACTTACATGTAAATCTACAGGTAAAATTGTTTACGTATATGTAAATAAGCATATATGTAAGCATGCCTACATATGCGTAATCAGATATGTTGACATCTTTAAAAGTACATATACGTAAACATGTGTATGTCTTGTTTTCATATACATATACGTAAACAAGTTTACTTAAACATATACATACGTGTAAAAATGCTTACATTATGAAATCATATATATAGACATGTTTACATATATGTAGACATGTTTACATATATGTAAACATATATGTAACATGTTCAGATATACGTGAACATATATGTAAACATGTTTACGTATACGTAAGCATGTACGTAACTAATATAAATCTGTAGAAAAATATATTTTGGTGAACTAATTTGATTTAAATTAAACTAATATTCTATTTGGTGAGAGAGAGAGGGAGGGAGGGAGAGATTTAAGGGATTTCAGTTATTTCAAATTATAAAAATTAGAGTAAGTTACCATTTTCGTCCCTGTGGTTTGGTGAAAATTGCCACTTTCATCCAATAGTTTATTTTTTCGCATCTGGGTCCCTACGGTTTACAAATCTTGTCATATTCATCCAGTTCGTTAACTCCGTCCAATATTCTCCGTTAAATGAAGGGTATATTGGTCATTTTACATATATGTTTTATTTTTCTATTTTTTTAAACCCCATTTAACATATCCCCTTTAAATAAATTGCTATTTTAGTCCCTGTGGTCTGGACATGTTTGCTAATTCAGTCTAAAAATCCCACCACCTTGCCATAAAACACCATATCACCACCACTGTGATGGAACCACCATGTAGACGTTCACACAAGATCGGTACCCAAACTCGAAAGCCCGGCCTATGCGGGCGGAACGGGTAAGCCAGTAGGACACGTGCCCTGCATTTAATTACATCGGAATCACCCTAATCATAACCGATAATTCAGTAACGGTCGGAGAACATAAAAGGTAATGGATTTGCCGGGAATAATCCCTGTAAATCAGCACACGGTTATTGCAGACAAACACTATAAACACCAGGTAAGGAGGATCGAGATCCTCACAAAAGAATACACACAAAAGCTCCCCCTTAATTCTCCCTATCACATATTTTCATTCAACCAATACTTACTCTCACGCCGGAGGGTCGCTCCAGGGATATTTCCCCCTGGAATGACTTAACTGCTGTTGTTTTCATTGTGGGTAGGTGTGAAGATTCAGAGAGCATCGGTGGATCGAAGTTCAGCAAGACCGGAACCATCCAGAGTTGCACCTCGTATTTACACACCACACCACCACCAAGCCGCAAAACCACCACCACTCCATCAGAACCACCAAATTATCACCACCACCCTATCATAAAACCACCAACACCACACTAGACGGGCACCATCACCACACGTTAGATCTCCACCACCACACATTAGATCTCCCCCATCACACACTAGATCGCCATCACCATGTGGACCCTAAAAACCAACCGTTAATCTCGAACTTATAACAAACCCCTTCGAAAACGTATATGGAACCCTTGAAAACGAGTATTGTAGAGGTATTAGTAAGATTTGATATGCATTTTCGAAGTGGTATGTTATAAGTCCAATATTGATTGTCAATTTTTAGGGTTTACATGGTAGCGACGATCCGATGTGCATGGTGATGGTGGGCGCTCTGGTGTGGTGTTGGTGGCTTTGTGATGGGGTGGTGGCGGTGGTTCGGTGGTTCTTATGACGGGTAGTGGTGTGGTGGTTATTTTTGGACTAAATTGGCAAATACGCTCAAACCACAGGGACTAAAATAACAATGTATTTAAAGAGTATATATTAAATCAGGTTTAAAAAAAAGAAAAATAAAAACATATATGTAAAATAACCAATATACTCCTCATTTAACGGAAATTTTGGATGGAGTTAACAGACTGGATGAATATGACAAGATTCGTAAACCACAGGGACCCAGATGCGAAAAAATAAACTATTGGATTAAAGTGGCAATTTTCACCAAACCACAGGGACGAAAATGATAATTTACTCTAAAAATTATAATCTCCCTAATATACCCTTTAATCATTTAATAAAACCAATTATCTATTAAATATTTCTAAAATTACCATTGATGAATATCAACCATTGATCAATCTTGATCAATGGTTTAAAATTAGTTTTCTTGGTTTTCTTATAAATAGAGGTTTTCTTAGGAACCCTCCCCTATATATATATATATATATATATATATATATATATATATATATATATATATGCAATTGGGATACATAATAAAGATATATATAATAACCTTAAATCTGATTTAATTGAATATATATGGAGAAATCAAAGTTTGAAGTGTTGTTTTTCCTAATATTTAAAATTAAACATTTGATGTAATTTTTAGAAATAATATTTACGTAATGTTATAATATTAAATTTATAAATGGACATCGTTCTCTAGACATCTCATCATTTTAAGTCAACAACCCCACCCAAAACCTTGTAGAGCACCATATGAGGCGCATATGGTTTAAAAAACATACCCTGACGTACGAGGTACCACATCATGTAACGGCTATATGGTGTATTGCCCTATACACTATGTATAGGTTTTTTTTTCAGAACAACCACCATTTTGGGTCACCTTAGCACCTATGTGTGGCGTACAGTGTTATATTGGCACATATAGGTATTTTTTCGACAAGCACAATTACCATCAGGTTGGACATCTTATATATGTTAGATGTGCTGATGAAAGATAGATGATTCCAATCATTTAGCATGTTAATATATTTAGGTGTTAATCCTGCACAATCGATGAAAACATAAAGGTATTTTATAATAGCCCAAGAAAATCATATGTTCCTTTTACTTTAAAAAACATTGAACGATTACATTGCATGGCAGGATTCTGAGGTTTTAAGACTGAACCTGGTCTTTCAGTAACGTGTGGCTCTGTAAATGAGCTATATCTTGATGGGTCACACATACTTTGTTGTGAATCTTGATTTTGCTATTAGACCTTCAAAGTTGGATGTCCGTGTATATCTATTTAAACCACGTGCATCTTCTTGTTAGTTTAGGTGAATACACAACTGCTTTAACTTTTTTACCAAACTAGATTAAACTGTAGCAAGATATGTCAGTATTTGTTGTTTCATGCAGTCTGTCTTTTCTTCAACATCAATTTCTTCGTCCACTAGAAATGACAGTTCAATTTTATCAAGCTTAATTCAGAAGACGTCAATCGCATCTAGTGAAATATTAGTATATGTATTAAAATTGATAGTCATCCATTTTCAATTCATAACTCGTTATTGGATAGGCGGTAGTTAGGTGTAAAATTTATTATTAGAATTTTCATATTTTGCCTGCCGCAAGCAATGCAAGCCGCAACACGTGAAAAGCTAACAACCGCATGCTGCATTTGCTAACCACATCATTTATAATTTGATATTCTCATGTAGTAACAAATCAAGATCTTTATGGGAAACTTACCTCGTAGGTAAGCAAATAATGAGAGTTTATGATGATTCATGGTCTTGATCTTACTTGTATCAAACCTTACCTCGTAAGGCACCATATGCCACATATAGGTGTCAAACGTACGACCTTTGCCAGCTATATGTGCTGACCCTATATCCTACACGTCATGCATGATGCTATACATGCCAGTTATATGGGTTTATATGCCACGTGTAGCTTTTCCGAATGACTATTGTGACAAGCCCCACTTTTATCATATGAAGAAGCCACGCTCTACGTATGGGTCTATATATGACGTATTGAGTTTTTGAAAATGGCTGATTTAATTTGGATTGTTAGATATTAATCAATGGAACCTATACGTCGTGTATGATGCCATATGTGGCGTTTAGGGGATGTCGATTATTTAAGTGAGTGTCTGCATATTAGGACTCCTTATAAATATTTGATTAAAATAATTAAAAATAATAATTAATCAATAATGATTATAGAATCATTAAAAGTTATGTGATCACTATCACATCACTACAAGTATTTTTAACTATCACATAGTGTTGATGTGACTGCATATGTCGTAACTCTTTTTCTCTATCACATCACTGTACTACCAAACCCTACAATAGTGTGAACTTCGAGAGAATACAAGAAAGGCTCATAAAGACCACTATGGTTTTAGGTGGTCTAATAAGAGGGTTAAAGTCCTACAATGAGAAAGATGAAAAAAACATGTAAAAGTAAAGATTTGAAGCCCAATGTAACGCCCCGAAATATCGAAGTAACCAACTTAGTAATAACGGGGTCAAGTCGGGAGATTATAAAAAATGGATTATGGACCAAATTGGATCCATGAGTTAAGTTATAGATGGACTTAAGAGCTCATTTCCACCCTTAAACAACCCTAATCAAGCATTACAACATACACTTACAACCCAAGCAACAAAGTATTCTAGAGAGAGTAGAGAGAGAAAGCGTAGGAAGATCAAAGGTTGGAAGCTTGGTGGATTGAGGGTTGAAGATCTGAGTATTGGGGTATCAAACAACGAAGAAATAGCAATGAATTCAGGTAAAAATCTTCCTCCAAACATATTCTTAAAACAGATCTGGAAACTAGGGTTTTGGGTTGGAAAAGTTGCAAAAAATCACATAAAGATCATATTTTTACGTATGAAATCGTGTAAAATGCTTAGATATAGTTTCATGGATGAAAAATCAAGGTTTTAGACGTAAAAAGTTAAGATTTTAGGTTAAAACGGGCTGGTTCGTCATTTTTATACGTCCAACGAAACTGTGAGCCCGATCAGCGAAACTAGTGGTTCTCCCAGCGAAACTACGAGAAGTTCTAGTTTCGCTGGTAATTTCCTAGTGCCTAGGTTGACCAGTAGATCTTGTGAACCTAGGGAATTCCAATAAAAGTTGGGCGCAACCAGCAGCGAAACAGCCGTGCGAAACTGGCAGCGAAACAGCCATGCGAAACTGGCAGCGAAACAGCCATGCGAAACTGGCAGCGAAACTGTCACGCGAAACTGGTAGTGAAACTGTTAGCAAAACTGATAGCGAATCTGGCAATGAAACTACCAACAAACTTGCTGGCGAAACTGTGTAGAGAATGACCCATTTGTGTGTTAACTTATATGCAGACCGTGCGACCTGATCATAGGCTAGGTAACTTAGACGCAAGGTTACTTATCGACCAGGTGAGTTCTAGATCCCCTTATTTACAAGAATTTTTTATGTTTTGGGGCTATTATGCATAGTAAACCTAAGATTTTCAAGGCAAAGATTTCAAGTGGTTTTAATAAGAAAACAAATTTTCCTATAACAAAATACGCTACAATAAATTTTCCATGTTTTGGGGCTATTATGCATAGTCAGCCCGGCCCAGCCAGGGGCGTTGCCCTTTGGACCCCACTAGGGGCTGTTGCCCCTAGAACCTCGCTATCGGAGGTTGTCGCCCCCGAACCACAGTTGTCATATGGAGGGTCGGTTATATGGTTTATTACTCATTGTTGTTGAAATGTGAATATATAGACTAATAGTTTATTTCTTATCATGTATAAGTATATGTATAACTAAAGATGAAAGTGAAACTTAAAGAATTGTTATCGAGCTCATAACACTGTACCATTGCAAAAGTAAAGTCTTGTGTTTATCAGAAGCATATACAGAGCAAACACTTGTGTTTTTCACAAGCGTATATAAAGTTAAGTCTTGTGTTTGTCACAAGCATTGACAGAGTAAAGTCTTGTATTTGTCACAAGCATTAACCGAGTAAAGTCTTGTGTTTGTCACAAGCGGGGTTCAGGCCCTTAGGCAGATCCCTAGACATAGTAACTGCGAATTGACGGGTAAAGACGAGTAATAGTTAATAATTAAGCGAAAGTCTTAATGATAAAGTATTGATAAAGTGATAATCTGTGTATAGTAGATGCTTAGTTATGTGATGATTAAATTTTATAATAATAAAGTAAACCTAGGACTCACTCAGTGAAGCTGACTTTTGTATGCAAATTAGTCTGACAGGTGAGATATGGGGTTTAGAGGGATGGGAGTATGGATCTAAAGCTTCTTGGAAACCAAAGACTGGAATCCCTGATTCAGAAGATTGTTAAACGCTCTTTTAAAATTTGTTTGATGTACTTAAGACAATGTTAACGATTTTTCTTTGAATTATGTCATGACGAATACGATTTAAAGTAATTTCCGCTGCAGTGTTTACTTACGTAGATACTTTAAATTGTTGTTATGCTGTGAATGACCAACTGTATGGCTTCCTGCGATCAGGGGCCTTACACCCAACCATTTGATTTCAACATAAATGAGGTTAAGCTAATGTAAGGCTAGCCCACTTGATAAAGCTTTTGTCTCATAGAGTGGAGGTCATGAGTTCAAACCAAAATATGGTATAATATAAAGTAATTTAAAAATAAGAGTAGGATAGGTTTATCATTAAAAAATAAGATTAATCATTTAAAATTAACTTTTGATAAATCTATTACACATTAATTAAAGAAACTGTAACTTTATTCTTAGCCAAACTAATTAAGATTAGATACACATGACATGTAAATATGGAGGGGTTATGGGCACAAGTCTCATTTTAAGTAAAATTCTCAGAGTTGAGCTTATTGATTTTCTCACAAATGGATTTTTTCCTCCTGAGTGGATTGAGGGTGCGGTCCCGGCTAGAAAACGAATAAATGAATCTGATTAAAATAACATTCATCCTACGAAACAGGGTCGCACATTTGCATTTGAAAAACTATTTAAGGGGCTGTTTGATTTCGGCCGACCCGGCTAACCCGGTTGACTGCTGACTCGGTCAGCGGGTCAGCCCGTTTGATATGCAAATGGTAGCTGCTGATCGGGTCCTTTGCAGCTGACCCGGACCTGAAAAAAATACATGCTGACCCATTTACGCAGCCGGCCGATCCACCATATAACAACGGCGTTGACAATGAATTCGATTAATTGGTCTTTGGTGTAGGGTTCGATGAGTTTTTGGATGTGTTCCGGTGAGTTGTCATCTCTGTCGGAGTCGGAGGATGCATCGATGGGTTGATTTGCAGGTGTGTAAGGCCCCCCTTTCCGGGCACCTCACAGTTGGTCATTCATTGCACATTAAACATATAATTTACATTTACTCAGTAATATCAAGCAGCGGAATCGAAAAAGGACATTCTCATTTCATCATAAAAGCCTTTGCAAAATAATACATATTTTTTTGCATTACATAACATTACAATGATTGTTGCGGAAACATTTAAAAGTAAGAGGATTCCTTAAGTAATCCCGTTTATTTGAATCCTTAACAAACACTTGTATGCAACATAATGTACAAAGAAATGCCATCCCAAAAGAACTGAGTAGTCGCCCGTGCCATCCTCAGCAACATACCTGCCAACCGGAAACACATCAAAGTCAGTGTTGCTGAGTGAGTTCTAGTTTTATAATTAAACATACTTTCCTTTTCGTTAAAACCGTTCTTTACATACATGCGATCACACATCATACGTACACGTAGATAATTTCTTTATTAACTTTCTGTGTTCTCACTCATTCTTTAACTTTACTTTTGTTCGTTCTCTATCTGTCACTCGCTCAATATCTATTCTTAACTTTCATACATTTCTTTTCTTTTACTTCTTTCTGGAGCCGGTCACACTTTACCCTCTTCATGGCACACAGCCATGATTACTGAGGTCGAGTGACAAGGATCCCATTTCATACGTTATCATTACATTCCTTCCGTTTGTTACGTTCATTCGTTCGTCCTTTAACTTTCATTACTTTCATTAACTTTCTTTCGTTTCATACTTCCTTTCATAATTCTCTTTCTCATCTAGATCTTGTCTCATTCAATATCCCCGACTCATGTCCGAAGACTGATGCTGTGCCGAGGCTTGACAAACAAACCCCCGACTCATATCCGAAGACTGACACAGCACCTGGATACGCGACAAAGATCCCATCGAGTCAATCATCTAGATTGAACTCCATCCGAGTCTGTTGCAACACAAAGTTGCTCACCTCACTATCTCGTCTCATGCAATATCCCCGACTCATGTCCGAAGACTGATACTGTGCCGGGGCTTGAGAAACAAACCCCCGACTCATGTCCGAAGACTGACACAGTACCGGGATACGTGATAGAGATCTCATCTCTCTATCTTGTCTCATGCAATATCCCCGACTCCCCCGACTCATGTCCGAAGACTGACACAGCACCGGGGTACGCGGCAAAGATCCTCCTTCGAGTCTGTTGCGACACAGAGTCACTCACCTCATACATACAATCTTTAGCTTTATGTTCGTTCATTCATTTATTAATGCATGTGTTCATTCATTACGTTCCTCTTTCATCATCTTTCACTTTACGTTACATAATACTTTTCACTCATTCATACACGTATACGTAAAGATACGAAAGGATAAACATACATCGAAGCAAGGGACATCAGCATTTACAAGTCATCAGTATTCACCATCTATCATGGCAACATCATACTTAACCTACATACATCATGCATACACATGCAATACCCTCGTCATCGGGCCCAACGTAACTTCTAAGCCTCAACGGTTATCACACATGCACTTACGGGAGCTATCACATCGTTACTTACCCCCTGCTATTTTCCGAAGGTCCGTAATTGAACTATACCTCTCCTCGTACACATCAGCCCTATTTGGGCGATTGAGCAACCTTCAGTCGCATGGCTTCCATGCGACTGAACACTATGTGATTGGACCCATGCGGATGAGCATCCATGCGGCTGAACACCCAATCGTGCGGATGGACATTATGCGAATGGGCTCTTATGCGACTGAACCCTCAGTCGTGCGACTGAACAGCTAAGCGAATGGGCGTATGCGATTGAGCCCTCAATCGTATGACCTATCGTGCGACTGAACCTTTAGTCGTGCGGTTGAGCTCCAGTCGTGCGGTTGAGCTTCAATCGTCCTTCAGTCGTGCGATTGGCCCTCCAGTCGCCTAGCCCTAACTGGGCAGCGATTGCAGTTCATCCCGAACTGCAGTCGCGGCTCACGACCTTCAAATCCTTCCAAACTCGTTTTAAGCCCAAATTAACCCTCCTAAATCTTAGGGAATCATACTATGACAACATTCAAACACATACACGTCTAAAATCGCACTCTAAACACACTATACACATACACATTCATACATACACGGGTTAAACACCCAAAACCCGAAAATAGTTTCAGATGTGTTCCAGCCCCAAAATCCTTCAAAAACATGTAAAAGAGGCGTCCTAGAAACTCACATGAACTATCCCGTCGAGTAGAGCTTCGATTCAACCCGCTGCACGTCGATTTTGCACTCTCGAACCCGCTTGAACCAAGCTTTCTCCTCCTCTTTTCCCGTTTCTCTTCTTTCTCTCTGGTTTCGCAAGTGTGGGGAGAGGGTAAGGGCTGCCCTCTCCCTTAAATACTACGGTCCAGTCGCCCGAGCTTCTATGCGACTGAACCTTCAACCGCATGAGCTCCATACGATTGGACACTCCAATCTTGCGACTATCATGCGTATGGAGCTCCAGTCGTGCGACTATCGTGCGATTGGACGCTCCAGTCGCATGACACTCCAAACCGAAATTTCCAGGTTTTACAAGTCCACCCCCCTTAAACGGGTTTCGTCCCCGAAACCTGTTATTCCTTAAACCTTCGCGGGCAATACTGTCCCATCTCTTTTCCAGTCTATCACTTGGAATCCTATCGCTCCACATCGTTTATCAACATTCGACTTCTGGTCTATCTTTGACTATCTCCATCGGTAACCCATGCATAATGATCAATGTCCATTTGACTAGGACCTGCGGTCTGAAATATGCCATGTGGAGTGCGGTTACTATAATTAAAAGAAACATCACAATATTCGAGCAAAGGCTCGGCGTCATAATCATTGAGCTTCAGAGCATCACTGAGAACCCTCAGCTTTTGTGCTTGAAGAACAAGGCCTGCAACTTGCGTAAAGTTGCTACTTACCCCAAGCCCTTGTTTCATGTTCTTTATGTATGATTAATGACCCTCTTGCAAACCAAACATCTTATGAGAAAGGCTTTCATTAATCGTGCTATGCATTGTTCCAGATATAACTACACCGAGATCGGTTTTTCTCAGGTTCCTTGCAGGTACACTGCGATTGAAAGGCAAATCGGCTTCTTTGGTAGTCCAACCAAATCTATCTTTTTCTTTTGCTTCCGATCTCCCATTCTACCTGTTTGCTCCAACGTCGAAACTAGGCGTACGTTGCCGTTCGATGAACCAATCACAGGCTGAAACTGTTTCTCAGACAACGGGTGACACAGCTTTCTTAATTGCATCATGCAATCCTCTAGGGCATCAAGTAACCTAGTGAATCTACTAATAGTAATCTTTACATCGAAGGGCTCCTAGACGTTTCCTCTCCTACCATGCAACTCATAACAGAAGGCAGTAGGAACGAACTACTACTGGCATCGCATTTAAGGCAAAAGGGCTTAAACGTAAATTACAAGAAACATACCTGTCGTCAAGTCGAAGTCCGCTCTAGCCTTCACCCCCTGTCCTCCTTCCTCGCACCGGAGCTTCCTACCCTTGACTTCCTACAATCCTTGCTCAGATGTCCCATCTCACCACAACTGTAGCACTTAGCCACGCGGCATTCCCTCGCCCTGTGACCTTCCTTTCCACATTGAAAACAAATGCTCAGTCCCTATTTGCACTCCCCCTCATGACCTCTACCACACTTCTTGCATACCTCATTCCTCCTTGTTATCCTCTCTCGATCATCGATCCTCATCACTTTACCTTCGGCCTCCATTACCCATCACTATCTCGCCTTCCTTTCCCCTTCTTAACATAGGCTTGCTCCTCCGCTTCGCCCGTTATCGTCATCGCCTCCCGCTCGTCGTACAACCTTCCCGCCAGATCTACCGTCGACCTGAACGTGCTGGGTTGGGCCGCGATCATGTGCCTACGGATATCCGCCGGCAAGCCCTGAATGTACCTCTTAATTTTCCGCGAAAGAGGTGTAACCTGTTCCGGCACTAATCGTGCCATCTCGTTAAATTTGGTGGTGTACTGTTGATGTGTCATCGTCCCCGCTTCCAACTGCAGGAACTCCCTTTCAACCTTATCCATCTCACGGTAAGGACAGAACTCCTCAATCACCAGCTTTTTCAACTCTGACCATCTCATTCTTCCGATAGCCCGGCTACCCTCAACTTGGACTATGTTGTCCCACCAGCACAAAGCTGAGTCCACGAAAGAGTGGGCGCCAAACTTCACTTTCTGATCCTCCCGGTACTCGCTGATATTCAGCACAGCTTCCATTTCCCTCACCCACTGGTGAGCAGCAGCAGCAGTGCCATTACCATCAAAAGTTGGGAGCTTCCATCGTTGAAATGCCCCGTAGTTACAGCCTTGTGCCGCCTCCTGCACAGGCTCCTCCTTCTCTTCCTCCTCATCGGAGAAAACCGTTCCGGTCTCCGTCCGTCTCCTTCCACCCGAAGGTTTACCCTTTCCTGTCTCTCCTCATCCCTAACAACCTTTATCACTTCAGTCACCACAGACGGTAGGATCGTCTGCATGGCCTAGTGCACTTCTTCCGCAACCGCCTCTCTTATCGAGGCTCTCAGGTTAGCACTCTCATCACCGCCCTCCGAATGAGGGGTTTTGGGTTCTTCATGAACCACTTTTTCAACTCTAGGCCTTCCTCTCGTGACCCGCGGTTCAGCACCACGTTCGCCACCACCTCCACCACGTAAAGCCTTAGAAGATCTACCACCGGCCATCCTCTATAATACACTGAAAGATTCAAACACCAACATGGTCATTCAAGGGAATAGCTCGGTTCATGTCAAGTATAGTAAGTCCCTAATTACAGTGATCAGTTGTGATTAGCCACTTACCTTACTTTTCATACCCCGAGCATTACCTGCCCTGACTATATTAGCATCTAAATCTAACAGTAGCACATAAACACATAACATGCGCACACAATACCGATTAACTTTAAGAAAATACCTGATGGCACGCAGCTACTCAGATTGGCATTCCCTCCCTTTCCGTCCCATCCTCAGTTTAAGTTAAGGTTTATTTTGAAAATTTACCCATTTCACTTAAACTTTGGCTCTGATACCTACTTGTAAGGCCCCCCTTTCCGGGCACCTCACAGTTGGTCATTCATTGCACATTAAAATATAATTTACATTTACTCAGTAAAATCATGCAGCGGAATCGATAAAAGGACATTCTCATTTCATCATAAAAGCCTTTGCAAAATAATACACATTTTTTTTGCATTACATAACATTACAATGATTGTTGCGGAAACATTTAAAACTAAGAGGATTCCTTAAGTAATGCCGTTTATTTGAATCCTCAACAAACACTTGTATGCAACATAATGTACAAAGGAATGCCATCCTAAAAGAACTGAGTAGTCGCCCGTGCCATCCTCAGCAACATACCTGCCAACTGGAAACACATCAAACTCAGTGTTGCTGAGTAAGTTCTAGTTTTAGAATTAAACATACTTTCTTTTTCGTTAAAACCGTTCTTTACATACATGCGATCACACATCATACGTACACGTAGATAATTTCTTTATTAACTTTCTGTGTTCTCACTCATTCTTTAACTTTACTTTCGTTCGTTCTCTGTCTGTCACTCGCTCAATATCTATTCTTAACTTTCATACATTTCTTTTCTTTTACTTCTTTCTGGAGCCGGTCACACTTTACCCTCTTTATGGCACACAGCCATGAATACTGAGGTCGAGTGACAAGGATCCCATTTCATACGTTATCATTACGTTCCTTCCGTTTGTTACGTTCATTCGTTCGTCCTTTAACTTTCATTACTTTCATTAACTTTCATTCGTTTCATACTTCCTTTCATAATTCTCTTTCTCATCTGGATCTTGTCTCATGCAATATCCCCGACTCATGTCCGAAGACTGATGTTGTGCCGGGGCTTGACAAACAAACCCCCGACTCATGTCCGAAGACTGACACAGCACCGGGATACGCGACAAAGATCCCATCGAGTCAATCATATAGATTGAACTCCATCCGAGTTTGTTGTAACACAAAGTTGCTCACCTCACTATCCCGTCTCATGCAATATCCCGACTCATGTCCGAAGACTGATACTGTGCCGGGGCCCCCGACTCATGTCCGAAGACTGATACAGTACCGGATACGTGACAGAGATCTCATCTCTCTATCTTGTCTCATGCAATATCCCCGACTCATGTCCAAAGACTGATGCCGTGCCGGGGCTTGACAAACAAACCCCCGACTCATGTCCGAAGACTGACACAGCACCGGGGTACGCGGCAAAGATCCTCCTTCGAGTCTGTTGCGACACAGAGTCGCTCACCTCATGTATACACTCTTTAGCTTTACGTTTGTTCGTTCATTTATTAATGCATGTGTTCATTCATTACGTTCCTCTTTATTATCTTTTACTTTACGTTACATAATACTTTTCATTCATTCATACACGTATACGTAAAGATACGAAAGGATAAACATACATCGAAGCACGGAACATCGGCATTTACAAGTCATCAGTATTCACCATCTATCATGGCAACATCATACTTAACCTACATACATCATGCATACACATGCAATACCCTCGTCATCGGGCCCAACTGTAAGGCCCCGTTCCCGGGTACCTCACAGTTGGTCATTCACAGCATAAAACATTCACAACACAATATTAAGCAGCGGAAATTATTTTAAACAAAAACCATCCATTCATTTAGAACGCTGTTGTTAAGCAATACATTTTAGTTTATAAGTTCACAAAATATTTAATTGAATGAATTACAAAACAACAGTATCGTCAAAACATAAATGGATGTCAGTCTTGCCCGCCAAGTAGCCACCCCCGTGTGCCATCCTCAGCAACCTGTCACCTGCCAACTGGAAAATACATAAAAGTTAGCGTTGCTGAGTGAGTTCTAGTTTTATAATTAAAATACTTTACTTTTCGTTCAAAAACCATTCCTCATTTTCACAGGTGATCATACATCGTACGTACACATAGGTAATACTTTCATTATCTTCATCGTCGTTCAATTCGTACTTTTATCATTCCTCTTTACTTAAGCTGTGAGTCTGTTGCGACACTAAGTCGCTCACCTCTAAGCCAATCACAAAGATTGACCTACATACTGTGAGTCTGTTGTGACACCAAGTCACTCACCTCTAAGCCAATCACAAAGATTGACCTACATCCTGTGAGTCTGTTGTGACACCAAGTCACTCACCTCTATATCAATCTCAAGGATTGACCCTGTGTGCATCCTTCGGGTAGCGAACCCGCATCACAGTTGAGTTAACACCTGCCAGGGGTGTGCACCTCCATTCATTTGCTTGCAAGACTTTCGTTCATTCGTTTACGTTCCATTCCTCTTTATCATTAATCTTTCACTTTATTAATGATAATAATTCTGATCATGATCATTCCACATAGAGCCATACAGTATTACTATTAATAAGCATAATAATAATAATACTAATAATATTATTAATAATATTATTCATAATCTTAATAATATCCCTAATCATAATATTAATTATAATATTAAGAAAAGGATATTATTACATTCAAACATCATCATTCACATTCAATAACGTCCTAGTCAACATTCATGTGAAACCCTACTGCACAGACTCCAAGGAAAATCTGTTAAAAAGTCCAAGTATTTTGGGCGTATGAGCCCTGTTCTAGGCGTTTCACCACTGTCGGTCGCACCAACTCACACTTAGAAAATTTTCAGGCTCTGGGCGTATGAGTACTGCTGGGCGTATAAGCCCTGTTGGGCGTATGAGCCCTGTTGGACTTTTCATCCTACACTTAGAAAATATTTTCTGGTCATACGACCAGAATCCAGACTTTTCACTTTTTTACTTAGTTTTCAGACTCATGGGTACTGTGGGACTCATGAGTCCTGTTGGGACTTATAAGTCCCTATACTTAGCAAATTTTCAGACTTATGAGTCTGGTCGTTCTAGGACTATTGGACATATTACTTGCTTGGACATATGACCTCACTTAGCCTATTTCTAAGGCACTTCCTTGGGCGTATAAGCACTATTGGACTCATTTAACTTGTACTTAATTATTCTAAGTCCAAATTTCATACACATTTCTAAGGAAAATTTCAGACGTATTAGTAACCTGTTCATGTGTCTAATTCATATTCCAAATTCCAAACATCATAAAGCCTAGTTCTAAACATGCTCACATGATTCTAGGCATAAACTTAATATAAACATAAACATACATACATTCATGTCATACGGGCATCAAACCCAAATTTTATAAAAACATATATACATGCATTTTCCAGCCCCAAAACGTTTAAAACATGTAAAAAGGGGTCTAGAAACTCACCTTTGTTGTTCTCTTCAAATTTCACACTCTTCACCCGAGCCTCCTCGACTGTTCTAACACCTAAAACACACACACCACACCACCCGAACACACAAGGCACATTTATAAGCACATATACGGGTCTAGAATCATCTAAAGCTTCAAAACTCGAGATTTCTTACCAAAAACTTCGAGTTTTCAGATTCTTCTTCAAAAATCCCGAGAACTTTCTGCCTTTGCTGCTTTCTCTCTCTAAAATATCGAAGATGGTGATGATGTGAACAAGGGTGGGTGGCCATACCACCTTTTGTATCAAAATTAATATGAAGTTTGCCCATTTGGCACTTTTGGCCCTTCAACAAAAGTAGACTTTTGTTTTCTTTCCTTTCTCTTTCTATTTTGTTCTTTTAATTTCTTTAATAAGAAATTACGGGTGTTACACCAACGTAACTTCTAAGCCTCAACGGTTATCACACATGCACTTACGGGAGCTATCACATCGTTACTTACCCCCTGCTATTTTCCGAAGGTCCGTAATTGAACTATACCTCTCCTCGTACACATCAGCCCTATTGGGCGATTGAGCAACCTTCAGTCGCATGGCTTCCATGCGACTGAACACTATGCGATTGGACCCATGCGGATGAGCATCCATGCGGATGAGCATCCATGCGGATGAACACCCAATCGTGCGGATGGACACTATGCGAATGGGCTCTTATGCGACTGAACCCTCAGTCGTGCGACTGAACAGCTAAGCGAATGGGCGTATGCGACTGAGCCCTCAATCGTATGACCTGTCGTGCGACTGAACCTTTAGTCGTGCGATTGAGCTCCAGTCGTGCGGTTGAGCTTCAATCGTCCTTCAGTCGTGCGATTGGCCCTCCAGTCGCCTAGCCCTAACTGGGCAGCGATTGCAGTTCATCCCGAACTGCAGTCGCGGCTCACGACCTTCAAATCCTTCCAAACTCGTTTTTAAGCCCAAATTAACCCTCCTAAACCTTAGGGAATCATACTATGACAACATTCAAGCACATACACGTCTAAAATCGCACTCTAAACACACTATACACATACACATTCATACATACACGGGTTAAACACCCAAAACCCGAAAATAGTTTCAGATGTGTTCCAGCCCCAAAATCCTTCAAAACGTGTAAAAGAGGGGTCCTAGAAACTCACATGAACTATCCCGTCGAGTAGAGCTTCGATTCAACCCGCTGCACGTCGATTTTGCACTCTCGAACCCGCTTGAACCAAGCTTTCTCCTCCTCTTTTCCCGTTTCTCTTCTTTCTCTCTGGTTTCACAAGTGTGGGGAGAGGGTAAGGGCTGCCGTCTCCCTTAAATACTACGGTCCAGTCGCCCGAGCTTCTATGCGACTGAACCTTCAGCCGCATGAGCTCCATGCGATTGGACACTCCAATCGTGCGACTATCATGCGTATGGAGCTCCAGTCGTGCGACTATCGTGCGATTGGATGCTCCAGTCGCATGACACTCCAAACCAAAATTTTCAGGTGTTACAAGGTGGGTTTGAGATGGGTTTTTGGGTTAGGGTTTCTTCTTCGTTGTCTTTGCGATCTTCTTCTTGTTGGTGATGGTTTCTGGTTTTTTGGTGGGTTTTTGCTTCTTTGCTATTGCTACTTTCACCATTGTTGTTGCAGAGAGTTGGGGTTAGAAGAGACTTTACACTGCTGTGATTTGTGAGGGTGGGTTTATAATTTGTACCCTACTTGTAGAGAGATAAAAAACCATTTTGAAATAAAAACCGGTCATGTTTATATATAAAAAGAGTTATTACATAACACCAATTAAAATACAAGGATAATATGATTATTTTATCATTTAGCAGAGTCAGTCAGATACTGAATCAAACAAACAAGTTTCAGTCAAATGTAGACTCAGTCAGAACTTCTAACTGGGTCAGCTTCTGACTCAGTCAGATCTTACTGAGTCAGTTTTATCAAACAGCCCCTAAGTAACCTTAACCTGATGCAAGTAAAATTTCTAAGAACGCCTTTGTTAGAAGAAAAAGGTAACACACCTTTAGTTAATTATCATCTAACTCCAAGAAAAACGTATTAATATTTTATGATATTTTAACACGTCGGAAAAAAGTACGCGCAAAAATGGAGTGACGGGTGGGCCGCTTTTATAATAATAATTGGTAGAGACCCACTCATATGTATATGTACGTGATAATAATAATAACAACCAAACGTGGAAGCCGTGTCACTTGTATTACCCTTGCAGGCATAATAATAATAATAGATATATACTTAAGTATCTCACTTTTCCTTGTAAAAAAAAAAAAGATAAGTTTAAATGACAAAATGTATAACAACCATTTCTTGTTATCAAGAATTTAGCATTATTTCAAAAGTAATAAAAACAAACAGGTAATTAATGTGACATTAATTAATTAATTTAAAATGTTGCTACTAATTATATATATAGTATTCAACCAAATAACGAGCACTAGAAATAAATTAGTATTATATTTGACTTTGAAACAAATGTTACTGCATGTCTCCCTGCCCTAATAAAAGATATTTAGAATGACACATGTTTATATCATATTGTTTCTCAATAATTTTTTTCGCTGCTCTCTGCTATTTAATAATCAAATTAATTACTAATGATATTATTTAGATTTTTTAGATTAAAATAGTTTTTTATAAATTAAGCAAGAGATATTTTACTAATGTTATTTCTAAGGAAATATTTTTTTTATAAAATTAGAAAAGTTTTAGAACATCAAGCTTTTTTAAAATACAAAATATTTTATAATTGTGTTTTTAAAAAGTAAAATTTTTATGAATAAAAATAATTAAAATTGAGAGTTATAGAAGAAAATTTTTAAGTATGATATTTTTGAACATTTGTTTTAAAATAAAATTTTTTTTATTTATTATAAAAAAGATTTCAATCATATCTTATTTTATAATATCGATTTATAATTAATAAATTTTATTGTATTTAATATTTTTTTATTCAACCCATGAATACACGGGTTTACTAAATCTAATTTAAATATATACAATTCCAGCATACTGAAGCAAAATTGGCATCCTAATTATATGTTCTTTTATGCTAAAATTAAATTCCGAAAAATTAATTAAGGTCTAGTCTTGGTTTGCCTCGTGCCAAAAATCACACAAGTCAAAAGGCAAATTTTAAATATGTAGGTTTTACCGTGTTAGTGGATAGTTTTGAAACAATATAAATAATTATTAACAATGTTTAATAGTATGGCTATTTTAAAGTTATTGAGTTGACATTAAAACAGTATGTACGTGTATGATTAGTTAAACGCGTCACTCCTATATTAACTAAATTATATATAATTGTAGATGAAGTTTTATATAAACTTTATGTCACATCCATACTAAAATGAAAACACGAGAATGTCACGAAATAAACTACCAAAACAACATTGTTATAAAAGGAGACTAAAATCTTACTACATTAAACATACCCTTAAATGCGTTATAATCTAGGATGTTAGAGTTTGATACAAACTGCTACGTGTAGTTCTTCAAAATGTATAATTTATCAGGTTATTATTGGTTTCTAGTTTATGTAAAACATACTAAAAATATTGACTAAACATAATTTATGAGTTCTCAAGTTAAGATCGATAAGTTTATAGACCGAGATACATCATCAATAATATTTATCTTTTGTTTTTACAACCCAACACCAATCAATGTAAGGTTAAGGATAAACATAAATAAACTTTCAATATTAGTATGGTATAATATTATAGATATTAATACTATTATATTAAGTTATCATGTTGTGAAGAAAATAATTGAAGCAATTAGTAAGTTTCCATTAAATATGTGGGGTTAAACTTTTTGATGTCATTGGTGGCTACATCATGATGTTGAAAGGTTCCCCAATGTTACGTGGCCAAAGTATGACAACAAGATAACATGTTGATGAGTTGTATGAAAAGAACCTTTGGTTATCTTCTTGTATTTTTTGATTAATTTAATAGTTACCTTTGTAACACACACAACCACACACACACAATATATATATATATATATATATATATATATATATATATATATATATATATATAGGTAGAGGTTCAACTAAAAAATAAGTTTTGCCTAAGTATGCTAAGAAAGAACAAGAAGATTACATGTGGCACTCTTCAAATTAGGGTTAAAGGGCATTATGGTCCTAAATATACTCATTAGTTCTTTTTGTATTTTATCAAAATACAGCACAAATTCGAATGTAATGTACTAGATTTTTTGATATGCTAGATTGTGCTGTATTTTTTAACGTGCTGTATTTTTTACGTGCTGGATGTACTGAATTATTTTAAGTGTTGGATTGTGTCGAATTTTTTAAAGTGCTAGATTGTGCGGTAAATGAACATAATTCATGTTGTTTTGCCATAAAACAACACGTTTGAAAACACAATATTTGAGTTAAACAACACACAAACGTCTTCGTTGTTAAAACGAAACGAAACATTACATAGATTGTTGTATTAAAGCAATACAACACAAAACGTGTTATATTAACGTAAAATAGTGAACACTAAAATAGTAAAGAAAGTGTTGCTTATATGTTGTTTGATATTTTGGTATAATTCACCACAGAAATAACACATGAGTCCTATTTTTTGAAGTAAAACAACATAGAACATATTACTAAAAACGCACCAAAACTGTGCTATTTGACACAAAAACCAGCACAAAACTGTGCTGTTAATGCAAAACAGCACAAATCTATGATTTTCATGAAATATAACATAATTTTGTGCTATTTTCATGAAATACACCCACAAAAATGTGTTGCTTGACGTAAAAACAACACAAAATTGTGTGTTTTTATGGAATACAGCACACAAATTGTGTTGTTTTTATGGAATACAGTACAAAATTGTGTTGTTTTATAAAATACAGCACAACTTTTGTGTTGTTTTATGAAATACAGCACAACTTGTGTGTGTTTTATGAAATACAGCACAACTTTTGTGCTGTTTTATGAAATACAACACAATTTTGTGTTGTTTATGAAATACAGCATAAAATTATGCTGTTTTATGAAATACAGCACAACTTTGTGCTGTTTTATTAAATACAGCACAAAAACGTGAAAAATGTAGCATAATTCATATAATTTGATTTTTTTATAAAAAATATAGCAATATTATACTTAATTAAAGAGGAAAAAAATGCCTAATTTTATTGTGTAATTTATTTAAAAAAAAATATCGTATGAAAAAGTTATTAGCATTTAAAAAAATGGGGAAATTTTAAAAAGTCAAACTTATGGGCAATATTATAAAATACCCAAACTACCCTTGATTACTTAGTTTTCCTATACTTTGATCCTAGCCCTTAATTAGATAATTAGAAGGCTAAGATTACTTCTTAGTATTCTTAGGAAAAATTTATTTTTTAGGGGAACCTCCTCTATGTATAATATATTATATATATATATATAATATATATATATATATATATATAGGATCAGGATCATTACAGAACCATTTTTTATTTTCAGAACCAAAAGAAACCATTGATTTACATAAATGTAATTATAAACCCTGATTTACAAATGTAAGTTAAACCTGGTGATTTTTACTTGTTTTTAGTTTATTGTTATGTCTGATATACACATATGTAAACAGATCAAGTATTATCAGACTTAATATACATTTATGTAAATCAATGGTTCTGTAGTATGAAAATAAAAAGTGGTTCTGTAATGATCCTAACCCTATATATTATATATATATATTATATATATATTATATATATATATATATATATATATATATATATATATAATAGGGGAGGGTTCCTAAGAAAACCATCTTTTATAAGAAAACCAAGAAAACCATTTATCCACCGTTGATTTATTTAATCTATGGTTGAGATCTTACAATGGCAAGATTGTAAATAAATGGTATTTAAAGGATTTAATTATAAGCTTGTAAGAGTATAATAGGTACAACATATTTATAGATTATATGGAAACTTCTATTTAGTAATTAAATCCCTAAAATCACCCAATCTCTTTCTTAATTTAAACTAAAATTTTCTAGTTTTATCCTATTCATAATATATTATAATAATTTAAACGTTAAATCGTATTAGTTTTTATATATTGAAGAACTAGATATAAATGCAGTAAGAAAAAACAAATGTACTCCAGTTAAGTTACGTATATGTAATCACGTTAAACAATTGTCATTTTTAATATGTAACATTGTGTTACGTATATGTAACACTATGTTACATACTTATGAAACACTATGTTACGTATACGTAACCCACCAAGCTTTAAATTAACAACAATCGAATTTTAAATCTTCTAACTTACGAATTCACATTGATAAATTATACTATATATATACAACCATTTCCATTTTCGTATTTTAAGTAAACATATAACAAGTGCAAACATTTTATTAAACTCGAAAATTGACCCAATATTGACATGATTACGTATATTTAACTTGATTATACATATATTGTGTTATGTGTAACTTGATTAGTTACATATACGTAACATTAAAAAGTACACTGAAATCTAAAGAAAATTACAACGATAGATGTAGAGCCATATATAAACTGTACGTTATGTACCTCGAGGATGATGAAGATGAACAAAAAAATCAAATTATATGAAACACCAGCTCTTTTATTTGTTTTGTAAAACAATACCTGGCATCATAATTAGGTGTTACATATATGTACTTATATATGTCTTTGAGCAAAAATAAAGAGGAGGTGGTGTACATATATGCAACTCAAATTACTACAAAATATACGACTGTAAAAGTTAAAAAAAGCAAGAATATCAAGGAGGAAAGATGTTCTTTTCGTGAAACCAAGGATGGATGAAGAAGATGTTCTTTTTGATCGATTCTTCGTTGTTCATCTTCATCATCATATTGTTCATCAAGTCTTAATCATCTTCGTCTCGATTTCATAATCATCTTCATCTCGAACCATTATCTCATCTCCAGATCATAATTATCTTATCTCGAGTTCACTTTATCTCGAATCATTTTCATTTCGAGCTCGTAATCATCTTCATCTCGAATCATCATCTTTATCTTGGTTATCATCTTCATCTTGGTTCATCATCTTCATATGTGGATGTGAGTGACCTGTATGATGAGGTTACTTTTAGGGTTTTTAGATAGAAGTTGAAGAAGATAAATAAAAGAGAGAGAAAGAGAATCATATAATTTAAATTAAAAAGATACCAAAAATAGTGAATTGATATTTTACTAAAATACCCTTTAAATAAAACGAAATAAAAAATAGTATGAATAATTTGATTGGTTGAATGTAGTTTTCTTAGTTTTCACATAAAAGTGTGGTTTTCTTAGGATCTCTCCCCTATATATATATATATAGATATATATACATACATATACATAAATATATATAATATATATATGTATATAATATATATATATAGATATATATATATCTATATAGGGAAGGATCCTAAGAAAACCATTTATTTTAAGAAAACAAGAAAACTAATTTTAGCCAATCAAAATTTTTCATGATTTGTTTTTATTTATTAGTTCTAAAGGGTGTTTTAGTAATTTTTTATATTAACTTATTTTTAGTAAATTAACATTGTTGACTTAAATCCCTTATTTTTCTCCATAAAAACAAATTAGTATGAAGACCACTTCAAGCAACCCAATTCATCATCCTTTTGTCTTCCACTATTTCAATTTTTTTCCACAATTGTTTCTCTTAATTTAGTGCTTCAATCGTTTCTATACAACAAAATTCAAGAAAAATCTAATCCATTGTAGCGTTCATATACTCAAGAAGGTAATAATTTCTTTATTCTTTTCTAATGATTGATCGATTCAAGCCCTATTTTTCAGTTTTTTTTTAATTTCGTATACCATTTTGGATGGATAACTACTATTGCTTGATCAAAAGACTCACCAAGCAGATGAACAATCAAAACTTGAAGAAATTAATGAAGAAATCCCCATCTGAAGAACGAGGATGATGATTATGTATATGACTTACGTATTCGTACTGCGTAACAGAAGAAGAAGATGTCTTCTGAAGAAGTCGATGATGATGAAAGAATGTCTTCATCTTCTTTGTTCAGTTACATATATGTAACCATAAGTTAAAGAAGTAAACTACTGGTTATATTTAAACACATACGGTTACATCGAGTTACGTATACGTATCCAATTATACATATGTAACTCGTAGTTACATATACGTAACTATAAGACTTTATATTCCAAAGTTCTCATCTATTACATTTCGTAATTTATACAAAAAAGAGGACTTGTGATTTATTCGGTTGAAGAAGCGCACTAATTTATGTTTCTACAATTTGTTGTCCTTATTATATTTTTTTTTTCTCATTTTTTGGGTTTTCTCTTAACAATTTTTCTTCTTGTGTATACAATTCCGTATCATAGAACATATACATAACACAAATGACATATATGTACTCTAGCTACATATATGTAAACTTGGGTCAACAAACAAAATTGATACTTATATAGAGTTGTTCGATTATAAATGTTTATTAATAGGAAAAAATCCACTTACATATACGTAAACATGCATTATATCTATATTTTTGTGGGGTTAAAAGAAAAGAACAAGTTGGTTTTCGGATTTTTTTGTCTATAATACGTATACGCAAGCATATACTTAATTATTGAAAATGTGAAAAATACATCAGATGTTTACATACATGTAAGCATGTACATAATTACTTTATTGTACAAAAGAATATTATCGAATGTTTACGTATACGTAAGCAAGTAATTAATTACTAAAATGTGTAAAAAATTATGTTCTACCAACATACCAAATATTAATATTGATTTGAATTAATGCATTTAATTAAAGTAAATAATTATGTTTTAATTGTGAAGAGAGAGAGAAAGAGAGATTTAAGGGATGTTAGTTGTTTTTAAATTTAAAATTAGAATGTACCTATTATACCCTTGAAGCATTTAATTAAATCAATTTTCTAATAAATATTTACGATTTGCCATGATTGATATTACCATTGATCAATTTTGATCAATGGTTAAAAGTAGTTTTCTTGGTTTTTTTTGATCAATGGTTTAAAAGTAGTTTTCTTGGTTTTCTTATAAGTTGAGGTTTTTTAGGACCCTTCTTGGTTTTCTTATAAGTTGAGGTTTTTTTAGGAACCCTTCCCTATATATATATATATATATATATATTATATATATATATATATATATATATATATATATATATATATATGTAACCCCTGGTTTCATTTCAATATAACATAGTTTTCATTTGATCCCTCCCCTATATATAGGGAGGGATCAATAACATGTTTATAATGAAAACCGTGAAAACCACCACTATATCACATAATTTATAATTGATTTAAATTTTTAATGTTAAAGTATATTTAAGAATTTTAACTTATTTTTATCATGTATTTTTAATAAACTCCAAGTTGACGATATAACGAATCGAGGTACGTATACTAACTCTATATTATATGTACGTACTCTAGTGTACACTTGGTAACACTACTTAAAAACATAACCTTACATATGTGTAACTATATTTATTTGTATACTACTTATATATGTAACCCCTGGTTTTCACAGTATTCAATTATAAACATAGTTTTCATTTGATCCCTCCCCTATATATATATATATATATATATATATATATATAGGAGGGATCAAATGAAACCACGATTATAATTGAAAACCTTAAAACCAACATCCACCAATCATATTTTTTTAAATTAATCCTTTTTGTATATATATATATATAGGAGGGATCAAATGAAAACCACGATTATAATTGAAAACCTTAAAAACCAACATCCACCAATCATATTTTTTAAAATTAATCCTTTTGTTTAATATAAGGGTTGTTTTTGTAATTTTGGACCATTTTTTTTGGAAATAATTTTATGTTTAATTTTAACAATTATCGCTACTTGTAATATCCACTATTCCCACTACCGCTACTCCAGTTACCACCATTTTGAGCCCTAGTTCTGAAATACAATCTCGCTGATTCCAACCCACGCCTCATCAACGCACCATCTTCAGCCCCAATTCAATCACCACCGCGTTGTGCCTCGTAAGTGAACCAGATAACGTCTCCACCGCTCTCAAATAGCCATCCGTCGGCACTCCGTCGTACAGGACCAGGTCCGTGAGCCTCACTCTCGCCAACGGCGAGGCGGTAGGCGTGATCACCGCCGGTTCGCGGTGGTGGGTGAGCGGCGGAAATCGGCGTAACCATATGGCTTGGCTGTTGGCGCTGAGTCGCTAGAGAAATCGGCGAAGGGATCTGTTGCTGTTGTTGTTGCTGTTTCTTATGCATGTTTTTAGTTGTGGTGGTGGTGGTGATGGTGGGTGGTGGTGGTGGTGGTGGGGGGGGGGTTGTGTGTGGTGACCTAAGAGAGGAAGAAGAAGGTGGAATAGGGGGGGTTGATTGGGGATGATGAAATTGCACTGTGTGCTGCTGGTGGTGATGTATCATGTTGATTTCACCATTAATTGGGAAGAATCTGATTTCCACCAGCTCTGATACGTATATGTAACCCTAATAAAAATGACGAAGAACTAGATAGAAAAATGGATATCAAGGTAAGATACATATGTACCCACTCGTGACGTAAGTCTTGTAACCCTAATGAAGATGACTACGAAGATAGAAAATTGGTACGTATATGTAACCCAATAAAGATGACTATGAAGATGAAGATCAATAGGATAAAAAATGGTAATGGGGTCATGAAGGCAAAATGAACAAGACTAATACTTAGTATTGTTGTTACATATACGTAACACCACTGTTACATATATGTAACACTACTATTACATATGCATGTGTAAGTTTATTGTTTACATATATATACTTTTGTTTGTTACGTATACACAACTTGGGTTGGTACTCTCATATATATACATATTTAAGTTTTCTAATGGTTTTGGTTGTTATTATATTTGTTACATGTTTTTGCAGTGACATGAAATTAAGGATAATAAACTTGAAATGAAATTGATGATTATGAAGATGATGATCATCGGTTAAAGTATATGCTGCATCAAAGATGATGATGGTCGGGTCAAGCAATTATCAAAACGTTTATTTCGAACACGAAGATCAAATGAAAAGATGAATAAGAATGAATACTATGTTATATATATGACACCGTTGTTACAAATACGAAACACTACTGTTAGGCATATGTAACAGTAGTGCTTGCTGACACATCACTTGTATTTTCCCATCAATTGTAACCTGATTTTACGATATGGTTCTAACAAAAATGTATATCTCATTGTGTATTTATTAACTGTTACATATATGTACCAAAGTTTCTTTAGCATATTAACTGTTACATATATGTACCAAAGCTTCTTTAGCATATTAATGTTACATATATGTACCAAAGCTTCTTTAGCATATTAACTGTTATGTATCATTAAAGTTTTAAAACATTTAATATTTTTGAACAATTATCCTATGTACACATATGTACCGTCGTTGTATTATCCAAATTTTTCAACTTAATTAAGTCTTTAGACTCTTAATAAACTTCTATTACTGTAAAAAAATGTTCATCATACATCACTCAACGTTCACATTATTTGGTACACATATGTACCATCGTTGTATTAGGAGAGAAGAGAGTGAAGTAAAAATCAGGAAAGTAATTTACTCAATAGGTCTTTTAATTCTAGTTAGGAAAAAAAGAGGATTAGGAGAGAAGAGAGAGAAGTAAAAATTAGGAAAGTAAAGAGTAATTAAGAGAGAGGAAAGAGAAACGAAAATTATGGAAAGTTAAATAGATTTATTTTGTGTTTTCCTAAAATGCCCTTTTGTATTAAAATTTGTCTAAAAACTTCATAAGAATTACAATCATGCCACTAGTAATTAATGACCATTGATCTACATAATCAATGGTTAAGATTTAGTTTGCAAGGTTTTCATTTATAACTAGGTTTTCATTGGATCCTCCCCCTATATATAATGTATATATATATCTATATATATGTATGTATATGTATATATATATATATGTATGTATATATATATACATACATACATACATATATACATACATACATACATACATACATATATATACATACATATAATACATACATACATACATACATACTACATACATACATACATACATACATACATACATGTAACATCTCGTATTTTGAAATAACTAGCAAACATCCGCGCGATGCCGCGGGATTTGTTGTTTGTATATTCAAAATCAACAACTCTATTAATCCAACATAATGAGATTAATAGTGAAAGAAAGCTACTACAACTTGGCTAAACACTGTACTAAACAGAACTAAATATAAAAACTACACAATAACAAACTAACCCGGTTGAAAATGCATGACTGTCAATGGTTGTATGTTGTATATCTTGTCATGTTGCCTCCAAGACCGCCACCTAAATTACCCTGCGCCAAATCTTCAATTTTTCCAAATTTAAGAAATTAAAAACCATATGAACTTACTCCACTAATCAATAAAACCATATCAAAACTCTAAGAACTATATATTGACTATCGCTTCAACAATCCTAAATAATCTTTGTAGCGTATAATGATTTCCGTGGCCCTTTTTTTGTTGCTTCGACCTTTTTCACAATACATACATAACATAACATGTCAGAACATATAACATCTGTCCCAGTGATTACAAGTTTTTCATATATATACCAATAGTTACCTCTAAATTAGGCCATTGAACCATTTCTTCTGGCAGCATTTGAAGAGCACACACGGTCTCGTGGGATTTTCCCTTCATTCACCTGAATTACTCTTTCTTACAGATTATGTAAACCTCAATAATGGGTTAAAGACACACAAGTGTGGAAATTGATATCATTTTGTTAAAAAAATATACACCAAGTTTCTTTAAGTTTTTTTAAATAAGTATTATAAATGTACTAATATTTATCTAAAGATCAAGACACTCATGGGTTTAAGAGAAGGTACTAACTTCTTCAAGAACAGCAGCCAAGTCCTCTCGTGTTGGAGCGTCAGCATCATCGATCCCAAGAAGTCTTCTTCGCTCAACTTCTCGAGGGTCCTCAATCATCACTGTTAACTTAACCTAAATGTTCCCATCATAAAACCACATGAAAATAAATTTCCATTGCATTAAAACACAGCCCAAAAGTTCACAAGTGAAACCATGAGTAAATTGAATACCACTAGAATTTATGGCCAATTGACAATGGTCTTCTACTGCTACTTTCATTACTAATTTGTGATCATAATCTAAAAGACTAAGACCAAACAGTTACTATATTCAGAGATTAAAATGAACCCTAATTTTATATAAAGTGGTTACCTCACTAAAAAGCATATCTCTGTTCTTCTTCAAAAGCTCCAAAACCTACACTACCAAAGCATTATCTATTTATCCATGAAACCATAATAAAACCTAAACCGAACAATCATAAAATTGGGGATTTGAGTAATGAACCTCACTCTTTTGATTTGGGAGACATATTCAAGGTCCTGAGGATCTGGGTCTTCATCAAAATCCTCTTCTTCGTGCTCATCATCATCATCTTCTTCATCAATTGCAGTATTTGATTCTAACATGTCAAGAATAATATTCAATAAATGAATAACTTGTTTCATGCGAGTACAAAAGAACACGAAATCCCACCTGTTCTTTAAGTTCTGGAATATTTAAGCATGCAGTCAAAATACCAAGAGCAACATCCATTGTAGAGGCAAGTTCATCTTCAAACTTCCGTCGTCTATCAGGACGAGCTGCTATTTTGTAATTAAAGACTTCCTGATTTTATGTATATATATATAAATTACATTCATGATAGCATTTATGACATCTGCTGAAAGATAATATCTATATGAAAGTGTGTACCTCAGGTAAGACTCTAAGAAGCTCCAAGAAACTTGGAACAATATCCGGGTGTGTGAACTCATTTCATCTCTAAGCCGCTCATTATGCCACCATCTCCCCAATCTTCAGGAGGGACTTGAACAGCCAATGCAGCAACCGCAAGGCTGATCTATGCAAGTTAGCAGGTGGGTGGGGTGTTATGTAAAAAGTTGTAAACAGTACCTGTGTTCTCACTTTAGGTGGGCCCTTGTGAAATGTTTTCAATAAGTTCTGTGGTAAATATTAGAACACCAACTATTAAACCCCTGGCATATTTAAAATAAGTGTAGAGCTATATACTCACGTTTAATGAATCACGTAAAGAACGGAATGCTTAGAAGGCAACTCTTCCAAATCTCGTTGCACCTGTTAACAGAAATAAGATGCACCGCATATAATCAATGTAAAATATATATTAATTATTATCTATGATAGCTAAAAGTAAAATTTAAAGGATAAAGTCTGGAGATAGTACATAAGAATACCTTCCTTGATTAAAAAAGCAAGTAAGGATGAATAAATTACCTTACTTCTCAGAGTTTGTGAGCAAAAAATCAGAGTCTCTACATTACTACTTGCATCATGAAGCAAATTATCGGAAACCTACTCAAAATTGAACAAATGACGATTAACTTAATGTAATTTAACTGACATGTTATAGTCAAATAAAATAGTCAAATAAGATCAACTCTTGTATTACTATTAAGCCCACAAAACAAATGTCCCATGTAGTGATAGAAACAAAATTCAAATGCAACCATCTGATGAAATAGAATGCTCACCACTATCTGACTCGGTAGAAAACAAAACAATACTTGCTCAAATTAGAAAAAACACAACTTAATAAAATGTAAAATAAGTGCTTCTAGCTTCAGCTATGGTGTTACAACCCTATAAAAAATCCTTAATTGTCATGGCAACTAACACCATTATATCCTTAGGGCACCCCAGAGCTAAAATTAACACCATTTTAGTGAAAGCATAAAGCTTACACCTTACAAATTTCACTCAATGGATAAAATTACAAGTCTAACGCCCCCATTTCGTTTGACAGGATAATTTTTCAAGAATTTTTAACACTACAAACCTATCCCCAATCCAATGAACTGCAAATCAATCACACTCCATCCTCAATACTTCACCAAAACCTAAATAATCATTCAATAGAAATCACTACTGATTAACCCCTTTACACCAAATTGACTATTCAATCAATTTAAAACACACACACACGCACACACGAATCAAATTGAAATGATCGAACTCAATCATCAGCACAATAATCAAACCTGCCAAGCATCAATCGTCCGTTGGAACTTCTGCAGCCACTAATCAGCCTGAGAGCGAACGGCGTCATCTGGGTGATGATAAAGTGCGTTCAATGCCTCTTTAACAACGTTCTCGAGCGCCATAAATCCCCAAATCGAGTTGTGTGTATTGCACCAAACTGAAATCAAGAAACAGGGTTTTGCTGATTCGGAGTCTCGTCGCGAACGTACCTGTTGCGGCCCTGCACCACCAACACCACATCGCGACCACCATCGACCACCATCATCGCCATCGGCCTCGTCGGCCCCCGAATTCCACCACACCATCGCCATCGCGACAACCACAGTCACCATCACAGCCGTCGCGACCGCACACCCTCGGGACACCACCATCGCGACACCACCATCGCGAGCGCACACCATCGTCGCGCAACCACAGCCTCCAAATCATCACCATCGCGCAACCACAGCCTCCAAATCGATCTGCAACCGCCGACCTTGCCTTCGATTCGCGCTGTACGTTACGATTTAAGAGGAATTGAAGCCTCCATTGCTTCCGATTGGATGAGAGGAGTCGAGAGGGGGAAGGGGGCTCGCGGATACCCGCGCAGGTGGCCGGGATTGCCGGATTCGAAGAGAACAGGGGGGGGGAAAGGGGTGTCGGGCCTTACTGTAGTACTGTAGCTAAACCTTATATCTTTAATATATATATAATTAAGGTTAGTTTTATTAATAAAATAATAATACTAATAATAATAATAATAAATAATAACAATGATAAAATATTAATAATAATAATAATAATATTAATAATAATAATAGTAACAATAATAATAATAATAAATAATAACAATGATAACAATATTAATAATATAATAATAATAATAATAACAATAATGATATAATAATAATAATAAAGTCCAGGGATATTCTTGTCAAATTTGAAACTTTAAAAGAAGTTTTCACATAAAATAACAACAAATGAAACGCAGGGACCAATTGTGTAATTTTTAAATTTACAAAACCAACCCCTGCCCCCCCCCTCGATTTTCCGGCTGAAGTCCGGCCACCGCCGGCCGAGCTCCGGCGAGCTCTAAACACTCAAAATCGAGCGGTTTTCATTCAAATTAAAGGTCCCGACAGCCTCGAGACCGGGATTCGAACACAAGGACCTACTTAATTCGAAAAATCACCTCGTTTACGCGTGCAAGAACCGAAACCGCTCCCTCTTTCAAAAATCAAATCGAATGGAGCTCGTTCCGCTCGAATTACACCCTATAAATAGAGGGCAAACGATCATTTACCTTCACGCAAACTTTCTGTAATATCAATTGATCATAAACACTCACACATCGAAATCAATCATCGTCTTCATCGTGAACCTGCAACTCAATCGAACACCCCTTTCTGATCTGTCTAAACCTAAATTGATAAAGGGCTTTCGTTTGTAATCATCGTTAGAAGCTTTCTGTGGAATTAATTGGAATATCATCAACAAAATCATCTCGAATTCATATCTCCTCTGCGCGGCTGTTCTTAATCTTATTCTCTATCGAATTAACATCGAATCAGGTAATTGAACACACCATTGTACTCGATTTTACATGGGGATCAAAAGCTGTAACACCCCGAAAAGTCAAAACGAGTCATTAAGGTTAAGTGGGCTTAACTAATGGGTATTTAATAAAAAAAAGGGATTATGGGCTAATTTGGGTTTATGGACAAGAGCTTGAGTAATAGAGGCCCATAATCAGCCCTTAACTCCAAAAATCAGCCACCATCTTTTTCATTCCAACCCTAAGTCCAAAAATCCGTTAGAGAGAGAAAGTAGAGAGAGAAAGTGCAAGAAACTCAAGTTTTGGAGCTACTAAGGTCAAGGGATTGAAGATCTGGGTGTTTGGGCAACAAATCTCAAGAAAGGAGCAGCAAAACAAGGTAAGAATCAACCCCTAAACCCTTCTGTAGATCAAACCCGGATTCTAGGGTTTTGGGTTTTGAAAAGTTGCAAAGAATCGCATAAAGGTCACATTTTTACGTATGAAAACATGTATGAAGCTTAGATTTAGCCTCATGGATGATAAACTAAGAGGTTGGACGTAAAAAGTTGTGATTTTGGGTGAAAAACGGACTGGTTCGTGATTTTTATGCGATCTGCGAAACTGTATATGCATCCAGCGAATTTGCATAATCATCCAGCGAAACTAAGAACATTTCCAGCGAAATTACAGTTTCGCTAGGGCGAAACTACAGTTTCGTTCGGGCGAAACTGTGGACCCATAGACATTGCGAAACTAGAAATTTCCAACGAAAGTTGGGCGCTCAAGGCAGCGAATCTGTCCAGCGAAACTGGCAGAAGTGCTGCCCAGCGAAACTGGCAGCGAAACTGCCAGCGAAACTGCCAGCGAAACTGTGGGCGAAATTAGGAAGAAAATGACGTTTTGTGTATTAACTATCGTGCAGCTAGAGTGTTGGACTATAGCTTAAGTAACTTAGGATTGAAGCTATTTGCTAAGTTCAGGTGAGTTTCTAGACCCCTTATTTAAACGTTTTCCATGTTTTGGGGCTATTATGCATAGTAAATATAAGGTTTTCAAGATAAGGATTTCAAGGTGTTTTAACAAGGAAATACATTTTTCTAAAGTAAAATGTGACATTTAAATAGCTCAAAATAATTTTCGGGCGCGCTGACCTGGCAGCCCGGCCCCAGCCAGGGGCGTTGCCCCTTGGACCCCACTAGGGGCTGCTGCCCCTAGGACCCCGCTATCAGGGGCTGCCGCCCCCGAACCCCCGCTGTCTCGCGGAGGGTCGGTTACGTGTTATGATGATTAGTATTTGGTATGTTGTGTGCTTAATAAGCTAAGTATTATATATATATATTAAGTGAAAGATAATACTAACGAGAAGTGGAACTTAACGAATGTTACCCCCGGGCCCATTTGATGATGAAAAGTCTTGCAAGCACTATGATAGACTTCACTTATGTGGGTCTGATGTATGATGATGGATCCGTATTCATGAGCGGGCTATGTGCCTAGCAGTGTGGATCAACTGTCGGGGGAAGCTACCATGAAGATGTGTACCGACGGGGATCGATCAACCGTCGGGGGTAGTGACCATGGATAACGTGTACCGACGGGGATTGACATTCGTTGTCAATCAACATGGAGATCTTGCTTTGTGCAATCTCGCCTATGATGAAGTGAAATGAAATGAAAGAATGAAAGATAATGAACGTGCCTAATGCGATGCAAGTGATGTTTGTAGTATGATGTATGCGTGTTCATTATATGAAGGATAAAAGATTATATTTTCTTATTTATATAAAACTAGAACTCACTCAGCGTAGCTGACTTTTTATGCATAATAGTGGGCAGGTAAGCGCTGAGGCTGAGGATGGCACCACGGAGCTACTTGGGGAAATATGGATGGCATTCCTATTAATGAAGTCTTTATTGTAATTAATGAACAAGGAATATGTTTTGTTTACCTTTAAAGGACAAATGTATGAGTATGATGGGGTTTCTAAGTCTTTAACGAATGTTTAATTATTTTCCGCTGCAATGTTTTGTTATTAAACTGAATTTATGCTATGAATTGCCAACTGTGAGGTTTCCCGGGAACGGGGCCTTACAAGTTGGTATCAGAGCCAAAGTTTAAGAGAAATGGGTAAAACATTTTTCAAACCTAAACTTAAACTGAGCATGGGACCAAATGAGGGATGCCAACCCAAGTAGCTACGTGCCATCAGGTAAAATATTTCAAGTAAACTGGCAATATGTGCGTGTGCTATTTGTTTTATATACGTGTAGATTTGAATGCTGGCATGTGTTAGGATAGTGATTGCTTGGGACAGGAGGGTAAGGTAAGTAGTTAATCACACTTGGCCACTGTAATTAAGGACTTACCATACTTGTAATGATCTGAGCAATTAACTTGAATAACCATTTCGGTGTTTAAATCTTATAGGAATTAGATATGGCGGGTAGGAAAGCTGGGAAGGCTACACGTGGACGTCCTCGAGGTGGTCGTACCACTACACCACGTGTCACCCGGAGCAAAGCTAAGGCTCCCGAGACTGTTCACGAGGAGTCAGACCTCCATAGTCAACCAGAGGGCGAGGATCAGCCACCCTCAAGTCCACTGTGAAGGAGGCCATCGCCGATGAAGTCTACAATGTCATGCAAGATGTCTTACCCTCGGTGGTGAATGAGGTGCTTAAAGCAGTCAAGGATGGAGATAAAGCTGATAGGAAGGAGAAGGAAAATGAGAAGAATTCTGGAAGGTCCACTGGGAGGACGGAGGAATCTGAAGAGGAGCCATCAAACCCTAAGGTGGTAATCCACGATGATGACAGTGATGAGGAGGCTGAGAGGGAGACGGTTAGGGGGTGCAACTATGGGGCATTTCAAAGGTGCAAGCCCCCAACCTTTGACGGTAATGGCAATGCTACTGCCGCTCATCGATGGATCAGAGAAATGGAGGCGGTACTGGAAATTAGTGAATGCCGCGAAGATCAGAAAGTTAAGTTTGCCACTCATTCCTTCGTCGACTCAGCGCTGTGCTGGTGGGACAATATTGTCCAGGCTGAAGGAAAGCGGTCGATAGCCAAACTGAGGTGGTCCGAGTTGAAGGAGTTGGTGCTGGAAGAGTATTGTCCCCATCGGGAATTAGACAAGATTGAGAAGGAGTTCTTGTATTTGGAGGCTGGGAACATGACTCATCAAGAGTATACCTCCAAGTTCAATGAACTTGCAAGACTTGTGCCAGACATGGTAACACCTGCATCCAAGAAGATCAAGAGATACATGCAGGGTTTGCCAGTGGACATCAGGAGGCACATGATTGCGGCTAGACCAGGCACGTTTAGGTCTGTGGTGGATTTAGCTGGAAGGTTGTACGATGAGAGAGACCCAATACCTGTGCAAAAGAAGGTGGAGAAGTGGAGTGGGAACAAGAATGGAAATGGGAAGAGGTTCGGAGGTGATAACTTCAGGGGTGGAGAAAAGAAGATGAGAGCTGAGGGTCAATCAGGGAGACAGGAAAATACAGGTGAAGGGGGTGCCTGTAGAAAATGTGGAAAACGCCATTTTGGGGAGTGTAGGGTTGGGACTGGAAGGTGTTTTAAATGTGGGGGCGAGGGCCACTATGCTAGAGAGTGCAAGGCGGTGAAGTGCTACCAGTGTGGCGAGATAGGACATGCAGAGAAGGACTGCAAGAAAGGAAAATCAGGAGGACCAGGAACAGTTAAAGCTGGAGACAAAGGGAAGGGTGACGGTTTAAAGGCAAAGGCGAGGGCGTTCAACATAACTCGTGAGGAGGCCAGGGTAGATCCAGAAGTAGTTTCAGGTATGTTTCTGGTGGATCACGAATATGCTTCTGTGCTTTTTGATTCTGGTGCTAGTAGGAGTTTTGTGTCTGCTGCCTTTTGTCGTTCGTTGCATGATAAGAGTAGGAAGTTAGACGAGCCTTTCTATGTAGAAACCGCCGTTGGTAATCTACTAAGGTAACTGAAGTGATTGAGGATTGCCTGATTGAGTTAGAAGGTTGTATGTTCCCTGCTAGGTTGCATGTTATGGCCTTAGGAGGTTTCGATGTGGTGTTAGGCATGGATTGGTTAGCTATATATGAAGCCAATATAGTATGTAGCAAGAAAATAGTTCGTCTAACAGCGCCCGATGGTAGTTCCGTTACGGTCCGTGGGGATAAGGTGTGTTGTGTGCCGAGGGTCGTGTCGATGATCACAGCTGAAAAGTACATGAGACGTGGGTGTAGCGCTTACTTGGCCTACGTAAAAGATGTGGACGTGCTAGAGCCACAATTATCAAACGTGCCGGTAGTGCGCGATTTTCCTGACGTCTTTCCTGAAGACCTGACTGGTGTGCCGCCTGACCGCGAAATCGAATTTCAGATCGATTTATTACCGGGAGCGCAGCCCGTCGCTAAAGCACCATACCGATTGGCTCCTTCAGAAATGGTAGAATTGAGGGACCAATTACAAGACTTATTGGATAAGGGCTTCATCCGACCGAGTATCTCTCCATGGGGTGCTCCAGTTTTATTCGTCAAAAAGAAAGATGGTAGCATGCGGATGTGCATTGACTATCGCGAGCTCAATAAGCTGACCGTAAAGAATCGATACCCGCTACCAAGGATTGACGACTTGTTCGATCAACTTCAGGGTGCCAGCTGGTTTTCAAGGATAGATCTGCGGTCTGGTTACCACCAACTGAAGGTGAAAGAACAAGATATCCCTAAAACAGCGTTCCGGACGCGTTATGGACATTACGAATTCCTCGTCATGTCCTTTGGTTTAACTAACGCGCCAGCTGCTTTTATGGACCTTATGAATCGGGTATGTCGGCCAATGTTGGATAAATCGGTAATAGTGTTCATCGATGACATTTTGATCTATTCGAAAAGTGAGGAAGAACATGCCGATCATATTCGAGAAGTATTGGAGACACTCAGAAGCGAGAAGTTATATGCTAAGTTCTCCAAATGTGCATTTTGGCTTCGAGAAGTTCAATTTCTGGGTCATGTGGTTAATCCCGAGGGGATCAGGGTGGATCCTGCGAAGGTTGAAGCGGTGATGCAGTGGGAACCTCCAAAGACGCCATCCGAGATTCGCAGTTTCTTAGGTCTGGCAGGTTACTATAGGAGGTTTATCCAGGATTTCTCCAAGATAGCTTCTCCTTTGACTAAGCTGACCCGGAAGGACGTGAAGTATGAATGGGGTCCTGATCAAGAGAACGCCTTCCTAGAACTAAAGATGAGGTTAACGCAAGCCCCTGTCCTAACGCTACCTGAGGGGAACGAGGACCTGGTAGTCTACTCGGATGCCTCATATGCAGGATTAGGTTGCGTGTTGATGCAACGAGGGAAGGTGATAGCCTATGCTTCTAGACAACTAAAAGCCCACGAGGCCAATTATCCTACACATGATTTGGAGTTGGCAGCGGTGGTGTTTGCATTGAAGATTTGGAGGCACTACCTGTATGGGGTGAAGTGCACCATCTTCACTGATCATAAAAGTCTGAAGTATTTCTTCGAACAAAAGGAACTCAACATGAGGCAGAGGAGGTGGTTGGAACTGATCAAGGACTATGACTGCGAAATTCACTATCACCCAGGCAAGGCTAATGTGGTTGCTGATGCCCTTAGCCGAAAAGGACGACTCGAACCAATTCGGGTGAGGGCGTGCCAGATAATCATGACACCTGATGTTATGAAACAAGTGAGGGCATTCCAGGATGAGGCATTAAGGGAGGACAGAGTCAACTCTGAAAGGATGAAAGGACAAGTTCCAGAGTTGGGTGAAAACACCCTGGGTGTTAAAACTCGATCTGGGAGAATGTGGATCCCTCTCTATGGGGATTTGAGGGGAAAGATCATGGATGAGGCTCACAAAACTAGATATTCTATTCATCCTGGTGCCACAAAAATGTACCAAGATCTAAAGAAAGATTACTGGTGGCCAGGAATGAAGCGTGACGTGGTTAAGTATGTAAGCAAGTGCCTGACTTGTTTACAGGTGAAGGCAGAACACCAAAAGCCATATGGGAAAATCCAGCCGTTGGATATTCCTGAATGGAAATGGGAACACATCACGATGGACTTCATCACGAAGCTACCTCGCACGACGAAAGGAAGCGACACGATCTGGGTGATTGTTGACCGCTTGACAAAGAGCGCCCATTTCCTACCAATTCGTGAGACGTTTTCCTCTGAGAAGTTGGCAGATCTGTTCATCAAGGAGATCGTGGCTCGTCACGGCGTGCCAGTGTCTATCGTTTCGGATAGGGACACGAGGTTTACGTCTAAATTCTGGAAGAGGTTCCACGACTCAATGGGGACTAGACTGCATATTAGTACGGCTTACCACCCCCAGACGGATGGTCAATCGGAAAGAACAATTCAGACATTAGAAGACATGCTGCGAGCATGTGTGATCGATTTCGGTGGAAGTTGGGATGAGCACTTACCGTTGGCGGAATTCTCGTATAATAATAGTTACCACGCCAGCATTGGTATGCCACCTTACGAGATGTTGTATGGTAGGAAGTGCAGAACGCCCGTGTGTTGGGGTGACATCGGGCAAAAGGAATTGGGGAGCCTTGAAGTGATTGAGGTCACAACTGAGAAGTTGGATAAGATCAAGGCATTCATGAAAGCTGCAAAGGATCGTCAGAAGTCTTACGCCGATAAGAGGCGTAGACCTATAGAATTTGAGGTTGGTGAAAAGGTTATGCTCAAGGTATCGCCATGGAAAGGGATTATTAGGTTTCGAAAAAGGGGAAAGTTAAGCCCGAGATTCATAGGGCCTTTCCGCATCATCGCAAGGGTAGGGGAAGTGGCCTACAGACTAGAATTACCTGATGAGTTGAGTGGGATTCACCCTACGTTCCACGTATCTCACCTTAGGAAATGTCTAGCAGACGATGATGCATTTGTACCATTAGAGGACATTGAGGTCGACGAGCGATTGAATTACGTAGAGCAGCCGGTGGCCATCCTGGATCGGAAAGAGAAGCGTTTACGTAATAAAGTGGTTCCGCTTGTACGAGTACAGTGGAGGCACAGAAAGGGATCAGAATCTACGTGGGAGGCCGAGGAAGAGATGAGGAGATTTTATCCTCAATTGTTTAAGGACTGACAGGTTTCGAGGACGAAACCTAAATAAGTGGGGGAGACTTGTAACACCCCGAAAAGTCAAAACGAGTCATTAAGGTTAAGTGGGCTTAACTAATGGGTATTTAATAAAAAAAAGGGATTATGGGCTAATTTGGGTTTATGGACAAGAGCTTGAGTAATGGAGGCCCATAATCAGCCCTTAACTCCAAAAATCAGCCACCATCTTCTTCATTCCAACCCTAAGTCCAAAAATCCGTAGAGAGAGAAAGTAGAGAGAGAAAGTGCAAGAAACTCAAGTTTTGGAGCTACTAAGGTCAAGGGATTGAAGATCTGGGTGTTTGGGCAACAAATCTCAAGAAAGGAGCAGCAAAACAAGGTAAGAATCAACCCCTAAACCCTTCTGTAGATCAAACCCGGATTCTAGGGTTTTGGGTTTTGAAAAGTTGCAAAGAATCGCATAAAGGTCACATTTTTACGTATGAAAACATGTATGAAGCTTAGATTTAGCCTCATGGATGATAAACTAAGAGGTTGGACGTAAAAAGTTGTGATTTTGGGTGAAAAACGGACTGGTTCGTGATTTTTATGCGATCTGCGAAACTGTATATGCATCCAGCGAATTTGCATAATCATCCAGCGAAACTAAGAACATTTCCAGCGAAATTACAGTTTCGCTAGGGCGAAACTACAGTTTCGTTCGGGCGAAACTGTGGACCCATAGACATTGCGAAACTAGAAATTTCCAACGAAAGTTGGGCGCTCAAGGCAGCGAATCTGTCCAGCGAAACTGGCAGAAGTGCTGCCCAGCGAAACTGGCAGCGAAACTGCCAGCGAAACTGCCAGCGAAACTGCCAGCGAAACTGTGGGCGAAATTAGGAAGAAAATGACGTTTTTGTGTATTAACTATCGTGCAGCTAGAGTGTTTGGACTATAGCTTAAGTAACTTAGGATTGAAGCTATTTGCTAAGTTCAGGTGAGTTTCTAGACCCCTTATTTAAACGTTTTTCCATGTTTTGGGGCTATTATGCATAGTAAATATAAGGTTTTCAAGATAAGGATTTCAAGGTGTTTTAACAAGGAAATACATTTTTCTAAAGTAAAATGTGACATTTAAATAGCTCAAATAATTTTCGGGCGCGCTGACCTGGCAGCCCGGCCCCAGCCAGGGGCGTTGCCCCTTGGACCCCACTAGGGGCTGCTGCCCCTAGGACCCCGCTATCAGGGGCTGCCGCCCCCGAACCCCGCTGTCTCGCGGAGGGTCGGTTACGTGTTATGATGATTAGTATTTGGTATGTTGTGTGCTTAATAAGCTAAGTATTATATATATATTAAGTGAAAGATAATACTAACGAGAAGTGGAACTTAACGAATGTTACCCCCGGGCCCATTTGATGATGAAAAGTCTTGCAAGCACTATGATAGACTTCACTTATGTGGGTCTGATGTATGATGATGGATCCGTATTCATGAGCGGGCTATGTGCCTAGCAGTGTGGATCAACTGTCGGGGGAAGCTACCATGAAGATGTGTACCGACGGGGATCGATCAACCGTCGGGGGTAGTGACCATGGATAACGTGTACCGACGGGGATTGACATTCGTTGTCAATCAACATGGAGATCTTGCTTTGTGCAATCTCGCCTATGATGAAGTGAAATGAAATGAAAGAATGAAAGATAATGAACGTGCCTAATGCGATGCAAGTGATGTTTGTAGTATGATGTATGCGTGTTCATTATATGAAGGATAAAAGATTATATTTCTTATTTATATAAAACTAGAACTCACTCAGCGTAGCTGACTTTTTATGCATAATAGTGGGCAGGTAAGCGCTGAGGCTGAGGATGGCACCACGGAGCTACTTGGGGAAATATGGATGGCATTCCTATTAATGAAGTCTTTATTGTAATTAATGAACAAGGAATATGTTTTGTTTACCTTTAAAGGACAAATGTATGAGTATGATGGGGTTTCTAAGTCTTTAACGAATGTTTAATTATTTTCCGCTGCAATGTTTTGTTATTAAACTGAATTTATGCTATGAATTGCCAACTGTGAGGTTTCCCGGGAACGGGGCCTTACAAAAGCCCCATGAATTTAGACATTAACAGATTCGAATTGATCCTCAATTTGGATCAAATCAAATCTAGGGTTTATGTGAATTGGGATGAACTTCAATTGGTGTTTAAAAGGAATTAAAACAGAACATTAACGCGGCTTAGGCCCTTGTTCCACTGGTTTCTGCGTTCCATGTTAAGCATAGGGTCGCGGGTTCGAAACCCGGCCACCCCATTAATTTTTTAATAGCTTTTTTTAAGCCTTAAATTAATTATAATAAATTCTAAAAATTATAAAAATTCGTTTTGTAAACTTTGTTTATTTTTAAAATTATCTATGTATCTTTTTATAAATTATAACCTTAAATACTTAATATATTTTTATAAAATATTAAGTTACAAATATAATACTTAGTTTATTTTATAAAAAAAATATAGACTTAATAATAGTTTAAAAGATTAAATTATTATTGGTCACGATGTAAACGTAATTATGTATTTCTCGTAGAAATTACATGTATTTCATAATTTTCACAAATTAATATAAAGGATTAAATTTCCTTGAAAATTATATAAATGATACATCCGTTATCAAACAAAGTATAAATAATCGTTTATTAACTTCACTTATAAAAATAACCCCAAATTCCATCTAAAACCCTAATTCACGTTTAATTGATAAACTTATTATTAATCTTGTAATAAATACGTTTTAGGTGCCTTGTAAAGGATTCGTTGAAACGAAGCTTGTTATTATTTCTTATTAGTCATCCATCATATACTTAATCACCAAGTGAGTATTTCTATACCCAATTTATTATTTCACACACTTTTGGGTGAAACATGTTACCGTATAAACGTTACACTTGTAAACACGTTGAATCTTGTAAACTTATGGTAATTTACTTGTATGTTGTGATTAGTCGAATCATGTAGCTACCATGTAATGTCAAATATATGTACAATCATTAACTATTGCTAGCCTGGCGACGTCATAGATCTATGGGCCTGACAAGCCTGCTTGGTTGATCCAAGTACACTTAGCTAATCGTATATACTTGTAAACGTTTGAGACTTGTAAAACTTTGTCAAGGTTTGATTGTGCATTTGTCTTACATCCCTAGTTACCTTGTTCTCTAATTTACAACATGAATTGCCATCTTTTATATATTTATGTATGTAAAACTATAGAATGCTCACCAACAATATGTTGACCTTTTATTTTTAACATGTTTCAGACAATAGCGTTATGTGGCTGTGAACAATCGTAACTCTCACGCCTCGACGTTTCCGCCGTCAAGGTTGGGGTGTGACAATACATATATATAGGGGGAGGATCTAATGAAAACCACTTTATAAATGAAAACCAAAAAAACCAAATCTTAACCATTACATAAATTGATCAATGGCCGTAAATAAACATGACATTTTTGTAAATTTTGTCTAACTAAATCTTACTTAATTAAGAGGAGAAGGACATAATAGGAAAAACATATTTGTAATTGTAACTTCCAATAATCAACTATTACCAAATTTTTAGAAAATTCTCTCTCTCTCTCTTTCTCTCTCTCTCTCTCTCTTAATCACTAAATATATCTCAATTTCCTAATTATTTCTAAACAAAACGTAGAATATTAAGAGGTTTTAAATCTTAAAAGATACATAACAAATGGATAGCTGGTACGTATACGTATTGTCCATATATGTAAGCATATTGTAAGTCGTTGTTCGTTTAATAGTGCAATTAGGGTTTATTTATATACTAAAGAACGTTGGTACATATATGTAACCATATAGGGTATAGTTTTATTTGGTGGCTCTAGTTACTAAGAAACAAAACATGGCTTGGTACGTATACGTATTTTCCGTATACGTAAGCAACAAAATTAATGTACGCTATATGTATTTTTCTATATAATGTAGTTATCATCAATTTTTCAAGTTCATCATCATCTTATTCATCATATAATGTTACCATTTCTATCCACAAGTAACTCAAAGTGGAACCAAAAACACTCATCACATGATAAAGTGTTACAATGGAGAATAACTAAGAATATAATCTTTAAATAAGAAACGATCCCATTAAATATTCAATGTTATTATGTAACAGTAAGGGTTACATATACGTAACACTTGGTGCCCCGCTCCACATAAAAAACAGAGTGCACTTACATATACGTATCAACACCGATTCTTTCAGATGATAACTTCTTATGCTATTCTCTATTTTACATAAGTAGTCGTCATCATTTTTCGAAGCTTCATAGTGATGATCATCGTCATCATAAAGTTCATCAAGTTATGATTATTCATCACCATGGTGTGTCTTTTCTTCAAACAAGAGTCGCTCATCATCATCGTCGTCGTCATCGTCAATTTCTTCACCTCTCCTTCATGCCGCTATCAATCTTCAACCTTAAACAACCCTATCTTTCAAACATATTTCAATCGAACTAGATTCAAAATCATAGTCGATGAATGACCCTTTGTTACTGTAGGTTTAGCGTGTGGATTTTTTGGTCATTGCTTCTAAGGATGAAATGGTGCTTAAATCAGGTTTAGACTCCATAAAATCTAGTTTGAAGTTAGGTTTTGATGAAGATATAAGATCAAGGAATTCAAGTTGCTTTGATTTTGATAAAGGTGTGTGATAGGAAAATTTTATTAAAGTCAAACGTAAATTATGGGATTACAAATAGAAAAGTATAAAATTACCATATCTAAACATATGTAATCTTACTAATATACCCTTGTTGATTTAATAATAAAACAAATTAAAGAAATTATTTGATTGGTTGTATATGGTTTTATTGCAATACAATGTGTGTGCATTGATGCACATTATCAAAAGACTATAGATATCGTGATTTTTAAAAATTATCTTAAAAGTAGTAAAATTACAAACATTTTGATATATTATTTAATAAATAGTATAAGAGTTAAAGTGGTTCTTTCTGGTTCCTTACAGATTTATGGTTCTCAAGTGAATGTCATTCTCTCTCTCTCTATATATATATATATATATATATTATACATACATATTAATTTATAAAGATCTTTATTGATATTATAAAAAAACATTTTGAAAGTTATTTGATAATATCAAGAAAAAAACATGAATAAATCTACTAAAATCTTTTTCCTGAGAGGCAACGATTTTTAATCATAATATACAAAGAACAAAAGCAATATGCTTAAGTTTTTGCATTGCATATCACCAACATTACTAATCACACATAAAAATTAAAGCCACACCAGTGGCCTGACTTTAAGGAGTTTATTTTGCCAGATTTTTAACCTAAACAAAGCTCATCACCTTATCTCTTTCTGAATGCTTTGTAAAAGGTTTTTGTTGCCAAAAATGTGGTTGTTTCTAGCGTTCCACATTGCCTAACATGATGTTAGTATAATGGTTTGCAACAGCTTCTTTTGCTTATCATTAAACTTGATACTTTTGAAGATTACAAGAAGGTCTTTAAAGCTAAAAGCAAAAATTAAATGGTGATCTACACCACGCGGATAACATTTAACACACCATTAAAGCCACATAGCAAGATATAAAGATGTGATCTAACGATTCATCCGCGTCATGAAGCTCCATCTTGGTCAGGAGTCTGTCCACCATCCAAATATGTTCACTTTGATGGGTAACCATTTATTTCACTCAAACATTACACCAATAACATCGTGATCTACAGAACTTGTATTTTCTATTATTAAACACATGGATTTCACCGAGAATATACCATCTAACCTTTAGTCCATACCATTTTAAAGTTTAACATCCCTAAGAAGATTACAAAATCCCTTAGAAGATTACAAAACCTGTTGATAAAAACTCATTTTAACGATCGCAACCAACTTTCAATGGAATAATGATTACCCTTAATTATCATGGTCGCAGTTATGGTTGTAGAAAAAAGAACTATCGATTTAAGCCACTAAAAGAAATTTAAAAATGAAATTGAAACAACTTCAAATTACAGAAATTCATATTTTAGATGTATATACGTGGAAGTACAAACCAGTTGTCAAAGTCTTGTTGTGACATCGGGTACTTTTCCGCTACCAAACTCGGCTAGTTCCGTTAGGTATTGCATACACGTGTCGTGAGCACACACTAGTTGTTGTTGAACGTTGGTGACTTAATAATAATTAACAATGGCCATTAGATAATAACTTAATTAATAATGTAGATTATTAATTTACGGTTATAAAATTTATAAATTTTAAACATTATTTGTAATTACTTGGTAACATGACTATGTGTAATATATATATATATATATATATATATATATATATATATATATATATATATCATGAGTTTTGTTATTAGTTGAAAATGTATATGATTATTACTATCAACTAATAATACTTGTTGTTTTGTAGTTAAAAGTTGTTAAAAAATGTTAAAAGGATTAAGTTTCTACAAAACATAATTAAGTTTAATGGTAAAAATTATAATTACCAAATATTAACAAAAATCAAACCCTAATTCCCCTACCTTCCCACCTTCGGTTGCGACATCCAACCCACAACCACACTTCGATTTTGATTCTTCCAACTCAAGATTTCATCGAATTCTAGTGTCAATCAAGCATTACAAGTGATTAACAAGTGTTAATCATCATCTTTGCACACTTAAAGGTTAGGTTTTTATTGGATTTTCATGGTTTTTTATTATGATAGAACCATAATTCGAAAATTGTGAAGAATGTTAAAATTGATGTGTTTGATGATGTTTTGATGTTTGTTGGATTGTATGATTTAGTTTATGATGATTTTGTAAGAAAATCCAAGATTATGAGTTCTTAGTTCACACCTTGCCCTAAATAGTAACTTTTGATTTGAAATTGGGCAATGGATGATTCTTGATGATAGTAGGATGTTAATAATGTTCAATGGATGTTGGTTGATGCATGTTATGCAAGAAATTGGGTGAAATTAGGTACCTTGATGATAAATTTCTCAAATAGTAACTTTTGGATTTTTGTAAATGCAGTTTTTTGGTCAACAGTGAATGGTTATGTGTTTAAATGGTATCCATGAACTAGTCTAGGTGTGTTAGTGGTGAATTTGCATTGAAATTAATGAATGTTGAGTTTTGGATGTTACTTTCCTAAAAAGGAAATTTTATGTTTTTAAGAACATTGGATATGATGATTTGGGCATGTTTATGATGTTAGGATCATGTTAGAATACTTATGGATGATGTTTAATATGATGGAATGTATTACTTGGGTTGTATGGATACTTGATTGGTCATTTAGAGAATTTAGGTTCTAGATGACTATACATGGTAATGGATTATGGTGAGTAATTAGAGAATCATGTTGGGATTGAAATGATCATTGTTGTGAATGTTGGTTGGTATGAATCTTGTTGATCAATGTGATATGATAAACTAAAGTAGTATAAGGATCTTGTTAGAATTTGAGTTGATGATATGATATACGTGAACTACTTGTATGATTATCATGTATGATGCATTGTTACACTTGATTAAATGGGATTTAAACTAATATGTCACCAACGGGTCAAACGGGTCAACTTGGTCAACTGTGTCTTTTCTTTCTAAACCGCATAGGTCAATGTGCTATCTTAAGCCCTTAGGGTATATTCAACTACTCTGGTCTAGTATACTTACAAACTCACGTGATATAGGTAACCTTTGAAGGGTTGTTCTCTCACCTTCTATTTGCTTACGTTGTACTGACAGTTGGAACACCAGGTGAGTTCATGCCCCACTGTTTACTTACTTCCTTTTAGGGGAGATAGCATACTGTTTTTCACAAACGCTTTACATTGATAAGTTGTGTTAGTATAACATAGTGTAGCATATCATAAAAGTTCGCACACTTTCAGATCGTTAATATTTGTAACTAGCAGGAAATGCTGGGTAGTACTACTACGCCTAACAAGCCACACCTGTGCGACTCGAGGTCAAACAGGTGCAATATTATCCTAGACACAAACATCATCACAACTTAGTAGGTTGTGATGGGAGGCAAACAAACGAAATGCATATCAGCTTCGATCGCGAAATCACTATAGTTATTACTTATGAATATAGACTATCTATCTATTTCAATGTACTTCTTCAACTATTACTGTTTATGTTAAACGTAAAATCTTAAACTCACCAACCATTGTGTTGACACTTTTAGTATGCTATTCTCAGGTCGTTAGCTCTGATTGCCAGTAGGAGCACATCACGATCCAGCATTACAAAGCTTCATATTAAGTCATGACACCTATATTTATTATTTATAAGTTTTTAAATAATGGTTTGATGCGTGTTTTGCCAATGTTACATTTTAAGTACTTTGAGTCTGATTTACTTACAAATGTTTTCGTACAGTTTTTCAAGTTCTAAACTCTGGTTGGTTTATATTTTAAATGTTGCATATAGTGTCGTTCTAAGTAACTAATGACTGAGATTCTGATTTGTTCACACGCCTCACGGTATAACCCCGCATGTGGATTTTGATGGTGTGACACTTGTCGCACAACTCCACATATGAATGAACTATACCAAGTCTAAGAAAAAAGTGAACAATGGGCATAACTTGATGATGTCAACATTTAAGCTGAATACCTAAGACTTTATTCGTGACTTGAAACCCTATAAAAATGTTGTTAAATCTTACATGCATTTATTATGCATTGAGCTTGTTATAATATCCTATATATTTAAAAAGGAAATTAAAGAAATAGTTTGTTTCTAATGGTTTTGATGTTGGCCCAAAAAAGAATATGTATTTGCAATCTACCCCCTTGACTTTAAGGAGAAGAAAAGAGAAAACCTTCTTGACATCACATCTTACATCCGGTGCATTTAGAAAGAAATGCTCTCTTTTGATCGTGTTCATTAATGGTTTCTTGTTTCTTTTCAGTTTGTATTGATGTGTTGCTCGCCAAATGATCTCTAAGGGCAGTGATGAGAAACCGAAGTGGTGTTCGTGTTTAGGCGTGGCTGTGATTATGGACCAGCCATAACCGAGCACCGCATCTGAGCCCGAGCCTAAAATTTCAAAACGTTTCGAGTCAGTCATCATGCGCGCAACGCGCGCCGGTGAAAAATCCTAGTTATCTTTAATTTGCAATCACTAAATGAATAAACGTATCGAACAATATCAGATTTTTCAGTTTGATTTGATATTTTATTTTATACATAATCAAAATTTCTTTGATAACTTGTAATATTTGAACTTAAAACTTTATATACACCATTTTGTTTAATTTTTTTGTTTGACATACCAATATAAATTTTATTGAAAATCAAGTTATTTTAAAAATATTTTATAGTCTCGAACAAAATCTTTTATTTTGAATAATTTGTGGATAAGATATTTTCCGAAAAGCGACTCATTAGGTTTTTTAGGGGTGCAAACGGTCTAAGCCGCTTGTGAGCTACTCGAGATTTTGAATCGATAAAAAGCTCGAAATGGAGCCGAGCTTTATCGTGCCCGACCTCACGTATCGAGCTCAAGCGGCTCGCGAGCCTAAACGAGCTTTTAAATTATATTTTATTTAATAATTAAATATATAATATAAATAATATCTATTAGATATAAAGTTATGAAAAAACAATTAAGTAATACGAATAATGTTATATAAAATATATAATTATAAATATATATCAAAATTAAATATAAAAATGTTAAAAATAATATTTAAATAAATAAACGAGCCAAGCCCGAGCCAGCTCGAGCTTGAAAACGTATTTGTTGAGCCAAGCTCGAGCTTTAAAAAAAAACCGAGCTTGAGCTCTTCTAAGTTTTCACGAGCCGATTGACTCATTTGCACCCCTAGGTTTTTGAAAGCAAGTAGCAAAAAGTTATTATGAAAACAACTCTGAAATAGTTTCATAAAAACGGCTAGTGAAAAACAAAAAACTTTTCTACAAAAAATGAAAATAAAAGACCAAAATAAAATGAAAGGGTAAGAGTAATCCACCTCACAATAGACATGCAGAGTGCAGACATGTTAATTGGACAAGACTGATCCATCTCACAATCCTTAAATGAAAAAAAAACACCAAAATCAATCGAAAGTCATTTTATAAAGAATAGTAAAACCTAAAAATCATCATCAAGAACGAACAAAGATCTAATCCAAAAACATCCCGCACAAGTCGGGTCACAAACATCAAAATGAAGATACTGAGCTAAACACAAACCAACAACATCCATATAAAACCACAAAATAAATAAATAATAAATAAAAAAAAAAAAAAAAAAAAAAACTCAAGTGATATACAGACAGAACAAGTGTAAAGTGAGCAAAATCAAGACTTCCGTCATCGGGGAGAAAGCTGGTATCGCCAACACACATCAACTCCTAGCAACCAAGCTGGAACCCACCTCAACATCAACATCTTAGATGAACATAACCCACCATAATCAACCCAACAACTACACAAAAAAAATGAAGAGAGAGGAGCGAATCATAACAAAGAGACATATATCCTGACAAAAAGTGATTAAACCCTCTCTTTGAAGAAGACTAGTTAGGATGGGAGCCTCTTGCCACCTAGCCACCGCTTTGACAACAATGGGTAGCAAAGCAACCGATCTCCAAAGTCTCCCCCCAACCTTCTCTCAATCCTCAGTCTCTCTCTAAACAACAGCGGACTATTGCAAATAAAGCCATCGTGTGAAAAGACGATCATAAGTAGGTGCACTCCATGGTTATACATGACACGATACAAACATGTAAAATAATGTTCATTTTGTTTAGTTATTAACATATAGTATAATTACATATAGCATCCAACTATAATCTAGTTTCTTTCATAGGTCATAATGATGAGATGCATTCAAAAGTTTGGAACCAACATGGAAACAAAACTATACATACTTATAGATTTTCAGCGTATTTTTTTGACCAAATTCAATGTAAATAGAATAAAAACCCATCGCATGATTATAGTGTAGCATTTGGCAGATGAAAAAATTGAAGACTAAAATCAAAGATTTTGCTATTTTCAATTTTCATATATGTGGAATGCAAAAAGACCTGTAGTCCTGTAGGATCAGTTCAATCAGACGTATATGATGGATATGAATGATAAATATCCAAGACCAAGAGCAATCTTACAAAAACAAGAATGAAATTGGCATAAAGTGACATTAAACATTTAACAAGACACACTTGTCAAAAAAGTTAAGTTGGATGGCATCGCTGTAATATAATCTGTCTTACAAGTAAAGCTGGATAAGCTCATCACTAACGACAGATGGTGTCAAGACACCCAAGTCTGTGAAAAGCATGGTTAGATATTGGGGGTGGGGTGTAATCCCGTGCAGATGTCTCCACCTCAACCTTTGATGGTATTGGTACTCCAAAATCAATCGGCGTACAGCTGGCACCATGTCCTTTTGATCCAACGGATACAAACGAGCAAACTGCAATGTTTTTAAAATATGAAATGATTATTTATAAGCTGTTTAAATATATGTTGTAACGTGATAATGCAATACCTTGTAGCTCTCGGCGGCCCATAGACAGGTTTGTCCTGGTTTTAGCCACTAATGCAATCTGATAAGTTCCCATCATGTAATTATACCCCCACTTTCAACAACTCCATCAGCCCCAACAAATACCATGTCAACTTCATCCATACTGTATGCTACAGCAGAATCAATCAGCAGTTCACAGGTACATCAAGCTTTGCTAGCTCATTGGCAAATCTTAACCCTGTCCTGTCTGGCCGCCCCTGCATTTCAGTTTCAGATTTTAAACTGGAGAATTATTCACTATTTGGCATACACCTATACAAGTCACACAGTTTACTCCTAATTTAACTTATCAAACAAGCATGTCTATATATCAGCAAGAGCAAGGTGTGATGAAGGTGGTTACTGACCGAATATGTGAGAAAATGGACCTTCTTTCTTTTCAGAAAGTATTTTTCAAAAGTTTAACTTTCAAGGTCATCAAAAATATTCAATTTAATTGAGCGGATGGTATACAATAGCAACAACCTTTCACAAGTGTTCCACTATGCAACACATTTTTCATTGTATGCCCTAAGTCGCTCAACATGTTAAGTGGCCCAGCCACTAACTTTGCTATCCATTAAATGCTGCCTGGAGGTTTACACACCATAGTTGTCAAAGGGGTAATAGCGCTCAACCAGGTCATCTGTCGCTATTTGGTTGTAACTTTTAAATAGTGATTTTTTTTATTTGTTCATTTTTTCTTATCTTTCTTATTTTAAAAAAAGTATATATATTAATAATGATGTTTATTTTAGCTATAAAAGAACTAGATTTAGTGCTATTTTAGCTATTTTTGGGGTGTGAATGTTTATTTTTGCTTCTACTAGTGTATCGCTAAACATGAAATAGCAGACACTATGTACCAGTATTCGCTACGTGGCATATTGGTTGCTTGTTGCTATTGACCGCTATTCGCTATTGATAACTATGTTCACACTGACATGGTATTATCTATTAAACAAGGTTACATGTTTATTACAAAGTGTTGTTGATAGAGAACTTTTGTACCCTAAATAATGTTTGTGTGTGTTTTACATAATCAAACAACTGGTATGTGTTTAAACAAAGTTACTAACCCTAAACCATAGGTGAGGGTTTGTTTCAACATCAACTCCAGAAACATGTTGAGGTGTGAAGGCCTTTGGGCTTTCAGATGGAGTTTGGGCCTGACCCATTGAAGCTTCTTAAAACCCTAATTATTCTTATATATAGAGCTGTCATTGTATGTAATCTTATCCCTTGAGCTTAATAAAATACCTAGTTGCAGAGAGTGGACGTAGGTCATCTTGACCGAACCACTATATTCTCGTGTTCTTATTGCTTCGTGTGTGTGCGTATAATAGTGTTTATTTCCGCTGCATAAAGATACCTACAACTGGTTATCAGAGCATCAAGCTCTTGAAGATTTTCGCCACCGCCGCTATATAGGGTTTCTGCCGCGCCACCACCTAGGGTTCCGCCGCCGCCACAGTACGCCACCGCCGTGAATAGTTTCGGATGTGAACATGTTTCCGGCCGTGAACAGTGTTGCCAGATTTTTTTTGTTTTTTCCGGCTGTGTCGGTTCTGTTTTGCTGCTCTTGTTTCTGAGTTTTTTTTGCTGTTGGTGGGCTAATCCAACCACTTTGGTGGCTATTTGATCGCCGGAAATTAGGGTTTTTTCAAACCCTAGGTTGTGCAAAAAGGGGAGAAGGCAGGGGCTGTTTGGGGCTGTGTTTTTGGTGAAGCGCCAGGTCGGGTGTTCAGGTTCAAGGGTTTTTGGTTGGAAGTACCGGATCTGGTTTGTCTATCCTTTGTTGATGGTTATCAACTGTTCAGCGTGCATGTTTCGTTTGTTCTATTTTGTCTCTGGTTTGCTATTATGGCTGAAGACGGGAAGGCTGTGATCGAAAAGTCCAATGGCACCGATTTTGGTTGGTGGAAAATGCAAATAGAGGCTTTACTTTGTCAAAAGGATTTGGATATGGTACGGAAAAAGAACCGGAGAGTATGGAGAAAGCTAAAGAAACAGTTTGGAATTCTAAGGACAAGAAAACTAGAGCGGCTATTATGTTATCTTTGACGAAGAGCGTTGCTTTTAACATCATGAAAAAAAACCACAGCAAGTGGTATGATGTTGGCTCTGTCAAATATGTATGAAAGTCATCTGCAGCTAACAAAGTGTTCTGATAAGGGAACTGTTCATGATGCCGGAACTGTTCAAGACGAGAATGAAAGAGGGAAGCTCAGTCACCTCCACATTAATGATCTGATGTTATTCTTACTAGATTAGAATCGGTTGGAATAAAATTCGATAATGAGACTCGAGCCTTGGTGTTGCTATTTTCACTGCCTGATAGTTGGTTCGGGACTGTAACTGCTGTTAAAAATTCTATAGGGGCTAACGATATGACATTGAAAAAGATCCAAGACATTGTGATAGGTGAAGACACACATCTGAAAAGTGCAAATGTTGGATCATCTTCTGAGATGTTACATGTTGGTAGGGGAAGGGAAGGAAAATAGCCGAGCAGTGGAAGTCGAGGAAAGAGTTCAACTCGAACTCGGAAAAATGTGAGGTGTTGGACCTGCAACGAGGATGGACATGTTAAGAGTCAATGTCCAAAGAAAGTCTGAACACTGCTGCTGAGGATGTCAATGATGGTGACGTGTTAATTCTTGAGGCTGATGAAACAGTGTGGACTCTTTGGATCATGGATTCTGGTTCTTCGTTTCACGCCGTACACAACAGTGAAAAGATGGTGAATCTGAAACAGACGATTTTAGGAAGGTACGTCTCGCTGATGGCAGAATGCTTCATGCAATGGGCATGGGTGATATTGATTTGGTGACTCCATTGGGAACTACATGGAACTTGAGAATGTCAAAGTGATTCCAGGTTTTAAAGAAAAATTAATTTTTGTTAGTAAATGGATGAACAAGGATGAAAGTCAGTTTAGTGGTGGTAAATGGAGGGTAATCAATGGGAACCGGTGATTGCTCGTGGAGATAAGCATGATCATTGTACATGGTGGGGTACCTGCTAAGGGACTGATCAACCCGGTGAAGCAAGTCAAAGTCGGGTTACCTAAATCTGCTGCTAAAAGAGTTCGTTTTGCAAACATGAAGTCTGGAGCAAAGATGTAGCTGAATGGGGGGTATAAGTCTAACCAGTCAGAGGATTTTGTGAGAGTGGGAGCATGGGGCATGTTCCAGGTCCAGTCAAGAAGAATGGGTTGGGTGTTGAAGACTACGACGAACGAAAATCTCTCATGGTGATTGTTTGCTGAATTTGAAGAGTGTTAGTGGTTCTCGGTGTATCTCTGAATCTGGTGGATCGTGTAAACCAGTTGAGACGAGGGTGGGTCGCTGTGTGGAATTACCATGACTGGGTTAGAGCTCGCGGGGAGCTTCAACGGGGCCTTCAAGTAATTGATGAGAAGGGCCTCTGGAACTGCAGATTTAGATTTGAAATCTTAGCTTGTTCTTTGGAATTGAAGGCTTGGAGGATTTCTGTTACTAAGATTACTGATGACAGGGTTGCTTTGTATTTAAATGGCTAGCAGGAGTATCGCAAGGCCTTCAAGTGGGAGATTGTTGAGGTGTGAAGGCCTTTGGGCTTTCGGATGAAGTTAGGGCCTGGCCCATGAAGCTTCTAAAAACCTAATATTCTTACATATACAGCAATGTCATTGTATTTTAATCTTGTCCCTTGAGCTTAATAAAATACTTAGTTGCAGAGAGTGGACGTAGGTCATCTTGACGAACCACTATAAATTCCGTGTTTTATTGCTTTCGTGTGCATGCGTATAATAGTGTGTTTATTTCCGCTGCGGTAAAGATACCTAACAAAACAGCCTCATGGGCTCATGGTATGTGTAAGTTTACTGTACATGTTTCATTTAACCTTAACCATAAAACTCTGATAATTGTGTGTATCAATATAAAATACAAATAAGAAAAACCTGCCCCTAAGCATTTCAAGCGGTTTCACGTTGCAAAAATTTCCAGTTTACCACAGAAGGACACTTTTACAATTTCAGTGACTAAAGATGTACAAGAATAAGGAAACCGTGAGAGTTTGTTGCTAGTCATCATTTTTCCCTTATTATTCTAGTATCTACATTAATGGTTCTTTACTGTACGAATCAAGATATTACAAGTACGTTCTTTAAGTGGAGGCATACTATATTAACCAAAGCATGTCAAGGGTAAACCCTCACTTTTCAGTTACCAAAATTAAGTGTTTATAAAACTGTAAATACATTTAAAAAAGACCTGTGCAGAGAACTCGAAAGACTTTCCTACTTTCTGCTGCAGTTTTCAAAATTTCAAGAACACTCTTGAAAAACCATGCACCAGGATTGTACAACCATTGAAGATAAAATCTTGACCTAGCATTGCAATGATTTTCCGGGCCTGCAAAAGTAAATCTTGATTAAAAGCATTATGCGCCAAGTACTTAGATACAAACGTTGATCATAAAAAAATTTACATACCTTATAAGAAATCTCCCCAAACTTCTCTGCACGTTCAAGGAAGCGAGACTTAGCTGAATTAAAGTCCTCATATTCAAAAGCTGATGTTCTAGTTATGTAACGCATAAAAAGATCACAGCCGGCTGTCAATGAGATGGATGTTGTGTCCCATGACTGGAAATGTAGATTTTGCAAACATTTTAAATATTTTCATAGACCCAAGTCATAAGCTTCAGCATTTATACAAATATGCAGGATATAGTATAGATGAAGCAGAGAAACGTGTGAACAAGCGTTAACAAAAAACAATAGAATGAGAAGAGAATGCAGGCTGCAAAGCACAGAAGCTAGAGTGGTAGCATTATATACATCAGATACTCATTTGATACTCATTTGATACTCATTTGTAATTCTCTTTAAGAGCAAAGCAATGATCTGAGCTTAAATTAACAATGGAATGGAAGGAAAACATTAATAAAAAAAAATTTGTATGTGTCCCTCAAAATATTAGTGATGTAAAGGGCGTGTTGTTAAAAAAAGGAAAGAGCAGCAGTACATGCCTTGAGAGAATCGGAAGCGGTCTTGAGTTCGGTTTGGAGCTCTGCGATGGTATTGGCGTGGGTAGACCTGATAACAGAAGCGAGAGCCCTGATAGCGGCGACGGCTTCAGCCAAATCAGGCTGCTTCCTCCAGGTGTTGAACTCGTCGATGACGCTGAAGGGCTTTTGGGACTTGAGTGAGGTGCTGTCGGGATGGGAGTCCTGGTGGGGCCAACGGCGGCTTGGGCCTGGGCGAGCCAGTCGCTGGTGACGACGCCGTGGTGAGCCGCTCTGGTCTGGTAGTAAGCGGAAGGGAGGGCTTGAGCCATGTGGGACGACGACGGCGGCGGAGAGAGGAGCCGGCTTTCGGAATCGTGTTGAAGGGGAGGGTCGTCGTTCCTGTCGAGAATGAAGGAAGCAGATCGCCACCACATTTATTCAACACCACGCTTTTACCAGATTCCGGTGGGATTAAATTAACACCTACTAATTGCTCTCATTTTCTTTTATTAATACACCACCCATTGATCTAGCTTATTACCACTCGGTATGGATCGGTTTTATCCATCACCCAACCCTAGTTTTCCTAAAACTTCTGATTACGCTTCTTAACAACCCAGGAGCCCAGCTAAACTTTTAGCCTGGTTTGTGCGTTTTACATTAACTAGTATTAAGCCCTCTGCGTTGCAGCGGGGTCGTAAAACAATATCAAGTGGCATCAATGACACACAATCACAAGTGACCACCAACACCGGAAGAACACGTATTAAAGAGTAAAAAAAACGTAGAGAATAAAATCGAACGAAAATAAGCGTAAAAACGTTGAACCATGTAAACAAAATTTAAACATATAAAACAATAAATAAGTCAATCAAGAACAAACGCGTTGTAACAGGGTCGTTAAACTTGAAAAAAATAAGGGTAAAACTGTTGAATCACACACACGTGTTGGGAGATGAAAAAATATATATCAGGTGTAAATTGTAAAAGACATAAAAGAAATAGGTTAAAGAAAGAGAAATTCTACGCACACCGCAGATTTTTTAGGGTTACCGATTCAAACGGTCACGGTTAGGGCTCCCCGTGACCGTTCAGTCGGGTGTGAGACCTAACTGTCACGGTGAGGCCTAACCGTGACAGTTAGAGTCCAGACTAATCTGGGGATCCGTTTCAATTATTGCCCAAGTAATTAATGGGGAATTGATTGTGCGCAGTTAGGGTTTTGGAGGGCTATATGTCACGGTTTAGCCAAACCGTGACATATTGCATATATTTTCTATATTTTTTTAATCATAATAGTTTGTTTTTATTTTAATTTTATCACACGTTTAACCTAATCGTAACTCACAAGTTTGTGTTTTGTGTTTATTAATAATTTATCATATTACAAGTATTTATTTATTATTAATGTGACAGTTTTGTGTTTAATTTGTTTACGAGTTTGTAAAAATCGGTTGTCATTATACAGACATATTGTATATATTTTCTAAATTTGAGTAATCATACTAGTTTGTTTTTATTTTTATTTATCATACGGTTAACCTAATCGTAACATACGAGTTTGTGTTTTGTGTTTATTATTAATTATCATATTACAAGTAATTTTGTGTTTAATTATTTATTAAACAAGTTGGTTGTTATTTTATCACATGGTTAACCTAATCGTAAAAATCAGTTGTTATCAAACATATACAATTAACACTATCAACATTACAAATATAAAACAAACAAACAAAGAAAAACACAACCAAACAAATACAACCAAATATACAAGCCATCATAACTGAAACTGCATATATATATACAACGAGTTTTTACATACAAAAAGAAATAAAATACAAACAAAATACCTATCTAATCCGTCATCTCTGGATCACTGCCCTGACCAGACCCGCCCGCGCCAGATGGGCCAGCACCGTCATGGCCTAACCACCTCGGTGGCTGTAACAACAACGGCGTACCAGAGGCGGCATAGTCGGCGACCATGTGTTGGATGACCCAATCCAGCATATCCTCCAGCCTCGTGACCCTAGCTCGCGTGTCCTGAAGCATTTCTATAACGTGAGCAGGCAGTCGCACGGCATGGTACACGTGCTGAGGATGCTGGGGCGGGTCCTGGTCGTGCGACGGAGGAATGTGCTGATCCTCCCCGCCGCCTGCCTGCTCGTGGGCAACCTGAACGTGGACCTCAGCCCCCGCCAACTCGGGTGGGTCCACCAACGGCTCGGGCACCCATGCCACTAGCTCATGGTATCTACTGAGCAGGTGCCACGTGCCGTCAGGGAACCTCCGAACGATCCTCATCCCAGTGGCGGTGGCCCGGTTTGCCATACGCACAGGAATCGGAGGTAGCGGGAGCTGGGACATGGCATGAGCGTACCCTAGCCCCGAGCGATACGGGAAACGATGTTCCCGCCCACCAACGCCCCTCGTGCCTGCCTGTGATAATAACTAGCAAAGTAGTCCGCAAGGGCATGCGCGAGGTGGCAGTGTCGGTGTGTGAGTACACACCGGAGAAAGAAAAGGTCGGCAGTGTTGACCCTGTCGGTCCCCACCCCACGACCAGCGACGAACGTGGCGATTAGTCGGTGAATGTATCTATATAGAGGGTCTCGTATATGAGAGGACCTCGTGTCGCCACCGTATGATCCGTCGCCGATTGCAAGCCACAGACCTGATCAGAGTCGTCAGCCCCACGAATCAAGGCGGTGGTGTACATCGGCTGTCGGACCTCCACCTACGTATAGAGGTCGCTGACGACAACGAACCGTCTAAGTGACATGCGGTAGAGGGAGCCAAACATCCGGAAAGCAACCTCCGCGGGCTGACGACCATCCGCTATGTCGTCCTCATCAAGCTCCGGAAGCTCCTGTGCATGAGGACGGAATATAAACGTGCAGTAAAACTCCACAGTGAGCTCTCGATGGGCAGGGTCGCCCATCCTGAATAGCTGGTCCCATGGGCTGTCATCGCCTATGATCTCAAAAAATCGCTCGCGCTCTCCAACGAGCTTTAAGAACTCCTCTGACAAGACAATCCCCGGTGCTGGCGGTCGTCCTCTCAGGGTCCTGAACCGCTCGTATGGTGAATTCCCCTCGTCGAACTACAGATGCGGGCAGTCATTAATCCCGGGAATAAACGCAGCGTCGGCATCCATCTCTGAGAAAAAATTCGTGTTTATTATTATTTATAATCTTTAAAAAATTAATGGTTGACGGTTTATTATTATTATTATTATTATTATTATTATTATTATTATTATTATTATTATTTTATTTTTATTTATATTATTATTATTATTACTATTATTACTATTATTATTATTATTACTATTATTATATTATTATTATTATTATTATATTATTATTATTATTACTATTATTACTGTTATTATTACTATTATTACTATTATTACTATTATTACTATTATTATTATTATTATTATTATTATTATTTTTATTATTATTATTATTATTATTATTATTATTATTATTATTATTTGTAGTTTTATTATTTCTATTATTACTATTACTATTATTATTATTATTATTATTATTATTATTATTTCTATTATTATTATTTCTATTATTACTATTTCTATTATTACTATTATTACATTATTATTATTATTATTATTATTATTATTATTATTTCTATTATTATTATTTCTATTATTACTATTTCTATTATTACTATTATTACTATTATTATTATTATTATTATTATATTATTATTTTATTATTATTACTACTACTATTATTATTTCTATTATATTATTTCTATTATTATTATTTCTATTATTACTATTACTATTATAACTATGTTTATTATTATTTCTAATAATAATAATAAACCGTCGACAAACTACGCTACACATATGGGAAAACCTATCAAATCTATAAGGGAAAACCTATCAAATCTATAAGGGAAAACCTATCAAATCTATTTGGGAAAACCTATCAAATCTATTTGGGAAAATCTATCAAATCTATGTTCACCTCTATGGTTTAAAGTTGTAAATTACGTACCGAAAACGATAATGTAGCGGCGGTGGTGGTGCAGCGGCGGTGGTGGTGACTAGATGATGGGCAGCGGCAGTGGTGGTGCGTAGATGGTGGTGAGCGGCGGTGGTGGTGGGAGATGGTGGTGAGCGCCGGTGGTGGTGCGCAGATGGTGGTGAGCGGCGGTGGTGGTGGAAGAAGGTGGATGAATGTGTCACGGGGAGGGCTCGCGGTAACGGTTTGGCGGTGGTGGTGGTGAAATGGTTGTGGTTGTGGTTGTGAAATGGTTGTGGTTGTGGTTGTGAAATGGTTGTGGTGTGGTGAAATGGTTGCGGTGGAGGTGAAATGGTTATGGTTGTGGTTGCGAAATGGTTGTGGTGTGGTGAAATGGTTGTGGTGGTGGTGAAATGGGGTGTGGGAACGGTTGAAGGAGAAACCAGTAACCACGAGGTCACGGTTTGGCCTCCACGTGACCTCTTAGACCCACCATAGGTGAGGTAATTGAGGGGAAATCAGAGATTCAATGAGTAAAGTGTGACGGTTTGGCCAAACCGTCATACCTTCGGATAGGGCAGGTGCACTAGTCGAGGGGAAATCAGATTCAAAAAATATCTCAAGATGTCACGGTTTGGCCTCCACGTGACCTTTTGCTTTTTTTTGTATTATTATTATTGTTATATTATATTATTATTATTATTATTATTATTATTATTATTATTATTATTATTATTATTATTTCTATTATTATTATTAATATTTCTTTATATTAGAGTATATTATTACTATTATTATATATTATTATTATTATTATTTTTATTTTTATTATTATTATTTCTATTATTATTATTATTATTACTATTGTTAATATTATTATTATTATTTATCATTATTATTATTAATATTTCTTTATATTAGAGTATAATATTATTAACCGTAACCTTTTATTTTCTGGATACACAAGATAATACTATTATTATTATTATTAACTTTAAAATTATTACTATTAAACTTTTTATTTATATTAGAGTATATTATTATTATTATTGTTATTATTATTATTTATCATTATTGTTATTATTATTAGAGTTTATTATGTAGTTTATGGATACACAAAATAATACTATTATTATTATTATCAACTTTAAAATTATTACTATTAAATTTTTTATTTATATTAGAGTATATTATTGTTATTATTGTTATTATTATTATTTATCATTATTGTTATTATTATTATTAGAGTTTATTATGTATGTTTGAACATTGGTTTACAAAATATAAGGTGTATATATGTTGATATGTTCACGATAAGATTGTTTAAGTTATCATTAAAACGTCACGGTTTGTACACGTACGCATGTTTGTATGTACGTCTACGAAGTGTATTTGTTCTTATTGTATATATATGTCGATGTGTGTGCATGTTCATGAAAAAAATATCCGATTCGATATACGTAATAATCATAAACGGTTAATGTGTGGGTTTAGGGAACCCAAAAGGTCAAGGTTAGACCGAACCGTGTAACACCCCTAAAATCTAACCCAATTAGAAAGTTTAATGTATTATAGGACCCAATAAAGGTCCGGATTGATTTGGGCTTACCAAAGAAATCTTGCAAAACGAAACTAGCCTTTTTGGGCCCAATAAGCCCAATAAGGCCCCGAACATATAAACAAAGCCCATTTAAGCCCAAATGCACGTTTACGAACTAATCGAATGAGAAACCATGAAACAATGAATTCTTATGTGATTTGAGACAACTATGAAAAAGATCCAAACTGAAACAGAATCAGAACCCATACCGGGTAAATCCGGCAATTTAACGCGCACTAACGTCTGAATTCCATCAAAATTCCTTATAATGACTTGTCGTCCAATTTAAATCATTTTTAATGCTAACAATATCATAAATGATGCTTGTTGAAAGATTTTTCATCAATCAAGCATAAACAACAGAATTTCGTAAGCGAAACGCGAAAACCGGTTTTCACCGGCATTTAACTGACGTCTGTTATGACGACCGAGTCCCGTAACTCCGTAAGTATTTATTTAATCATTGTTTACTATCATAACATATTAAATTTGATGAATGGTACATTGTCCGGAATAACTGCGTTCCGAAACGCGACCGTGACGCGAACCGGGTTACGATCTGGTAAAACCCGAGAATTCGTCAGATAAAGCTTTAACGTGACTGACATGGTAATTTAACGCTCAAAATATCATTTTAATATTTAATCATATATATTTTGATAGAAAAATGATAATATTAACGCTCATTCGATAAAAACGCGTGAAACCGTGGAACGCGTTAAATACGCGATAAGTTACAAACTCGTTTGATTATCCGGCATGTTTTAAATACATAATCTCGGGACACTTATAACGTTTTATATAAATTGAAACTAACGAAAAACAAATTTAAACGCTACGTGAAAACCTTAACCGAACGTGTGCGAACCGAACCCGTTTCGTTAAACCTAGTATATAAACAACATGATCTTCGCTTAGGGTTTAGAAAACAAAAATTCAGAGAAGAGAGAAAGAGGCGCACGACCTTCTCCCCCTTTCCCCCTCCTCTTCAAATTCCGATCGACCATCGGCCTCCGGCGGCCGATTCCGGCGAGTGCCGGCGAGTGGCACGCACATCCGGGCTCCCCTCGACGCCCCGGTCATGATAGTGGCTTCAATTTCTCCTAACACTCAACGAGGCGACAAAAATCGAAGACGAAAGAGGCGGTTCAGACTCGCGGTTGGCCCGACAGTGGCGATGGTCGGCTAAGATGACCGCGAGGGTCATTCGAGACCCGATGAGGGTGGTGTGCAGGTCGCGATATGGTGTTGGTGGTGCAGGGCGCAGCAGGGATGGCGATGGTGGCTTCGGTCGTGGCTGTCAGGCAGCAGTAATGGCTTGTGGTGGTCGGATGTAGGCCCGATGATGGTTGCATGTCGGTTGCGGTGGAAAGGGGCAGGGCGAGGTCGTGGTGGTGGTTCTGGTGGCTGCCATGGTGGTGTACCCGACAATGGTTTTCGATTGAAAGGTCGATTAAATGGTTGAGGTCGGCGGTTGAGGGCTGTTGTCCGTGATGTTGGCTGTGGTTGCTGATGGTAGTGCTTATGGTCCGCGATGGTGGCTGATGTTGCTGCTGTTTGAGGTAAGATTAGAGCGGTTTGATGTTGTTCATATGGTTGCATGTTGGGTTCTAGATGAGATCCTTAGGATCTGGCTGGAATTGTGGTTGGTGTTGGTGGTTGTCGAAGGTGGGGGAGGCTGAGATTAGTGCTTGGTGATGGTGTACTTCATCATCAACTAAGAAATTCTATGTTGAATCGTGTCAGTATGTGCTGGTTTGAGGTTTTAGGAAACTAGGTTTGATTGGTGATGGTTGTTGAATTGTGGCTGCGGTTATGGTGATCGCGGTGATAGAGGGGCTGATTTGATGGTGGTAATGGTGGTAGTGGTTGTCGGGTTATGATGGTGATGAAAGTGGCTGCATGCGATGGATATTGGTGGTAAAAGCTTTAACCACGGCGGTCGGTAACATATAATGAAATTTCGATTGCGCTTGGTTATGAGATATCAATGTTGTAGTGTTGTATGTAATCTTGGTGTGTATTGGTTAGGTTAAACTCCGGTCAAAGCTGGTCAAAAGGGTCAATGGACAGTCAACGCGATGCGGGCGGAACAAGCGGATTCTAGGATGTGAAACGGAAACGTTAGGTATAACCGAGTGCTAACATTCTTACACGTATAAATATGGAGATTATATATTAACTTGTGTGTGTGTTGAGCTACAATATATATTTAAAACGTTAACTAGTTTATAAAGCATCAAGAACAAATATGTATAAAAATATTAACTAGAAAAGAATGTGACCAATTGCATAAGTAGAACAACTTTGGTAACATCATCATATGATCAAAGATGTGAAAACATATCAAAAGTTAATTAATCCCGTGTCATCTATGTAATCCTTAAAAAGGCGTCGAGATGATTTCATATTTGAAAAATGCAATTGTATATATATAATATGTATACAATAGATGCTTAGTTTAACTGGCATCTACATGTCTTATTTAAGGTAAAAGACCCAAAATGCTATCTGATAATGTCCTACTATCTTGTTGTTATTAATTGTTGGTCATCTCATTATTATTGACATAAATATTAATTGTAACACTTTTTATACAAATTATCGTCAATCAAGTTAACAAATACGATATAATCGCAAGCATTATAAACATCGTATGAAACATTATATATATTACTTACATTGTTAATGCAAGTTAATTATAAAGATTTGGAATCCATGACATAAATTGATTTTTCTACATTCTTCATGCTAAGACTCAATTCTTGATTAAGTGCATCAACTAACCTAATGTACACGAGTTAATTCATGACAATTAACAAATACACAAGAAGCTAAGACACACTAAGGATACTAATCACCAACCTAAAGTCAACTAAAGAGCTCAACCGCACGCATGTAATAACATCATGCTAATTCTAAATGTGAATCTTATATGTTCTAGTTAGGATTGCTTTGTTAGTGATCATCCTTTTTCTTTATCAAGCTCAGAATTATTTAAGGATACAAGGTGAGTTCTCGTGTCCCCTTTTGCTTACTGTTTTGGGGATGAAGCATGCTCCATTTTATTTTCAAAGCTGAAACTATTATTTTGTGATATTATATAAAATGCTATGTTGTGGACTTGTTGATTCCTGCTGATACAAAGATCACGATCATTAATTCTTTGGTGAACCGCTTGTTTACGTGGATAGATCTATTTGGGGAATCCCCCACACCCAGTGGCTCCCGCTACAGGGAGGTACCCCCACTGGAGATCCGCAAGGGTCGTAGTGGCATGTGACAGGTTTTATAAGAAACAAACGTGGGCCTTACTGGCAGGTAAGGATCCACATGCTAACAGGCTCAGCTTCTCCCTGCGGGGTTAACCGGTATAACATAACTTTAGAAGAGGCAAGCCGGGACTGAGTGCAGGGTTGGTTGTGATCCCACGACATATATACTAAATATAATACTACGATATACGAACTTTATGAGACTCTTTTATTTTTCTTTCTGAAACAAAACCACTTGAACTTACCAACTTTTTAGTTGACACTTTTTCTTTTTGAGCATGTCTTCAGGTACAGCTAGGGAGAATAGTTGAGCTATAGAAGTTACCTAAATCCGAAGCAAGATATGTGATTAGAGATTAAAGACACAAGGGTTGAGCCTAGAAGCCTTAGTTGCTGAAGTTTCAAGAAATACTTTTACCGAGAGATTGATCACGACACCTATAGATTGTAGGTTGAAGCACATTGTGAATTGGAAACAAAGCCAATACTTTAATGTAAATACCATGTGACACCTTGTAATATACCATATAGTTTCCGCTGCATTTTGGTTATTGTTTACTAATCGTTACGTCCCGCCTCTCTGGGCCCGGGGTGTGACAGATTGGTATCAGAGCCAAAGGTTGTAGAAGTAGGTCTGCTTTGCGAGACCGAAACCACAACCATATGAACCCTATAGGACCACCTTAGTAAGATGACTCTTCTGAGCTTCGCTGAACCAAGAGTGTAGAAATGTAGGTTTGTTTTGTCATACCTAAGCTGTAACCCTAAATAGGACCAGCCTAGTAGGTTGTTTCCATGATCTAGTGATCCAAAGTTTGTAGCAAGAATAGGTTCCTATAAGAACTCCCATCTTTAACCTGTATACCTTAAGGATTATATCCTTATCCCATTAAGAATTCCCTACCCTATACGAAACCTTGATACATTAGGGTATCACCGATAATAGGTGCACCCGAGTAAATCAGGAAAGGTATGGAACCTTTTGGAGAGACACTTATTTGATTGCACAGTTGACTTTTATCACTATATGAAACAACTGCTGTTAGTTATACATTTGATACGACTTGTGTCGTTACATGAGACAACTGGAGCATTAAGTACTATGAATGTTAGAAACCAACACTGTGCACATATATCAGGACTTAAATCCTGGAGAGACACTTATCTGATTGCACAGTTGACCTTTGTCACTATATGAAACAACTGCTGTTAGCTATACGCTTGATACGACTTGTGTCGTTACATGAGACAACTATCATGATGATACTTGCTTATATGTCTTATTTGTAGAATGATACATGTTGGAATTTAGTGGTAAGATAGTAACCATGATGCCTTTTTGTTTGCTCTGCTCCCTAGGATAGCGTGTACCTGAATGCTCATTCATTGCCCGATTTGTTGGAACTAACTTAGAGACAATTTTTTTGGGTTAACAAGAATGTTGACATAATTTGAATCTAAGTGTGCTTAATTACAGATGATGACCAAATGAGAACTTTAACTCAAGATCTAATTACACAGAACTTCGAACTTGTGATGGGAATGACTAGAATGACAGTGTAAGGTAAATTGACGATTACGGGTGCACACGTAATGGTGAATTTACAGGTACACTTGAATTCTGGTGGGCCCTGTCATGTAAACTAATATCAAAGTACAACACTCAAGAAACAAATAAATACAAGATTTAAACACGAATGTCCAACATATACCAAATGAATATATATACATTCCCAAAACTTTCGTGCTGAACGAAGACATTTGACACTTGAAGAGCTACCAAGGACAACGTTGTAGTAACTATTCTTTTCTTCACCTTCTCTTTTCTTTTGTTCTGCTACCCTATTGGGTATAATGATGCAATTATCTGACTTAAGGGATCATCAAATGTTCCTTCTCAAGCTCAACCAGCCTCGTGCTGAGAGTACGGTACTTTACCTAAGTTATGTGGGTACTTTAGCAAAATTGTTCATTCTTTTTGTGATGCCCAAGGATTTCTTCCTACCTAATACAGAATTCGTTTCAACTTTGTCGGTATCGTAAAGGACTCCCTAACACATACTCTACAACCGAGAATGGATTGGAGTAATGGACTGTCGAGAAGCACGTCATGTGGTCAATGACATAGAAGACTTGTCACTTCTTTCTTCCTTATTAGACATCACTTCATAGGACATTCTAGACTCTAGAATTCCTTTATCAATTTCTTAAAAATCTTTGATAACTGATTACTTGATGCCTATTCGACGTCATAGAACCACTTAATCCAAAAGAAGATTCTTAATATCGGCTTCGATCATGATTAACAATCACCTTTCATAGCACCAGGTGCTGTGAAATCCTTCATCATCAGCGAACCGTTAGCTACCTACTAACGATCCTTGCCTGCAGCATAAGTTGAATTATTTTGACCATGCTTTTAACTGGCTGTGTTGTTGGTAAAGTTCTGAGCGCCAGAATAAATAGGAAATGAAACCTCCTTCAAAAACCCAGACTCTCCGGAGATAAAGATCCAAGTGCCAGGGTTAAGTGCCGAGAAAAGCTAACCTTTGAGATTCAAGACAAAAATCTGAACTTACAACTTCTTTGAATCCCCGATTTTTCCACCCACCCTCTGTTCTCGATTTATTCTCTTAACGAGTAGTGCTACTCACCTTAAGCCTCTAGCATAACCCTCATCTTTGGAAACGCATGATAGCCGATGCGGGAAACTTTAAAACCTTGCAAGTTATCTCTACTCGGAGATCTCTACTATCTGAGTGATAAGTTCGTGATTCGAGCGCGAAGATCTGAAGTATAATACGATCTCGAAGTATACGATACGTTATTAGAATGGTAGTTAACCTTCTTGTGCTAGCGAGCATCTTGATGAAGTCCTAAACCTGTTCGAATCGATGCGGTCGATAATAATGAAGAATTCATGGGGAGAACTCATGGTCGAACTTAAAGGATGGTATTGTTCCAAAAGATGTATTAAGAAGCATAGAAGATCAGCTACAAGAAACCTCATGTGTTAAATCACTTGAGATCCAACTACAACGAAGTGATAGACATGCAGTAGATTGTAGGCAAAGGAAGTCTGCATAATCATCCCCGATCGTAAGCGTTAGTGTTATTCCTCTTAAAATCTTTAAACCTCTCCTAAAGTGATTCTCTAATACCTTACCCTAGAACGCTCCATAACGTCGGCAACTCGAGCAAAAAGTCTTACTCTCATATCTTGTTAGGACAATTGATATGATTATGAAGGATTGGAATCTAAACAGAGTTACCTGCTTCATGAATAGACCCTCTACAGGGCACAATTACCTTGTAGAATATGGACCGAGGAAGAGGTCATGTAGAAGGTTGACCTTAATTGGGAAACACTATGAAGGAACTAGTGGAAACTATTGCAGCAATTCTGTAGCCTGAGACAACAGTTGAGGTTGTTGTTAAGTAAATTGAGTCGGAGAATTGAAGTGATATATGTATGGAGGTGCTGGACTTGAAACTTATATTAAGGAGCTCGTGAAGGGAAGGCGAATCCGAGAGCTGTTAGATAAACGGATCATAAGGCATAGGGTGTCACCTTGAAGAACCCCGATACATTATGTGGGGTGAAGAAGGAATGCGAATCCTAATATGGATAGACTATCAAGAGTTGAATAAAGAAAGTTCCCTAGAAGAAGCAATACCCCTTCCTAGAATTGTTAACCTGCTTAATCGGTTGCAAGATACTACTTACACCTTAAAAGTATCGGCCAAGAATATAAGTGAAACGATGGTACAAGGCAATCTCCTAGCCTTGTAAGTGACCTATCTTCTCCATTCTTATCAGTTGGGAAAACTTTCTAGTTTTAACTTGGCTAGAACAAGTACGCTAATTCTAGATATTAATTTGCACTCTTGAGGAAACCAAATCTTTATTGATCTGAAGTCTTCAATCTATGACATCTTATGACCTATTACCTCATGATTCTAAGGAGTTACTAGTGACATATAGCCGACTTGGCTATTACGTCTAATTGGAGTCATTCACACCAACATCTGATTCTACACAATCATTCATAAGATTCTCCGTGAGGACGGTAATACCGCCGAGAGTTTGGTGTTCGTCTCCTTGCTAACCTGAATGTTAGGTAATGAACCACAATGGAACACCTTTTCTTGTCAACATCTGTACAAACATCAACTAATCGAGTACTAAATCCAAATATCTATGCATGAAACAACTCACTAGTTTTGACAAGCATGTGCAAACATCAGAATACTTACTTCAATCTAAACAAACCCAATTATTTGATACAAAAATCTACAACTTTCATCCTGGAATGCTCAGCTGAACAGCTCTAAATTCTTAAGACTCATATTATGAGTGTATTACACCCGGAAACAATTTTTAGCGATACTAAAATTTCGAGGACGAAATTTCTAAAAGGTGGGGAGAATGTAACACCCCTAAAATCTAACCCAATTAGAAAGTTTAATGTATTATAGGACCCAATAAAGGTCCGGATTGATTTGGGCTTACCAAAGAAATCTTGCAAAACGAAACTAGCCTTTTTGGGCCCAATAAGCCCAATAAGGCCCCGAACATATAACAAAGCCCATTTAAGCCCAAATGCACGTTTACGAACTAATCGAATGAGAAACCATGAAACAATGAATTCTTATGTGATTTGAGACAACTATGAAAAAGATCCAAACTGAAACAGAATCAGAACCCATACCGGGTAAATCCGGCAATTTAACGCGCACTAACGTCTGAATTCCATCAAAATTCCTTATAATGACTTGTCGTCCAATTTAAATCATTTTTAATGCTAACAATATCATAAATGATGCTTGTTGAAAGATTTTTCATCAATCAAGCATAAACAACAGAATTTCGTAAGCGAAACGCGAAAACCGGTTTTCACCGGCATTTAACTGACGTCTGTTATGACGACCGAGTCCCGTAACTCCGTAAGTATTTATTTAATCATTGTTTACTATCATAACATATTAAATTTGATGAATGGTACATTGTCCGGAATAACTGCGTTCCGAAACGCGACCGTGACGCGAACCGGGTTACGATCTGGTAAAACCCGAGAATTCGTCAGATAAAGCTTTAACGTGACTGACATGGTAATTTAACGCTCAAAATATCATTTTAATATTTAATCATATATATTTTGATAGAAAAATGATAATATTAACGCTCATTCGATAAAAACGCGTGAAACCGTGGAACGCGTTAAATACGCGATAAGTTACAAACTCGTTTGATTATCCGGCATGTTTTAAATACATAATCTCGGGACACTTATAACGTTTTATATAAATTGAAACTAACGAAAAACAAATTTAAACGCTACGTGAAAACCTTAACCGAACGTGTGCGAACCGAACCCGTTTCGTTAAACCTAGTATATAAACAACATGATCTTCGCTTAGGGTTTAGAAAACAAAAATTCAGAGAAGAGAGAAAGAGGCGCACGACCTTCTCCCCCTTTCCCCCTCCTCTTCAAATTCCGATCGACCATCGGCCTCCGGCGGCCGATTCCGGCGAGTGCCGGCGAGTGGCACGCACATCCGGGCTCCCCTCGACGCCCCGGTCATGATAGTGGCTTCAATTTCTCCTAACACTCAACGAGGCGACAAAAATCGAAGACGAAAGAGGCGGTTCAGACTCGCGGTTGGCCCGACAGTGGCGATGGTCGGCTAAGATGACCGCGAGGGTCATTCGAGACCCGATGAGGGTGGTGTGCAGGTCGCGATATGGTGTTGGTGGTGCAGGGCGCAGCAGGGATGGCGATGGTGGCTTCGGTCGTGGCTGTCAGGCAGCAGTAATGGCTTGTGGTGGTCGGATGTAGGCCCGATGATGGTTGCATGTCGGTTGCGGTGGAAAGGGGCAGGGCGAGGTCGTGGTGGTGGTTCTGGTGGCTGCCATGGTGGTGTACCCGACAATGGTTTTCGATTGAAAGGTCGATTAAATGGTTGAGGTCGGCGGTTGAGGGCTGTTGTCCGTGATGTTGGCTGTGGTTGCTGATGGTAGTGCTTATGGTCCGCGATGGTGGCTGATGTTGCTGCTGTTTGAGGTAAGATTAGAGCGGTTTGATGTTGTTCATATGGTTGCATGTTGGGTTCTAGATGAGATCCTTAGGATCTGGCTGGAATTGTGGTTGGTGTTGGTGGTTGTCGAAGGTGGGGGAGGCTGAGATTAGTGCTTGGTGATGGTGTACTTCATCATCAACTAAGAAATTCTATGTTGAATCGTGTCAGTATGTGCTGGTTTGAGGTTTTAGGAAACTAGGTTTTGATTGGTGATGGTTGTTGAATTGTGGCTGCGGTTATGGTGATCGCGGTGATAGAGGGGCTGATTTGATGGTGGTAATGGTGGTAGTGGTTGTCGGGTTATGATGGTGATGAAAGTGGCTGCATGCGATGGATATTGGTGGTAAAAGCTTTAACCACGGCGGTCGGTAACATATAATGAAATTTCGATTGCGCTTGGTTATGAGATATCAATGTTGTAGTGTTGTATGTAATCTTGGTGTGTATTGGTTAGGTTAAACTCCGGTCAAAGCTGGTCAAAAGGGTCAATGGACAGTCAACGCGATGCGGGCGGAACAAGCGGATTCTAGGATGTGAAACGGAAACGTTAGGTATAACCGAGTGCTAACATTCTTACACGTATAAATATGGAGATTATATATTAACTTGTGTGTGTGTTGAGCTACAAATATATATTTAAAACGTTAACTAGTTTATAAAGCATCAAGAACAAATATGTATAAAAATATAACTAGAAAAGAATGTGACCAATTGCATAAGTAGAACAACTTTGGTAACATCATCATATGATCAAAGATGTGAAAACATATCAAAAGTTAATTAATCCCGTGTCATCTATGTAATCCTTAAAAAGGCGTCGAGATGATTTCATATTTGAAAAATGCAATTGTATATATATAAATATGTATACAATAGATGCTTAGTTTAACTGGCATCTACATGTCTTATTTAAGGTAAAAGACCCAAAATGCTATCTGATAATGTCCTACTATCTTGTTGTTATTAATTGTTGGTCATCTCATTATTATTGACATAAATATTAATTGTAACACTTTTTATACAAATTATCGTCAATCAAGTTAACAAATACGATATAATCGCAAGCATTATAAACATCGTATGAAACATTATATATATTACTTACATTGTTAATGCAAGTTAATTATAAAGATTTGGAATCCATGACATAAATTGATTTTTCTACATTCTTCATGCTAAGACTCAATTCTTGATTAAGTGCATCAACTAACCTAATGTACACGAGTTAATTCATGACAATTAACAAATACACAAGAAGCTAAGACACACTAAGGATACTAATCACCAACCTAAAGTCAACTAAAGAGCTCAACCGCACGCATGTAATAACATCATGCTAATTCTAAATGTGAATCTTATATGTTCTAGTTAGGATTGCTTTGTTGGTGATCATCCTTTTTCTTTATCAAGCTCAGAATTATTTAAGGATACAAGGTGAGTTCTCGTGTCCCCTTTTGCTTACTGTTTTGGGGATGAAGCATGCTCCATTTTATTTTCAAAGCTGAAACTATTATTTTGTGATATTATATAAAATGCTATGTTGTGGACTTGTTGATTCCTGCTGATACAAAGATCACGATCATTAATTCTTTGGTGAACCGCTTGTTTACGTGGATAGATCTATTTGGGGAATCCCCCACACCCAGTGGCTCCCGCTACAGGGAGGTACCCCCACTGGAGATCCGCAAGGGTCGTAGTGGCATGTGACAGGTTTTATAAGAAACAAACGTGGGCCTTACTGGCAGGTAAGGATCCACATGCTAACAGGCTCAGCTTCTCCCTGCGGGGTTAACCGGTATAACATAACTTTAGAAGAGGCAAGCCGGGACTGAGTGCAGGGTTGGTTGTGATCCCACGACATATATACTAAATATAATACTACGATATACGAACTTTATGAGACTCTTTTATTTTTCTTTCTGAAACAAAACCACTTGAACTCACCAACTTTTTAGTTGACACTTTTTCTTTTTGAGCATGTCTTCAGGTACAGCTAGGGAGAATAGTTGAGCTATAGTTACCTAAATCCGAAGCAAGATATGTGATTAGAGATTAAAGACACAAGGGTTGAGCCTAGAAGCCTTAGTTGCTGAAGTTTCAAGAAATACTTTTACCGAGAGATTGATCACGACACCTATAGATTGTAGGTTGAAGCACATTGTGAATTGGAAACAAAGCCAATACTTTAATGTAAATACCATGTGACACCTTGTAATATACCATATAGTTTCCGCTGCATTTTGGTTATTGTTTACTAATCGTTACGTCCCGCCTCTCTGGGCCCGGGGTGTGACAAACCGTGACCTCTTTTATCAACAAAGTGTGACGTTTAGGTCACCACGTGACACTTTGTGTCATCAAACTGTCACACCTTCATTCCACAATGCCACATGTGAACAAAGGGGTCACGGTTTGCCCAAACCGTGACCTTTTGGTCCAGTTTAGTTTAAAAGAATTTGTTTTCAATACTTTTCAGCGAACAACTCCCGTCCCGACCGTTAAGACGGTAAGGCAACAGGGGAGTGGTGTGGGCTCGAAACCCACTAACACCGGTTCATGGAGGTATTTGTTTAAAAATATTTACTAGCAAAATTTTAAAAATTAGCAAACGGTCACGGTTCGCCCAAACCGTGACCTTTTGCCTTATTTTTTAAATTTTGCTAAGTAAATATTTTTATAAGAAGTACCTCCATGAACAGGTTAGTGGGTTTCGAACCCACACCACTCCCCTGTTGCCCTACCGTCTTAACTGGTCGGGACGGAGTGGTTCGCTGAATGGTATTGAATACAAATTCTTTTAAACTAAACTGGAGCAAAAGGTCACGGTTGGACAAACCATGACCCCTTTGTTCACATGTGGCGTTGTGGAATGAAGTTGTGACAATTTGATGACACAAAGTGTCATCAAACTTTTGTCAGAAACCCTAACCCTAACCGTGACGGTTAGGCCTAACCGTCACCTTTTGGATCCTAACCGTGATCTTTAAGGCAAACCGTGACATTTAGTTTTTATTGTTACTATTGTTTCTATTATTATTATTATTTCTATTATTATTATTATTATTATTTATTATTATTATTATTATTATTTCGATTATTACTATTATTATTATTATTATTATTACTATTATTATTATTATATTATTATTATTATTACTATTATTATTATTATTATTATTATTATTATTATTATTTCTATTATTACTATTATTATTACTATTATTATTACTATTATTATTATTATTACTACTATTATTATATTGTTACTATTATTTGTAGTATTATTTATAGTATTATATTTCTATTATTTCTATTATTTCTATTATTTCTATTATTTTTATCATCATCATCATCATCATCATCATCAAATAAAGGGATCTTCATTAATATGATAAAGTATCGGAGAATGATAACTTACAGGGGGCATTAGTGCCTCTTTGACGATCCATTATTCTAACGTAATTGTTTTTACGATCCTGATACATATTTTGCCATTCTAGTGCTTGTTGATATGCAAATCTCTGCCAATGATAGCCCACACTGGGCATTAGGTAATCTCCTTCCAATTGTATGCAAATAAAGTGATCTTGGTTAATATTAGCAAGTGCGACATCTGGACAGGTGAATAATGGCTCTAGGGCTGTTCTCAGCAGGAACCATGTCTGGCTGACAAATGAAGAAATAAGATGCACAATACAAGTGAATGTTTCTGCAATTACGAGTCCATGGGCCGAAAAAGTTAGCTAATGGGTATCGGGTGCTGTAACGCCCGTACTTTTTTTTGTTTCATTTTTAGTCCTTGTACTATGTAATTCATCAATTTATACCCTTGTACTCTTGAGTCTTAATCAATGGAAGTATTATTAAAAGTTATTCTATATACTTATATGTTACACATGCTTAAAAGAAACATTATATGCATTCAAATATACTTACGACACGCCGTAAATATAAATTCAGTCGGAATCATACGTAACCGGGTGTTCATGAACGAATCCAACCAACTTGTAAACAAGCCCAAATCTTTATAATATAATTAAGGGTCTTAAAACACGTAAAATAACCCAAAAGAAAAGCCCGAAACCAAGTCCAATGGTCCAAGCTCAACACAAACACAAGTTTGTGATCGTAAATCTCGAACCGTATCAAGATCAATGCACCAAACCCAATTCTCAGTACCATGAATGTTAAATTACTCTTCTCCATATAAAAGTACTCTGAAAATGGTGAACGTAGAAAAAAACCGCGTACGAAACGGAGTTATAATGAAGCGGGAATCGCGAAAACAAGTTTGATGGTTTTGTTGACTAGTCAAACCGAAACCCACTCGGGTTTAAGCCCATTTTCCCTTTTTTTAACCTAATTAAATCCCATTAAATCCAACTCCTTCCCTTTATAAACTAGCCTCCACCCCCACAAAACACTTTTACATTCCACATCCCACCAAAACACTCTCAATTCTCTCAAGGTTCTCTTCTTCTTCACAAAAATTCTACACAAAACCTTCAAGGTTAGAACACCATTCTAACCTATTTTTCTTGCTTCTAACACTTAAACCTTGCATCTAGCTTCATGGATACACCTCTAGGAGTATCCCCAATGACTTTGCCTTGGAAACATTGAGTGGAAGCCATCTATAATGAGGTCCAAAGCTAGTTTTACAAGACTGAATTTTTATTTTTTTTGTCCTTGATGTTTTTAATCTTTTAACAAGCTTTAATCTTATTTTAAAACATACTAAACCACTTGGAACAAACCATGGACTATCCTCTAGGTTTACAATGGTAAACACTAGGGGGAGGGGGGCACCTGAAATGGGTTCCCAAGTGGCTAAACTTTATGAAATTGTTGCTCTTGAGTTTACCTTGTTCAAACTTGGATTTTCCCTGAACCAAACCTTGTCTCCAACAAACCTTATTGTTGGATGACTTGAGTTAAGGTAAAAATCCAGAAATGAATGAGTTTTGAACTTAACTTTATATCTTTTTATTACTCAAGTAATCTAACATAACAACAAGTGTGATAAACCAAACTAAGTATTCAACTTTACCATGTTGAAAAGCTTATGCTAAGGTTCAAATGGCAATCTTGAAGAACTTTGGTTCTTCAAGTAGGGCTTTCCCACCATAACTCACCCGGATTACTTGAGATATTGTATGTAGTATATCTATACTTTAAACATTTAAACTATTATGAAAGTATTTACAAAGGTTTGTGGATTATTACCCTGCCTTCGTATCTCATGACCTCCTTCGAGGAGGGTACACTAACGTACTAACTTTACCATCCGAATCTCCAACACTAGTTGGTGAATTGTGTTTTGGTCCGCCATTGGCGATACATGACTTCTATGATTCTATATACATACGTACAAGTACTCTAATCCGACTCTAAGACAAACCCGTTTTCCTTGTTAGGTTAACCGGTGTCTAATCCTCCCAAATCCATCTACCCACGACTCGGAACTTTTCCTATCGAAACCGTGAGTATACTTCACCCCTTTTTGTTTTATCACTTTTGGGTTGCAACATGTTACTTATTTAAATACACTCACTTATACATTCAAGTAATACATTCAACACTCAATCTAAATACATGCTTAGTTATGCTATTTGTGAATACATGCTAGTTATACACTCTTATGCATTCTAATACAACTGCCCTTAACATTTATAGCGCTATAGGACTAGCACATCCGCCTATTTGTATAATGGGTTTATGTTAAATTTTCATTCAATCGATACCTATTCGTTGCGACGATGTGGTACATATACTTGTGGACACTATGGTTGATTATTAGGTAACGCATGCTAGCTTTAATTTCAAATTAGTATACTAAACATGCGGATTGAGATTTTATTCATACTTATGCTATGTATTTAAACTTGTATGCTCACGAACATATTTGTGTTGACGGATATTTTATGCATGTTGCAGGAAATGAATGAAGGTTTATGCAAGAAAATACTTAGGTGGACTTAGAAACACACCTAGATTTTATCCAAATTTTATGTATGATGTAACTTGTCTTTTTCTTGGATTGTACTTCATTTTAAGACTATGTAATGTTTGTTTTAGAATCAATGAAATGAAATTTGGAATTTAACATATTGACACTTTAAATACTCTGTTGACTTTGAACAATCTATCACTTATCTCGCCCCGATATTTCCGCCGTCGGTTGGGGTGTGATAGGTGCGGGTTGAGTCGTGCCAAACCAATTTAAGCTATTACGAACAGAATCATAATAGCCAGGCATCTCGCGGTTCAAATTGCTCCGCCAATACCATATGTTTCTGTCCATCTCCGACAACATTTGACGCCTAACCCATTCCCATTCTTTTTGCTTTTTCCCTAAAGCCACCGCGATCGCCCGAAAACCACAGTTACCATCAGGCCGCACATCTTTTATAGTTGAAACGTACCGGTGAATCCATTGGGGCAGCTGATCCTTAAACTTCATAACTTTTATCACATCCTTTGGTTTCAATATTAAAGGAAACCCTAGGACAGCTCCCGTAATCGGTACATTTGAAGCAGCCTTTGCCCGATTAGAACGGTCGTTCGGCATTTTAAACTGAGGGGTATATGAGCTATGCCTCGCCGGGTCAGGCATAGTTTGTTGTGAGGAAGTATAGGAGCTGTGTCTAGCAGCCTCATACTGGGATGTATTGGAGTCCGCTCTTCTTTGTTTCTCCTTAATATTTTGACAACCACGTCGGTCATGACGCACCTCAGGTTCTTTAAGTTTTGACTTGCTCTTAAACAAAGAGTCAAATACTTTGTTAAACAACTTTTTCTTTACTTGAGGATTGGGAGACGACATAACCTTTTGTTTCAAGTCATCAAATTTCACATCGTAGTCGGGTTCAGGCGGCGCGACGTACGCTGGCTCAAAATCAAGCTTTCTCCAGTGTGGATCTACCGCATTGGATGGAATACTTGTGGCTGGATTTAAAGTTTAAATTATTAGTCAAAAATATACAATCATGTGACATTAAGATAAATATTACCTTCTCGGATGTATTTCTCCAAACGACAAACACTTGGCAAACCCATGGATGTGGACAATTGGTGTCCACATGAAACCCCAGACTCCTGAATCATTTCCATTTTCGTCAACTCTGATTCAAGGAGGCTAAGGCAAAAAATGGATACTTTATAATGCAATTTTGAAAACAATGGCAGTCGATGGTCTTTTTTAATTTTCACACGGGACACCTCGAATGTTTTACAAATTTCAATCTCCTGGCCATGCACGAGGTCACAAACATATCCGACAAGTATGTGTAACGTATTATTGGTCCCTGTGAGGTAACTCTTGAAGTTGGCATGTTGGCCCTCAACCATATTAGTTGTAAATTCACCAAAGTTAATGCGGTCGTACATCCAACAAGTAACAATTTTCTCTTTGTACGGCACCAACCAATTATTCCAAATATATTCCCACACCTCTGAAAGAAATAATAAATTTTATAAAATGAACAAATAAATTATTAGAGTAACAATAACTATGAAATTCTTACCACGTTTACCATCTTCATTTAACTTTTCTTCCATCTTCCTGCAATTGTAATCGTACAATGCCTCTGTGGGAGACGAACACAAGGTCTTCCACCAGTATGAAAAATCCTTCCACATGCCGGTTTTGAAAAGGATATTCCACCGTCTTTTGATATTCTCCCAAACGTGCCACCTGCATAGGTTTTTAGTAGCACTCGGGAACACTGTGTCACACGCGCTCATCAGGGCCAGGTCCCTGTCTGTGATAATAACGCGTGGCTCCACACACCCATCGAGTATATCTCTGATCCGCTCCAATACCCATGTGAAGTTGTCCTGCCGTTCCCTCGATATAAATGCATGCGCAATACAAAACAACTTCGACGTCGACGTAACGCCAATAACCTGAACAAACGGAATGTTGTACATGTTGGTCTTGTACGTCGTGTCTATCAACATCACGTGCGGAAATGCATGCCATATTTTATATGAAGTAGGATGACAAAAGAAAACATCTTCCACGACCTTAGTAGTTGCATTCGTTCGTGTTTCATACACAAACTCTTTAGATTGTAGCAGGTTTTCAAGTTCCTGCATTGGTGTCATGCCTTTTCTCCCCTCAGCCCTAAACTTCGACGTCAGATTGTATATGTCTTGAACAACATAGACGTTGTGGGGAAAGTGCTCCTTTACGGCTGAATGGATATGTCGTGGCCGCACGTGCTGCCTGTGTAACTTCTCGACAAGATCAATTTCTTCGGCGGTCATCTTCCTAAGATGCGCGTGGCCCTCCTCGTACACAACAGGATCGTGGTTGTGCATCTCGTTTCTCATCTCTAACATCCATCTGTCACTCTTTCCTACATACTTTCCTACGAGTTTAAAGGGACATCCTTTCTTTATGCTCCCGGTACGCCTACTTGTGCCAGTGAATTTAGGTTCACCACTACGATTGCATAATAGTTCCACATCCTTTTTTCGTGACCGTCCCACCACAATGACGTACTCATGCTCGCGTCCTCTCATTTTAGCCCATTTCTCCAAGTCCTTACGAGAATCAAAATACTGAAAAAATTATAAAGCTAGATATAAAAAACAATATATAAAACAAATAAAAAAAATAAAATAAACAAAAGAATAAAAACTCTTCGTACTTTATCGGTTTTATAAGAAACCGTAGCCTTTCTTATCCGATCCTCATCCCCATCATGCTCGGAGGTGTCCCCATGGTTTTCTTTGAGGTGAACCGAACCGTTACTCTCATCTGTGTCATTCCCATTAAAAGTATCCGACACATGTGTAATTTCTAGTTCTGACTGGTACGGGGGATGTCTGTAATCCAGCTCTGTTTGTGAGTGGTACGTGTTCGGGGCATGCCGTAAGAATTGCAAGGGGGATATCTGTACCCTTTACCGTAACCTGTCGGTTCAAATAAAGAGTTGTACGCCTCTTGAGCAAATGTGTTCGACGGGTTAGTTTCCTCCTCCCCCCACGGAGGGTGTCTCCCATATACGTAATATTCCTAAAAAAGATAATGGTTAGATATTTCAAATAGTAAGTTATAATAAAACACATACTACTTCAACCTGGTTCGAATCTTCAATACGTGGCACCTCATTCAAATCTGGAAGCTTCGGCTTTTGATAATGATCTCCCGAACCCAACATTGTTTTCGAATTAACGTGTTTTTAGAATGACGAAGGCTGAAAAATCTCGAGTGTTGGATGAATGAAAGCTCGAAGGTATTTATGGTGAAAATCTGGTGCACAAACCGTCACGGTTTGGCCAAACTATAACGGTTCGGAGCACGAATCCCGACCCTTTTGTCAACATCACAGTCTACCTCGTACCTTAAACTGAACCTCGTACCCTAGAGGTCACGGTTAGGCCAAACCGTGACGGTTTGGTGACCGGTTTTTAACTTTATCAGGCCATTTGTCGTTTTGTTGTCACGAGGTGTCGGAAGACGACACAGAAACCGTGACCGTAAGCGCTTGCGGTCACGTTTAGGTACCAAAACGTGACCTTTAGCCCTAACCGTGACCTTTTGGTCCGGCCTACCCCAAAAAACTCAGCGGTGTCCCCATTAGGACCCTAAAGAAAAGTTAAAGTTTAAGAAAAAGACAAAGGTAAGTACAAACCACTAAACACATAATACAACCCACTAAACGTACCAAAATTGATATATTAATATTATATAAATTAATCATTTTGTAAAGGAATTAATAATTAATAAACTATATATGAAAAGTGAGCGGGGTCTTTTTGTAATTTCTTAAAGATTGGTGGTAAGTTTAAAAAACTCTAAAGGTTCTTCAAAGTGAGGGGGCCTTTTTGCAATTTCTTAAAATTTGGTGGTAACTTTCAAAACCTCTAAAATATTCTTGTGGACACCGACATACAAGAATTATTGATATATAATTAAACACACTAAAACAAACTTTTTTTATTTGTTTATTAAACTAGCTGTTTTTCCACCAGCGCTTCGTAGTGGGTTTCGAATATAAGAACGTAGTCTAAGTAACTAGAGCTCAGACATATCATCATAACCATATACATGTTAACTTGGAACCACAATATGTCTCAAATGAACTCAACCTCATCATCATCGATGCATTAGTTTCCGCATATAATGGAAGCAACACATCGTCATCCACCCCATCAGTCTTTTCAATATATCAAAACCGCACCATCCAATCATTAACCAATAATTACCTCATCCTTCAAACCTGTCAAATAAAAGATTTAAAACATGTTAAGATTACTATAATAGGGCTGGGAACATATGTTCGGTCTCAGATGAACACTTCAATTCAAGTTCGTCATCACCAACGCATATAATGAAAGGGACAATGAACCACCTATAAGCATTCACGAACACATTACCTCAACCAACTAAGACAACAAGCAAAATAGTTCAGATAACAATCTTGGATAAGCAAGTGCTCATCGTCATCGACCAAAGGACAGAGCCAACATAAAATAGAGAACAAATGTGAACATATTTTAGGTGAAGACCTGTTGACCATCATGAACATAAACTGTATGCAAAACACCAAAGAGCCAAAATCACAACTCATCAAAGGACATATAGACCCCACAACCGCATGCATCAATGAAATAATCGACAAAATCACGATTGGTAGGCACAAATCATAAAGAAACCAAATCACAACCCCAAAACTTTCTAGCACAACAAAGGGTCATGCAGCCACATATGCGGCAACCCTACCACCATCGCCACCTTGAACAGCCCAACGACGAAAGTGGGCCAACTACACACCGATGAAAACGGGGAGAGCATAAATCAGGTGTTGTTTTCCCGGTCACGGAAGGTGACACGTCTTCCAGTTCCTTGACTCCCAAACCTCGGGTCATTGATTCTGCCCCCGCTTAGGTTAGCTGTGCTTCCTTAAATATCGGGTTGCTAAGGGTTGTTCCCGGGCCAGTACTATGGAACAAAACTGTCGAAAACAGTCTTTCTAAAATAGACCAGATATGCCGAATTTGAGCTGAGAGATGCTAGGTAGTTACCCACCGAATCTGACCCTGCGGGCATCATGCGAAGAGGACCCACTAGTACTTCTGAGACTGCGGGGCATCGATTGTACAAGTTCGTGAAGAGGGCTGGACGAGTGGAATGAGGGAGAGTGGCTCGATCGACAAAAAATAATAGTAGCCCCCTAGAACCCTGAAAGCTCACTCACAATCTATGGCTCACTTAGGGCTAGAAAGATAGGCTTCTTCATATAAAGCGATCATTGGCTAACACTATATTCCAGAAATGTTTGTTTTGTCATTCTGGTGTTGTCGAGGCAGAAGGCACGCTTGGAATGAAACTGACGCTGGAGGTGAATCCTCTGTAATCAACCGCTAGATCTGAAAACCCTAAATATGATTGTATCAGAGAAAAGAGCGCCGACGAGAAAGAAACACCTCACGAGTGCCACCACCATCTCTAACAGGAAGGATGAGCAGCCAAGTAGGAAGCGAGACGACATCGCCGTCATGACGGGCCATGCAATCGATGATGACAGACATTGTGTGAACAACGATCGAGAGGCGGGGGCGACCTACCGCCATTAGGCAGCGGCACCACGGGCAACAGGAGGCAACCCAACTGACACTTTCTCTCTCTACAAAAAAAACCAAAGGCAATAGCTATTGGGGGAGTTCTTTTTTTCAGTGAGTATTAACACACATCAAGGGGTAAAGTGAAAACCCCAAAAAAAAGTTATGGAAAAATCATAAAAAAAACAAAAGCAACTGCAGATCAAATTGCTTTACTCATATATAGGGTAATAGGTGAAATATTGGTGTTCTTTATGTTTTTGTTGAGGGTATGGATGAGCTTAAGAATGCTAGAAATGAAGTGATTATGAGTGGAAGAGCTATTGATGATTATGGGACATCCATATGTTGATTATACTAAGACATAAATGAAGATTCTAAAACATAGTCCCTGGAAACGCTAAACCCCCTGCGAATCGCGAACTAGTTCGATCTTACCTAATTGCGACACAAAATCGTACCAATCGTAGCTGGTACGATATCTGGATCCGTTGAATTGAGCATTTCCGATTGATTTACTTTTCAAACTGTATTAATCAAATTCGCGATCTTGATTGTATAAATCGGTGATTGGATGGCCTATGGTACGCGTTCTGGATCACCTATGGTACGCATTCTGGATCCCAACAGCCATTTTCCTACATATTTTTGAATGAATTAAATGTTTGTTTGCTATCGGAGTATTAACAGTCATTTTCACATGAGTCTTTTACTCTTTTTCACACTTATACATGAACTTTTATGAAATACTTTTGATATGATTATAAAATGTGTCTTTTTAAATTGAATTTGTCTAAAAAAATCTATTTTATATTGTCTTGTACATGATACGACATACCGGACTATATGGTACACCGTACCATGTACCGAATTGGCGTTCCAAAATGAACCTACCCCCTTGTAGTGTATTTTCGAAGCGCACGAACCACGTATCAGTTTCCGTACCACGTACCGGAACGTATCACGATCCATGTGACTATGTTCTAAAATGTCAAATGAAGAGATTATAGCAAGAGAATAGAGACACAAACTTATGAGTTATAGAGTACTTACTTCATGATGGTTTGACCTATTCTGAGTTAGGGGTTGTTTGGCAATCTCTGAACCAATAAGTACTGAACTGGTAAAGATTTGATTGGGTAAGAGACTCTCGTCCAGTAAGTACTAAACTATTAAGTGATGTTTGGTTGGATCTTTAAATAACTTCTCAGAATGACTATTTAACCCATATGAATTAATTTATGTTGGATAAAATATATCTGTTTGATCAAATTTCTAAAGTACCAAACTAAATGATTTATAATTATTGCAAATATTTCAAAAATAACCAGTTTTGATGCATGTACTACTAAAGCAATACATTAAAAATTAAATCAGACAACCATACAATCTATCACATGGCAATGAATCTAACATTAAACAAAAGCTAAGACACCTTACAAAACAAAAGCTCAAACTTACTAACAACAAACATTATCCATTGGACTAAACCTCATACCTATTAAAAATAAATAATCGGTTTTGATGCACATCAACTATCCATCGGAAGCAACCATCAAAACATTATCAATCAAACTAAAGCTCCAACCCACCAACAATAAACCCACATCATCTCCCGATTCAAACTACTGGAAATCATCCAAACCCAAACAACCACAAACCCTAATTCTATCTATCAATACTCGCACTTTCCCCATCATCCCCCACATGATTTTAACATCGCCCACTCCGCCACTATCAGTTAAATGACCATCGGTTCATACTCTGGTAAGATCCAAGTGTTCGACTTTAAAAACGATCTCCCCAACGGCCGCTTATATTTTCTTGTGTTGATAAGCTTCAACTGTTCTTTAGCGGTGATAATTCTAGCAGTGATGATTTGTTATCGGCTAAGGGTGGCAGCGCAAGTGGTGAGAGGTGTGGTGTGAGAGAAGTAGACGGGAGAGTGGTTGATGGTGAGAAACTGAGAATTAGACGAGGGTTCCTGGTCTTAAGTACACTTGTAAACCATTTCATTCAACACTTCATGATACTTAACCATTTAAAGTTGAATGAAACCATTAAGAGATTGTGTTTTATGAGCAAAAATCTCAGCCCCTTCGACTTATGTTTTCTTATCTGGATATTGGATGTTGGATAATTTGTTATTTTTTAAGCATTTGAGGCATGGGTTGATTTCATTTATGAAAAACATTATTTGAAGACATGGGTTTTACTACTCTTGTGTACATTCAGGATGATTTTTTTTGCAATATGGTAGATTTGTAACATCTGTTTGTTGGGTTTTCGTGCACGCTTTAAAAGTTTTTGAGCAGCGGAAGAAAGATATGAATACAAATTTGTGATCTCACAACAAATCTCGTACAAGGGTTCATATATGAATTAACAATGAAACATGGAAACACAATTAGAGAATGTTTTAGAATATCATACTTTATGATTAACCTTGATTTAATGAGCTATAAAAAACCATACTAATAGGATCGACAATAAAACTACAACTTTCGAGGTGCTAACCTACATATGCAAACAAGTTAAGCTAAGCACATTTGGTTTAGCTTGGTTTGCCCTCCTCTCTCCTGAGACGGTTGAATGAGATAAACAAAGAGAGAGATTCTTGGATGTGTTTCTTTATGGTTATGAGACTTGTAAATTGTATTAGTTGAATATTAATCCTAATGTCTTATTTATATTCCTTTCCAATTATAAAAACGAACTTATAAGCCTCCAAGGTGCATGAACCCTTTACAACTTTAATTAGATTAGGATCGATAAAAAATTGGTTACTAGGTTATTAAATATGTATATATAATATATATACACACACATACTTACATACATACATACATGTATATATATATATGTATGTGTGTGTATACACACACACACACACACACACACATATATATATATGAAAATGTTCAAACGAGAATCTTATTGTATTGTAAGAACTTACGAAAACCCATCAACCACACTTCGGCGAATGTGGCATCAAGACTCCTACCCGGTTCAACTGTGACATTCTAGGCTTCACTTTTCACAACCTGGATTACAGAAACATATTTGTTATCTACATGTTTGGTTTATGAGTCTCATTTCTTGGATGTTTATTCAAAAGTATTATTTTTGGGTCTTCTCTCTTATCTGTTTGTATTGAAACTAGTTAAAACATATATATATAGGAACACATATGAATTCTCCCACTCGGGGTTGAGGAGATTAGGGTTTTAGGTTTAGGCTATTTGTTAAATTGTCATGTTTTTACTCTTGATTTTAATTATTGTACATTTACGATTACATGTAAATGTTTATAATAGCTATGAGGAATTATCTCTACGGCTATATCATCATTATTTTGAAATAGTACTTTCAAAATATTTTTTTATTTTTAATGTAACCAATTTTGTTTCCACTTTCTTACTAGGCATACTCGCATATAGCTGCAAATTAAATATTAAATCAAGAAATTATCATACTATAATCCATTCAATATCTTAAAATACGAATACAGAAAGTAGAATACAAAAGGCAAATGTGAAGAGCTAATTGAATTATTTATTTTTGAACATAGTTCAATCACTCATTAGGTAAGTGCTTCTATTTATACTACGCTATTTGGATCAGACCTGCCTTAAACTGTAACAGTTAAATTAATTCGAGATAACATCAATTTGACTTTGTATATCAACTTAACTTGTAATACTCATCGAAGAATGGTATTTAAGTCAAGTTTCATACCATTGTTGTGACACCCTACCCGAAACCGGGGCATGCGTGCATAATGGATACAACTTACAATGAAAGCAAATGAGTTTACTTTTAAAACTTATAACATTCTAAGTATAATACATTATTAATAACTAAGAACTTTTAGGGCTTCGGGTTCCACTATTTGCACATTGTTCCTATAGCTTTGGTACTGATTATCTGTTATATGTATACTCAAGACAATGTTAGTCATATGCTATTGAGCTCATGTTATATAGTTTCAACAAAAAACAACCCAATTGGCATGCATGTAAACATGGGATGTGATGTTTTGGGCTAAGGAAAACACATGCCAACCATGACCTTTTCACAACCACCGGTAGTGGCTTGTTAGAAACCCCAACCATCGCATAGGTATGGTAATGTTGTGAAGCATACGAGTGTAACACCCCATAATTTCATGTTAACATCGTTTTCGTTATCATATCTCTATATTCGCTATTAAGTCACCAACATTCAATGACAACTGGTGTGTGCTCGCAACACGTGTACGCAAGACTTAACGGAACTAACGGTTTTTGGTAACGGGAAATTACCAGATGTCACAGGTGTGTCCTGTGTGTGTATTCTTATGCGTATTTATATGTGTATTGTTGATTGTGTGTGTTTATTTTCTATCGTGAGTGTGTGTGGTATGTACCTTCTGATATGTGTGTGTATTTGGTTATGGTTTTTATGGAGTGTTATTGGGGGGTGTTTATTCTATAACATGTACATATGGATGTGTATGGTAGGGTTATGTGTGTGTGGTTATACTTGTATACTTGAGGTTTACATAGGTTTTATACTTATATGCGTGTTCAGGATCATGGATTATGCATATGGTTAATGGTGGGTTTGGTTGGGCGAGCATAGTTGATATATGATAATGTATGAAAACACGTTTTATGATACATTGGTTTGATATCATGTACTTGCGGGTTGTGTGTATAATCTTAGTGTATGCTTGGATGCTAGGGTTTAGCATGGGTATATTATTAAGTTATTATCATGCTTAATTTTGAGAATGATGATGTTGCTTGTGTTTGTGCGTGCGTTGATAGAGGGGATGTTTGACATGAATCCGAGTCGAGAATGCTAAACCTTACCACTCTATTTTCAATAGTTAACTATATCATAAATATTTAGTATTAATTAAATATTAAATGAAATCTAGGATATTTGGAAACCTAACCTCTTGGAATTGCATTATTGAATTGTTGTGCTTATAAGGCGAGTTTGTGGCCCCACCTTACATATATTTGTTTTGGGGAAAGGAAACATGTTCATTTTAAACATTTGTTCATTTATCAGTATTACTATAATTATCTATGATTACTAGTGTTGTACCAATTTAAGTCCTCATTTTTGAACTGTTAGTGTATGTTCTTTAGAAAGGTAATTATGAGTAGATCTACTTGGGTTTGACAAACCCCACCTAGGCTAGTCGTGCTAGTATGACTGCATGTCAAACGGGTGCTGACTTGACCTAATTTTCCATTGCTGTGGTCTGGTAACCACAGCCGAGGCATACTTATAATTGTCAGCTTCGGTTGCGAACTTGTATCTTGTTATATCGACTAGTTATCTATTGATATTACTTTGTTTATTGAATCTGCTTTCAATTATGTTACTGTTTATCAAAACTTGTGAACTTACCAACCCTGTGTTGACACTATAGCATGTTTATTTCAGGTACATAAGGTGCGCACATTTAGGAGCATTGCATCACTTCTATCATATTCTGATTGCTTTCTAAAACAATTTAAACACTAGTTTCCACAAGTTTACATTAATTTGGATTCCATGTGTTTTGTGCTAGTTGAATTATAAATGACTAACTCTTTACGCTTCCGCAAATGTTTTCTTGGATTTATTATTACTTATGCTTTTGCGATTTTCTAATAATATTGAACAACTATGTTTTGTAATTATTGTGTCGTTTGATGTAACTATCGGCTGAGATCCTGGTATGTAACACGCCTAAAGGTAAAACCCCCTTTGTGGGAATTTTAGGGTGTGACAACGAGAAACCATATCCTTTTTTCAGCCATTTCCACATGTCCTATTAAGAATATAAGGATCCAAACGTAACCCTACTGATAATTGCACAATAAAACACATTTTTGTATGTTACCAGTTTAGACGTAATGGGTATAGAGTCCCAGTTTTATAAATAAAAATGATACTCACATGCTTAACACTTACTCAGTGATTGATAATAGTCCTAGTACAGTTTGGTAACGTCTTAAGGTCATGATACAGTTTAAGTAATCTTAGGTTAGGTAATGGTACAAGTAACTAGTTATTATCATGGTTGGATATTGACTAAAGTTGTTTTGTTTAAACGTGATTGATCAGTCCATGCTTAACTAAGTCTAGACTACCTAAAACCCAACGTTAACAATAACCCTAACACCTATATATTAATAATACTACTAATACTAATGCTATTCCTAAGAACAATACTAATACTACAATAAATAATAATCTACTTGCATAAACTTAAACGAGAACATACTTGAAAACTATCTACGACAATTTGATGAAGAGTCTTCCAAACTCGAGCCCCAAGAACGACTACTAAAGACATCCAATGGAGTATTGAAAATTCTAGATTCTCTTTATATTAGAGTGTTCCCAAAAAAACTTACATTCTAAACTCAAACTTAAGGTTTCTATTTATAAGAAAACAAGCAGGCACTTGAAATTCTATCCCAGGTGACTTGGGATGAATATTGAGCATATACTGTTAGCCTAGTTGCTTTCTTGCTCATATAATTAACTCAGCTACTTACTTGATTTTTCTCTTATTACTTTTAAAATATAATGTTTTATAAGATGGAAGTGTCGTCAGGACGAACTTATTTTTCTCTACGAATGACCCTAAGTTTCTTTTATAACGTATTAGGTTTTAATATAATATACTTTGTTATTATTTGACAATCTTCTAAACCAATAAACACTTGTTGACATACTCATCTTTCAATAGCCATCTTACTCGTTAATGACTCTTTCGATAATTTATGAAAGAAAAACTTCATATTTCACACATTTGTAGCTATTACATTAAGGTTTTGGGTATGCGATTATATTTTATGGTAAGGGCATAAATGGAATAAAATAGTTAATTTTTTAAAATTTAAACATGACTTTTGACATGAGTGTAGTATGATTTGTTATTTATGTAGGATGATTTGTGATTTGGTTAGTATGATTTGTTATTTGGTTTAGGGTTTTGTTTGATTTGTGATATTAGATAGTATGATTTGTGATTTAGGTTAGGGTTTTATTTGATTTGTGATATTAGATGGTATGATTTGTGATTTAGGTTAGGGTTTTGTTTGATTTGTGATATTAGATGGTATGATTTGTGATTTAGTTTAGGGTTTTGTTTGATTTGTGATACTAGTAGTATGATTGTGATTTTAGTTTGTATGATTAGTTATTTCCACACTCAAAACAAACAATTCATAATTTTTTTTATGAAGTGTTGGATAAAATGATGATTTTTACCAAAGATATAATAGTACCAACTTCTTTTAATTCAAATCCAAATATTCCGGGACATAACAAAAGATTACGATGGATTTTGGAAGGCGCGATGGGTGCACTTGATGGAACTTTGATACATGTTGTTGTCCCAACTAGCAAACAAGATTTATATAGAGGCAGTGAAAAAAGGGATTGTTATCAAAACGTATTAGCAGTTTGTGACTTTAACATGATTTTTACATTCATTGTAGCGAGTTGGGAAGAGGTCGTACATGATTCTAGAATATTATCATCCATTCCCGTTACCACCACCTGGTATTTTTAGTTGTTTGTTAAATATTTTTATATTACTTTAATTTTCTAATTATTTATATATTTTTACAGATAAATATTATCTTTGTGATGCCGCTTATGCACACATACGAGGATTTATGGCTCCATACCGTAATGTTAGGTATTGGCTTGGAGATTTTCGTAGAAGCCGTGCATTGATCAATAAAGAAAAATTTAACCATGCACATGCAAAACTACGAAATGAAATTGAGCGTTCGTTTGAAGTCTTGAAAGCACGATTCCCTATATTAAATAGGATGACACCATTTTCGTTGGTTACACAAAGGAACATTACCATTGCATGTTTCGCGCTACATAATCTTATAAGGAAAGAAGGTTTCAACGATGAATTTTTTATACAATATGATCAACCCAATGTGTCCTTTGAAAATCGTCATGTGCAAGTTGATGCTGATGAAAATGATGTTGAATAACCTGGTACCGCATCAGATCGGGAATATATGACTCAGTTACGAGATGAAATTGTTGAGCAGTTAATGCAGAATGTCAAATAAACGATTAAATAAAATGTATTTATATGGTTTTATGAATATTATTGCAGTGTTGTATGACTTTTATTTAAATTTTAATGTTCAAGTACTTTTTAAAGTTCAAAAAATAGGTTTACTTTAATTACAGAATATTTAGCAGTCTGCAGATGTTAAAAACAAACAGTCTTTTTCTTATAGACTGCAGACAGTTGGTCCACCTCTTCTGCTGCAGATGTCAACAAATATGGTCCGTAGACTGCAAACATTTTCTTGCAAAAAAACAAACAACACCTAACATAATTACCTCCATAAATGGGAGTTCATCATTACTATAAGACAACCTCCATTAATCATCGCGTATGCACCTGACAAACTATGAAAATAATATAATTCCATATATAACAACAGAATACGACTACAATAATTTCATACTCATTTTATAGGGCTATAAATTGTGACTTAATTTCCAATCATGATTCATAAAATCATGAAATTCAATGAGTCCAATGACATTGGTGCCATCATCGATGATAAAATCTTCGAGCTAACCACACCGCTAAAACTTTGAAAGGTGTGTTTATACATAACTCCCTGTTGTGGGATTTGGACATCAAACTATTGTTTTCTAATAGATTTAAGGTTTTATAAGGTTGCTGATAAAAGTGGTAGCATAAATTAGGAGGGGGAAATCTGGTTGAGGAGTCGGTGGAAGGGCGTCGATCCGAAGCAGCTTTGCTTTTAGTCAGTTGGTGGAAGGGGCGTGATCGGGTGGCTTTGAGGCAAACAAATATCAAATTTAGTTAAAAATCAAATTGCTTATCATGACCATATAGAAACTTAATATAAAGAAGCAGAAGACTATATAGATTGCTTCAAATGGGGTGGTTGTTGATGTCTTACCTTCTTTTGTTTCATAACCATTAGGTTCTTGGGAGGAAGATGATATACTAGATAAAGAGAAAAACTTAAATGGGAATTAAAAACAACGGGTGGAAGAGACAAGGGCCAAGATGTCAAGATTATAAAGCTGAATAGATAAATTTACCATTTTGTCTTTAAACCGTCTTAAAATGTTAATGAATTCTCTATTTGACCTCTTTTAATGTCTTGCACTCCTTTATACCTGTTTCTTTTAAATTTATACGCATGGTAAAATTACACCTCTGTCCCAAAGATATATTTTATATAGTAGTATAGAAAATTATTAACAATTAATTACTATGCAATCATTAAAAATATCACACTATTACTACCGTTTTCATTATCACACTATGCTAACGAGACCGCCTATGACATAATTTTTTCCATATCACACTCCTTGTCATAGTATCCACTGCTAATTGCTTAAATACCCTATGGTCATTAACAATTAAATACACATACTCAACAAACTCATGGAGGAGTATAGGGAGAAGAAACAAGATTTTTATATGGTGTTCATTGACCTAGAAAAGGCATATGATAATGTGCGATCTAGGAGAGTCTTGAGCTAAAGGGATTTCGTGGAGGTATATATTGATTATTAGGGATATGCGTGATAGTGCTAGAACAAACGTGAGGACAAAATCGGGAGGGGGACTTAAACTCATTTCCTATGGACGTGGGTCTACATTAAGGATTGCATTGAGCTTGTTTTTATTTACTATTTTCTTAAATGAGTTGACGAAATTGATTCAATAGATGATACCATGATGCTTGCTTTTCATAGATAATATTGTGCTACCACAGGAAACTAAAGACGACCTAAACGAGAGGCTTGAGGAGTGGATGGCAACCTTAGAGCGTAAAGGTTTACATATTAGTCACTATGAAACCAAGTACCTTGGCTATAACTTAAGCTGGGTCAATTATATAGAGGAAATCCATGTAAAGATTAATGGATAACTTGTATATCAGACAATCAAGTTTAAATATTTAAATTGTTCGTTCAGTGCGACAGGGACATTAGCAGTGATTTGACGTATCAAGTACATGCTAGGTGGTGTAACTCGAGGCTAACCACATGAGAGTTTGTGTGATAAGATGTTTCCTAAGAGATTGAAAAGAAAATTCTATAAGGTTGTTGTAAGACCAACTATGCTATACGAACCTATTATTGGTCCATTAAAAAGACGTAGACACATAAGGTTGAGGTAGTAGAAATAAGGATGCTAAGGTGGATGTATAGGCACATAATGTTAGATAGAATAATTAATAATGTTTTAGGGCCATATAGGGTCACACTCATATCAAAGAAGATAAGGAAGCGATACTAAGGTGGACTGGGATTGTATAGAAAAGTCAAATCAAGACAATAATAAGGAGAGTTGAAGACATCACAATGGACGGGAAAAGGAATAAAGGTAGACCAAAACCAACATGGGAAGCCATATTAGGCAGGATTTATTAGACTTGCAACTCTTAAATGACATGATTAATGATGAAAACTCTAAGAAATGTTTGATAAAGGCTAAGGAGTTATAGGACAGGATATATATCAAGTATGGTCTAGGGGATCATATCTTCATGTGTTTTTTTATATTAGGATGCCTTTAGAATGTATAGATTAAGTGCAATTAGATTGCCCATAGCGGTACCTGATTAGTGTCGAAGGCCGATCAAAGATAGATTTATAAGTGATCTAAGTACCTTATGCTAGATTGGGTAAGTAGAGTGTTGAATTCACAAGAAGATCGTGAGTGATCTAAGTACCTTATGCTAGATTGGGTAAGTTGAGTGTTGAATTCACAAGAAGATCGTGGTTAGCTTTTATCAGTTATTGAATTGAAAACATGATAAAATTTGTTGATTGATTTAACATTAACTAAAACTTATACTTGCAATTTAGAAACTAAGTTGCAATAATATTATTACTTTAAAATGGGAACATAGATACAACTTTGCGATCAAGTCTTGATTCACACATACAACTCATATTCAAGTGTTGAAAGATGACAAATCACATAGACATGTTTCTTTATAACTCGATGATAATTCAATCACACATTACTTGAAATTACACTAATAGAACTTTCTTCACTACCTTACCATAAATAGAATGTTATAATCATATAATCCTTGATGAAGGCACCAATGGAATATTCCCAATTACACTAACTAAGATGAATAACCCCATTAGGTAAACATAAATAATATGCATAGCATAATTAACAAACATCTACTAGCAAATGAAAGGAAATTGTTCTATTATTTATCGACACACTGAAACATTAAGTTATAAATATCAGGAAATTGTCTCTCACCAAGTAGTGATCAGAGAAATTTAGCCACACATGATTAGCGAAGATGAAACTTGAATATTTCTATACATAAACGAGGAATTCAGATGATTGAAGCCTCCAAACTTGATTTTCTTCTTAGTGTCATTTCTTATATTTTGCAACAAAAGTCTCTTCAAAAATCCTCCAAACACTACAAAAAGCCCATCAAGAAATGCCGAAAACCATTTGGAATTGCAACTGCTTTGTAGACTATGGTGCTCCACTGTAGTGCCTAGAATGTGTAATGATATGTCAGGGATCGTAGTCTACGGCCGGTGACGGTGTACTACAGTGAAATCCTTTTCTTGTGCGATATAGCATTTGTTTTTTGCATGTAAATCCACTCATTTTTTAACCCGCAAACCTATACGATAAACAAGCAGAAAGTAATGCTATTTCTTACCGAACATAACATAAAAACATGCGATAATGAATCAACTATATGTAAGAAACACTCAATCCATCAATACCTACATATGGTAACTATCTTTCAACTTGGTTGTAGTTAGTATTAAGTGTATATTTAATCTTAAGAATGTCTATTATATGTGATCCTTACTTACAGATGAGACAATACTTTGTAGGTGCACGTTTAACTATAGGTGTATCTTTAGCCTTAAGGGTGCATGAAACTATGGTTCGCCTGTTCAATGGGTGATATGCTAGTTTTTAGATTTTGTTTAATTGCATATGCCTTGATGTGATGCTATCTTCCGCTATCAATGGATTTTTTTGTGTGCGTGTATTGTCTTTATATATTTTTGTTTTTTGTATTGTATGTTATTCTATAAGTTTAAGTAGGCTTTTTGAATAGGAAGTCGGAACTAACTTATGAAAAAGATGTTAATAATATTAACCTCCATCCTAACCCTCTAAGCCCTATTATTGTGAGATTTATCATGTATGTTTATTTGTTAAAATTTTAGATTAGATTAGATAAGATGATGATAAAAAATTTAGGTAAAAAAGAGAAAAATGGTGTATTTTATTTAATATTTGGTAAATGGTAATGAATGAATGAATTAATAAAAACCCGGTTCCGGTGTGAGCGTAGCGTGTTCGATAAATGTATACCATTAGTATTGAGGGAGGAATTGAAAAAGCGGTGAAATAAAAGTCGTCTTCACAGACAGTCTCGATCGATCTCCGTTGTACGATTCAACAAATGCCAACCAGTAATTCAACTATAGATTGCAGGTAATCATCATCACCTCATCTATGCATCTTCATCTTCATCTTCATCTTCATCTTCATCTTCATCTGCATCTTCATCTTCATCTGCATCTTTTTCTTCAACTAAACCTAATCTACCTTTCTGGTATGCGCTTCACGGTTTCCACGACTTCCTCTCTCAAACACACTCCATTCATTTTTTAATCACTTTCCTTTCTTCCTTTCTTTCTTTCCCTATAATAACTAATAACTAATATAATACATACATAAACTCTTCGGGATCTGCTTAGCCTAATCCCTCATAGGATCGGATTGCGATTGCGATTGTTATCCCTAGGTAAGACAGCTTGCATCGCACGGTTCCTTTTAATTTCATTTGATTTCTCTATCCACACACCGATTTCATGTGATTCAGTTTTTGATCTCTATTGTTTATTCATGTTTGGGGATTTTACGTTTTGTAGCCGTTTGACTGCTCCCAAGGGTCGAATCTAGGTTTCCAACTAATACTTGCTTCCGCGTTGAAAGTTGACTACAGCCAGATTCGTGTTGGCTTTGGGGACTACAACTGCGATTTAAAGCTCTGGATCAACTCCTTTTCTTTTACCCACGACAAGTTGTCAGAAATAGTGATCCACACAAGGGAGGGTTTTCTCGGATTTAGATCAAGAGTTGAGGATCAGAAATAGGATGTTATAAGGACTGTGGAAATTACAAGGCTTATAGTTGACTCTCTGTGTGGAATCTAAATCTAGTATAGTTTCATCAAGGGTTCAATAGGTTTTGTTGGTCTGTAAATCTTGTACTGAAATCTGACATGATTGTAGACAGATATATGAGTATTTCACAATGAGTGTGATAACAGGATTTACAGTCCATGGATGCAACCGACAAACCATTATCTGATCTGTTAGGCGCCTTGAAAACTTGGGGGGTCCCTCGGCGGGGAGAGCCAATTAACGTGTCGAGGGACTTTTGGATGCCAGATCAGAGTTGCAGGGTATGCTACGAGTGTGATTCGCAGTTTACTTTATTCAATCGCAGACATCACTGTAGATTTTGTGGTCGTGTTTTCTGTGCCAAGTGTACTCATAATTGGATCCCGGCGGCACCGTCTAGTGATTCAAGCATTACAAGGGAGGAGTCAGGGAAGATCAGGGTCTGTAATTACTGTTTCAAGCAATGGCAGCAAGGTGGCTTAGCTGATAATGAGATCCAGGTCAACAACCCAGATCTCAGCACTTCACCATCTGCTTCTAGTTACATCAGCACCAAATCCAGTGGCACTGCAGACAGTAGCTGCATAACCTTTCAATCTGCAGTCAGCTCTTTTCAACAGAATACCAGTCATTGTCAGTCTTTAGTGATGGATGCAAATTCAGAAGAGCACAATGCAGTAGCAACAAATAATGACGAAGAACAAGTTGATGTGGGAAACCATTCTCCTAGTCGAGCTGGGTTCTGCGTGAACAGGTTTTTATTTCTACATGTTGTTTCACCATATTTGTTTGTTTGATCATATTAGCTATACATGTTAAGAAATGAAGCTTTTGTTGAATTCATGAATATTAATGTTTTATTGACACCAGGGGTGATGACGAGGAGGATGACCTTGCTTATTCAAGGCATCTTTCACAGGGTGATAATGCATATTATGATGAACTGCAATTAGATGACTATGGGTCCCGCAAAGTGCATCCAGATGGAGTAGCTGCTGATGCAAGCAGCTCTTCATTACAAAACAGTTTTGAGAAAAAAGAATATGAACATGATGTCAGTGATGAATGTGAAGCATCATCATCCTCTTTATATGCTGCACAAGACATTGATTTCGAACCTGTGGATTTTGAAAACAATGGAGAGCTATGGCTACCTCCTGAACCTGAAGATGAAGAAGATGAAAGGGAAGCTCTTCTATTTGATGATGATGATGAAAATGGTAATGTTGATGGTGTGGGAGAGTGGGGATATGGCAGTTTAGGGAGTGGAGAATTTCGAAACAGGGACAGGTCAAATGAAGAGCACAAGAAAGCTATGAAGAATGTAGTTGATGGACACTTTAGAGCTTTAGTATCTCAGCTGTTGCAGGCTGAGAACCTTGCTGTAAATGAAGAAGATGATAAAGATAATTGGTTAGAAATTATAACATCACTTTCATGGGAGGCTGCATCATTGCTAAAACCAGACACAAGCAAAGGTGGTGGGATGGATCCTGGTGGTTATGTCAAGATCAAATGTCTAGCTTCTGGAAGTCCTTCTGACAGGTATAACTTTTGCATTATACTGCACTTATAATATTTTTGGATGAATTGTTTGTCACTATGATTGTATTGACGATTATAGCTGACCCATATTGGTCAGTCAGTTGTAAAATTTATTTGTTTGGACTAGGTCATTGTCATTGATCTATAATCTTATTGAATATGAGATGCTATTCTTGCCTAGTTATCGCTTGAAATATAGTTTTGTTAAAAATATTGCACTTGCAAGGCTTCTTGCTATCATCTTGATGATATCATTTTGAGGATCTAAACATGATTTTCAACATTATCTAGCACTTCTTTATTTCTTGTAATGTTTCTTGTTTTTCCAGTATGGTGGTCAAAGGAGTGGTTTGTAAAAAAAATGTGGCTCATAGGCGAATGACATCAAGAATAGAAAAGCCAAGATTTTTAATTCTTGGAGGGGCTCTGGAGTATCAGCGAGTTTCTAACCTTCTATCAAGTTTTGATACATTATTGCAACAGGTTGCAGTGTTTTCCTTCTCCCCATTTTCATTTTTATCCTTGTGTTGGTTGTGCTGAAATGCCGCTTTTACCTATATGTTATAATCTTTTGTTTAGGAAATGGATCATTTAAAGATGGCGGTGGCAAAGATAGATGCACACCAGCCTGATGTTCTTCTGGTAGAGAAATCGGTTTCACGGTATGCACAAGAATATCTTTTGGCGAAAGACATATCCCTTGTTTTGAATATAAAAAGGCCACTTTTGGAGCGAATAGCTCGTTGCACCGGTGCTCAGATAGTTCCTTCAATTGATCATCTTTCATCTCAAAATTGGGTTATTGTGACATGTTCCATGTTGAGAAGTTTGTAGAAGAACATGGAAGTGCAGGGCAAAATGGGAAGAAATTGGTCAAGACGTTGATGTACTTTGAAGGCTGCCCAAAGCCATTTGGTTGCACAGTAAGTCATTGACATTTAGGTGCATTGTATATTATTTTGGAGGCTGCCCAAGATTCAGCTTTTCTCATTAAGGCCACCCATGTATGAAAACCAGTCTGTAGGCCACTTAAGTAGCTATCCAGTTTCGTTTATATGAAATATGTAGAAAAATATTTCTATCAACGAAAATGCTCATGGAAGTTTGAGAAGACAAGAATACCATTGCATCAAGCTGTCAATAAGCAACAATTCGATGCTAAACATAACAGTGTCCATCATTATGCAATATATGCTGACATTGTTAAATGACAAAGTCACATAGATCTTTTCTTAAATTAAATCCTTACATTTTAATAAACCAAAATTAGCATATTTTTGTCTTGTATGTTGAAGAACTCTTAGTTATTTAGCATGTTTTGGCCAAATTTGGTATAAATGAAACGGAATACATACCTGGGTGGCCTTTAAAGTAGTTACGTATATCGATGGCCTTAATGAAAAGAGTTCAATACCTGGATATCCTCTTCGTACATTATTCTCGGAGGGGAAAAAGTAGAAATTTTTATGACGTGTGATACAATTTGTTGTTTAATTCTGTCAGATATTACTGAGAGGTGCAAGTGGTGATGAATTGAAGAAGGTGAAGCGTGTGGTTCAGTACGGAGTTTTTGCAGCCTATCATTTGGCTTTGGAGACATCTTTTCTTGCTGATGAAGGAGCCTCTCTTCCGGAATTACCCTTGAATTCTCCATTAACCGTTGCGCTTCCTGAAAAGGCATCAACCATTGACCGGTCAATTTCAACAATACCTGGTTTTACTCTCTCCATGAAAGATGCTGAACCACCTAGGTCAAACAGTCTTCCTATGTCAGATGTGTTTTCTTCTATAATGAATCAGAAGGCACAAACAATGCTGTTGCCACTTGGAGAATCTAATAAGTTTCAAGACAAACCCTCTACTTCCATTCTCGACAATTCCACTCCAAAGTCGGATGGTTCAGACGCAACAAAGGATTCTCCTGAAGCAGTAACGACTAATGGTGATCTGGTTAAAACTTCACAAATTAGTGATGACATGGAAAATGTTGACCAATTTTGGATGGAAAGAATGGTGGCGGTTCAAAGGAAGAGTTTCCTCCAACACCATCAGATCATCAGAGCATTTTGGTATCATTGTCATCTCGGTGTGTGTGGAAAGGGACTGTGTGTGAACGGTCTCACCTATTTCGCATCAAATACTATGGAAATTTTGATAAACCATTGGGGCGTTTTCTTCGAGATAATTTGTTTGATCAAGTAAGTAGCTAAATGTGTTAACTGTCATATCTTATAAGAATTACTTGCTCTTTGGATTTATAGGGATTGTATTTCTTTGTTGGTAGGGGTATAGATGCCCTTCATGCGAGATGCCTTCGGAAGCACATGTACAATGCTACACGCATAGGCAAGGCACATTAACCATATCTGTGAAGAAGTTGACCGGACCACCCTTACCAGGAGAAAAAGATGGTAAATTTGGATGTGGCATAGGTGCTTGAGGTGCCCACGGGTTAATGGGTTTCTTCCTTCAACCCGAAGAATTGTGATGTCAGATGCTGCTTGGGGTTTATCATTTGGCAAATTTTTGGAACTTAGTTTTTCTAACCATGCTGCTGCTAGCAGAGTTGCCAACTGTGGCCATTCTCTGCATCGTGACTGCCTTCGTTTTTATGGGTAGTTATCTCTTCATCCTGCATTATTATATATTTTTCATAATTTCGTGTTTTAAATAATTGTGGTTTTATGGCTGCAGGTTTGGAAAAATGGTTGCCTGTTTCCGGTATGCATCAATTAACGTTCACTCAGTTTATCTTCCTCCTTCCAAACTTGTTTTCAAATATGAGAACCAGGAGTGGATACAATGTGAAGTGAATGAGGTCTGAGTTTTGAAATGTTACAAATATATGAGGTGCAACTAAGTTGTGTGAAATTAGTGTTTTTAATGGTATAAACTGCATGTGCAGGTTGTTAGCCGGGCTGAGCTCTTATTTTCAGAAATTCTTAATGCGTTGACTCAGATTTCAGAGAAGAATTTTGGGAAAAAATCATCTGGTAATAACACAAATATGACACAATCAAGACGTCACATAGCAGAATTGGAAGAGATGTTACAAAAGGAGAAAACAGAATTTGAGGTGAAATATATTAATTATTTTTTCATTATGTTTTGGTGCATATATGTTTATATATGCGTATAAGTGTGATATATATAATATTTGCAGGAGTCTCTTGAAAAGATTTTAAACCAGAAAAGCCAAGGCATGATTGATATTTTTGAGATCAACCGATTGCGAAGACAGTTGCTGTTTCAATCTTTTGTGTGGGACCACCGACTGGTATATGCGGCTAGTGTTAGTAGCAACAGTTCTGGAGGTGATCTGAACAACTTGAAATCTGAAAACGTGGATAAACTAAATGGACTATTTCTTGATTCGGATGTTAGTGAGACTGTTGATATGAAGCAAATTCAGCCTGAAGTAATGGTAGATGCGAGCCCTAAAGAGGAAAACAATTCTGATGTTGGTGTTCATAGGGTGGTTTCTGAAGGGCAGTTATCAGTTATGGCTAGTTTATCAGATACCCTAGATGCTGCATGGACCGGTAACCACCCTGGTTCTGATCTAAATGATGTAGATGATAAGGGTGATCATGGTGAAGACCATACACCGTCATCACTTCCGTCTCCTGTTTTGTCTACAAAAGGTTCTGAAAGTGTAGAAGATTCATCAAGCTGGTTTAGCATGCCATTTTTAAACTTCTATCGTTCTTTAAATAAAAACTTATTACCAACTACACAGAAACTCGAAGCCCTAAATGATTATAAGCCTGTTTATATACGTGAATCAGAAATCCAAGGCGGGGCCCGGTTGCTTCTCTCCGTGGGTATCAATGACATTGTTGTTCCAGTGTATGATGATGAGCCAACAAGTATCATATCCTATGCATTGCTATCCCATGATTATGCTTCCCAGATGTCTGGTGAAGTAAAAGATGGGGAATCTATTTTTTCGTCACAATCTGCTGACTCAGTGATGTTTCAGTCATTTAACAGTTTTGATGACATGACACTGGAATCTGTTAAAAGTGGTGGGGATGAGAGCTTATTATTATCCATGTCAGGATCTCGTGGATCTCTGGTTTTAGACCCGTTGTCATACACCAAGGCGTTGCATGCAAGAGTTGAATTTTCAGATGATGGTAGAGTGAAATATAGTGTTACCTGTTACTATGCAAAACGTTTTGAAGCATTAAGGAGGATGTGTTGTCCTTCTGAGCTTGATTATATAAGGTCTTTAAGTCGCTGTAAGAAATGGGGTGCACAAGGTGGTAAAAGCAATGTTTTCTTTGCAAAAACTTTAGATGAGCGGTTTATAATTAAGCAGGTTACAAAAACAGAATTGGAGTCGTTTATTAAATTTGCTCCTGCTTACTTCAAGTATCTTTCTGAATCAATTGGTACTGGTAGCCCTACATGTCTTGCAAAGATTCTGGGCATTTATCAGGTACCCATCATCTTTCCTTTTTTTTGTTGTGGTATAATTAATTGTTTCTTTTATGGGCACACTTCATGAATAGAAACGATTTTTGCACTTTCTTGCTTGATTTAAAGTCGACAATATTGTGGGCACATATGGAAGCCAACTTACAATCTATTACTGAATTTAGCAACCAATCTCATATAGCAACCAATCTTATATAACTGATGTAGATTGGTGATGTGGCATTGGTTAATGTCATGCCAGCCGCCACATCAGATGCCACATATTCAAAATAGGCTTATGTGGAAAAGATAGAAAGTTAATTTTTCAAGCTTAAAAAGCATCTTTTTTCTAAAAGAAACTTAGATGTCGTGTGGCATGTACACATATAACACACTAAAATACCAATATGTTGCTACATCAGCAATATTTTAAAAGTAAGTAACAAAATGACCAGCAACTGAACTTGTCATTCATCGGTACAAACCGATAATAAAATATTACTGTGATGCTATAATCAGTAGTAAAAAATAAGTAGGTTTCTATTTTGTTTCTATTAAAGGTGGTTGCTGAAATCAGTAGCATAAGCTGGTTTTTGTGGTTGTTAAAACTGGGAAAATATAATGTGAAATTTGATTTTACTTTGTGCGGTTTGCCATTTATTTATTAACGTTTGACTATCTGAATTTGTGTAAAGGTGACTAAGCAAATGAAAGGGGGAAAAGAAACAAAATGGATGTGCTTGTTATGGAGAATCTTCTGTTTGGAAGGAATTTGACACGGCTTTATGATCTTAAGGATCTTCAAGGTCGCGTTATAATCCTGATTCGAGTGGGAGTAAAAGGTTTTACTTGATCAGAATTTATTGAAGCAATGCCAACATCTCCGATATTTGTCGGAAATAAAGCTAAGCGGTTATTGGAGCGCGCTGTTTGGAATGATACTGCTTTTCTTGCTGTAAGTTGAGTTGATGATATTATTATTATAGATTTGGAGATGATGTTATATTTATATGATGTTTAATTGCAGTCAATCGATGTGATGGATTATTCATTGTTGGTGGGGGTAGATGAAGAGAAACATGAACTGGTACTAGGGATTATGATTTCATGAGACAGTATACATGGGACAAACATCTAGAAACGTGGGTGAAGGCTTCTGGAATTCTGGGGGGGCCGAAAAATGCTTCTCCAACGGTGATTTCACCGAAACAGTACAAGAAAAGATTCAGGAAAGCAATGACAACATACTTCTTAATGGTGCCAGATCAGTGGTCCCCACCTGCTGTTGTACCAACCAAGTCCCAAACAGATCTTACTGAAGACAACACACAAGGGGCAATGATGAATGACGGAGGGGTGTATGTATGTATATTTTGATGATTGCCAGATATATGAATCTATAGTTTTTTACAATTCATTTTGAGCATGAATCAGTATTCTCTAAAAGATGGAGAGTGTTGTTTGTTGCATGGCATGGTGGGTGTGAAGAAGAAAAACCAGGGTATTAGAAAGTTTTTGTACATTCGTGTTTTGTTGGTTGTGAATGTGTATATTTGATAGTCGTCATGTTCTCTTCATACAGTAATGGTTTCTTGTTGATCGAAAGCTCATCCTGCATTCTCATGTAAAGAAAATATTTTTATGTTGGAACAAACATCCTTATAACTATAAAGTTTCTGTTTTTGTGGTTTCTGTAGTAGCAAGTAAAACTTGAAGGTTTGTTTTGTTTTACTTTACTTTTACAGGGAGCGATGAAAGAGAGGCTCTTTTTCTAAGCAAAGAAACGACAGTCGACAATGTAGGGTCTGGGAAGCTCCAAACAAGAGACGCTTTCAGCTTCAGTCTTAGGATTTGTAAGTGTATGTTTCCTATGGTGCAAGAGGACGCAAGTTAATGTAGAGGAATAAGTTTAAATAAATCTTGCAAAACTTAAAGACTACTTTGGTGGAATCGCTGCCCATTCCATCTTCTTTTGGCCTGATCGTGCATCTTTGCTCCTATTCTCTCCCTCTCATTTGTTCATTCTCCAAATCAGCATTGAACCTCACTGCTCCCTCCTCTCTATTCCGTTCACGCCACCTCCACCTCCACCTCCACCTCAGCCATGTCATTACCGTCATGGCGTCACCTGCTTCATCATTCTTCCACTTTGTCCAGCCTCTTATAGTTACAAAGGCCCTATTAACAAAGACAACCGAGCTTCATAGGTTTACCTTATAAAATGAGATATGTCAGCTAGCGAGTGCCCTCCCTTACCCCCCCCCCCCCTGTCCGAGTTTTACATTCATTATTAAAGAAATAAACACTATAGGTACCCTCAACTCCTCTAAGGTTTTCACATTCATGCTAAAGTAGCCACATGACCTTCTTGATTATCTAAACACACTACACATACCACTATCACCTCTTGTTTTCACTTACCGATTTATGATGGAATAAGTGGAATTAGATTTAACCACCGATGAAATGGGTTTGCATGGTTTCACATGTATTCAGTATTTGTGCACCTACAGAAAACTATGGTGTATGAGAATCCGTGTTAATTTATACATTGTAAGGAACATGTGGTCGATTAATGTTAGAGTGAGTGGACTCAGAATATTTGAGCCTACAAGTGCCTCAAAATGATTTCAACTTGCGTATTTAAAATATACGAGCTGGAAACCTATGGTGCATAATATTAACATGCATTTTTTTAGATCTTACGATGGTCCTTTGTTGGGTAAGTTTCTTGAGTGAAACAAAGCTCGGAAATACCTCGTATGTCACATGTTTTTCACTTTAAATTGATTAAGCTATGGTGCAATGTACTCATAATGTTAGGATATGAAACCAACAATGCACATCCTAAAGTTTCTTTATAATGTAATGCAGAACAAAAAAATTGGTACTTATTCGTAAGTTTCGGATATAATGTAAAGGAAAATATATTTGTACGTCATGACAAGGCTTGTTAGGGCTTATTAGTGTTCTAACCATCAAACACACCTTTGACGCCTTAATGACTTCTTATTACCTGAATCGACTTTTTATAACCTTAAAAATCCCTTACAAAAAATGGCAAAACTGGTTAGTGTATTAGTCATTATACAGATGTTATTAACATGGTTCTGTCATGACCAACCACCAACTTTCTTCTTAAACTACATCAACAAAACTATGGTCGATGCTATAGTCAAGCATTTGAATGATCGTACAAGAAAACCTAAAGAACAAAGCTAGTGAATTCAAGACATCAGTGCCATCTGTGGTTAGTATCATGATTTGAGAGTGATACGACCGTAAAACCACAGGATAACTATCAAAAATCAAATCAACATTGAAAAAAGCCAAATACTCTACATATACACTATTAAAACCACACAAAAGTTCATAAGATGCTATACTTTTTATAAAATAGTTTTATGAAATTAAGTATCAAAAGAAGATTAGTTTTAAAAGGGGTGAAATAAAACAAATAGAATTACACGAATATGGTAAGTGTAAAGTAAAGAAGAAAATTAAGAGAGAAAGTTTAAACTATTATGTAAATAAAAATACTTAATTGACATATTAAGCATTTCTCTCTATCTTAGTCAACTTTGATCATACTTTATTTTGCTTGATTTTCATACTTTGATAGGTGATTACTATCATTTTAATGAGCCATATAAGAGGTGATCACTAAGGTGCTGTTTGTTTTTTCTGCAGGAAAACGTCTGCAGTCTGCGGACCACATCTGCAGACATCTGCAGCAGAAGAGGTGGACCAAACGTCTGCAGTCTGCAAGAAAAAGACTGTTTGATTTTTAACATCTGCGTACTTCTAAAATATTCTGTAATTAAAATGAAATCATAAACCAGATCAGAAACAAAAAAAACAAAGCTTCAGGATCTTCAATTCTCTTTAGATTATATTTGAGAAGATTGTAAAGTAATATTAGTTTGCTTAGTAAGATACTTCTAGTGAAGATAAACATTTTGTAGATGCGAAAAAGCGGACGTAAGATGTACTATGCTAACTTCAACCAAACATCTATATATATGTGTCTTGCGTATAGTTGATTCTTCTATCTCAATCTCAGTTGCAATTAACATCTAACCAACAAAGGTTTCAACAAGAAATACTTTTAATCAAAGTTCTTACAAACATGTGTAGGACCTATTCACTCCCTCTAGATTTTCATTGTTAAGTTCAGTCATTTAATAGAATATCACACATCTATGTGAATGAAGATGACACAATCATATACTTTGCCCTTTTAGGATTCCAGTATTATTATAGCTAGTGGCATGACTATGTGCTTACAATTACATAATTGTGCTTGTTTTTTTTTTGTCAAACTGTTAATCTATTCCTATTGACCACATACCTCTATACATTGTATGATTTAAACCATCGACCTCGTGAATAGTGTGAAGAGATCTTATCACCTATATTTAGGATTTTTTCTTAAATTTTAATTGTATACCATTCACACGAAGTTACAATACTTCACACAACCATGTATTTATAAAAAAATTTTAGGATGTTATAGAGCATTATAACTTATGAGTATCAAAGAGTGAGAATGCAAATAAATAGATAAAAAACTTAAAAGATTGAGAATGCAAATAAATGGGGTGCCACTTGTTATAGAATAACATTACTCTTTTATTATTATTATTATAATTATCAAAATATACATTTGATTAAGCATGAGAGGAAAAATATTATGCCACCTTAGTTGTGGAACATTACATACATACATACATACATACATACATACATACATACATACATACATACATACATACATACATACATACATACATACATACATACATACATACATACATACATACATACATACATACATACATACATACATACATACATACATACATACATACACATACATACATACATACATACATACATACATACACATATATATATATATATATATATATATATATAAATATATATATATATATATATATATATATTATATATATATATATATATATATATATATATATATATATATATATATATATATATATATATATATATATATATATATATATATATATATATATATATATATATATAAATGAGATGAGATTATAAACCAGGCCAAAAAGGGAAGCCTGTGGATAGCAACCAACTCCAACCATTAATGAATCTTGACACCGTAAAATATCGTGCGTCATTCGGATCCTTTATCACACCCCACCCTTTCCATGTAACCCTTTTTGATGTGTCTGAACCGGGCCCTTTGTTTTGGTACTCCCGGTAATGCAACGTATCCAATGCAAAATCACCGTCCCATGGGAACCATCCTTCCTTCTTTATCACATCACTAATAGTTGATCGCATCACCACCGTTCTTGAAAACATCTTCCAAGGCCTTCCAAGGTACGTTGAAAAGTTCCCTTGTACTGCTTTTAGGTCTGGAGTTGCACCAATGTTGCATTTTTGAATCACAATGCCCGTGTCTTGGTTTTTATCCGTCCGCCCTTGTGCTGTTACCATGTTACGTTGATTGGGATTCGGCTTACGGACCATGATGTCACAAAACTGGAAGACTACTGCCGCGTTGCCGAATATGAAATCGACCGTCCCTGTCACCAAGCACATGATAAAGAATTGACGGTTATAGTGGACATAAAGGGTATCTTGATAACCTTCTATGCTGCATTTATAGAATGCAGATAGATCGGATCCAACACGTAATGCCACTGCTTGTTCCCCTGAAGGCCCTGCTGTATTTTCAAACGTAATATCTCGTGCCAAGAATTTCTCGCCCATCGCCGCTGTCATCATCTTAGTATTTAGTCAGGGCATATATACATGTTTATCTACAAAGACTATAAGTTATAAGAAAACTACAAAAGCCATTGTTTAGGTATGTGTAACTATGAAAAACATAAAGTCACATGGTTGTATTAAATTTTTTTAAAAGTTACATATATGCAACTCATTATATCATCATTTTCCTTTTCAAATGATTTAGCCAACTAAAATAATGGAACACAAGTTTACTCAAACACACGTTAGATAATTTATAAAAGTTAAATTATAATATATGTGATTAATTTGAAGTGATTTTTGTGGTTTTCTCTTGATGTCTCCACTATTCACACACCTCCTACCACTAACACAAATGAGTTGACGCCAACCAAAATGCATTGTCTAAATGTTCAAATTTATGGGTTATGTGTTCGGGTTTACGTGGGGCAATATCTAATTGAAGAAGAGATGTATAGTGGGACGTATAACTATAACCAAAATTTAGTTTTCAAGGAGGGACATAAATGATGTCCGATGTAATTTTCACCCCTATGCGGGATGTAGTGAGCTATTTGGTGTAGAAAATTAAAGTTATGAAGAAATGCTTTTCTAAGCCATTTCTGACCTTACAAGTCATGATTTTAGGAGCAAAGAACATTGGCAGATCCATTCTTTCATACAATCGATTCCTACAACAATCGATTATGATCCATGATAACCATGAGTTGACAAACCGCACATGATCGATTTCCTCTAGGTTTAGGGTTTGTGTTTATGACATTTGTTTGATGTTAGTTTTACTTAGTTGGGGTTTTGATCGGCATGTTAAGCCGAATACTTCATTTATTGGTTGATTTCTTCATATGATTTGAGTTTGTTTTGAATCTTAGTATAATTCTTATTAGTTTTGGTTTCTTTACGTCATAAACATTATGGGGGTTAGGTTTATGGTTAGCATATTGAAATTGATAGTTTAAAAATAGGTCTATTTACAACAAGTTCTATCTATATCAGTAAAATCAATCAAACCAATATCATCATTGTTTGCTAAGTATGATTAATTTATAACTTATGTTTTACAAACCTGAAATCTGGAGAGGATCATTCTTCTTATTATCGTGTTACAATCAATCAATTTTATTACATTGCAACATATGTTTTCCAATTCGGTCTTTAATTCAAAGTTTTTTTCATAATCAAATTATAAGTCATTGAACTAAACTTATATTTTCCATAAATTTCTTATGGAGACGACCTTAATTACCTGTACTAGTATAGGTGAGCTAAGACCTAATTTTAACTTTCTTTTGAGTAGATCATGAAACCCACATCAAAATGACATTGTTGCTGAGAATTTAGTGTGCAAAGTGTTTTTTATTCATTATTTTAGTTTCAGTTATTTATTTGTCCTATATACAATCTGTGCTACACAGGTGTGTTTGCATATGTAAGTGATAGCATTGTGCATGCACACTAGGTTTTCTAGAAAAAGTTTGCCTTTAATTTTTGATTAAGAAATTGAAAGGACCGCCCGACGAAACCGTGTTCTTCACCGGTTCGAAGTGAACGTTAAACCAAGCGTTTCAATTGACATGCCTGATTAAAACCCATAAGATGATTCACATAACCCACCCTTAAACAAACCTCAAAATCAACCAAATCGCCCACCACCAATAAAAGTACCCTCTATAACCCATCAAAAAAACCCTCATCAACTACAAGCCTTTGATGATTTTGATTACAGTGCGTGAACTAAACATACTTGGGAAACCGGATGAGATGAAGATGAAGATAAGGGTAATCAAAATTAGGGTTACGGTGAAAGGTATGAAAATGATCCGGTATATAATGATGCTTCACCATACAATAAAGGAAAATTTGGTGGTAGGCAAGGTTATCTTTAACAACAATAGAATTTCAATCCGAGTAATCAAATAAAAAAGGTTACAGTGCCAAAAACATTCCACTACCACGCAACAACAATCATTATGGTGGTGAACTAGGTTATCAACCATTTAATGATGGCATTTCAAGGATGAACAACCAAGCCTCTATGCAAGTTGTTAATAACTACTTCCGACCTGCTATTGCTATTAACTCCTCGCTAATCATTTGACCACATGTTAGGGGAAGGATATTTGAATTGAGATTCCAAAGTTTGGGTATTCTTTTTAGTATTTATGGTTTACCGAAAAAAGAACCACCCCTTATCTGAATTTGAAGCTATTTATGGCATAAGGGGGGGGGGATGAGTTTTCCCTGGATAAAAGTTGTTGTTTTAGTTCAAGTTAGTAGACAAGGCAAAGAAATGACTTTTTTCTTTACCATTAGTGAGCATTTACATATAGGTAACACACATCAGTTGTTTATGTAAGAATGTTATACTACCTAAAGAACCAGGGAGGCTCATAGTGTTAATTTATTCTTTTACAAAACAACATAGGAGCCTTTTCATGAAGCATTTAAAAGGTTTAATAAGTTACTATACCTACCATCATATTGAGCAATGGGAGTTGATCATTTCTTTCATTGATGGTATATCATCTGAGGATAATTGGGACATCAACTCCACTAGTGCATGTACTATTCTTACAAATACAAAGGAAAAAGATTGGGAAATCTTAGAAAAGATGAGTACCAACTCAATGAGACAAGCACAATCTCATTTGTCATGGAGGATGTCTACTAAGTCAATGATGGATTATGACATCAAATCGAGGGTTGATGCTTTAGAACACCAGTTAACAAATCTTGGGCATTCAGGAGGAAAAAAGACAGTCAAACTATCAAGTACTTTTACGATCTTCAAAGGTTTGAATAAATAGGGCATGTGGCTCGTGATTGCCTAATGCAAGGTGAGGGAGTTGAATATGTGAACTATATGCACGAGATCAAAATCCGTGTGATATGAATTCAAATACATATCATCCGGGTTTGCATAAATGTCCTAACTTTTATTATGAAAATTCTTTGAATAAAATGAATCCCTGTTTCCAAGGAACCGATTACTCTGGTGACTCTCAGCAGTACCAAAACTATCAATCAAATCAAGGAGGTTATAATTAGGTATATAAAAGAAGTATTCCTCATAACAAGATTAAGGTGGATCCTTGAGAAATTCAGATCCATGAAACAAGGAGATCATGGATTTTTCTAGATAACTTAAGAAAGATAATCACTAGTTAAAGAAGGAAAAGAGGTCAAGAGAAAGATTCATGAGTCCCTAGTCAAACAAGGTGGTCAATTAGCAGAACATTTAGCACTCATGAAGTATTTAGTCAAGTTACCAAGTGATATGATAGTGAATTTACAACATTAAGGGCCAACCACAATGAAGATGAGAAATGTTCACATCAATTCAATTAGTATCCTTTCCAACTCTAAAATTGTTAAAACAAGTTACATGTAAGGAAAAGGAAGTTAATATAGTGAAAAAAAGAGTGACCTGGGACCACATATCATTTCATTCAAAGTGGGGACGTTCAAGGTCAAAAGGGCACTATTGGATTATAAGGTAGGTGTCAGTATCATGTTAGGTACATTATATGATACTATTTGGGCATGATACTGGCACCTACCTTATAATTGAGTTTGAGTTTTCAAAGAGGGACATAAATTTCATTAGACGCAATTCACGTCCCTATGCCATCAGGGCGTGGTTTTTTCGGGTTTTATGACCTATTTGGGCAAATAATTAGGTTTACAAAGATATTCTTCTGTGATCCATTTTTTGACCTTGCAAGTGATGATTTTAGGAGCTGAAAACACCCAAGAATCCATTCTTTCATTCAGTTAATTCCTACAGCAACCGATTATGAATCCATGACAACCATAAGTAGCTAAACCACATGTGATTTCCTCTCGTTGTAGGGTTTGTGTTTATGGTATTTGTTTAACATTAGTTTTACGTCATTAGGTTGTGGTTTTGATTAATATGTTAAGCCATATACTTTATTTATTGCTTGATTTCTTTAAATCATTTGACTTTGTTTTGAATGTTAATTAAGTTTTATCAGTTTGGTTTCTTTATATCATGAAATTTGTAAGGGCTGAGTTTTGGTTAATAAACTAAAATTTGTAGTTTGTGAATAGGTCCATTTATAACCCGTTTTATCTTTATTACTAAAGTTAATCAAATCAATATAATCATGTCTATGCTATTGTTTGCTAAGGGAGATTAATTTACAACTTGTGTTTTACAAACCTGAAACCTGGTGGGAATCATTCCTCTTAGTTTTACAATCAAGCAAATTATTTACTTTTTAATTTTTTTCTAATTTGATTTTTAATTTATAATTGGTTTCATAATCAAGTTAAATTTATTAAACTACACTTATACTTTTCACAAATTTCTCATGGGAATGACCTTACTTACCTGTACTAGTATAGGTGAGTAAAGACCTGATTTTAACTTGTTTTTAGTAGACCAAGAGAATAAACATCAATAGGGCACTTAGAGTTGGTGTAGTAGTTTCGAGGTTAAAAGTGGAGGCATGGTTGTTTATGGGAAGTTTGCTACATCAACTAGCAAACTCTAAGTTTTTGATGTTGATTTTGTCTGAATGGAAAGAAGGCTCTAGAATTTGCTTGTCTGGTAAGTTCCTTTAGTGACGTTGTAACATCTCAAAATTATACTTACAAACTTCCAAGAAGCCAAAATTAGACTAGAAATAGAGTTACGGAACCCATAACCAGTTATGAAAAACTCTCCAACAACTACACAGAAGTTGAAATGTCACGGACCGTAACAATGCTTCTTACGGTTTGTAACGTAGGGAGCAATTTTAAGAGCTGTAACATTTTGGCCTTATGGTCTTTAATATTAAGGTGGTTATATAAAGATTAGATTTTGACATGTGTTGATGACGATGCATTTAGAAAGGGTACGACGGTTAGATGAAGTGTTACGGTTCGTAAGATTCCCTAAAGACCTGGAAATGATCTTTATCTCTTATTTGGTTTCATAAAACTCTAAGTGTGTTTTAATGCACTGTTGAATGTTGGAACCAATCTGAGTTAGTATAGTTAGTTAGGAGTAGTGCTACCTAGCAAAAGTCCGGTGATCATTGTGTTGATTCTCTCCCCTCTTGTAAGTTTAGGTAGGTTTTGTCTAAGGATGCTGGGAGGTTATGTATGGACAACATGTAAGATACTCTGAGAACATAAGGTATGTGCCTAAAAGGAAATCGTGGTTGAATACCCACAATATCTAGGTTAGACACCTGGGATAAGGTAAAAGGTTGTAACACACCCGTACTGGGAAATAAGCTACCCGTAGGCATTGACAAGTTACCTATGTAGGAATAGGTTGATTTCTCTAATGAGACGGTAAGTACCCAAACTTAGTACCGATTGTCATTTAGCCGTTATGCTAAACCATTGGTCTATTGTATGGGCATGGTTAGGATCATGTAGCATAAACATGCCCCTATGCCACTATAATGTCTAGGTTATAGGTACATGAGTTGTGGAGGTTAATACTAAAGTATGCAAAATTGTGTAACAGGTAATATCTGATTAAGATGAGTGCTATAAGCCCTGTTTTAAATAATTGTTTGTACTGGTACACATGCTATTATGTTACTGGATTATACTAAACCATTTGCTATTGTTTCAATGTTTATTACATGTAGTGGGTTTCAATTGAAAGAATTTTATGAGAAACATTTTTGAGTAAAATGGTTTTGACATGAAAACATAGTTATGATATATGAATCATGGCTATTAGCCAAGGAATGTTTATAAACCTTCTCAAGGGTATGGCAAGAGTGCATGCGAACGTCATTTCAAATGTATGGGAGTTAGCGTGCAAAGGAAAGAGCCTTGAAAGGACTAGATTCCTGGAGTTGCAACAAAAGTTACATTTTAGGTAATGTTTCTTCTTTTCGCCTTAATAGTGAAACTGTTATTGACTATATTTTATTGGTAAACCTAGGTGGTGCGTTCACTTAAAGGGTAAATGAGACCCCATGAAAGTGCTTTGTTGGGACTTGCTTATGGTATTATTTGGTGTAGAGATGTTTTGTGTAATATAATTCATTTGGAAAGAGTACACATCATGTGAATGGTTTTTTTATTAAAAAACTTGGAATCCACCAATATTAGCTAACCTTTTTCATATGTTTTAGGTGAGCACAATAGAGTGACTACGTGGTGTCTTGTTGGCTACCAAGGAAGCATATGAGACTAACATAATTAGGTTTAGTTGTAATACAACATAAAGAGATTATCTTGTACTATTATGATTTTATGATGCAGACCACATCACAAAAAGGGCTTGAGGCTAGTGTGTTGGCAACACTTGTCAGCCATACAGCACGTCACAATGATGCAGGGCGCATAAGAATTTTGATGTGCGCCATATCGGTCACTAGAACACCCTATACAAAGAAATCTCATTCTCCCTCTTAAAGTTTTTACAAACTAACTCTCCTTAGTTTAGGTCCATTCTAGGCCATTCACGAGGTATTGCATGAATAATCGAACCTAAAAAAGTGAAACCTAAAGCTAAAAATGAGAAGACTAGAGCCCTTAATTGGGGTGCTGCTTCATTAGGAACATCCTTCTTGTTTCTAGGATATTATTGTTGGGAAACAAGCGGTCTCAAGGATCCCCAACAACCCTCCCAATGCTAAAAATAGAGAAATATACTGAACACAAGAATATACGTGGAAACTCCAAAACCGGAGAAAAACCACGGGCCTCCAGAGAGAAAGATCCACTATGCGACAAATTGTTACAATCACATAGACTAATCTCTCAAGCCTCCCCCCGCCCAATTACACCCACACTCTCCAAAGTGTTTAACTAAAACTTTCTACACTCTAAGACAAGAGAACTAGAAAAGAAAGAAAGAACCAAACACTTCAAGTGTATTTTTGGTTGGGGCACTTTGAAACCAAAGCCTTGGACTTCTTTTATAAGCTTGAAGTCCTCCCAAGCTTTCATCCTTGCACCAATGTGGGATGGGAACATTTTCATATAGCCAAAATCCTAACAATCTCCACCTTGGATATATGAAAAACAACCACATTAAAGCAACACCGTCTTTAACCGACGATCATACTCCACCATAAGGAGTATCGCCACTTAGAATAGACCATTCTAAGAATTTCTTCTCGGCACATGTTGAAAAAACCTGCTGAAAATTTATGGTGCAACTTCCCCCTTGGCATACCTGGAAGTTCATCAGCCATCAACATCAATTTTTCACCACACATCTTGCATCTATGCCAACCCAATGCCCATGTGTAAATCCGTGAACCCGCTAACAAAATTGCATCCCCTTTCATGGTAGCGCGGGCATACCATAGGGATGACATAACCTCAAAGGCAATCATCATCGTCAGCAACGACGAAGACATTGTTAGCTGACTTGGAGCTGCTAGCCGAATCTGCTCCACCTGGACAATTTCTCTTGACATGCCCAGACTGTCCACACTTCCAGCATACAGGAATCTTCTGTGAGTGCTTCTTCTTCCCGTTCCCGTATATTAAAACTGTTCCTTCTGATGAAGTATGACTGCTACTTCCTAGTCTTTTCTCTTCAGACAATAGCTTCTCAGTAACATCCGCATACTTCAGGGTTTCTTTCCCATACATCAGAATGGGCTTCATATGCTCATAGGAAGATGTCAAAGATAATATGAGCCTTAGTGCTTTATCCTCATCTTCAACCTTTACTCCAATAGCCTCCAGTTCTGACACGATATTATTAAGAACACTTAGATGATCTGAAATTTTGTATCTCCATCCATACGAAGGGTATGAAATTGTTCCTTGAGATACAACCGATTTGAGATGCCTTTGCCTTGATACAATTGCTCAAGCTTCTCCCACAAATCCTTTGCAGTTGATATCCCATGCACATTGCAAGAACATTCTTTGCTAGACACAAACGAATCGCACTTGCTGCTCTCAAATCCAAATCTTCCCATTCTTCATCATCGTCTTTACTGGTTCCGCTTGAATCCTTGCTTGAAACAGGGGTTGGTTTCCCCTTCAACGCCTTGTGTAACCCAGATTGAATCAACACATCCTTGACTTGAACTTGCCACAAACCAAAGTTGATTCTTCCATCATATTTCTCTACGTCGAACCTCATGGGACTGTATTTCGACATCGTATCCGTTTCTTCAAAGACAATATTGTATATTAGAAAATATACACCAAGCCTATAAGCAGTTACCCAACAAAGGATTCCCAGGAAAGAGAGGTGGGTCACAATGGACACACTTAAGTACCAAGTCTTTCCTAGCCAGAACCTTCTCAGGACAAATGCATATATCCGGCTCCTGTATAATTCTATCGTATACAAAACAGTCAACCGAAAACCCGTTTCTGATGTGGAAGATCAGACTAAGCTGCAACCACAGAGCATACTACGAACCTTCTAAACCGAGACCTCCCCCAAAACCTGGAGCTCTGATACCACTTGTTGGGAAACAAGCGGTCTCAAGGATCCCAACAACCCTCCCAATGCTAACAATAGAGAAATATAACTGAACACAAGAATATACGTGGAAACTCCAAAACCGGAGAAAAACCACGGGCCTCCAGAGAGAAAGATCCACTATGCGACAAATTGTTACAATCACATAGACTAATCTCTCAAGCCTCCCCCCGCCCAATTACACCCACACTCTCCAAAGTGTTTAATAAAAACTTTCTACACTCTAAGACAAGAGAACTAGAAAAGAAAGAAAGAACCAAACACTTCAAGTGTATTTTTGGTTGGGGCACTTTGAAACCAAAGCCTTGGACTTCTTTTATAAGCTTGAAGTCCTCCCAAGCTTTCATCCTTGCACCAATGTGGGATGGGAACGTTTTCATATAGCCAAAAATCCTAACAATTATCTGGCTCAACTAAACATAACAAGGTGAATACATTTAGTATTTTACAAATGAAATGTATATTGATTTACGAAATGGAAAAATAAAATTATGAATCTTTTAAATGATGTCCCGAATTCTATGAATAAGGTATATTTAGACCAGAAGTATATATATGGTTTGGCCTAATTAAGATCTAAGGGATGGATGAAAATCTACAGGGCGGTTCAGATTTAGTTTGAAACGCTGACTCGGATCTAAACTGATGTTTTTATAAGGTGGAAGAGACTAGTATATATGGAGGGTTAAGTCCATAGCTGACACTGTTAAATGTGTAGATTCCCTATGAAATTATGATTCAAGATTTTGAATATTATTCATGTCTTGGAATGTTTTAAAGTCAATTACATGTGTTCATCAGCTTTTACTAATATTATGTTTTTAAAACTATGCATGTTTAAAATATGTTAGTCAAAGTTATGGCCCAAAGGATTACGACATCCTAGGCCCGGATAACTGGATGACTTAACATATTAGTAAAGTAGATTGATGAAAATATTTTGACTCTCTAGGTGCTTATTTCACTGTGGCTGCATAAATTTTGAATATTTGCTTGTTAAGCAAATCCTTTTTTTGTAAATACAAAAGCATTTCTAAATACCCTTTTGAAAATATATGAAATATCAAAAGTTTCAATGTAACGCTAGGGTTACACATTTTATGCAAAATACGTTTTTAATATAAACTATCCTGCTGTATAAATGATCCTGAAACCACGAGACGAACAAACAAAACCAATCGGTTATGCATCTATGGTATGCTGAAACATGGGTGTGATACAATGGTATCATAGCCATATTTTTATCTAACTAGAAGCTTTCTTGATTGAACTTGCTTTAGTATTTAAGCTTTAACCGGATGAAAATATTATGCGTATTATGAAAAGATAGGTAGATACCTTAATGATGAATTAGGTGCAGGATGTATAAATTTGTAACTTCGTTTACTTACAATGTGAGTGATGACGAATCCGTAGCAAATTACGCCCTGAGTACTGAAAACCAAGGAACTCGGCAAAATGCCTATCCATATATCTAGTGATGACACCAACAACTACTATCTGGATAAGGATAGTAAGATGGTGGTTAGTAGTCAAACAAAAACATAAGTAGAATTTAGATATCAAGGAGACTTGTAATGGAACTTAGAACCTTCTGATCACATCCAATGGAGGTTTGATACTCCTACTTAGCAATCAATACTTGCACCTCCAAGAACAGATGAGGCGGGACCATAGAGATCAAGTAAACGCCGAATAAGACTGAAGGAAGCTAGAGAGAAGCTTGGGATGCCATCTTAAGAGGAAGTATGAAAGAAATATGATGATTCGGAGAGAGAGGAACAACATTTCAATCCCCCACCCTATGAAACTTTCTACCCTACAGTATATGTCAAGGAAACAATCCTCACATATATCATGATATCATGATGGGCATACGAAACCCTCCACCACAATACGACTACCCACGTTATTTTCTCCAGTTAATTAACGATTGAGCATCTGGACCGTTCCCTACATATATAAGAATGAAGAACTTAAGGGCGAATATGAAGAAGGCAAATAGAAAATATATAATATGATAGGATGGAAGGTAAAGCAGACGAGGAAGATCGAATGTTATGACGTATAGTGCGGAATTATATATCTAATTGGAGAGAGAACTTAATGGACGATTAAGAAAGGGATAATGTATTCTTAGCCAATAAAGTAGATTATACAATACATAAGTGATATAATAGTCGTGAATTTTTTAATTTCCCTATGTATAATAAAATATCTTTATATATCTTGTCATAAATCCTAACAATTTTCAAAACAATCTTTTATCCTCTTGTAGTATATATGTCAAAGCTGGACTATATATTAAGTGTATTTGTGAGAGAAGCATAAAACCATGATGAAAATATAAAGAAGAGAAGGCTACTTAAAAAGCCGAAATATAACAAATGATAATGGAATATATCAAGGATGCTATCACTGCTATTATAGCATTAATGCAAGATAAAAAAAACTCCAAGTTATTAACAGAGGAGTTAAATTCAAACAAAGGATCAAATAAAGATGAACTTAGCTCTAATAAAGGAAACTCTAAAGTTAGGCCAACAAATAAAGCTTAGCATGAAAGATGTACATATCGTACATTCCAAGCTGGCAAGCCAACTATGTTTAATGGAAAATAAGGTGGAGTGGCAGCTATGCACTGGCTGTAGAAAACATAATATATTTTGGCCATTAGCAAACGCACTGAGTTTGATAAGGTTATGTTTACTTCAAAATTGTTTCTCAATGAAGTGACGGATTGGTGGAACACAATTTTCCAAAGAAAAGGAAGAAAAGCAACATGTGAGATGTTATGAGAAGATTTACGGAGATGGTGATGAAGAAATATCACCTGATGAAAAAAAGGAGCAGATCAAGGGAAAGTTTATGAATCTACAAATCTCAAGATCTATTATCAGAGAATAAATTTAATTTTTTTTATGTATGCTAGATTTGTGCCCCACCTTGTAACCCCTAAATAAAACAAGATTAGCCGTTACATATGAGGTTTAGCAGTTGAGATTAGAGATATGGTGAAAGCTGCTCAAACAACTACTATAGTGGAACTAGCAGTGTTGATGATTGAGGTATGATATAGACTAGGAATAAGTGCAATAAGGAAAAAATAATTAAGAAATGATAAAATAAATAAAAGAAGGAAAGACAAGGACCGACAAGAAGGGAAGGATGCACTCAATTTCTAAAGTAAAAATAAGCAGAAAAGGCATACAGGGTCTGCAGGTTTAGCCCAACCTATGGTATTTGTAAAATAAGCAAGAAAAGGCATACTGTCTAGAACTATTATAAAATAAAGGTAATTACCTGCTTTAACTGCGATGAGTAAGGACATTGCAAGCCAAAATGTCCGAAGCTAATGAAGGCAAGTAATGCAAGTGGATCACAAACCAACTTGATCCAAACAAAAAGAAGATTGCACGAGCATTTACGCCTAATGCTCGGGAAGCTACGGAACTACCAAACATCATCACGGGTAGACATATGTGTGAGGAAATTGATTGGAATAAAGTAACGATCAAAGATAGATATCTGTTTCCAAGGATTGAAGATTTGTTTTGATCAACTCCAAGGAGTTTGTTATTTACATCTTCGATCTGCATATCATCAACTTCATATACTAGAAGAAGATATCCCTAAAACTGCATTTTAAAGATATGGTTATTACGAGTTCACCATGATGTCTTTTGGACTTTCAAATGCTCCAGTATATGGATATGATGAATCGTATGTGCAAATCCTATCTTGATAAATAGTAATTGTATTCATTGATGATATTCTCAGCTATTTCAAATCCAAGACAAGCATGCAAATCATCTCAGAACTATACTTGAATTACTAAGAAAATATAAATTGTATGTTAAATTCTCGAAATGTGAATTCCGGCTTTCTGAAGTATAATTTCTTGGTCATGTAATTAGTGCTGATGGTATTCAAGTTGATCCTACACAGATCAAGGCCATTACGAAGTGGATAATACTGAAAACTCAACACAAGTTTGTAGTTTCCTTGGATTGACAGGATATTACCATCGGTTCATTCAAATTTATCAAATTACAATCCTTTCTTTACTTACGCAAAAGTCAGTAAAGTTTTAAAGAAACCCAAACAAGATGAAGCTTCCCAGACTCAAAGAAAAATTAACACACACAATCATGGCTCTGCCGGATGGTCCAGATAGCTTTGTCGTGTGTGGTAATGCATCACACATATGTCTTGGTTATGTGTTAATGCAAATAGATAAAGTTATTGCATATGCGTCACGTCAATTGAAACTGAATGAACAAAATTACACCACTTATGATCTTGAGTTAGATACCATAATTATCACCTTAGACACTATCTTTATTATGTTAAGTTCACTATATACTTGGATAAAAAAAGTTTAAAGTATATGTACAACTATAAGGAATTAAATATGAGGTAGAGAATGATGAATTGAGATCTTTAGTGATATGATTATGAAATCTGCTGCCATGCAGGGAAAGCAAACATGGTGGTGGATGCCTTATAAGAGAGAAGCCAAAATGAGTCCGTGCTTTGATGCTTACTCTTAAAACTGATTTAATGAGTTAATTGAGAAACACTAAAAAACCTGCTCTTAAAGAAATTAACAAAGAAGGAATGAAGGGAATGATTGATCAATTTATTAAAGAAGATAGCAAACTCTTGAAAAAGAAAAAAAATAATTGGGTGTTAATTGCTATGGATTTGAGAGAACAATCCTCGCAGAAGCTCATAAATATGTATTACTTCTGGTAGGTGATAAGAAGTATAAAAATTTGAAAGAAAATTTCTGGTGGATAAGAATGAAAAAATATAGCTCTTTATGTTTCTAAATGCCTAATTTGCTCACAAGTAAAGGCAGAACAACAAAAGACTTCAGACTTACTACAATAACTCGAGTTACCAGTATGACAATAGAAAATGATAACTATGGATTTTATCACCAGACGTCCTTGAACAAGTCACGTGAATGATACTACTTGGGTTTTTATCGACAAACTAAGTCTACACATTCCTTCATTTGAAATTTTTTAGTATGGATAGGTTGGCATAGTTGTATGTGAATGAGATTGTAACATTACATGTTGTGTCACTATCCAATATGTCAAATAGATATAGTCGTTGCGTCTCGATTCTTGCAAAGCTTCCAAAAAGCATTAAGAACTTGATTGAACGTTAGGACTATGATGCGTTGAGGTTTTTTATGAAGTTTAAGTAGGTAAACTTATGTTGTTAGTTTAATTATTCTATCAAACACAATCACTTTGTAATGTACTTGTATTGCAGGTTTTGGACATCTAAAAGAAGCTATTTGAAGATGTAAGGAAGATTGGATGATATGTGAAGCAAGAGATAATAATAAAAGAAGACAGAATTAAGAAGTATAAGAGGACGAAAGTTACGCCCCTGGATGTACCTTACGTCGCCAAGTCGGCTTTGCAATTTGGGAGAAATGCATGTTTTAAGGACGTAAGACAGAGACCAAGGACGTATACTTGAAGGAGGACGTAACTTAGGTCCCTAGAGCACGTAGCTTATGCCGTATGCGAGGTTTAATCAAATCTTCTGGATTTTGACTATATTTAGAAAGAATAATCAATTCTCAAAACCCTGAATCGCATCAGGAGCAAAATTAACAAAGTTGGGTCGTTTTTCTACCATCTTCCACCTCCATACTTCACCCGAATCCATTTTATTAGGTCCAAATCCGTTTTTTCCGCTGAATGTTCGCAGATGCAAGGCTGATTCCATTTGTTATCAGTCTTGGGTGTAGGGTTAGTGAACCAAATGATTCTGAAATGAACAAATCTTCCGGATTTTGACCATATATGAAATATTGAAAGTTTTGACGCATCCCTAGTGTTACACTTTTGTAACTTTTTACGAAAATATGTTTTAATATTAACTCTTCCACTGCATAAATGATCCTAAAACCACGAAATGAACAATCCATCAAAGTTTTAAATTCTAGTAAACTCTTTTGAAGCATAGATTTAATAGGGAGGAGGGGCGCTTTGCGGCTTCAGGTCCGGCTATCGCGCATAGCTGGTTGTGGCTACAGCAAAGCCACCCACGTGGTTAGTGTGATCAACTTTGGGTTACTGGTATGTGAAGCTGCTACAGATACTCTCCAATGACACTCTTCAATGGGTGTATACCCCTACGACTCTTTTTGTTTATTTTTAAATGGTTTTTTCCACCAATAAATACATTACCTATTTCTCTATTTTCTATAACAATTAATAAATTTGAACACACAAAGAAATATTATATGTCTCGATCATGCAAACTCAATCGTGTTACGCGGGTATGCCGACTCCAATTGCACCCATGCAATACACCTATTCTTTACAAGATCAACTCACCTTTGACCTCTTTGCACCACCCTACGATAAACATGATACAGGGACGATGTATCCAAAAAGGACAACCGCTCCTGCTTTATGGTTATGAAGATGATGAAGAGTATGTTGCGGAAAGACAAGCCGTAAATATGGGTGATGATCCTAAAAGAACTTAGTCAACCTTTTCTATTTTTTGTCCTTGATTTGCTCCACTATCATAGCTACATGTCATCATGTTTCCTTCCTTGATTTGCTCCACTATCACAGCTACATGTTATCATGTTTCCTACCATTCATTTTTCTATTTATTTGCATCTTCTACATTGTAATGCTATCATCGAAATATACAGACATTTTTTTGGTATCATCAACTTTATGATGGTATCAAAGCAGGTTCAAAAACTAACCTAAGGAACTCCACTGGCAGCCGTCATGACGAACGACAAGAACCAGAAAAACGAAGACGAGGATTGGATTGGATTCGGGAGCCATCGAACACATGACCTATAGAAATGATCTTCTTAAAAACAAAAAGAAAGTGGCATATAAGCCTCCTGTTACTATACCGAATGGTGAGGCTATTCCTGTTGATGGAAGAGGGGAATATACCCTACCAGGAGGAATCAAAATTAAAGGAGTTCTCCACGTTCCCGAGTTTAATTGCAATCTGTTATCAGTTGGTCGGCTAACAAACGACCTCCAATGCTCCGTGACGTTTTTTCCAGATTTTTGTGTTATGCAGAGTTTACGCACGGGGACCTTGATTGGTAAGGGTAGATATAAAAATGGCTTGTACCGAATGGGGATGGTTGAGGGTGAAAGAAAAGCGATGAAGACAACTATTGACACATGGCACAAGAGGTTAGTCATGCACCAAAGGAAAAGCTTAATAAAATCCAGCCCTTGTAATGTTTCTTTTAAACCTTTGAATAAAATTGTGATTCATGTTTAAGAGCAAAACATACCAGATCTCCTTTACCACTAGTACCTCTAAAACAAATGAACCTTTTGAACTAATCCATTGCGATATTTGGGGACGGTATCGCACTCCTTCTTTTTCTCGGGCAAATTATTTTCTCACCATTGTTGATGATATAGTAGAGCCGTATGGGTGTTCCTAATTAAGCATAAAAATGAGGCTAGCAGATGCCTTATTAACTTTCAAAATGGTAGAAGTACACTTTGGAAAGTTCGTCAAGAGAGTTAGGAGTGATAACGGCGGTGAGTTTACATCAAATATGATGAAAGATTTTTACGATAAAACTGGTATTTGCTTGAAACATCTTGTCCACACACCCCAACAAATGGGGTGGTCGAGAGAAAACATAGGCACTTGCTCGAAGTGGCACGTGGACTAAGGTTTGAAGCAAGTTTGCCTAAAAGGTTTTGGGGAGAGTGTGTGTTAACGGCCGCTTATATCATCAATCGCCTACCCTCTACGGTCATTGAAAATAAGACCCATATGAATTAGTACTTGGCAGCAACCAGATTATGATCACATGAGAGTATTTGGTTGCCTCGCCTACTATAGAAACAATGAGACAAATGGTGACAAATTTGAAGAAAGGGGGAGCCCGGGTGTTTTTTGGGATATCCTCCAGGAGTAAAAGGGTACAAAATTTATGATATGAAAAGTGACAAAATAATAATAAGCAGAGATGTGAAATTTTTGAAACAAATTTTCCTTTTACTCCTTTCACCATGAACAAAAATAAACCGACTGATGACGAGTTCTTGAACTCGTAAATGAGCCAGCCCAAGGAGAGGAGTTAGTTCATTCAAGCACCTTTATACCTCTTGAACATAATGACCAGACCACTGTTGAAATAAATCTTCCAAGTGAAGACCCAATTTTTGAAGTCTTAAATGAAGATGCCACACCAGCCCAAGTAGAAAGTGATGTTGAAAATGAAATGGCCCAACATGAAAACAACACTGATCACATTGAAGACAGTAGTAGTGCTCCTATTGAGACCAGAAGCAAGAGAAATATAACTCAACCAAAGCACCTTCAGAATTTCATTGTCAACCTTCCCCCATCGGTCGACCACGCGCAACCCGCTTCCAACCAAGAAGCCTCCACGGTACACCCTCTCGCTAATTTCATTTCTTATGATAAATTTTCTAAAACTCACAAGGCTTTTCTAGCGGCCATTAGTTCCAAAAATGAGCCAAAATGTTTCAAGGAAGCCATGCATGATGAAAATTGGAAAGAAGCAATGAAGGAGATACGAGCGCTTGAGGAAAACGGAACTTGGACGCTTGAAACATTACCAGAAGGTAAACGCGTCATTGACTCTAAGTGGGTATACAAGATAAAATATAAGGCAAATGGTGAAATTGAGAGGTATAAAGCAAGACTCGTTGCGAAGGGTTTCACACAAACAGAAGGTGTTGACTATCATGACACTTTTGCACCGGTCGCCAAACTAGTCACGGTTTAAAACGCTTCTTGCTGTTGCGGTCAAAAGAGATGGATCATCCATCAACTCGATGTAAATAACGCATTTACATGGAGACTTGGACGAGGAGGTATACATGAAAATACCTCAAGGCTTCTCAAAAGAGAACGAAACAAGGGTTGTCGGCTACGAAAATCTCTTTATGGTTAAAACAAGCATCACGAAACTGGTATAAAAATTCACATCCGCCTGCTACCTTGGTTACCACCAATCTAAAGCAGACATTCGTGTTCACATACAAAACAAAAGACATTTTGTTGCTGCCCTCATCTATGTGGATGATGTTATTCTTGTGGGAAATAACTCGACAAAAATACAACAAACCAAATTTCTCTTAATGAACAGTTCAGCATTAAAGACCTTGGTCCATTAAAATATTTCCTTGGTATAGAAGTAACAAAAACGTCGGAAGGCCTGGTCCTCAGCAAAGGAAATACACCTTGGACATTTTAGAAGATAGTGGCATGCAAGGATGTCGACCCAGCTCCTTTCCCATTGAACAGAATTTGAAGTTAGATAAAAGGGAAGCGGAGTCACCAGTCGATGCCAGCCAATATAGACGTTTGGTTGGGCGACTTTTGTACTTACAAGCCACCCGACCCGACATTGCATACTCGGTAAACACTTTAAGTCAGTTCGTAGCGACCCTCGTCAAGGCCACATGGAGGCCGCCATACAAGTTTTACGATATCTCAAAGTCCCCCGGTCAAGGTATCCTCCTACCACGAGACGGAGGAACAAATTTGAGCGCTTATTGTGACTCTGACAGGTTAGGATGTCCTTACACTAGACGGTCTAGAACCGGATATCTTCTACTCTTGGGGGGTGCTCCAATATCATGGAAAACTAAAAAGCAGTCTTTGGTCTCACGTTCTTTTGCAGAAGCCGAGTATAGAGCAATGGCCACTACAGTCAGTGAAGTAATATGGATGCGCTGGCTACTTAAGGAACTAGGAGTAATCTTACGGGACCTACACCTTTGTTTTGTGATAACCAGGCGACACGTCACATTGCCAACAACCCAGTTTTCATGAACGTACCAAGCACGTCGAAATGGACTGCTATTTTGTTCGAGAAGGGTTGAGTCACACAAAATTATACCTATGCACATTGACACAAAGATGCAAATTGCGGACCTGTTTACAAAGGGATTAGGAGCACAACAACTTCAGTCACTTCTTGTCAAGATGGGCATTTGGAACCTACATGCTCCATCTTGAGGGGGAGTAAAAGAACTTAGTCAACCTTCTCTATTTTTTGTCCTTGATTTGCTCCACTATCACAGCTACATGTCACCATGTTTCCTTCCTTGATTTGCTCCACTATCACAGCTACAAGTTACCATGTTTCCTACCATTCATTTTTCTATTTATTTGCATCTTCTACATTGTAATGCTATCATCGAAATATACAGACATTTTTTGGTATCATCAACTTTATGAGATCCAATTTGAAAATATGAATCTTGGAGAGTCCAAAGACGATCAATTGATGAAGTAAAAGTTGAACCCAACCCAAAATGAAAAGAAAGGATTAAGACAAAGGACGGCCCAAACGTCAAAACTAGATAGCCTCACAAGGAGAACATTTGCCAAGCATGAGTTCATTTTTTGAAGACGATAATGTTAGAAATTAAGAGACTAGCGACCATTTTCGGAGTCAAGTGTTTGTACATTACAATTTACTCGAGGTTAGGAGCAAAATTAATTAAAATTTAAAATGTAATAAATTGAACACCCAAATGGGTTGACCCAACGACTTATATATTCAAGCGTCATGTTTTATATTATTTTTATTTTTGGTTAAGTATGAAAAATAAATTTATTTTTTAACTATCTTATTTTTATGTATAGAAACGTCATAGGGGTAGTGGAGGGTCGATGTTTATGTGAAAGAAAGCATTGAACGATTAACAAAAGAAATACAAGCAACCTTTTAGCCATGTTACAGAATGCGATGTTAAGAAAGTATATGATAAATGGATCGAACAACTGTTGTGGGTGAAGAAACTAGTAGGAGTTTTCTAAGAAAAGAAAGTCGCTGGATTCCAAAAACTACACGTCTACAAACGATGATGCTCACATGAGCCAGCCTCTTGACATCAACGAAGACACAACACCTATATGATCTAATCAAAGGAAGAAGCCATTTGAGTTATCAAGCAAAGATTTCTTAGGTGACTTTTGTCAACGCACACATCAACAAGAGAGATTTTATGAAGTTATGGAATCATGCCTTATATAAATTTTTGCATGAACCACAGGAGGCTATTCAAGAGGACGGTATGTAGGACTACAAAACAAACTAAAAAATATGAACAAGATATTGTTCGTGTTCATCATTAAGGACTAGAGTGTGTTATGTATTGCTCATGAAAAATTACTGGCGATATTGTTCGTGTTTATTGATAAGAAAATAAAATGTTTGTTCATTAATTGTTCACTAATACTTACCGAACATAAATGAACACAAAAAAAAAGATAAACATACACAAACAAATGTTCATGAATATAAACAAACACTAAACTTAACATAAACTTCATTTAATTATTCAAACATACTTGACATTATTACTAATTATAAATATAAAAATATAAAGTCTTTAAATGAACAAATAGAAACGGATATAAATGAACATATTATCAAATGTTCACGAACATAAACGAACAAATGTTGTCCCTTTTGACGTTCGTTCGTTTAACTTAGCGAACATAATTTTCTTGTCCGTGTTCATTCATTTCTTAAACAAATGAACATAGACGAACTTTCAGTCAAACGGTTTAGAGCTGTTCATTGAACGTTAGTTTGTTCCCACACTACTAGAAAACAACCGTTTGCTACGAAATTTGCAACACAAAATTTTGTGTCGCAATTTCTAACATAGTTGCGACACATTATTACGAAAACAGAAACCCTACTTCCTACAACCTTCTGATAATAAAGCAATAAAACTTAAAAAACTATAGATTTTATCGTAAATGCGCAGCAAAATTACAACTAAAGTTAACTAAAATCTAATCAATCAACATTTGCGTCGCAAAAGGGTAGCAAAAGCTAATTTTGATTTTACTTTTGTCAATTTAGCTCTTACTATATTAGAAAGGCATGTAAAAAGTATTTTATTTGAATTATAGTAAAACACGAATACGAAAGTTTAATTGTAATGTTTTATTTTATTGTTATGTTATAATTATGTTGCTATTTATTTCATACCCACAAATACATACATACACAGATACATACATACACAGATACATACATACACAGATACATACATACACACACATATATATATACACACATACATGCATACATACATACACACATACATACATGCCACATACATACATACATATACAATATATATACATACACACATATATACATACATACACACATACACACATACGTACACATATACCACATACGTACACACATACACACATACGTACACACTACACACATACATACATACATAAACACATACATACATACACACATACATACATACATACACACATACATACACACATACTACATACACACACACATATATACAAACATACATACATACATACACACATACATACATACATAAAATACATACACACACATATATACATACACACATACACACATACATCATGCATACAGTATGGTAAAAGTTAATCAGCAAAGCAAAGCAAAGCAAGGTATAAGGTAGGTAGATAATACCTACGGTGCGGAGTCTTGGTGGTGGTACCGTCATTGGCTCCAACGTTTTATTCCCGGTTATGATGGTCTTACCTCTTCCATCCCCAACAAACATGATGTTGTGTTGTTTATTGGAACATTCACATCTCTTTGTACGTCCCGCCGTTTATCTTTATCAAGTATCTCTTGCTGCTTTTGCTTGGCGCACCCTCCACGCCGCCCCCACCGTCGTGTAGTTTCCCTTACCGTCCTTTGACACGATCACGTTGGCATCACCAACCCAAACCCCAACAGCGTCTATCACCCGCGGACAACCACCCTGGCCACATAATCTCATCATCGCCTGATATTTCTTCTTCTTCTTCTTACTAATTAACCGTCGTCCTCGGCCTTGAATATTATGTCATCAATATTTATTATACTCATCCGCCGGGGGTTATTGTTGTTGTTGTTGTTGGCATTCATATCTGTGTCCGTCATGTCTTTGATCATAGCCAGCACGTTGCTGCACATCTTTCCCCCATGCTCCTGCCTTTGATAATTAACTCGCGTAACCACTACTGGCAGCATCATCATCGGAGAAGCCGTCCAGGCAGGTTTCTTGTTGGTGATGGTGGTGCTCATTATGGTTTTAAGGTCATCCGCATATTGGCGTAGAGGTCTAGTGTTGGTTGGGTAGTCCCTGAGGTACTGGAGCTGTTCGAGAGTCTCAGCTTCTATGTCTAAGCAGTCATCGAGAGCTGTTTTGGCACGTTTGGTGAGATTGGGGGTGGTTGTGAGGTTGGTTATATGGCGGAAGTTGGCTTTCGATGGTCTCCTTGGTTTTGTTGATCGTGAGTCGATTACATCTTTTCTACTTGTGATCAGTTTTTGGCTGATCATTATATCTGCCGCAGAGACTAGGGTGGAGTAGCATACGTCGGGATATAAGGTGGATGCATGCGGAAATGATAGTCTGATATTGCTCCATGATTAAGGGAAGCTGTTAGTAGTAATGAAACATAAGAAAATATCAAAAGCGGCATGTCTTTGTTGTCCAATATCAGGTCAGTCGTGTGATTGTAATTATGTTATACTAGGAGATGAGATATATGAGGAATTGAATTTATAATTATAGTTGATTAATGTTTTTGAATGCTTAAGAAAGTGGGTAAAATGCAGTTTATTAGTTTGGGATAGGAAGTTACACGTACATCTCATAATGACTCCATACAAAACATGTTAATATCTTTTAAATAATCACGCTTTTCATACTTCATAAATCGAACATGGAAAAGATAAGAGTTCCTAGCAAAATATATTCAATTCAGTGCTAAAGTTATTTATCATGAGCGTGTATTTCTGTGCAGGTAATTAATCATCTAATTCCAGATGCATTAGTTCTTTATTATGCCAATTGTTTCGTATGAGACTATATGTATAGGGGCTTACTAATTAGGCCAAAATTCGTTTTGGATGTTTTAAGATGGAAAACCTTCTTAATTGCGTGCACATATTGTACACCGTACATGTAAAGATTGTGCTAGCTTTTTAGATAATCCATAAAGAAAAATCTCTAGATGATAGTAAACTACGTATGTAGTATGTTAGTTATTACAATTAGTCTATAAACACAATTTGTTTGGTGTATTTTAGGGTTTTAAATTGAGGTTTATATAACTGGAAAATCCTCAATTACAACAAAAAGTACCTGCCGCGACAACAATAAGTTGTCGGTATATAGATGAATCTCTGGCCAGTGGCGACCTGTCACCATTACACAGCCAAATCTTTATAACGCAAAAGGAACAAATTCTTGTAGTGCAAAATGTCTTATCAAGAGGGATTGGAATAATTGAGAAGGTTGTATATTATTGTGTGTAAAACAGAGGAGAGTCCTCCTCCTTTTATACTAGATTACAAGGGTTCCTATCTAGAGAAATACAACTATTGCAAGCTGTCAATGAGTGAAATGGAAACAATATCAACTAAATATGGGAGATGATGTGAATGTTGCTGATCCCAACTGATTTCTTCAATCAAGAATATTCTATGTATTCTTTCTTTTTCACACACCCCTCAAGTTGAACGGTGGGATTTCCAAAGTTCAACTTGTCCAAGCATTTGTGTAGTAGTCGTTCGTTCACGGCTTTTGTTAGGATGTCTGCCAGTTGATCTTCAGACCTAACGAATGGAAGGGAAATGAGACCCGCTTCTAATTTTTCTTTGATGAAGTGTCGGTCAACTTCAACATGCTTCGTTCGATCATGTTGTACTGGGTTCTCTGATATTTGGATTGCAGCTTTATTATCACACATGATTTTACTAGCTTCTTGTGGTGGAAATCCTATTTCACCGAGGAGCCTTCGTACCCACAGAATTTTAGTTAATCCCCTGGCTATTCCCCTGAATTCAGCTTCGCACTTGATAACGCTACTACCTTTTGTTTCTTACTCCTCCATGTGACCAGATTTCCTCCAACTAGGGTAAAGTAACCTGCGGTTGATCTTCCATTGTCTTTGTCTCCTGCCCAATCTGCATCAGTGTATAATTGAGTTTCTAAGTTTCCATTTGGTTTGAACACAACTCCATGTCCAACGGTGCCTTTTAGATATCTCAAAATTCTTAAGACTGCATCCATATGAGTTGTTTGTGGTTGATGCATAAATTTGCTCACTACCCTTACTGCATATGCTATATCTGGTCGAGTGTGTGAGAGGTATATTAGCTTCCCCATGATTCGTTGATATCTTTCCCTGTCAGCTAGCTCTGCTTGTTTCCATGTACAGCTTTTGATTTATGATCATAGGGGTTTCTGCTGGTTTGCAATCAATCATACCGACTTCAGTTAGAAGATCAAGAACATACTTTCTTTGACACATAAATATTCCTTGTTTCGATCTTAGGATTTCTATTCCAAGGAAATATTTAAGTCTTCCCAGGTCCTTCATTTCGAACTCAGTGAACAAGTTCTCCTTTAGTCTGGTGATTTCTTCTTTATCGTCTCCTGTAATAATCATGTCGTCCGCATATATTATTAAACAAGTCGTTAGATTGTCCCTTTTTTTGAGGAACAGTGTGTGGTCTGAGTTACTCTGTTTAAACCCATAGCGGTTCATAGCAAGGGTGAATCTTCCGAACCAGGTTCTAGGAGATTGCTTCAGTCCATATAAGGACTTCTTCAAACAACATACTTCTTTATCTCTGAAGTTGCTTGTGAATCCCGGTGGTGCTTCCATATATACTTCTTCTTTGAGCTCTCCATGTAGGAATGCATTTTTTACATCGAACTGGTGGAGTGGCCATCCCTTATTTGCTGCTATTGAGAATAAGACCCTGATTGTGTTCATCTTTGCGACTGGAGAGAAAGTTTCGGAGTAGTCAATCCCATATGTTTGGGTGTAGCCTTTGGCCACTAAATCTAGCTTTATATCATTCGATTGTACCATCCGGCTTGTATTTAATTGAAAACACCCATCGACATCCGACTGGTTTCTTCCCTGTAGGTAAGATACATTTCTCCCACGTGTTGCTCTTCGTTAAAGCTTTCATCTCTTCTTCCATTGCATTTCTCCAGTGTTCTGATTTCAAGGCTTGCTCCGGGTTGGTGGGAATGTCTTCGGTGTACAATGATAAAGAGAACGCCTTAGCTTCTTCGGATAGTTTACCTTCGACTATATTAGCCATAGGGTATTTGGATCCCCGAGACTCCTTTTCAGGAGAGTATCTTCTTAGGGGAATTCCTCGGTTTGTTCTTGGTGGCAGCACATATGTTCTTGGTGTGGCTTCCTGTGTGGTGATATTTTCATGTTCTTGTGTTTGCTCTGCTTGTAAATTCATAGGTTCCTCCTGTTCCTGCACATGTTCACTTTGCTCTTCTGGTTGGTTAGTGATATTTTCAGGAATTTCAGTAGAGTGAGCGTTACTTACCTCCGGTACCAAGTCAGGAGCAGTCTCTTGGGTGGTGACACTGATTTCAGGGTCGGATGGAGGAGGTGGTGACTCATCCTGGTTATTGTTTACCAGCCAACTCAGTGATTCAGGGTACTTGCTCCCCCTCTCATCGCGGTGTTGGGAGGTATAGTAATATTTAGTTTCAAGGAAGTCACAATTCATAGTGGTAAACATGTGCCGGGTTTTAGGATTGTAGCATCGATACCCCTTCTGGTTTACTCCATATCCGACAAAAACACATTTTTCCGCACATGGATCAAGTTTAGTCCTATTCGTTTTTGGTATATGAACAAAGACAGTGCAGCCGAAGATTCGGGGTTCGAGTGTAAGGACGGACGGGGGTTTAAAAAATTCTGAGAGGACTTGCAACGGAGTTTTGGATTTTAGGATTTTAGTTGGAAGACGATTGATCAGATAGGTGGCGGTGGCAAGAGCCTCTGGCCAAAAAACTTTCGGGACTTGTGACTCTATCAGAAGGGCCCTAGTTATTTCTAATAGGATACGGTTCTTTCGCTCCGCAACCCCATTTTGTTCCGGTGTGTGAGGACAGGTTGTTTGATGGATAATCCCTTTCGTTGTAAAAAATTGTTTTAACTTATGGTTAACAAATTCTCCACCATTATCAGATCGAAAGATTTTAATATTTTCTGAAATTGAGTTTGTATCATAGTGTAAAACATGATGAACTTCTCAAGGACTTCGGTTTTACTTTTTAATAGATACACCCAGGTCATTCGTGTACAATCATCCACGAATGTTACGAAAAAACGAAGATTTTGGCCTCCAATAGTTGGAGCCGGCCCCCACACATCTGAGTGAATTAACAAAAAAGGCAAGTCAACTCTTGTGTTATTCGGTTTAATGGTTTTTCGATGGCTTTTAGCCAACACACAAGTTTCACAATGTGACTTACAATTGGAAGGAAATAATTTAGGAAATAAAACATGCAAATAACCCGTAGATGGATGTCCAAGTTGTCTATGCCATAACCAAGCTTCACGTTCCTTTGTTCCATGAGACAACATAACATTACCACTTTGAGTTACCTCATCCACATAATATAACCCTTGTTTTTCAGTGCCACGCCCAATGATCGCTCCCGTCTTGATATCCTGTAAGATACAAAATGTCGGTTGCATAAGAACGGAGCAATTTAACTCTTTTGTTACATGGCTAATGGATAGCAACTTATGTGATAATGACGGAACATAAAGACAATTTGAAAGTTTAAGGGTTGGAGAGATCTCAATTGTTCCCCCATTTTTCACATTCATTGTTTCTCCATTTGCCGTGTGTATATAGGATTTTGTTAGATTTGAAGATGTGGTAAAGTCGGATAGGTCATAAGTCATGGTGTCTGTGGCTCCACAATCAAAGATCCATGATTGGTCCCGTGATTTATTGTTTTGAGCCATATATGCCATACCATACATTTTAGGGTATGAGCTACATTTTAAAAAACTTTCTTTTATAAAACATAAAAAGGTGGTGTTTTTAAGAGGTTGACAAAGTTTGTCATCATTAATTAAATTATTTTTAAAGGTTTGGATTTCTATAGGGTTGGATTTGTACTTATGACAAATGTTACTTTTATTTCCTTTGAAAAGTTGTGATTCTTCAAGGTTGGTATTGTAAATATTTGGTAGATAAGTATGACATTGTAAAAAATTAGGTGAGGGAAAAGGAAAAAGGGGGGTGTTCGAGATCTTTCTCTCCACCCCTTTACCTGTGGCCACCGAGAAGTAGCCCTCATCTCCTTCTTCTTCAGGCGCGGCGACTGCTACCCCTCCGAATCCGGTGGTCCGGTGACTGCTGCTGGTGCCGACAACATCATTGTTGCCCACCGCAGCCGATGCCGAGGCCTTTCCCTTCTCCTGTCCGGTTGTCTTGCTCCCTTTTTTATGGCCATCGAACCACCATTCGGGATAACCAACAATCTTGAAGCATTGTTCTTTGGTATGTTTCATCATCCCACAGTGATCGCATTTCTGGTACGTTTTATCATCTTTGACTGTTGGCCCGGTCTTCCTCCCCTCGAACCTCCGCGGCCCTCTGGTTACGAGCCCTAATCCTTCCGTTTCGGCGGCGAGTAAACCTGCTACTATGCCATTCGTGTTGGTGAAGTTGGCTCCCAGAATACTCTGGTGTGCAGCCTCCTTCCGAACGGTGGCATAGGCCGCCTCGGCAGTCGGGAGTGGTTCGAGTCGGAGGATTTCTTGTTTAATGGGTTCATATTTCTGATCAAGGGCTTCAAGAAATTGGAAGAGTTTTTGCTCTGACCTGATTTTGAGATATGTTTTGATGTCTTGTGAGCAAGTCATCGGATTTGGGTCAATTCTATCAATTTCTCCCCATATCCCTTGAAGTGTGATCCAAAAATCTTCTAGAGACATGCCATTTTGTTTAATGTCATTGGCTTTAACATGAAGATTGAACGTCTGCAGTTTGTCTTTGCCACTGCTGTAGGTAACCACCAAGGCATCCCACAACGATTTCGCTGTGGGAAACTCGGTTAGGTTGCCTGCAATGATGGGTTCAATATTCTGTATGAGCCAAGAAAACACTACCAGATCATCCTGTTCCCACTGTTCGTAGGTGTCATCGGTTTTTTCTGGAGGATTTGAAGACAAATGTTTCAACAATGTCTTCGATCTTCCATCGATGTCAACCCGAATCATACGGGTCCACAGGGCATAGTTTTGGCTATTTAGTTTGAGATTGATCTGCAAACTATCAGAAAGTTTGGGGCTTTTTGGTTGGGATTGAATCCCCTGCTTAAGCAGGTTGGCGAGTTGAATGGATAATTCATTCTGGTTGCCGTCTTCGGACATGGCGACCAGGTTTATGTGGTTGAAAGGCTGGGGTAGATGATGAGCAGATTAGTGTAAACACCTCTCTGATACCATCTTATCAAGAGGGATTGGAATAATTGAGAAGGTTGTATATTATTGTGTGTAAAACAGAGGAGAGTCCTCCTTCTTTTATACTAGATTACAAGGGTTCCTATCTAGAAAAATACAACTGTTGCAAGCTGTCAATGAGTGAAATGGAAACAATATCAACTAAATATGGGAGATGATGTGAATGTTGCTGATCCCAACTGATTTCTTCAATCAAGAATATTCTATGTATTCTTTCTTTTTCAAAAAATGAACATTCCAACTTTAAACTTCCTATAAATGCACATGTCAAATTCAACGAAAACAACCGTTGCGGTAGGCGAATTGCCTGAAAAACTTGGATAACTTAGGGACATAACTAAAATGTGTATTTAGCGGAGAGATATTGACAATATTCAATTTTTATAGGTGAAAACATGGCCCATCTTTCAATGTCACCGTCTGATAAATATCAGAAAGAAAACTATAAAACTACTCCCTCTTCTTTTAAACTTTAATAATTTTAATAACTCTTTTGTCTTAATTATTTCAAAGAAAATTACACCTTAAACTAAAAAAATATCTTTTATTTAAGTATAATATTCGTATATTAAAACCCAAAAACTTAACATATTAAACTCTGTCTTAAAGTATTGATTTTTTTAATAAATTTACGTAGTTTGAAAAAATAACATGAGTTTAACCCCTGTAGTTATAAGGGAAAATAAACTCATGTCAAAATGTTTGAATTTCACACTCATTTAAATTGTTATCATAGTTTAATATACGCTTAGTTTTCATTTGTTATATATGAATAGGGATATTCCTTCATTCAAGTGAAGGTATGGTTCCTCTTGGGCAATCCATGAAACTCGGGTAGAATTGCCAAGCTAATTTCAAAAGATCTTCCCCGCACCTGTGGTTGCACAATAGGAGAAGATGCATATGCGATCGTGGGTCTGAAATGACCATCTACTCCTTGAACTACCACCTGATAGGGTTGAAAACCCGAGTTTTGGTTGACTCTAAACTGTGTTTGTCTTTACCAATAACCTTGACCTTGGTTTGGGTTGCGGTTCTGATGCTGATTGAATCGTTGTCTCTAATGGTTGATATGCCCGTTCTCAATTAACCTTGTTGCTCATCTTCAAGCTCTTCATTATATTCTTCTTCATCAAACCCATCTTCCACTCATTCCACGTATAGATGCTAACATGCTCATACGGGTCTTCTTCTTCCACAAACCGGTTTGAAACTTATAGCCTCGGGTTTTTGTTGGATCAAGAAGAAGGTTGGTGCAACCAAAACCAATTCACTTAGACAAATTTTTGGTACTACATATAATGGCTTCCGAAGCTTAGCATGAAACTTCCGAAGGTTGTAGAGTACTTCCGAAGACAAAGTGAAACATCAGCTTCCGAAGGCAAAGCTCTACTTTCGAAGACAAAGATATGCTTCCGAAGATAAAGTCTTAAGAGAAGAAATTAGAAGACTGCTTCCGAAGTATGAATTTCATCAAGCCTCGGAAGAAGCAGTCTCTTCCAAAGCATAAGTGGCCTCGGAAGAACTTGTTCTTTCAAAGCCAACTTATCCTTCGGAAGACTCTGCTATGAACCAGTGGACATAAGTATGGTCCTTCTGACACTCTACTGTAGGCCTCTGATATACTGCATGGTGTTTTCTCAAAAGCCATGTAGTTGACCATACTTTATTCCACTGTTCACCTTTATTAGGTAGTACAATTACCAACTTAAGTTAGTCAGAACAGGTAAGTCATGGACATGTCATGACTACTATATCTTAGATAATACTTTATCTAAGATACCTTAACTCTAGCATTGAGTATATGCTTTAGTCATAGGCTTCCAGCTGGTATCAAAGTATATCCGGCTGTAAATAGTAGTATATATAGTTTCTTATTGTAACTCATAAGGAATGCTTGTAAGATCTTGTAACACTTTGAGTTGAGAAGTAATATATACAAGTATCTTGAAAATTATATCTTTGTGCTTTTCTGCTACTTAATATATTATTATCAGCTATTAGATAAGACTGCTTAATCTGATCCGAGTGTGGTATTAGTGAGTTAAGAGAAACCAATATATTATTATCAGCTATTAGATAAGACTGCTTAATCTGATCCGAGTGTGGTATTAGTGAGTTAAGAGAAAACCAAGTTTTAAGTGACAAAAACGATCCTGCAATTGGTATAAGAGCTTCCAGGCTCTTGATTGTGAGATCTTACCATCCAAATCAACCTGTTTTTCACTCCTCACTACAACACACTCAATATGGCCCTCAACAAGTCCGAAGTTGAAATGCGGACGATGACCAAAGCACCTATCATCACCCTTGAAAACTTCAGATCATGGAGCAGACTCATAGAAGGCTTCATCAGGTATCAAGACAGTAAAATGTGGCAATCCATTGTCATGGCCCGTATAAACCTAAGGTGGCTTTATCTGGGGGAACGGGGCCATGATAGAAAAGGATGTTGAAGATTACTCTGATACGGACCGAAATAAGATGGACATTGATAGCAATGCTATGACTATTCTCATGACTGCAATACTAAACTCCATCATGGTGGGGTTTGAGCATGGCAAGTTAGCCAAAGAATTGTTTGATACACTTGCTCAAATGTACTCTAGCTCAAATGACTCCAAGAAGGACTCACTGAAGCAGCAGTTTGAGAACTTCACCTATATTGCTGGAGAGACTCTCAGTCAGCAATACTTCAGGTACATGGATCTCATTTCTTCCCTTCAGTCTGTGGGAATCACTCCTGGACTTAGAGACCTTACAAGAAAGTTCATGAGTGCTCTTCCTAATGAATGGACATTCTACTGTGTCTCTATCAAGAGATCATAGAATCTGAACACACTCACCATGACCGAACTTTATGGTATTCTTGATGGATACCGTTTGAAAATGGAAAGCAAGAGTGGCCATCAGATAAGCAGACCCCTGATTCTTCCTACTAGCAATGTTTTGATGGTTGCTAAAGGCTCAGGACCCACACAACCTCAACAGTACCTGACTCACACTCAACAGCCATCCTGCTCATCATTGTAGAAGACTATATAAGGCTCGGCAAAACAACAAACACAGAATGAAAATGAAGAAGTCAAGCGAAAGGCTGAAGTCACGTGACAAGAAGGAGTCACGCGAAAGGATTATCCGCGCGAAAAGTATGTGTCGCGCGAGAACTTTTGTTTTAGTATAAATATGTATTTTTCGCTTTTTTAGCTAAGTTTTTCAGTTCAGATAGTTCTAATTTGCTTTGTAATTGTTCTGTGCAATTTGCACAAGATTGTAATCTTACTAGTTATCAATTGAAGCCATTTTGATCCATCATTTCTCTTCTTCCAATCTCAATTATATTCGCATTCTTGAGATTGAGATCTTGGTTGTTATTCTTGGGAATTGACCGAGTTTTACAATTGGTATCAGAGCATTTGGATCTAGAACCAAGATTAGAAGACGTTTTTGGCTGATTTGACACATTCTTCATGTTACTTATTCACTTGGTTGATTGAGGATTCGATATGGAGATGTTATGCTGCTGAAAATTCGTGAAAGTGATCATTTGGACTGAATTTGATTGAATTTGGACTTAAATTGAATGAAAACTGATTAATTTGAACTAAAATGAATCAAATTGTAACTAATCAGTTAATTTGAGGTGAAAAATTGGTAAATTCACAAATTGGAAAACCAATTGTGTGAAAACGTTCAAAAGTTTTCGCGTGCGAAAACTGCATTTTCACACAGGCAGTTATTCTGCTTTTTCACGCGATTTCGCTTGGTGGATAAGTTGGAATCTCGCACGATTTGGAATCTCGCGCGAAAGTTGTTCTCGCGCGAAAGTAGTTATCGTACGATTTGGAATCTCGCATGAAAAGTCTGATTTTCGATTTTCTGATCAACATTTCTTCATCAACTCCTAATTTGAAGTATCTTACTGCATCTCTTCATCTTGATACTGAAATCTGCACTGGGAATAAGCCACCTATACTTCTCAGCGAAGATGATTATGATGATTGGGCTTATAGGTTCGAGAATCATGTTATTTATACTAAACCTAAGATGTGGAGGTCGATCAAGTATGGTCCTTATATCCCCTTGTACAAGAATAATAAAGGGGAGATGGTCAAGAAACCCGAAAACTTGTGGGATGAGGATGATATTAAGAGATTTGAGCTTGATGACCAGGCATATGCTGCTATCACTATGGCCTTGACTACTGAAATTTCTCATAAGTTTAAAGAGTTCAGAGGAGCGAAGGTGTTATGGGATGCATTGGAAACTCAGATCATGGGTAACAAAGACATGAGGGAAAGTAAGAAGGATATGCTGAATCAAAGTTTAACATGTTTAATCATGTTGTGGGTGAGTTGTTGGATGTCCAGATAGCCAGGTTTGTGAAACTGGTTACAAAAATGAAGAGTGATGGAATAACACTGGAACCAATAATGGTTAACAAAAAGCTGCTGAATTCACTTCCTTACAGTTGGAATCACAACTGTACTCTCATCAAAAGTAAGACTTGTATATTTAAAATCCACTATCAAGTCTTATAAAATGGATGATAAGCAGAGAGCTGTAAATCATTTAAGTTCTTTGGGTGCTGAAGCAACTGCTCTTTATGCTAAAATGGCTAGTAATCCTAATTACTATGTCAGTTATACTCAGATGTGTCAGCAACAGCAAATAGGAAGTTCAGCATCTCCAGATATTCAACCTGTAATAAACCCTCAAGTTCAAATTCCAGCTGCTCAACATTGTTCCCCCATCATTCATCAACAAATCCCTCAAACTCCAACTCCACAGAGTGTTCAACATGCTTATGTTGCTACCACAAATCCTTCAAAACAAACTGTTCAGATTGCTGAGGAACATCTTACCTTATTCACTACTTTCATGTCAAGCTATGAAGCTTTCATGGCTGGTAGACTCACTGCTCCAAATGTCTTGATTGATAATCTTTAACAAGTAATCCTGATGATGTGGAAAAAAATGACATCAAGTACCAAATGGCAATGGTGGTGTACAGGGCTAAGAATTTTGCTAGACGAACTGGAAGAAAAATGTTTGGAGTAAACAACTCTAGCAAAATTGGTTTTGACAAGTCCAACCTGAGATGTTACAACTGTGATAAACCAGGTCGTTTTGCTAGAGAATGTACTGAACCCAAGTCTGGTCAAGCTGAAGGACCCAAAACAATGGTCACTGTGGAGGTTGAAACGAAGAAAGATAAAGCAAGTACTTCTGGAGGTAACAAAGCATTGGTTTCACAAACTAATGCTGAATATGATTGGTCAGACCAGATGGAAGCTCTTGATTTGAAGTTGTCTACAACTTTGATTGCTAAGATTGTTACTGAACCAGAAGAGGAGGAGAATTTGTTTGCTGAGTTTGTATCTGATGATCTGTTGGATGGTTTGTTTGGTAAGAAGGAAGCAGAGAAGGAAGAAGTTAAAGGTGAGAAGGAAGCTGAGAAGTAAGAGAAAGAAGAGAAAGTTGTTGATAAAAGGATAGATATTGAAGAGTAAACTGTTGAGCCTCCAGTCAAATACCAGTTTGAAGATTCAAAAACTGTTGACGTTGCTCCAGTGGAAGAACAAGTTGATGCTATGAAATCTTTCATGGTAAAGAAGGTTGAAGAATCTGAAGGAGGAAGCTCAGAACCAAAGGTATATGATGATTTATGCACAAATATATGTATTGAGAAAGTTCAAAGGTACAGAGTTCATAATGAGAACTTGATAATGGAAGTTGAAAAACTTCAATATCAAGCTCGAAAACACAAGTCAAATGAAAAGATTTTTAAAGAAAAACTTGAAGGTCTAAATAACATGGTGTACAACTTACAATTAAATCTTCATGATAAAGAATGTACAAATAATGATTTGACATACAGAAATAATGAACTCGCCTTAGAAATCAATAGACTCAACAGTGAACTAGCCTTGGCTAAATTGACTGTTGAAAAGTTTGAACTTTCATCAAACATGGTTGAAGGGATTATTAAATCTCAAATGACACAGAAGATAAAAGGAGGAAAATGTGGTGTTGGATTTTCAAACATCTCTCCTCCAATTAATCAAGATTATTCATGTTTGCCTTTATCTGATATCATTTCTGATTGTGATATGAGTTATGGGATTGGTTTTTCACCTTCCTCAAACTTAAAACCTTTAGTCAAAGTAAATTTGACTGTTGATCCTATCACAATAACAAAAACTAAACAATCAACTGAAAATTTTATGCAGATAATGTGAAGGTGGATGGTTTGGTTGAAGAGTGGGATAGTGATTATGATAGTGAGAATGAAAGAGAGAGTTTGAAAAATAAGAATGTAAAAAATTTCAAATCTGATTGTAATCAAACTTTATTGAGGAATGAAATGTATGTTTGTCAAGATCTCAGCCTCTCGTGTTGATCAATTAGATTATGTTTGCAGCGGATTTAGCACATTAATTAGCAATTATATCAAGAACATAAAAGATATTGCAATTAAAGCATAAACATAGAGAGAGAAGAGTTCTACGAAGCAATAAATGTTCTATTGGTCGCACGTTTCGGCAATTAAACTGTATGGTTTGCCATCCTTATATAGGCGGCAAAAGCATGATGGTGATGTCCTTTTCTGACATCACTGAATATTCAAATTACAGCTGACAAAACATAAAACTACTGAAGATGTCAACAGCTGACATCTTCTTACAAAAGTTTCCTAAGTACTGACAAAAGTAAACTACTGAAATCCTACAACGACTGAAGAACAAGCTCTTCAGTCGTTTATAACTACTGATGCTATAACAACTGAAGAACATGCTCTTCAGTTGTTGTATAACTACTGAAACAAAATAAACTACTGAAAGGAAAAACCATCACAACAACTGAAGAAGACTTCTTCAGCTGTTGTGATAAACTCTGAAACTTCAGCACTTGGTCTTCAGACTTTGATCTTCAGATGTTTCATCAGCTGATGACTTCAGTAGTTGTCATCAGCTGTTGTCTTCAGTCGTCTTCAGACTTTGTGCATCAGCAGTTGTTCATCAGTTCTTCAGTTCTTCAGACTTTGATCTTCAGCACTTGTCTTCAGTACTTGAAGTCTTCAGTACTTGTGTTTATCAGTACTTTAGACTTCAGTACTTGTCTTCAGTACTTTGGGATCTTCAGCTGTTGTACTTCAGTTCTTTGAACTTCAGCTGTTGATTCTTCAGACTTTGTCAGAACAGCTGATGGGAGTCTTCAGCAGTTGTTGTGATGTCATGTGGGACTTAGAGGTTTTCCTGATCTTGGCTCATTGGTTCTTTTGGTCCAACAAACTCCCCTTGAACCAATGTAGCCAAAACCTCTAATTATTAGTTGTCCCACTTATTGGTGGCATAATGATTGGTCTATTTCCTTCTAGATCAGATTAGAAGTTGACCCAGATAAGCACTGGCCAGAGAGGTAGTCTCAAGTGTTTGTTTGGCTAAGTATGGATGGGAGCTCTGTCTTGGGGAATTGGACACAGAGCTGTTGTCCCATCCATGAGATCTACCTCCCATGTACAAGCCGGTAGGATTCTCGGGTGTAGGCCTGAAGAAAGATCATCTGCTCTTCTTTGGATAGATCTTCAGGCTCACCATCAAACAATCCCTCCCGACCGTACAGCTCTGAGATGTACTTGACCTGTTTCCATTTTTGAGCTCAAGTGTTGTGATTTGCCTATATGCAAACTCATCAGGATGTTTACCCTCCAACAACAGATTGAGCTCATTCCTTTGGAAATTCTCAAGCTTCTTATAGACCAAACCCTTCCTAACCACCCTATTATCTAGCATTGAAAAGGGTGATTGGCCGGCTCTATAAGCTTTCTCGAATTCCTCTACTATTTCCCAGGGTGGTATTACAAGAGCCACAGAGATCTCTTCTTCTACGATTCTCTTTAGTTGGCTCTTGTATCTCACAGGCATGTCCTTCTTGACTATCCTGTGAGACACCCTTGGGTCAGGCCAAGTTCTCACCTTATCCCTTTCATATTGATAGGTTTGTTTCAAGGTGAATAATCTCAGAGCTTCTTTCTGCATGTTTATTATAGAGGTCGAAGCAGCATAACATTTGTCAATGCTTTTCAGCATTTCCTCATCATGTCACTTTTGCTGCTCCTCCTTTTCTAACTTTACCCTCACAGTGTCCTGCTGTGAGGTGGGAGTGATGGTTTGTGGTTTGGCTTTGGGTAGAGGTATAACTGCTGAAAGTGGCAGGCTATCCTCCTCATCCTCCTCATCTTCTTCTTCTTGCAGCCTCAACACCCTTCTCTTCTTCACCAAGGGTGGATCATTGGCTGCGGGTTTTGATGGTGAAGGGGTTGGTTTTATGGGTTGTGGTTTGGTTGTTGGTGTGGGAATGTTGGCAGGCACTGCTAGCAATCTAGATATTAGAGAAGGCTTAGTCTGTTTTGCTAGTAGTGTCCTGTTCCCAGCACCGGCTTCAGAAAGGGCCTCTGCGACCAGTCCCTTAGTGAAATCACCAGCCGAACAGATCTTGGTGGTTATAGCCAAGATCCTGTCCCTGGTCCATGCTTTGATGTCAAGGACTGGTCTGCCCAAATACTTCGAAATGAATCTACTCATAGCCTCGAGTCTCTTTGATCCTCTTGGCTATAAGTAGACCATCGGTAGTTTATCTCTCTTCTCTCCATATTCCTGATCTCTTGATCTAGCAGGCCAGTATCCTTGTCAAAGCCTTGCCTGAACAGCTGTTCAATGACAGAGTCCATTGAACGGCTATGCTCAGCATCAGCCTCCTTGACAAGGGCTGCTAGATCAGGATCAGCACTCTCCCTCACCTCTCCTCTCTTCTGATAAGTGACACTGAAATCCTTTTGGATTCCAGTCACTTCTTTCTCAGCTCTCTCCTCCTCCTCCCTCCCCTTCCCCTTGGTCTCCTGAACCGTCTCCCTCTCAACCACCTCCTTTCTACCTACCTCTATCTCCTCCTCTCCCCTCTTCCTCTTACCTTGCACTGAGGTCTCCCCTTTTTGGTTGCATTGGTTGGGGTTTGACTCTCAGCAAGGGCTTTAGCAACAACAACCTCCACCAGAGGTTGGATATGTGTGGGAAGCCTCTCATCAATGGTTTTCATCACAATTTCTATGATTATGGGTGTGATGAGAGGCAGGGATTTCTGGAGGATAGCATCTAGCTGCTCAGGGGGGTTCTGACCCTGAGAGCTAGTGCCAGAAGTAGAGGCTGGTGGCTGAGTTTGTGGGAGTGGCTCAGTGTATATGAGACCTTCGGGTGAAGGTGCCATCTGTGGGTTGGTGGTGGCAGATGGACTTCTATCCTGAGTCATTTGAGCAAGCAGCTCTTTGAGTCTGCTTATCTCATCCTCTAGGATAGTGTTGTGAGCAACTACATCATAGAAGAAGCTCAGGTCATCATCAGTAGTAGCTGAATCACCTGACCTCCTGACATTGTCAGGATGAACATGTCCTGAGTGTGGCTCAGTAATGACATGTGCCCCTTGTTCATGGTACTGGGGACTTCTGGCCTCCAGATTGGATCCATCATCGGCCATTGCCTCTGGTGAGGTCTTAGTGATGTTACCAGCTTCACCCTGCTCAGATGTTGATGCAGGGGAAGTGGCAGCCTCACCAGATTGTCCTGTCTCCCTAGCCACACTGGGAGATTGGACTGATTCTCTGTACTGTGGGCTCCCACCTGCACTTGTATCCACCCCCTCTTTGGTTGGAGTTTTCCCAGTTGTAATAGGTTTCTGGGGAGAGGGTGGAGTGCTCAGGTGGGTCAGCACTTTGGCAATAATTAGGGTTGGACTTTGTGGGGCGGCTTCTGTGGGAGATGGGCTAGAAGCAGAGTGCACATGGGGAGGAGTGTGCATTTCAATGGCAGTCTCCTCAAGTGAGAAAGACCCCAGATGTGTAGGTGCCCCAGTTGTGGTTGCATCAGGCTCCTGTTGAGAGGAAACCTGTGCGGTTGTGGTGGGTGGAGTCATGGTAGCTGCTGGGAGAATCGAACCAGCAGCCACATCCTGCCTTTGTGTTGCAGGGGCATCCTCAGGGGACTCATTTCCCTGAGTAGCCTTTTTGGGCTTCTTGGCTTTTGGCTTGGTGGGGACTTTGGATCTGGAGGTGGAGGCTGTGGGTTCCTGCTGCGTGGGTTTTCGCAGCCGGCCAGCCTGTTTGAGTGTGTGGTCGGTGTTGTGCCTGGAGTATACCTCGGCTAGAACAGCCATGGCAGGGACTCCAGTGCCAACTAGTCCCTCAGCTTGAAGCTGGCTTTGGATGATGGCCATTATAAACCGAGGATACAAGATCCAACGGTTAGAAATGGGTTTTGTGGCCATATCCCTGAGTTCCCAAAATATAATATCAGTGAAGTTTAGGGGTTGTTTCTCAAGGATAGAATATAATACCTGTTGCCACCTTGTTGACATCTGGTCCCATGAAGAAGTTTTGGGAGCCAGACATACATTCACCATGTGAAAGATCAGTCGTTGGGGATCGGGAAAGTGTTTCTTCAACAAGGTGGTGGCTGAAAGGTCACCCTGATAGTCATTGGCAGTGAAGCATAGATCGAGTGCGCCTTTGGGGTAGGAGGTTGGGTGAGTGGCATCCTCCAGCTCTAGGGTTTGGCGTAGGGTAGCTGGAGTGATAACCACGGGTTTGCCGTTGACGGAGGACCGGAGAGAGACCTCGCCGTTATTCTCTCCGGTTTGGACGGTGATATTCGTCCAGAACTCTGCCAAGGAGTCGGTGTATATGGTGGGGTTCAAGAGAAAAGCCGTTTTGTATGGTGAGTCGTGCATAAGATCGACGGCTTGGTGAAATTTGGGCCATAATGGTGATTTGGTGAGATGGGCGACACAGTTATGTCGAGGTTTCAGTTGCATGGTCGCCATTAATGGTGTATGGGAATTTCAGAGGTTTGGAAGGATTACGTCAAGTGAGGAGTAATGCTCTGAAGGTTGGGTATTTATAGGGTAAGGCAAAGGCTGAAAGAAAATTACTGAAGGTTTGGTCTTAGTTATCAGCTGTTGAAACTACTGATGACGAGGTTTTAACCTTCAGTGGTTGTAACATCTGAGGACTTGGTATTAGTCTTCAGTAGTTGAAACTACTAAGACCTTGGTTTTGTCCTTCAGATGTTGTAAACATCTGAAGAGTTACTGTCAGTCTTCAGTAGTTATGAACTACTGATGACTTAGTATTCTTCTTCAGACGTTGTAAACGTCTGAAGAGTTACTGTCAGTCTTCAGTAGTTATGAACTACTGATGACCTAGTATTCTTCTTCAGACGTTGTAACAACTAAAGACTTGGTGTTAGCCTTCAGTAGTTGTGAACTACTGAGATCAGTAGTTGTTAACTACTGAAGACATGGTATTGCTTCAGTTGTTGTAAACAACTGAGGACTTGGTGTTAGTCATCAGTAGTTGTGAAACTACTGAAGACATGGTTTTGTCCTTCAGTTGTTTGGGTATGAAACAACAGTTATTGGTATCAGCTGATGTGAAATTACTCATCAGCTATTTCCGTCAAATCAGTTGTTTCATACTAGCCTCCACATTTACTCATCAGCTCTTTGGCTGACTTTCAGATGTTTCATTGACCCTTCAGCTTTTGTGAATATGCCTTCAGCTCTTGTGATCAGATGTTCACAAGTGCTGATGAAATTCTTCAGAGCTGGTGAACAAATTTTGTCTTCAGTATTTGTGTAAGATTACACATCAGTACTTGTGAGCAAAATTTGTTCTTCAGTACTTATTTATTGAAAATCATACATCAGTAGTTGTAATCCACCTCACAACATCAGTTGTTTTCAATAAATAATGTACATCAGTACTTTGAGTTATTTTAGTCTTCAGTAGTTGTGAAAGAGCTGAAGACTAAATTACTTATCAGTACTTGTATTTGACCTAATACTCATCAGTAGATGTGAGTTAAGAGCATCAGCATAGGTCAAATCAATCAAGCTGCAGCATACCAAGCCTTAGTACCAAATTTGGAATGTGGCACTATCTAAAGACTTAGTAAAAATGTCTGCAAGCTCATCAGCACTAGGCACAAACTTAGGATCAATCAGACCTTTCTCATAGCAATCCCTGATAAAATGATGTCTGATCTCAATATGTTTGGTCCTAGAGTGCTGAACTGGATTCTTAACAATACAAAGAGCTGAAGCACTATCCATTAATAATGGAGTCTTAGTCTCAGTAATGCCATAATCCAGAAGTTGGTTCTGAAGCCAGAGTATTTGAGAGGTACAACTTGCAGCAGCAATATACTCAGCTTCAGCAGTGGATGTAGCAATTGATGTTTGTTTCTTACTCTGCCAAGAAACTAAACAATTGCCTAGGAATTGGCAACCACCAGAAGTGGATTTTCTGGTGACTTCGCATCCTGCATAGTCACTATCAGAGAAAGCAACTAATTTGCAAGAATGCCCAGCTGAATACCAAAGTCCTAGTGATTGGGTACCTTGCAGATATCTAAAGATCCTTTTGACTGCAATCAAATGGGATTCTTTAGGTGCAGCCTGAAATCTAGCACAAGCACATATTGAAAACATGATGTCTAGTCTAGAAGCTGTAAGGTACATCAAGGACCCAATCATACATCTGTAAAGGGTTTCATCAACCGCTTTACCTTTCTGATCAACATCTAGTTGTGTGATGCTGCTCATGGGAGTAGAACAGGGCTTACAGGTTTGTAAATCAAACTTATTCAACAAGTCTTTGGTATATTTGGACTGATGGATGAAGATTCCATCATCCTGTTGTTTGATTTGCAAACCTAGAAAGAACTGTAATTCTCCCATAGCACTCATTTCAAACCTAAGCTTCATAAGCTTTGTAAATTCATCACACAACTTTGGATCAGAGGATGCAAAGATGATATCATCTACATAGATTTGAACAAGGAGCTTATGTTGTCCCACAGTCTTGATGAATAAGGTTTTATCAATGGTACCTCTAGTGAACTTATTCTCCAGAAGAAAGGTTGAGAGTGTCTCATACCAGGCTCTAGGTGCTTGCTTCAGCCCATAAAGAGCCTTATCGAGCTTGTACACCCAATCAGGATGTTTATTGTTCTCAAAGCCTGGTGGTTGACACACATAAACCTCTTCTTTTATTTCCCATATAGGAAGGCACTTTTGACATCCATTTGATAAACCTTAAGACTGTGAAAGGCAGCATAAGCTAAGAACAGTCTAATTGCTTCTAGTCTGGCCACAGGTGCAAAGGTCTCATCATAATCGATGCCTTCCTCCTATGCAAACCCTTGAACAACCAGTCTGGCCTTGTTCTTGACAATTTGGCCCTTCTCATCTGTTTTGTTCCCGAATACCCACTTGGTGCCTATAGCACACTTATCTTTGGGTAATGGAACAAGCTCCCACACTTGCTGTTTCTTGAATTGAAGAAGCTCAAGCTGCATAGCTTCCACCCATCCATTGTCTCTTAAAGCAATATGATAGTTCTTTGGCTCTTGCTGACTGATGAAGAGAGCATAGAAGCAGAAGTTGGACAATTGATTCCTGGTTGAAACTCCAGCATGAATATCACCAATGATTTGTGAAGTGGGGTGATTCTTGAGCTCTTGATAGACTATGATATCCGTGCAAGTGTTTGTAGACCCATCAGCAGCAACAGATGGTGATGAAGATTCCTGAAACCATGTAGAGGATGGCAGCTCAAATAAAGTAGAGCAAACAGAAATCTCATCAGCATTTGTAGTGGATGGAACTGCTGAGGCTACAGGAGCATCAGGTTCAGTGAACTCAGGCAGGTTGTCACTGAACCGAAGAGGTGAGTACTGACTACATCATCATCAGTACCACCAGGTGGAGATCTGTTGACAGGCTCAACAGATGGAGGTTGATAAGGAACATATTGCAGTATGTCCAGATCAAACAACTCCATAGGGTTTTGTGGAATCTTGTCCTTTGGAGATTCATTGAACTTAACATGCAGAGTTTCTTCAACCCCCTGGTTCTACAGTTGAAGACTCTGTATGCTTTGCAAGTTGATGAATAACCAACAAAGTACCCTGCATCCACCTTACTAGCAAACTTATGGAGTGGGTTGCTAGTATTGAGAATAAAACAAGGACACCCAAAGGCTCTAAAGAATGAAATAAGAGGAGCCAAATGATGAAGAACTTCATAGGGAGTCTTCATCAACCTCTTATTTACTAAGGCTCTATTTTGTACATAGCAAGCTGTATTGACAGCTTCAGCCCAAAAGGTCAGTGGCAACCCAGAGTCAGCCAACATTGACCTTGCTGCTTCAATGAGGGTCCTGTTCTTTCTCTCCACCACTCCATTCTGCTCAGGAGTTCTAGGAATGCTAAACTGCCTTCTAATTCCCTTGGACAGGTAGAAGTCATCAAGTGTGTGGTTTCTAAATTCTGTTCCATTGTCACTCCTCACACACTTGACCTGTAGGGAATACTGCTTTTCTACATGTAACACAAAGTTCATTATTGTCTTTGCTGCTTCATCCTTGGAGTGCAAGAAGAAAGTCCATACAAACCTGGAGTAATCATCCCAATTACCAGGTAGTATTTCTTCTTTGCCATGCTTATCACTCTCACAGGACCAAAGAGATCCATGTGCAAGAGCTGTAAGCAGGCAGTGGACTTTGGTTCCTCTATTGAAGGGAATGAAACTTTGTGTTGTTTTCCTTTCAAGCAAGCAGTGCAGTCATCTTCACATTTGAACTCCTTCTGAGGCAATCCTCTTACTAGACCGTGGCTTATAAGCTGATTTATGTTCTTGAAATTAACATGACCCAGCCTTCTATGCCATAGTGTAGACTCTTGAGGAGATGCCTTGGAGAATAGGCAAGGATGGCCTTTTAGATCCATCTTTTTGGAAAGATCTAAGGCATACACTCTTCCTGTCCTGTTGGCCTTCAGGAGAGTGTGTTCATCCAATGCCTTGTCAATCAAACTCAGAACTTTGGATGACAGAATCCTACAGTTCTGGCTTGTGAAAAGGGCAACATGGCCTTTGTCACACATTTGACTGACACTCAAGAGGTTGTACTTGAGATTCTCCACATGGTTAACATCATCAAACCTTATTTCCCCGTTGGAAACAAAGCCTTTTCCGACGATGTAACCTTTGCATCATTGCCAAAAGAAACAAATCCCTTCTTTCCTGAGAGTAGTCATAAGAAGGGAGCTGCTTCCAGCATATGCATGGATCCTCCACTGTCTACATACCAGATGCTTCTATGGCATGTTGAAGAACCCTGCAAAACAACCATGTGTTAGTTAGTCTTGGAGACCCAAACCTGCTTGGCTTTGGGTCTGTTCTCAGCTACAGGTGTAGCACTAACAGGTGTGTTATGAGTGACAGCTTGAGGTGAAGAAGATGGTACAGAAGAGGAACCCTTTGGCTTGGATTTCCTTTTCTGTGGTTTCAACATAGGAGCATCTAAGTGGTTGACTCTTCCCACTAGTTGCTGAACCATCATCACCAACTGTGTCTGATTTTGTGATAAAGCCTTCAGCTCTTCAGACACATTGGAGTTTGCTGATGATGAGTTCCTATGTTGTACCATCTTTTTCTGAGCAACCTCAGCTGTTGCCTGAGTAATCCCTACCTTCTTGGATTTAACTTTGGGCCTAGGGATTTCAGGCTTGGATGTTGCCAGTACAAACTTGGTTTCAAACTCATTCTTCATTTTATTGATGCTCTCAGTAATTTTCTCCTTCTGTTTGAGTTTGGAACCCTTTTGTACCAACAATCATCAGTAAGATGATTGAACAAGCCACATATCTCACATGGCTTTTTCTTCATCTTATGCTGATCATCAGATGAAGAGGATTTAATTGCTGAAGACTTGTTCTTCAGCTGTTTGTCATCAGTACTAGCAGTTTTCTTCCTAGTGCCTGCTTTCCTGGTATCCTCTCTAGCTGTCTTCAAACCTTTCCTACTCAGTTTAAGTTTTGAACTTCAGATGTTGTCACTTGCTCTCTAGTACCTTCAGTACTTCTAGTGACAACAGAGTTGATCAGCCTTTTGGTCATGTGATAGTCTCTCTCTAATGATCTGATTCTTGTCTGATGAGTTATTGCTCTCCCCATCAGATTCAACTTGGGAGGAGCAGTGTGATTATAACCAATGCCAAACTTCACATTGGAAGCTGTTTGCTTGCTGAGAAGCATTTCAAAACCCTTGCATGATTGCACCCATCGATCACACTCAACTTGGGTGGTTGCAAGAGTTTCCTTGAGGTCCTTGTACTTCTCTAGAAGTACATCTTCCCTAGCTTTAGCATCTTTGATTTGGCATTTAAGGTTGTAAATCTCATCATTTTTATCTTTTAGAACAACCTCAAAATCAGCTTTTCTTTGGAAATAGTGTGCTCAAGCTCAAGATTTTTATCTATTAAAGCTACATTTGCTTCTCTAATAGAAGCAAATGCTGCTATGCATGATTCAGAACAAAGCTTGGCTTTTGCCTCAGTGGATACCTGAGATGAGGCATTGGATGATGACCCTTCAGCAGAATCAAGGGCCATCAGAGCAAGATTTCCAAAAGGTTGGTCACCACCATGTTGACCAGCACCTTGGAGTAGCGGTTCCTGTCCAGATAGCTCTTTTGGTAGACTACTCCAGTCAACAGCAGTTGGGGTGAAAAAGCTTTGTTGTTGAGGTTGTGTGTGGTGATGAGATTGGGAAGAATGAGGCTCTGGAAGAGCATGAGGTGGTTGAGCCGGGGGTGCTTGAGTTTGACCAGGCTGAGGCATGTAGTAACAGGGGTAAGGATAAGGCATATGACCCTGTAGCACAAAATAAGCAGGTGGTGCCTGTGCCTGAGAAGGATGGATAGAATTGTAGGAAGGTTGCCCTTTGTGCTGTGAGCTATTGCTGGGAAAAGTCACAAAGGGTGCAGATGAGTTAGATCCAGATGATCTACACTCTCTTGCAAAGTGTCCAAGCCTTTGGCACTTATGACACCTCAACTTGCTCTTGTCAAAACCAACTTTGGTTTTGCCAGAGAGTCCTGGGAATTTCCTACCAGTTCTTTTGTAGAACTTCTGAGAGCGGATATTTATCATTGCCATTTGGTTCAAAATATCCATCTCTTCCAGATCATCATCTGGAATGCCCTTCAAATCCTCCATCAGAAAACACAAATTGTCACCACCACCTCCTGAACTACTAACACCAACAAAAGCTTGTTCTGAGTTAGTAGAGAAATCGATATGCTCATCATAAAAACTTTCTGATGAAGCATATTCTAACTCATGACTTATCAAGGCAGCATTACCTTGGACAAAGTCATCAGCGAGCTTGCCAGAAGAGGACAGCTTCCTCTTTTGCTCTATCTCTCTCTCAAAAGTGAGCAACTTCCCATGAAGTTGGGTGAGAGATAGAGTTTCCAGATCAGCACTGGAGCGTAGGACAATGGTATATGTGTCCCATCTCTCAGGCAATGACCTGAGGAACCTGTTGTTCATCTGGCTTTGGAGTACTCTTGTTTAACCATCTTTAGCTCAGAGATCAAACAAGAGAACCGCTCATATTGCTGGGTCAGAGTCTCACCCTTTCTATATGAGAAAGTCTCATATTGTTGGGCGACGATTTCCCTATTGTTTGCTAAGACCGAATCAGTTCCTCCAAATTGTTCCTTTAGAGCAACCCATAGGTCATGAGCAGACTCATGATGCAAGAGTCCTGAATATATCTCGTTTGGAATGGCCATGGCTAAAATTCCATGGGCTCTAGCATCAATTTCAAACAGCTTTAGATCTTCGTCCGAACATTGTTCAGGTTTCTTTGCAACCTGTTCATTAGATTCCGGGACGCTCACCATAGGCTTGTATGGCCCATGCACCACCGACTTCCAACAACCAGCACTGTTGACAGCCAAGTGGTGTAGCATACGTCTTTGCCATATGTTATACTCGTTCCTAACCAGCATCGGAGGCTTGGTTGCGGAACCAGTATTGTGAGGATCATTGGTTGGTGTTGTCATCTCAGGTTTTAGTCAAAAACAAGTTTAAACCAGACAAATGTGACTCAAAACCACCGAAAGACCTCAAGATTTTGGCCAGAAACAGCAGAAACTCACTCTCTATGGCTAATTCTTGCAAATTGCTAATTCGATCAAACTGAGAGATCAAAAGAGCAGTTTCAAATGATCAATGGTAAGATCGATCAATGATTAACCCGCTCTGATACCATTTGTCAAGATCTCAGCCTCTCGTGTTGATCAATTAGATTATGTTTGCAGCGGATTTAGCACATTAATTAGCAATTATATCAAGAACATAAAAGATATTGCAATTAAAGCATAAACATAGAGAGAGAAGAGTTCTGCGAAGCAATAAATGTTCTATTGGTCGCACGTTTCGGCAATTAAAACTGTATGGTTTGCCATCCTTATATAGGCGGCAAAAGCATGGTGGTGATGTCCTTTCTGACATCACTGAATATTCAAATTACAGCTGACAAAACATAAAACTACTGAAGATGTCAACAGCTGACATCTTCTTACAAAAGTTTCCTAAGTACTGACAAAAGTAAACTACTGAAATCCTACAACGACTGAAGAACAAGCTCTTCAGTCGTTTATAACTACTGATGCTATAACAACTGAAGAACATGCTCTTCAGTTGTTGTACAACTACTGAAACAAAATAAACTACTGAAAAGGAAAAACCATCACAACAACTGAAGAAGACTTCTTCAGCTGTTGTGACAAACTCTGAAACTTTAGCACTTGGTCTTCAGACTTTGATCTTCAGATGTTTCATCAGCTGATGACTTCAGTAGTTGTCATCAGCTGTTGTCTTCAGTCGTTGTCTTCAGACTTTGTGCATCAGCAGTTGTTCATCAGTTCTTCAGTTCTTCAGACTTTGATCTTCAGCACTTGTCTTCAGTACTTGAAGTCTTCAGTACTTGTGTTATCAGTACTTTAGACTCAGTACTTGTCTTCAGTACTTTGGGATCTTCAGCTGTTGTACTTCAGTTCTTGAACTTCAGCTGTTGATTCTTCAGACTTTGTCAGAACAGCTGATGGGAGTCTTCAGCAGTTGTTGTGATGTCATGTGGGACTTAGAGGTTTTCCTGATCTTGGCTCATTGGTTCTTTTGGTCCAACAATGTTGTTTCAAATGAAACAAAATCAAATATAAACTGTAATTTGAATGAAAGTCAAAGAGCAAATCATAAAGTGAATCTTGAAAAAGATTTTAAAAATAGATTTGTTTCTAAAGTTTTAATTAAAGATGAAGATTATATTTTTAAAGAAACGAATTTTTGATTCTTTAAAAATAAACTTCATCAGAATGCTAACCCTGTGAAACAAGATATGTGTAGCCCAGATGTGCAAAAGACTGCTCCTTCCTCAATTCTGAAAATTCAAAAGTCTGGTCCTTCTCCAGCATCTATTCGAATAACAAAGCCTGGTCCTTCTCCAGCACATTCTAAGACTGGTCCAATTCCAGCATCATCCATTCCAAAAGTCACAGCAATTAAACCTCCCTTACAAATGGTCACAAATCACTCATTTCCTCGAATCTGTCTAAGATGAACAAGCAATTATCAAGTGAAGCAAAGATTCGAGAGACTGTGCAGAAAGTTAAACCAAACAGTCAATCTGACTTTGGTTTTTATGACAATTTTCATAATTGTCATCCACAGTTGTTTTCCACACACAACAAAGGAAATGTTATCAGTGTGGAAATATAAATCATCTTGCAAATAATTGCCTTTTTGACAAAAATCACTAAGCAAACAACGATTTCATAATTCTATTGCTCACAATAGAAAATTGTTTTTACTCGTGGAAAATTTTCAAAACCAATGAAATCAAAGGTCGAATATGCTAATGATGTCGAAAAGAACAAGTATTTGAAAAATGATTTAAAAGAATACATCAAATTAAGAAGTTTAAAGAAAAGACTGATGTGCAAAACAAATATAACAATCTCAAATCATTTTGTCTAACTGCAACACAGAATGTGCTCAAGTCTTGTTTGACTTGGGTACCAAAGACTAAGTAATTCTTTTACTTATGCAGGGACAACCGCAAAAGAATATTGAAAGCTTATGGCATGTAAACAGTGGTTGTTCAAGACATATGACTGGAAATTTATCATTACTTCAAGATGTTCAGTCATATAATGTGGAAGGGTAATTTTTGCCGGTGACAAAGGAGGTCGTATCACTAAACGTGGTACAGTTTCAAATGGTGTCCTAAGTTTCGAAAATGTCAATTTTGTTGAGGAATTAAAACATAACCTGCTAAGTGGGTCTTAAATTTGTGATAAACTGTATTCTACACACTTTACTAACAAAGAATGTTTAATCATAAAACCGGGTTTTATAATTCCTGATGAATGGGTTTTGATGAGGACTACAAGAGACAATGATACATATCTTCTTGATATGCATTGTTCTAATTCTTTGGTAACTGCTTCTTACTTATTATCCAAAGCCTCGGAGAATGATTCCATGTTATGGCATCGTCGGATGGGACATGTAAATCTTAAAAACATGAATAAACTGGTACGTGAAAGTCATGTCGTTGGTTTACCCGAAAAAGAATTTCAATTAAATGAACATTGTCTGTCATGTTTAAAGGGTAAACAACATAAACTTTCTCACAAACCAATTGAACACAACTCAATCGAATCAATCTTACAACTCTTACACATGGATCTATTCGGTCCAGTGAGTGTTTTAAGTTAGGGTCAAAAATCTTATTGTTTGGTTGTTACTGATAACTTTTCAAGATTTACTTGGGTGTTTTTCTTAGCATATAAAGATGAGACTCCACATCTTTTGATCAAGTTCTATAATTTGGTGGAGAATCAGACAGATAAATAGGTAAAATGCATCCGAAGTGACAATGGAATAGAATTTTGCAATCAGACGTTGAATGAGTTTGTGAATCCAAGGGCATTGCTAGACAATTCAGTGCTGCAGGCACTCCACAACAAGATGAAGTTGCAGAACGAAGGAATAGAGCTCTCATTGAAGCTGCTAGAACTATGATATCTGCTGCCAAATTACCATTGTTCTTTTGGGCTGAAGCAGTAAACACTGCATGTTATGTTCAGAATCGTGTTCTAATAAATAAAAGATTAAATATGACTCCTTATGAAATATTTTATAAACACAAACCCAAAGTCAAATATTTTAAAGCCTTTGGTTGTTGCTGTACTTTGTTACATACAACCGAATCAACCTCAAAATTTTCTGAAAAGGCTGATGAATGTTACTTTGTGGGATATGCAGCTAATAAGGTTGCATATCGTGTTTATAATAAAAGAACAAGACAAATAATTAAGTCATTTAATATTGATTGGCATGAGCTTAACATAACCAATGCAGGTTTAGCTCCTTCATGGGTTTATGATTATGAATCCTTGTTCATAAATTTTAAAATTTCTAAATCTTCGTCTGCAGATACTAATTCTCAAGCATTATCTTTGGAAAACAAAATCATTGAGGAAATTCCATCTCTTATATCTGATGATTCTGTAATTCCATCATCATCCAAGAGTATTCCTACTGCTTCTGTGCATGTGTCTGAAAGTTCTGGTTTACCAGACGATCTTTCAGAACAAATCCCCAATCAGGAGCCGGAAGAATCACTGAATTCACCATTGTCTTCATCTTCTTCAGAGACTATTGATACTCCAATAGAAGTCATTATAGTTCCATTTGAAGAATCTCCAAATGTGTCTACTGCTTCTGAAAATCACACTTCAGATGACACGTTTGAAGAAAATATTGTGTATCAGTCTAGAAACTCTGAAGAAGTGAATAAAAATATTGAACATATCACTAACTTGGAAGATGAGATTGTTGCAGATGATATTCCTCAACTGAGAATTCATAAAACTCATCCAACTGAAGCAATCATTGGTCCGTTGCATGAAGGAGTAATTACCAGAGGTCGTTCAGGGGCAATCAACACATGTCTGTATACTTGCTTTTTATCACAAATAGTGCCCAAGAATGTTGAAATGGCACTCAAGGAAAACAGTTGGATAGAGGCAATGCAAGATGAGTTAATGCAATTTAAGAAGCTGAATGTTTGGCATCTTGTAGAACTTCCAAAGGATAAGCTTCCGATTGAAACAAAGTGGATATTTAGGAACAAAACGGATGAAAAAGGTGTTATAGTTCGGAACAAAGCACGTCTTGTAGTACAGGGATTCTATCAAATTGAAGGATTGGATTATGAAGAAGTGTATGCTCCAGTTGCAAGACTTGAAGCAATACGCATTTTCTTAGCCTTTGCTTCATACATGAATATCAAGGTGTATCAGATGGATGTCAAAACTGCTTTCTTATACGAGGAAATGAAGGAAGAAACCTATGTTTGTCAACCTCCTGGATTTGAAGACCCAGATCATCCTAATTATGTTTACAAGTTGGATAAGGCATTGTATGGTTTACATCAAGCACCTCGTGCTTGGTATGCAACTCTGACTGAACATTTGCTTGCAAATGGTTATTCACGAGGAGCAATCGATCAAACCTTATTCATTCGAAAATCAGGCGATGACATCATTGTGGTCCAAATCTATATCGATGATATTATTTTTGGGTCTACAGATGATAGTATGGGCACGGAATTTGAAGAAGTGATGAAGAAGAAATTCGAGATGAGCTCTCTTGGTGAAATTTCATTTTTCTTGGGTATCCAAGTCAATCAATCTGAAACTAGTATTCTCATTCATCAAGAAAAATATGTTTAGACTATTCTTGAGAAATACAAGTTTCAGGATTCCAAAGTAGCTCCAACTCCTATGTCTTCTCGTCCTACTCTCACTCCAGATCCATTAGGAGAATCAGTTGATCAAAATCTGTACAGATCAATGATTGGTTCCTTCATGTATCTCACTGCAAGCAGGCCGGATATCATGTTCCCTGTTTGTCAGTGTGCCCGTTATCAAAGTGATCCAAAAGAATCACACATGAAAGCTGTCAAGCGGATTTTCAAGTATCTCAAGGGTCAACCTAAACTTGGTGTTTGGTATCCTCGAACTTTGATTTCAATTTATTTGCTTATACTGACAGTGATTATGGTGGTTGCAATTTAGACAGGAAGTTGACTACAGGAGGATGTCAATTTTTAGGCAACCGACTCATTTCCTGGCAGTGTAAAAAGCAGAACACTGTTTCCACATCCACCGCCGAAGCTAAATATGTGGCTGCATCGAGCTGTTGTTCCCAGCTTGTCTGGATTCAACAACAACTTCTCGATTATGGTCTCAACATATAAGACACACCAATTTGGTGTGACAACACGGCAGTACTGAACATCGTTAAAAATCCCATTCAACATTCCAAAAATAAACACATTGACATCCGAATCCATTTTATCCGTGATTGTTTTGATCGTAAACTTATTCATTTAAAACAAGTGCCATCAACTGAAAATATTGCTGATTTATTTACCAAGGCATTTGATCATTCTCGCTTTGATTTCCTTGTGCAATCATTGGGAATGATTAACTTTGGATAAATTGATTTCTTGAATCTTTACAAAAAGATTTTTCATTTTTTTAATAGGGAATAAAATTGTAATTGTTTTCTTTTCTTTAAAAGAACAATCACAATTTTAGGGGGAGAAATTAGAAAAAAAAATTCTGAAAAATATTTTTAGTTTAGGGGGAGTCAAAATTAAAGAATTGTTAAAAAGAAATTTTCATGATTAAATGAGAAATGATATTACAGTTCAAAACGAGTCTAAGTACTTTCAAAGGCTTTCATATAAAAAGACTTGGATTATGATTGATGTGTCAGTAGGCTTTGCTTTTAGAAATGAAAAGATCATAAATGAGTGATCAAACGTGAAGTAAAGTGATATGATTTAGTGAGGAACATATCAGGATTTTGTGACAATACCAAAAATTTTCTAACACAGACTGAGAGTTATATTCTGGTCATACTCAAGCCTGTTATTGTTTGATTCAGTAATTATCATATATAAATATGTATATATATATAAAAGAAAATACAAAAAGACATGCAAAAAGAAATAAAAAGACATAAAGATAATAAATGAGCAAAAAGATGTCAAAAGACCATATAGGATATAAGATGCCAAAGTGCACAAATCAAAAGATATGTCTAAAGACATACATACTATATGGTATATATTTTCTACTTTGAGAATATTTTCTAATCACGGAAGGCAAAATCAAAAGATGGGGCATGTAAGTCCGGATGGCTTGTAAGTCCTAAACATCTTGAGAGGTCAGACATAAGTCCGGATGGCTGTTAGTAATTCTTTAAACTTGTTAATATTCCGTGTTAAGAAATATTTCTCTGGCTAGTTATGCTTAAATAGATATATTTTAGAAGTAAACAAATGGTATCACTGATCAACAATGCATGGTTTAAGTCAATTTGGGATGACTTGAAATCTTGATAGTGTCTTGAAGACTAATAAGTATTTTACAAAAGTTCTGATTATGGGATCCACTGAATTTATATAAAATCATACAAATCATGATAAGTATTAATCGTTATGTTTCTGAGTAAAACCTGAAATATAAGTTTAAAAGGACAAAATATATTGACAATCAACTTAACCAGTTTATTTTAAATAAAGCTGTACAGAGTCTTGACTTGACATAGGACTATATGATCTCATTATGAAAATTCTTACAAAGACAATTTTGATCAATAAACAATTTAGATCTTGATTCTTTATATGTGTTCATTATTTTATTATTTTGTTTGTTTGTTTTGTTTTATTTTGGTTTAAGACAAATAAATCACTGATAAATTTTTGAAAATTGAAGATTCATTAAATAATTGGTCACTTGGTAAATAAAATATTCTGTTGATATACATAATTGATAATAAAAAGGTTTTGAAAATTGAGAAAAATTGAAAAGTTGAAAAATTGAAAAATTTTCAAAGTGTCAAATACTCTCGCGCGAATGGAAATTGTGGCACGAAAAGGCTGTCACGCGAAAGGTCTTATCGCGTGACTTGCTTGGCATATAAATATCACAGTGTTGTTGAACGAAAAGTCACTTTTCGCATCTTGAACATCCGAAAACCTTTTTCGCTTACATTCACAATTTAAATTCTGAGATTATTTCGTTCATATAATCCATTCAGAAACACTCATTCATTCACATTACATTCATATTCTGAGATTACAAGGTAGATTTACATTCATTGGTTACTAAAGAGATTAAAATCGATAATGAACTTAACAACTTTAACATAAAAATCATAACTGTGTAGCCTACTTGGATGAGGTTCCTGAGGGAAAGGAACTTTTTGCTTCTATGATTGAAGGGCTGAAGAATTCACGTATAGTCTATGCTATTTCTGCTGATCCAATCATCTATTCTGAGTTGATCGACTCATTCTGGAGCACTGCTGCTCTAGAAAAGGATCAAGCAGGAAAACCATCATTACTGCAACAGTCAAAGACAAGAGAGTGATTGTTTCCCAATCTATTCTGAACAGAGTATTATTGTTTGATGACCAAGAGGATGCTCCAATAAGATTGGATGATGAAGTTGTATTAGACTGTCTTACACGGATGGGATATGAGTACAGATATCCCAGTCTAGAGAAGAAATGGTTGCCACCATATTGGAAGTATCTATTTCATGTGGTTATCCATTGTCTAAGCAATTTGAAGGCGGGGATGGACAGTCTGAGCGCAGTATTTGGATCTCTGCTAGTTTCTCTTGTGGATGATATTCCCTTTAGTATATCTGGAGCTATCTTTTAGGAGTTGCAGAAAAATGCCACTGCTAATCCTGGAAAGAAGTTTATTATGTATCCTCGGTTTATTCAGTTGGTGATTAATGACGCTTATCCAGAGTTTGCAACACTTAGATCTTCTAAGTATGTTGTTCAAACAATCAAGAAAGAGATCTTTACACACTTAACTGGAGCGAGAGGGAATAAATGCTCTGGTGAAAGTTTTGCCAAGATAGGTCGGTTTTCTGAAATTGATGAAAATGCTGGAGACTTGGGAGGAGATGTACCCACTGAGGAGGCACAGACTGGTACTTCTACCTCTGCTGCTAGAAATGATATAGATGAGGAGATAGAGAGATTGTTTGAGGATGATCCAACTAATGAAGAAAGAATGGAAGGTGAAGTTCATTCAGCTTCTAATTCTGATACTGTTAGTGATCAAATAGGGAATGTACCTTATGTTCTTCAAACTGATCAGACTCCGTTTACACCAACTTCCTCCAGGAAAAGTGCTGATGATAGAGACACTGATTATATTCCTATGGAATCCCCGAGTACATCTATGAGTCTTAAACGAATAGCAAAGCCGAAAGACTTCCCTGCAAGGAAAAGAGGGAGAAGTGGTATTCCTAAACGACCACGAACTCATGTGATCATCACAGAAGCTAAATAGACTACTACTTCTGATATTCAGAGATCACCAGAAAGAGAGGTTACTGAGGAAGAAACACATGTTGATACCACTGCCACTGTTACTGAGACAGAAACTGTTCTTGTTTCTGAATCAGCAAATGTTTCTGGGTCTGGTTTTTGACTCCACTTCGACAAGAAAATTTGGAGTTCGATGTTGATACCTTTCTGAACACTCCACCAGAGTTTAGAGTTAGAGAAGAATCATCAAGTGCTCCTCAATCTACATCTATCACATTAGAAGAGAGAGTAAAGAATCTCGAAAAGCAAAGCTATGAGAATATGAAGATTATTTCTGAGTTAAGAAAGGAGAATGAGGAGAAAACAAAATGATTACAATGATTCATTGGATTCAACCATTAAGGATTCAAGGATCACATCTCTGGAACTACAAATAAAGAATGTGATTGATTATTCAGCGGGTTTGGAGAGACAGCTACATGAGCTGAGAGAGTTTATCTCTCAAACTTACTTCCATCAACCGCAGGTTGTACGGTCTACAACTGTGGTTGGTGAGACGAGCAGGCGTTCACCAAGTCCATCTCCTGCAGATGATTTTCAAAGGTTGAAAAGGTCACTGAAGCTCAAGCTACTGAGACACAGCCAAGTGTTAGTGTCACTGAAGATGTTCCAACTACATGTGAAGTACCTGTCACTGAAGCTGTTACACATACAGCTTTTGTTGAGCCCGAACACATGATGCCTATCCCTGTTGCTAATGAAGAAGAGGATGAAGATTTTATTGATTACGGTGATTCAGATGATGAATTAGATGATGATGAGGAGGATAATGATAATAATGATGACGATGATGATGGTGGAAATGATGATGATAATAATGATGATGATAATAATGATGATGATAATGCTAATGATGATGATGATGATGATGGAGGTGATGTTGAAGGCTTATCGTCTAATCCAACTGGTGATACTAGCACTGAAAATGTCTCTGGACCAAGTGCTGGTGATGCAGAAGGATATGAACCATTGGACCCTGCCACTGAAGATTTGTACGAGAAAGAGTTATACTCATTTCAGCAATCTACTTTAACTGGAGCTACAGAAGAAGATTTTGGCTTATTCGATGATGTAGATGAGCCAAATGAGTATACTGATATTTTTGGAAACAACTTACAGGACTTATTTAAAGATATTGATCAGGAAGAAGGAGAAATTCCTACAGAGTCTGTAAGTGATCCAACTCCTACTGGTACAACACAAAAGGATTCTACTAGACAAATTGCTTTATATACTAAAGGAGGATTACAGTTCCGAGCACCACCACCACCTACAGAGACTCACTTTTTGTTTGTATCTAAGCCTAAAGACAAATATGGTGAGATATCACATGTGATTAGGTGGGGTTTTGATGGTGAGAAAAAGATGTATGTTATAAAAAGAAGGAATGGAGAGATAGATTACCTGAAAAGCACTCAAGAGTTTCACACATTACGAGCTGCTGATTTATATGTAATGGGTAAAGCTCCATTTTTCAATGAGAGCAATCATGGAGAAGTTGAACTGATGAGGTCAAAGATTAGAAGAGAGATGAGAACTAATTTCAAAGACTTCAGAACTGCAAAGTCAAAGGTGATTGATGACTCTTCTAGAATTGATGAAAATACCAAAGCTCCAATGAAGATCAGAGTCTATCAACATCCGAAATACATAAAGAAAGTCCCAGTTCATGCTCCTATTCCTCCAAATTCTTTGAAGTAATTTATATCTTGAAGTTGTGAAAAGGATTCAGGTCAGGCTGTGATCAAATGCATTGATAGATCATACAGAATCATTGATCCAGCTGACTTAATGAAGTTTGGCAAAGACGACTTGAATAAGCTGCTACATTGCCCTATCTCAGCTGACGAGTCTGTTTACTTTTTATCTTGCCAGTATGTTTGGATGACTGATCGTATCCTAAGAAATAAATGGTATGCATATTCTGGCCATACAAGAAAGCTAACGTTGATTTTGACTAAGAGTGTTTCACCGAGCCTAGGGGGAGATTGTAGAAGACTGTATAAGGCTCGGCAAAACAACGAACACAGAATGAAAATGAAGAAGTCAAGCGAAAGGCTGAAGTCACACGACAAGAAGGAGTCGCGCGAAAGGATTATCCGCGCGAAAAGTATGTGTCGCACGAGAACTTTTGTTTTAGTATAAATATGTATTTTTCGCTTTTTTAGCTAAGTTTTTCAATTCAGATAGTTTTAATTTGCTTTGTAATTGTTCTGTGCAATTTGCACAAGATTGTAATCTCACTGATTATCAATTGAATCCATTTTGATCCATCATTTCTCTTCTTCCAATCTCAATTACATTCCGCATTCTTGAAATTGAGATCTTGGTTGTTATTCTTGGGAATTGACCGAGTTTTACATTGACCATACATAACATTTCCTGAGACTTCAAAGTCTCAACAAGCACAGCAGAGCTCCTTTCAAGACAGTTGTGCCTTTGTCTCAGGAAGTGGACATTCAAGTGATTTTCAATACTGCTTTGATGATCTGGAATGCTTTAGTCCAGATGATGTAGAGTACATGGACATAGTCCAACAGATAGCTCTTTTAACCTACAGAGCAAAGAAGTTCTTCAAGAGAACTGGAAGGCAGTTTCCCCAGAACCCAGCTAACAGCAAGTTTGGGTTTGACAAAACCAAGGCCAAATGCTACAACTGTAATCAACTTGGTCATTTTGCAAGGGAATGCAAGGCTCCCAAGACAAATCCGGGAACCCCACAGGCCTCCACACATCCCTCTATCTCAAAGCCCACTGGAAAGTCAACTGAAACAGCTACAATGGCTTAAGAAGTTGACTGGAGCTTTATGGTGCAAGATGTGACTCCTGCTCAAGCTCTCATGGCAGGAACAGATGACATTAAGGTATATGAAAATATCTGTACTCCTGCATGTATAGCCAAGGTTAAATTGTATCAGGACTATAATATGGAGATTAAATCCAACATTAAGTCTTTAAATGTTTTCAAATCTGATTTTAAAAAGGCTGAATCTGACTATCAAAGAAAAATTGAGGAGTTGGAAACAACTGTGTCCTTATTAAAACATGAACATTCAAACTATAAGACTCAAATGAAAGAATTGATATCCAAATTGTCCGAGGCTCAAGCCCAGCTAGTCACTGCTGAGGCTCAGGCCAGGAAGCATGCTATTTCTAAGCAAAACTTCCAAGCTATTCTTGCATCATCCTCCCATTCCAAACTCTGTTATCAGAACAAAGAAGGGTTGGGAACCAATGAAATTGCTCCACCACATTCCTATGAGTCTATTAGACAACCTAGATGTGGCACTGAGGAGCAAGCGGTTCCAACTGCTAACCCTTCCTCATTAGAATTGAAGGATGAAGCAACAATAGTGGCCACCACAGGGGAGAAACAGGAAGATATACTCATCTCCTCATGTGAAAACCAAATCCTAACTACTAATGCTAGAAGGAGCAGAGCTAAAGCTGCTAAAAGAACTGTTAAGAAAGTAGCTGATTCCAAGCTGAAAAAGCAAAAATGTGTCTTCATCTCAGTTGGTTCCAAGTGTTAGGTACTTCCGATTCAGGAAAAGAGTGTAATACCAGAACTCCTGTCCTGCCAAAGGATCAGAAGTTAAAAGGAAAAGTTACTGATGCAGAGCAGAAGCCCATGAAACAGCAACTCTCACATTCCTTAAAGACTAACATTGCATGCATAATGTGTGGACTGCAAAACCACATGGCAAAAGATTGTTACTACAATCCTGCAAGCACACATTATGCAAATAATGCTAGAAAAGAAGGAGTCAGGGAAGGTTTCACATTTGGACCTTTTCAAACGGCACAAGTGATGAGAAAGGGAAAGCTAGTTTCGGAAGCAAAGTTGCTTTCAGAAGAAAATCTTTCTTCCGAAGTAAAAATGGCTTCGGAAGCAAAAACTACTAAGGTCCGGAAGAACAAGAAATTCCCCATGAAACCATCCCAGAAGAAGACTGCTTCGGAAGAAAAGGTGACTGCTTCGGAAGAAAAAGTGGTGAAGGCTTCTTCTGAAAAGAAAGAAGATTCGGAAGAAAACCATGCTGCAAAAGCTTCACCAACCTCATCCTCCAAGATTAACAGAAGGGTGGACTGGAAGATCAAGATAGATGTTGTAGCCCAAACCTCTTCTTCAAAGACCCTATTGAACCATAATGCATATCTTGTGGTTCAATTATGTCATTAACATTGGAAGAACCCAAGACCAGCAAGGCTTGGGCTTCCAAACAAAACTAACAATCTCATCTTCTATGCAGGGACATCCATATGACAAGAACAACAATGTCTGTATTGTAGACAGTGGATGCTCCAGGCACATGACTGGGAACAGATCTCTCCTTAAACAGTTCCAGAACTATGATGGAGGACCTGTCCAATTTGGAGGTGAGACCGGAGGATATATTTCTGGCAGAGGGAATATATCCAATGGTAAATTAAAAGTTGACAAAGCTCACTTTGTCAAACAGCTTGAACACAATCTGTTAAGTGTTTCTCAATTCTGTGATCAAAGCACCAAATGCTTTTCACAGAACATGAGTGCAATATTCTCAAACCAGGGATGACAATTTCTCCGGAATTGGTGCTTCTTAGATCTCCCAGGAAAGGGGATATGTACAAGCTAGACATGAATAATGCTTCTCCTATGGGTGAAGTATCATGTTCTCTTTCCAAAGCTGATAGTGATGAATCAACACTATGGCATAAACGTATGTGTCATGTAAATTTTAAGACAATGAATAAATTGGCTAAAAATAACTTGGTACATGGTTTGCCTAAAAAGGAATTTTTCTGCAAAGATAACTATGTTGCTTGTCTGAAAGGGAAACAACACAGGACATCTCAAAAATCCAAATATGTTAACTCTATTACTACTCTATTACACTTATTGCAATGGATCTTTTTGGTCCCACAAGTATAATGAGCATTGGAAGGAAATCATACTGCCTTGTGATAGTTGATGATTTTACAAGATTCACATGGGTATTCTTTTTAAGATGGATCTTAAGCCAACAATTGATGATTTTTCATTCATTCAATCAGTCCTCATTGAATGACTTTGAGGTAGCAGCTGGTCAAAGTGCTCCAGTCCCTGAGCAGAATATGTCCAATCTGGACTTATCTCTACAGCTGGAAGTGATCCCCCGACTAAGGATTCATAACACTCATCCAGCTGAGAACATCATAGGGGATGTCTCTGAAGGTGTGAGAACAAGAGGGCAAACTCATCATGGGAATGTCTGCTTGTACTCATGCTTTTTATCCCAGATGGAACCTAAGAAGGTGGAAGATGACTTGAAAGATAGTAGCTGGGTTGAATCGATGCAGGTGGAGCTGCTTCAATTCAGAAGACAAAAGGTCTAGAATCTATGCCCAATATCATCTGGTCAAGTACCCATAGGCACTAAATAGGTTTTCAGAAACAAGAAAGATGATAGAGGATTGATTATCAAGAACAAGGCAAGATTAGTAATTCAAGGATACACCCAAGAGGAAGGAATCAATTATACTGATGTCTTTGCACCTGTTGCAAGACTTAAGGCAGTTAGGATCTTCCTTGCTTATGCTGCATCTAAGAACTTTACTGTCTACCAACTTTATGTCAAGTGTGCATTTCTATATGGGGATATAGATAGGGAAGTCTATGTATGCCAACCTCCAGGATTTGAAGACCCACAACATCCCAACTATGTGTGCAAGCTGGATAAAGCTTTATACGGGTTGCACCAAGCACCTAGGCTGTGGTATGAGACTTTGTCTTAGTTTCTTCTAAAGAATGGCTACACCAGAGGTACCATTGACAAGACTCTCTTTATCAGAAAGTCTGGAAAGGACATTTTGCTTGTTCAAGTCTATGTTGATCACATCATATTTGGTTTTTCAAATGACCAAATGTGTAAAGACTTTGAAAGCATTATGAAGAAGAAGTTTGAAATGAGTTCCATGGGAAGAATGGATTTTTCCTTGGAATTCAGGTGAAGCAATTGAAGGAAGGATTCTTCATCTATCAATCCAAGTATGTCAATGACATCTTAGAGAGATTTGAGATGAAGGACTGTAAACCAGCCAAGACACCCATACCCAGAAACCATAATCTCTGTCCTGACCTTGAGGGGGAGGATAATGATCAACATCAGTATAGAGCAATTATTGGTTCTCTGATGTATCTTACTGCTAGTAGACCTGATATCATGTTTGCTACTTGCATTTGTGCAAGATATCAGGCTGCTCCAAAGGTGTCCCACCTAGCTGCTGCAAAGAGAATCCTCAGATACCTCAAAGGAGCTCCTAAAATAGGTCTCTGGTATCCAAGAAATAGTGATTTCAATCTCTATGGATACTCTGATAGTGACTATGGTGGCTGCAATATTGATAAGAAATTAACATCAGGAGGATGTCAATTTCTTGGTGGAAGGATCATTTCATGGCAATGCAAGAAACAATCCTGTGTATCTACATTAACTGCTAAAGCTGAATACATTGCTGCTGCTAGCTGCTGTGCTCAGCTGCTGTGGATTCAGAACCAGATGTTAGACTATGGATTCAACTTCATGAGTACTCCTATCCATATTGACAACAATAGTGCTATCTCCATCACGAAAATCCAGTGAAGCACTCCAAGACAAAGCATATTGATATCAGGTATCATTTCATTAGAGATATTCATGAGAAGAATCTGATTAAACTAATCAAAGTTGATTCAAATGAACAATACGCTGATTTGTTCATCAAAGCTTTTGATGAACAAAGGTTTAAATATCTCATATAAGCTATTGGGATGATAAACATTGATTAAACCACCTCTCTTTAAAGCCTTTCAAATATGTAATGTCTTATGTCAATACAATTTAAGCCCTGTTACAAAAGATTTCTTTGAAAAGTTATAAGTGTAAATTTCGTCCGAAGAGGAATTAACTCTCGGAAGATATTCTTCAATATCTTCCGAAGCCAATTTCTCCATGGAAATTTCATATCGGAAGAGTTTTTAGCCTCGGAAGAAGCGATTGGTTTTATATCAGATCTACTTCCGAAGTCTATAAACTCCCCTCGGAAGCAATGTCTTGCTTTGGAAGAAAGAAAAGACAAATTACTTTCAGAAATGTTTTACACTCGGAAAGAGAGATTTTACTGTGTAACGGATATCTTTTTGGGCCCCACTCTGTAAAAGGTAAAGATTTTGTTAATGATGTTGGATTATTTAAATAAAATTTAACCCTTACCGCCACTGTCATTTCATAAACTCACCATATCTTACCCCCATTACCGTAATTCCTCTTCCATTTAAACAATCCAGACTATTCAACTTCATCTTCTCTTACCAATTTACTGCCCTAAAAGTCTCCTTCACTTCCAATTCACCCAAGTTCCAACTTACCTTCTTTCACCTTTCATAATGGCACTAAACCCTCAGCACAATCATGTCGCATTACTTGATTCTTAAGAGATGCTGACTTCTCTGAAATTATCTCCTTTCTTACTGAATCACCTTACTACACAGCCTTTACTGTTAACCCACTGTTTACTCCAACCAAATGGCCGAATTTTGGGGAAATGGTCGAACCAAAACCCTAAATGGGATTCGCGTATTAAGGACTAGCATTTGCGGACAAGAGTTGATCCTGACTGAACAACTAATCAGGGAGCATCTAGAGCATCATGATAAAGGAGCTCCTACTGAATTCCTCAAGGAAGACTTAGACAACACTTATGTTCTAATGGGATATGGTGCAGACTTAAGCAGGTCGACAGTATACAAGTTCAACTTCTCCTACAACTGGAAGTTTCTCCTGCATATTATTCTCCATTGTCTGTTAAACAAGTCTGGGGGATGGGATCGAATTCCCTTAAGCAGGTCGACAGTATACAAGTTCAACTTCTTCCTCCTAAGCTAAAGTTAAAACTTCGAAAGAACAAGTTGAAACTTCCGAAGCTGAAGTTAAAGCCTCGGAAGAACAAGCTGAATCTTCCGAAGCTGAAATGGAAGCTGCGGAAGGACTGTTCAAGATGTCCGAGGAACTTATCATCACAGATGTAATCTTTGAAATGGCATCTGAGTTGAACAGCGAGGACATTTTGGATCTACCTCCATCCCAGACACCCTCTCTACCTTTCTCACAATCAGAATCCTCCGTCCAAGAACCACCGCAGTCAAGCTCTTCAAAAGATAAAGGGAAAAGAAAGATGACTGTGGAAGAGTTTCAGGAAGAGGAGAGGATTGAGAAACTAAGGAAGAAAGAAAGATATCCAACTGAAAAGTTGTTAGCTGCCAGCACAAAAGCAGTTGCAACCAATCAGGAGGAAATCAACAACAAAAAGAGAGAAGAAGTCATTGACAAACTCATCAACTTGGGATTTGCCAATGAAGAAACACTCATGCTACCACTAGAGGAGTTGGTGAATTTGGAAAAGGCAACTCGGCTGAAACTTGAAGAAGAAGCTAGGTTGGCCTTAGAGAGAGAAAAGGAAGAACAGAGAAAAGCTGAACTGCAGCTAAGGAAAGATAGGGTAAAATTCCTACTTTCCAGAGGCTTTAGTCTTCAAGAACTCTCTCCACACAACAATGAAACGATTCTCTGGCTGTACAAAAAAGAAGAGGATCAAATGGAGAAAGAGAGAAGAAAGGCGGCCAGAGAAAAGGCAAAGGAGAAGAAGAAGAAGGAAGAAGAAGCAAGGGTCACTGTAACCAGGAAGCTAAGTGAAAAGGCCTGGATGAAAGACTATACTCTGGCTGTACAACAAAGAAGAGGATCAAATGGAGAAAGAGAGAAGAAAGGCGGCCAGAGAAAAGGCAAATGAGAAGAAGAAGAAGGAAGAAGAAGCAAGGGTCACTGCAACCAGGAAGCTAAGTGAAAAGGCCTGGATGAAAGACTATCTCCGGGCCCATGGCTTCTCTGGAAGGCAGGTGGGTCCCATGTCAGAAAGAACACTCTAACGGATCGTCAGTGAAATCAAAGCTGACATCCGTATGGGAAAGAGAAGAGAGATGTACAGAAGGGGAAATGGAACGACCTTCACAGCAACCTCTCAACCTGAACCCTCACCCTTACTTTTCACCGTCAAAACCGAACCTTTCACCCCTGAACCTACACCTTTACCCACACCACTTCATCACCCCAGCCTCCTAAACTTCCCATCCTTCAACCCAAAACACTTCCCAGAACCTCTAAACCACAACCTACCCAACCACCATCCAAACCATCCCGTAAGCCTTCTCAACCTCTCTCTCTTGATGAATTCAAGGCAATCAAGACCAAGCTCATATACTGCACAACCTTAAGTGAGATCTCATGTGAAGAGGACTCTGTCAACAACACCTATGTTGATGGATCTTCATGTTCCTTCACAAGAAATCAATTCCTTGATTTGCCTAGAGGAAAATTGGACCAGGCTGCAAGACTTCTAGGCGTCAACTCGGATTCATTAAATGATGAAGAGAAGAAACTTAGAAGAAAACTGGTGACTCTGCTGGATACAAGGAAAGAGGACAAGATTCCTAGTCAGTCTCTTGTGCCTAGAAAGAAAATAATCCAATGGAGGTTCGATAAAACTTCTCACAACTTTCTTGTGGAAAGGGAAAGTGGGGAAGTCAACAGACGTAATGCAACCTATCTGCTACACTCTAGCAGATTTGATATTGCTGAGTTAGCAGAGAAGCCATTTTCCAACCCCTCCAACTCTGAAGCTGCTGCAGTCATCAGAAATCATATTAGCAGTCTTCATCTAGCCGAGCTAACTGCAAAAGCCAAGATTGAAGAAGAGTTGAAATTGAGAAGAAAGGAAGACAAGGAAAGATTTTCCACCAAGGGCACTGCCTTTCTACAGATGATGGAGGGTCCAGACTTGGAACCTATAGTTAGATGGGAATATGATTACAGTTCCTATCAACTAACTCTTTTCAAAGGACAACAAGAAAGGATACACATCATCCAAGGTAACAGAGTTGACTTGCTGTCTACCAAGGATTTGTACAAAATTCTCAGCACCACTTCTGGGAAGAACAAAGAAACTGATAGATATCTTCTTTCACTGGTGCTGAAAGTTTTGAGAAGTCGAAATAAGTGAAGTTTTGGTAGCATCAGCCTAGGGGGAGTTTGTTGGATCAAGAAGAAGGCTGGTGCAACCAAAACCAATTCACTTAGATAAATTTTTGGTACTACATATAAAGGCTTCCGAAGCTTAGCATGAAACTTCTGAAGGTTGTAGAGTACTTCCGAAGATAAAGTGAAGCATCAACTTTCGAAGGCAAAGCTCTACTTCCGAAGACAAAGATATGCTTCCGAAGATAAAGTCTTAAGAGAAAAATTAGAAGACTGCTTCCAAAGTATGAAGTTCATCAAGCCTCAGAAGAAGCAGTCTCTTCCAAAGCATAAGTGGCCTCGGAAAAATTTGTTCTGCCGAAGCCAACTTATCCTTCGGAAGACGCTGCTATGAACCAGTGGACATAAGTATGGTCCTTCTGACACTCTGCTGCAGACCTCTGATATACTGTATGGCGTTTCTCAAAAGCCATGTAGTTGACCATACTTTATTCCACTGTTCACCTTTATTAGGTAGTACAGTTACCAACTTAAGTTAGTAACAACAGGTAAGTCATGGACATGTCATGACTACCATATCTTAGATAATACTTTATCTAAGATACCTTAACTCTAGCATTGTAGTATATGCTTTAGTCATAGGCTTTCAGCTGGTATCAAAGTATATCTGGCTGTAGATAGTAGTATATATAGTTTCTCATTGTAACTCATAAGGAATGCTTGTAAGAGTCTTGTAACACTTTGAGTTGAGAAGTAATATATACAAGTATCTTGAAAATTATATCTTTGTGCTTTTCTGCTACTTAGTATATTATTATTAGCTCTTAGATAAGACTCTGCTTAATCTAATCCGAGTGTGGTATTAGTGAGTTGAGAGAAAACCAAGTTTTAAGTGACAAAAACGATCCTGTAGTTTTGTCTTTGTCTTTGAGGATATGGGTTTTGCCTTTGTGGTGGCTGATTTTGAACAGGTGGGATTAGATTATTTGGTGGTGGTTATGGGATATCCGGATAGACTAACGGTCAACAGGTAATGGTTGGTTCTTTGATGGAACAAGTGGTTGTTGTTGTTGTTGATTTGGTTGGGTTTTGATTTGGTAGTGGTTGATTCGGATTTTCCATTGATTCACCTTTGACTGAATTTGATTGCACTTTAATTCATGACTTTGCTCGGTTTTGCCGAGTGGTCTTTTCAAATTCTGGATCAAATATCAATTGGGACTTGTTCCTTGCGTGTCTGGTATGCATGCACGAAGCTGTCACCTACACACAAACATACCAAGCGTAAAGAAGAACAAGAAACTAAATATAAACGAAAACAAAATCAAACAAATCACTTTCCGTACTAATTCCCTGACAACGTCACCATTTTGATTTGGTTAGTCAGGCCTAATAAAAAACAATTTAATTTATGTCTTAGCTCACCTAAGCAGATAAGGAAGTAAGGTCGTCTCCAAAAGGAATATGTGAAAAGTGAAAAGCTTGATTTACGATTTGAAAACTAATTAACAATGAGTTGAAAAGAAAACTGATTTTAAAAGTAAACTGATTTGAAATTGGATTGGTTGTAAAACAATAATTGGAAAGGTAATCCTCCCCGGGTTCAGTTTTTGGCAAACAATGACTTGTACTAGATGTTCGCGAATGGTCACATAGACATAACCATTATTGATTTAACTAGACCTAATGAGATTGAACGAGACAGTTGTAAATGAACTACTCAGATCATACCAACTTACGTTAACTAACCCAATCCTAACCCTCGTAAGGCTTCCCGATGTAAAGAAATCTAAAACACTCATAAAAACCGAAACGTAGGTTTCAATCAACATAAGTATTTTAGAAGCTCTAATCAACAAATAAAGTCACTTGGCTTAAGATGCCTAGTTCAACAATAACCCAATTGAAAACACAAGAAACAAGTCAAACGTACACAAACCCTTCCACCGGAGAGGATCACGGATGGTTTAGTCGGATATGACAATGAAAATCAACCCGAAAACGAATGAAAACATTGTTCTAAATTTTAAGAAATCAAACCGAATGATAAAAATGATATCTTGAGCCTTGAAATCGCCTCCGGAAGTCTTCGGGATTGCTTGGACGCGCTCAGCCTTGAAATCGCCTCCGGAAGTCTTCGGGATTGCTTGGACGCGCAACACACCTGTAGAATTTTAACTAGTATATGCAATATTTATAAGTTAATTATGTAAATGTTATTGGTGATGATTTTTAACGTTTACCGAATTTGTTGTGTAAAAGGATTGATTTGTTATTATTTAAATTATATAATAATTTTTGTATCATATTTAATAAACTATGCTTTAAAGTATATTAAATCATTTCATGTTATTATATTACCATTTGATTTTTTTACCCAACTCATTTAAACCTGACTGAATTTTACCCCTTCTACCGAAATTTTCTGTATTCGTCACTGCTAGCTAGTGACGATTAGGGCTGTCCAAACCGCTCGACGCTCGACGCTCGCTCGGCGTTCGTTCGAAATTTGCTCGAAAAATACTCGTTCGAATTTTTGCTCGGTTGTAAACAAGCCGATCGGCTCGGATCGGTTTGTAAACGAGCCAAGCACGAGTAAAGGTCCGCTTGGTTCGGTTCGGATCGAATTAATATGTATATATAGTTTATACGTAGTGCTCTAGTAGATTTAACCCATTATATACAAATATATAATTATATGGGAAATGTGAATACGGGGCTGTCATGCGTGTAACCTTACACGCGAAACCTCCTAAAACGACGTAGTTTTATTAAAATCATTTAAAATATTTTGTTTACTAATCTATGAGTTTTGTTGAAATACTCTGTCTCTCACTCTTGTTCTACCCAAACTCCAGCTTCGACTACCGCTACGGCCATTTTCCCCGTCCACCGTCCCGTCCTGCTCCCTGATTTAACATTCATATCTTCTAGCAGCCCACCTTTGTGCAGAAGAATGGGCAACCAAGAGTATCGTTAGTTACTTCTTCCCAAGCACATTAGCAAGAACAAATAGGTTGTCGGTGCTTTTTCTTCTGCGAAATCACTAAAGAGTGATGAGACACACGTCTTGGAGTTGAAAATTAAGGGGCTGTTTGGCAACTTCTGAATGGGTAAGTGCTGAATCAATAAGAGGTCTGAACCAATAAGAGGTTTGAACCAATAAGTGCTGAACCAGATTAAGTCTGTTTGGTTGGATGTCTGTTTGGTTATAACTCCTAATATTGAATAATTATTAAAAAAAATACAAACCATAATAAAAAAATCCAAACACTCAGAATGAAGCTAAAACTTCATAAGATCACCATTAAATCAAAATGAGTTTTAGCTTTTACACCACAATTTCAACACAGGAGAGAAAAGGTCCAGCTTTTTGGTTCCATAAATCCAACACTCAAATACTCAACAGCCCTAACAACCTGTTTTTTCAACACAGCCCCAACTTGGTAAGAACACTTTAAATTCTCATAAATGAGACCAAGAATTTGAATTCCAACTTCGTTAGGGCAAAATCAAGAAAAACAAAATCGTGGGGCCGAATGGCACCTGTATGCAGATGACATCAGGATCAATGGCGTCGATGAACTTGGTGAACTCAGGCCAGTTGTTCTTAACCCGAAGAAGAAAGCTGTTGGCATTCCAAGTCAAGAACTTTATGGGTTCTTTCTTCTGGGTTTTGTTATCGTCTTCTTCAACTGGTGTTGTTGTTCCTGTTTTTGTTTCAACATCATCGGTCGATGATGGTGAAAAAGAAGAAGAAAGAGTGGGGGAAGTTGGTCAGATTAGGTATGTGGTCTGACCTAATAAGAGGCAAATAAGAGCCTCTTTTTCATTAAGTTGAATGCAACCAAACACTCAGGTCTGATCGAGTCAGACTTGAGCATCTGACCAGGGTCATTAAGAGCTAAACAAACAGCCCCTAAGACGATTTAGGAGAGCTTCAGCCCGATTACAACTTGCATGTTCAAGAATCTGGCTAAATCAACTCTAGAAAAGGATAACAAAAGACGGACAATCATCCATGGTGTCGCTGGTCGAGCTTGAGGACGATGGACCCGAGATAAGATTTGGAATCAGGGTTGTTTTGATTAGAAATTGTTCAGAGTTCATTGTAGGTAATTGAATTTTTTGAGACCTTATGAGTTTTGAATCATTTTTTTTTTGTAAAACCTAGATCCAACAATGGGGACATGGAGAACTGGAGATATGTCATATGAGATTCAAACCACATAAATGAGCCTAAGATGTGCTTTCGTCGGAGTAAGAGTTACCTCATGATTATGTGAATTATTAAATTCATCCACTAACCATTTTCCATCTTTATCTTTTGAAATCCTAAGATATGCTTCACAACCAGTCCTTAAATCCCTACGACGCTTATTAATATCTCTACAATTATCACGCTTAAGATCTTTAAAGCCCTCTTTGTTACATACATATTTCTTTTGAAAAGGCTCATTTGTTGTCTTATTCTTAAAAGTCGAATAAATACGTATCCCAAATCCATGTAAAAAAGCATAGTGATTGTAGAAATTGTATGCATCATCCGGGGTATCAAAAACCTTTCCAATTACATTGTTCGCTTCTTCGTTTGCAAACCCAAAATCCATGTCAATGTCGTTAACATTTGTTCCAGCATCAAAATCATCATTGTTGACCAAATATCCTTTTCATCAATATCTTCAATTAGATTTGCTTCAACATCTTCACCTGATTGAAATCCAAAATTCATTTTGTTGTGGACGTGCTGTATAAACAAAAAGATAAATATTAATTATTTGGAAGATGGACAATTCTTTTTCATAAACCTTATTCTTTTAATATGAGATTTAAGTTTTTTACATACTAATTTGGAAGATGGACAATTATGTTATATGCTACGTAATTATATTTCAAAAATGGAAACCGTCACATATAATTGCAAACGTGATACATGTTATAGCAAATTCGTATACACAAGGAACAACTGATTGCGAACTAGGTTTAGAAAATTGAAGTGAAATCAATTTTCCTTAACAATTCTACTCGATTTTGATGAAAGAATGCAAAATTATGATGTACTTGATTTTGATAAATGATTGAGGAAGAATACCTGCCTTGATAATTCTTTAGATGAAGAAGCTGTAACAAGGTTGTAGATCTTGGAAGAAGGCAAAATAATGGTGGCTAGAAGGGTTCAACAAACTCACGCATTAATTGAGGATGATAGACATATATATATGTAAACAAAATATAAATATATTTTAAATGATTTTAACAAAATATTTTAAATGATTTCAACAAAACTACGTCGTTTTAGGAGGTTTCGCGTGTAAGGTTACACGCGTGACAACCCCATATTCACATTTCCCTAATTATATTTATGCATATTTAATCAATCAACCTAATAAAGAAATCTACACCTAATATAAAAGTGAAATCCTAAGCTGTTAAAAAATATTTTTCGATCATCTCACTCTCACCGTCACCGTTATCTGCAATATGTTCTCCGTATTATCAGCTACAGACTTAGCTAACTTCATCGTCGGCCACAACGTGTTATCATCCATGAAAGTATTATGTAGTGAAATGTGGCTGATTTTTAAGTTATTAAACCTTATTCGTTGCAGTATAAATTGTATGACACACAAAATAGTTGGGTTGTATAAATTGTTTGCCGCTCGTTTACGCTAGCTCGACGTTCGCTCGAAAATTTAATGCTCGAAAAATGTTCGTTCGATTTTCCGCTCGGTTGTAAACGAGCCGATCGGCTCGGTTCGGTTTGGAAACGAGCCAAATACGAGCAAAGGTCCGCTCGGTTCGCCTCTAATCGTGAACAGCCCTAGTGACGATTACCTAGTACTAAATAGTGGTTATGGTATATGAACATTAGTCTTATTGTATGGAACCAACTAGGACTTACGGTCGGTCCCCAAAACATAATTTTTCAATCCTCAATTTCTCCTCCTAGTACCACATCATTTTAGTCCCTAATTAATATATCTCAAGAGACTGCAAATCATTCTCGCATTCTCGGATATTATTATTTCAATCCTTAATTTGTAACTTTAGTGACGGAAAATTGGTCCTCAAAACACATCTATGTTGTGCTTAATACGTATGGTTAGGTTCGTGATTTCATATTAGTTTATCTTCAAACTCCAATATTTTTTAGGGTTTGAAATGAATATCCTAAAGTAGTCCCTATTATAGTTTTCTGTAGCTATGTATTTGATTCTAAGAGAGCGTTTGATACGAAGGAATTTAGTGGAATTCAATAGAATTGGAACCTGAATTCTATTGCTCATTGTGTTTGTTTTGTAGGAATTCGTTGAAATTGAAATTTGAATTTTATTCTGAACGTGTTTGATTGAGAAATGAATTGGAATTGGAATTGGATTGGAATTAATTCCGTCAAAAAATAAAGGATTTCAAAATCCTTCCAAATATTGAAGGATTACAAATTCCACCGACCCCCGCCTCCACCACCAACCGCCACCTACCACCCCGCCCATCGCTAATGGACACTACCAACGACCCCGACCGCCGACCACCGCCGCCCCCGCCGACCGCCGACCACCGCCGCCCCCGCCGACCGCCGACCACCGCCGCCCCCGCCGACCGCCGACCACCGCCGCCCCCGCCGACCACCGACCACCGCCGCCCCGCCGTTGACCTAGACCGCCGACCCCGACCGTTGACCGCCGCCGCCCGCCGTCGACCCCGACCATCGACCACCACCGCCCGCCGCCGACCCCGACCACCGACCACCATCCACCGCCGCCCGCCGCCGACCCTGACCGCCGAACACCGCCGACCACCGCCGACCCCGTCGCCCGCCGCGACCCCGACAACTGGGGTCCGCAGCCGATCGTCTCCGACGCCGCACAACCCCGATGCCGACCAACGCCACCCAGTGTTTGCCCTGACCGCCCACCGCCCCCACCCCTAACCGTCGTGTCTTGAAGACGAGCGTTATCGGTTGGTGGCGGCAGTGAGGTACGGTCGGTTTTCTGCAACGGGCGCGGTTGGTGGTCGAGGTTGACTTTCGGCGATGACGGCGGCGGCAGTTGGTTGTATGTATCAGTGATGATCGGTGGTCATTGAGATAGTGACGGTTTGTAACAGGTGATAAATTCCAATTCATTTATAAATGTTTTGTAACTAGAAATACATTTGGAATTTAAAATGCATTTATAGATTTCAGTTTCTTTAAATTCTAAAACCTATAAAAAATATTGAATTCTAAATACAATTCCTTCGAATTTCAATTCAACTTACAACAAATACCGCTAACCAAACGCCGCCTAAAAGTTTCAATTTTTGTATTTTAAAAATAAAAAATAGCTTTTGATGAATGTAATTTAGTCCTCGACATGTATTTAGAATTCCTATGAAATCTTTTCAAGGATTGAAAATTAGTCCCTAATATAATTGTTATATTAGTTGATTAATAATTTTATATATACAATTCTAGTAACGAAACAACAATAATTTCATAAATATGTTTCTGGCTCTCGTGAAATCTCAAATATTCAAGCATTAATTATAACAACCAATTAAAATAATTCCGGTTGATCAATTCTAAAGTTTAAAAGAGTGTTAGATGTCGAAGAAAGTAATAAACATCTTAACTAAAATCCTATGTCGTGTTGTCACTGTCGTTGAGCGGTGCATCTAAACAATGATCTTCATTACTTGCAGTTATCGTTGATATTGTACTCAGATTCTAAAAACTTTCTCATGTTGAACTCGAACATTCTTTCATATTTCTCATTACCTGATTGAGTTACTCTTGGAGTGCATAATTTGATTTCTCATATCACCATGGTCTCACTTGAATATTAGTGAGATGATTCAGCCGCTGATTTCATCTAATTACTTTTTTTTACGTGAACAGAAGTTCAACACTAAAATATAATTTAAAAAAGGTTAAATTCACCTATAATGACTACATGTTATCACTATGAAGTCTGTATAGATTTTAATCCAACTTTCTTTTATCCTGTAATGACGCTATAAGATGAGGAATAATTTAAATGATCATTATTTAAATATTAAAAAATATTTGTCAAAATCCTATAGTGACAAGTTGTAGCAATGAGCTAATTAATGGCAACGACTTTTATCCTGAGGACAATGTTGACATATAATATTTATCGTAAAAAATTAATGTTATATGTCGACAAACTCTATAGCGATGATATGTCGTCGCTACGGCCCCATAGAGTTTTGTCACTATAGATCTTTATTCTTGTAGTATTACTCCCTTAACATTAAAAGAAGTATATGCATTTTTTGAATAGACATGGACATATCTAGTAAGTCTTCTAGAATGATAAGGAGACATAAGATTTAAGTACTTAATTTTCTTTTTAATTAATTATCATAGTGTATTAATCCATACAATTTAGAAAACATGTGAACAATGAATTGAAATATAATTACATAATCACCTTTGGCTTTTTCCTTAGTTGTGGAGCATTATTTAAAGTAAATATATATATTAATATATTATAGGCCAAGTTGACGGATTACAAACCAGGACAAAATGGGAAGCCCGTAGATTGCAACCAACTCCCACCAGCGATGAATCTTTCTACAGTGAAAGATTGTGCCTCCTTTGGATCCTTAATCACACCCCACCCTTTCCAACTAACCCTTCCTGATGTGTCTGAACCGGGCCCTGTGTTTTGGTACTCTCGATAATACAATGTATCCAACCCAATATCACCATCCCACGGGAACCATCCTTCCTTCTTTATCACATCACTAATAGTCGATCGCATCACCACCGTTCTCGAAAACTTCTTCCAAGGCCTTCCAAGATACGTCGAAATGTTCCTTTGAACAGCTTTCAGGTCTAGAGTCGCACCGATGTTGCATTCATGTATCACGATGCCCGTGTCCATGTTTTTATCTGTCCTCCCTTGGGCTGTTATCATGTTACGTTGATCGGGATTCGGCTTGCGGGCCATGATGTCACAGAATTGGAAGACTACGGCCGCATTGCCGAATATAAAGTCGATTGTGCCCGTCACCAAGCACTTAACAAAGAATTGACGGTTATAGTGTACATAAAGGGTATCCTGATAACCTTCAATGCCACATTTATAAAAAGCAGATAGATCAGCACCAACGCGTAATGCCACCGCTTGCTCCCCCATCGGCCCGGCCGTATTTTCAAATGTAATATCTCGTGCCAGAAATCCATCGCCCATCGCAGCTGTACGCGTCATTATCTTATTATTTAGTCAAGTCACATACACATACACATACACACACCATCTCTAGAATAAATCATTTCTCATCAACCAAAATACACGATTGTAAACCTCTACATATAGAAATGTGGATCATTTAGCCAGACTTGCATACTTAAAAAATTACTCGTGATGAAAATAAAAGATCTCATAATAAACAACATTTTTTTTCAAGAATTCATTTATTGTAGTTTCACACATGTGAAAATATGCATGGTGGTTTAATTTTGTAGCTTTATTTAGAGAAAAAATTCCCAAAATAAAAATATGAAAAGGTACAAGTCCATTGAAATAAACTTTGAAAAGTTAAATTCTATAAATAAAAGTTTAATCTTAGTACGGAAAATTTTAATTGTGGCATCCTTATGTAAAAATGCATTGTATACAGAAGCCCGGGTCAAGCAACAACACCGTGGGAGTTTAAATATAAAATTCATCATCTAAATGTACTTAAATGTATAGTCGAATATGTAACTAAGTCTAGATAGCTATCCAAACTATTCTAATGTATTATCTTATGTGATGTTGTGCTCAAAGCCATATATGATATATATGGCATATTCTGTTCAATGTAATCATCGAAGCTTTCGTACATTCTGGAAACAATCTAGTAACCTCTATTTGGTACGAGAGGCCTCCACACTCCTTTGATTTCCATCCAATCTACAACCACATTCTAATCGGCCGATCCGGCTGCCTTCATCACCATCACAACACAACCACCTCACATGATAGTCACAATCAACTCCTCTAAAACCCCTTCTGTTATTCAACTAATGACGACCACTCATTTCCCAATCAAGCTCACACCAACTAACTTCCATATGCGGAGATATTCTCAACCTTCATTAGAGTCGATCTCGAAAAGTATGACGGTGGCTCAAAAGACCCCCCCTCCTCTTAAGAAGCTATAGTGACTCTCAGTTTGGTAATTGCCAACCCAACAATGGACCCAAGCAACCATGCTTTCAAGCCACCTTTGATGGTCAATTAAATGCAAATAGAGGCTCTCAACACTAACTATATTGAGAGTTTTGTAAGATCATGGGACATGACACAAAAGAATGTAGGAAATCTGCTCGGTTTCTCAAAGACAACAATATCTCTATACCATACCCTACAAAACCGAGGATAAACTCTTTTTCGACTTGGCCTATATCACCTTCACCACCTTGGATGTTGTGGTGCATCCCGCGATGTCACCTCTAACCATTTGTTGTACACACCATGTTATAACATGGAGGACCCGATGAACTTGCACTAGCAAAGCATAACAAGGTTACCTGTTTTTTAACACTGGTCATACTATTCATATTTGCTCTTATCCTTTACAACTATCTAATTTTCTTTACGGTCCTTAATTAGATAACAATCTTGTTTCTGTTGCTAAACTCCACAAGTTTAACAATGTTTCCGTGGAACTTTTTTAATTTATTTTTATTGTTAAGGATTTTTCACAGGGGCGTCTCTCATGCGGGGAATGAACATCAATGATATCTATTATACTATTTCCCCTTCTAGTCGTACTATTCACATATTCCCTTGCATCTACCAATTCTGACTTCTCATCCACCAAACACAATGCACCATATGCCTACTCCTATGCAAACCTCACCAAATCACATTCACTCTTTCACGTCTAGTCCTATGCAACCCTCCTAGGCTCCTACACCATATCACACACTATTCTAAGTAGTCAGACCTCCACCCCACCATACTCATCCTTTGTATTTCTCCCTTCTCCCAACACCTTGACTCAACTTTCTTCCACTACCACTCCGCCTTCTAAAACCCTTTCGATAACCCCACCATACATTGGCTCCCAATCTCTACTTTTGCCTTAACTCTTCCAACCCATACCCACAAGCCTAACCCAAGTACTATAATCCTAACTTCGTCAACTCCACAACCCTTTATCCCGTCCCCTACCCTTGAATTGTCCACTCATCATCAATATATGAAGGACCCTAAATGGAGATCGAGGTGCTAAGGACTTCGAGTTCAGTGCTCTCTCACCAAACCAAATTTAGGAAATTGTTTCATGAACCCTATAATCTCCGATCATTACAAATGTGGTTTCCAAATCAAATATAACCCGAATGTATATAGCTAAAGGCGTCCGTCAACAATATCTGAAGGACTATTTTGATATCTTTAGTCCAATCCCCAAACCACTACTATTCGTGCCATATTTTCTATTACACTCTCAATATATCAGCCACTATGTTAACTTAACGTTAACTATGTCTTCCTTTATGGTACACCCCATGAAGTAGTGCTTAGGACTCAACTACGAGGTTATGTCCATCGTTAATCTCCCCAACATCTTTCCAAGCTTACAAAACGCCTTTCTAGTCTAAAACAAGTTCTTAAAGCTTGAAACATTAAGCTCACCGTATTTCAAGTTTGGTTGTAAAAAGTCCCTAGCCGATGATTTCACCAACATCTTGATATGACATGCTACTTCATGCTATACGTTGATGATTTTGTTCTATCGTACAATAAATTCAAAATTTCTTGACCACTCCATCGATGTCTTAAGTTTACAAATTTCATCAAAGATTTGATTGTTACACTACCACTTCCTCAATGCTGAAGTTATTCCCATACCTATAGGTATTTTCCTATGCCAACACCACCATATTTAAGACATAACTGACTTCAAATGAATCATGCAAAAGATGTACCCACGTACCTTGGTACATCAATCCACTTTCCCTTAACAATTTGTCCCCTTTATTTGATCCTACTCCTTACTTTCAGGTATCTCGCGTTCACACGTCTAGATATCTCATTCACAATCAAGAAACTCTCCCAAATCTCCCATCCACCATGGTCTCTTTTTTATCCTCTACTCTTCTCTCACACTATTGGCATTCTGTAATTTTATTAGGGTGGAGTCAATGACTTGGATCATTCCGTGATAGCATGCTTACTTTACCTTGGCACAAACATTATCTCATAGCACTCCACAAGACAGAAATCCATCTTCTGTTCTTCTACTTAAGTCGAGTACGAATCTCTTGCTAATGCCACTACAAAATTACTATGGTTCAAGAATATGTTATGGAATTGGGTATCACCGTTAAATAGTCACCGACCTTCTTTTGTGATAATACTGATGCCATTAACTTTGTATGAATTTCATTTATCATTCAAGGATGAAACATATTGCCTTTGACTACCATATTCTATGAGAACCCATCTCCTTCCGAATGTTACAAGTACTTCATATTAATTCCAAGAACCAACTTGCTGATATGTTAATGAAACCATTGCCTCATACATTATTTCTTCACATTAGATCTAAAATTGGGGTATCCAGTGGATCCTCCATCTTGCAGAGGCGTATACGGAATACCGGGTCAAGCAATAACAACATTAGAGTTGGAATTAAAGTTTCATTATCTAAATCTATTCAAATGTATAATAAATAGACAACTTTTTAGATGTTAAAAAGAAAAAAAAACAAGACTGCACCAATCAAGGGATCAGAATCAATTTCATTATTTCCCAATTAAAATTGATTATCTTGCCATCCAATTCACAGCCGTATAAGAGCCAAGAATTGTCAATGCATTTCCTCAAATAAATCCTTATAGTAAATACAATACCAATTCCTTTTGATACTTGTTAACATGGCATCAGAGCAGTGTATGTGGTTCTAGGACCAACCTGCTTAAAACCACTCATCATCTATCTTTCAGCCTTGAGTTTTACCTCGAGTTACTATGTCTAAAGACGGTAGCTCACATGCAGCCGATGACCTTATGGTCTAACTAGTAAATCTCCTAAAAAATGGCCTTAATACCCAAAACCATAATAATTCCAAACAAATATTGTTCGACAGTTTGAAAACCAACCTCAAACTCAATAGTCAACACGATGCATTGTGGATGCGAATGATTCGAGTTGCTATAGGGGTAAATCAAAAGCAATGTTGAGCCACTTATCTATAAACCCACCAGATCGAAACGATGAAATGTATAAGCAATGGGAAGAGAATAATCTTGTCGTGTTCTCATGGCTCGTACAAAACATCAAACCAACCCTTGCAAGCAACCTTACCGAGTTCCCGACAGCAAAGTCACTATAGGATGATCTGGTGGTCACTTGTAGTAGCGGCAAAGATAAGTTAAAAACCTTTAACCTTCATATCAAAGCTAATGAAATCAAACAAATGGCATACCTCTAGAGGACTTACGGATCGTGTTACAGGGTGTCTGGGGAGAGATAGAACGAATCGACCCAAACCCTATGACATGTACAACAGACATCAAGACTTACAATCGAATAAGGTAAGACCAAAAAATCTATCAGTTCCTTAATGATTTAGATCGAAAATACGATCCTATTAAAAAAACATTGCACCTCAATCCCTTACCCTCGGCAGAGGGTGCCTACGTATCTATCCGCAAGGAGGTTGCTCTCCAGAACATTATGGGAACAATCTTCGGCGATGTATCATCACAAAAAGGCGTGGCAGCCGACTTACTCACTACTGGACCAGGGGAAATCGAAGGATAAGGTTTTATCTCAAAAGCAAATCGTCGGTCAGAGGCGAATAGGAAGACTGCCGGACCACTAACTCGCACCGACAAATCTCTTTTGAGGTGTTCCCACTATGGTATGCCGAAACACACCAAGGATCAGTGCTTCAAAATTATGGGCTATCCCGATTGGTGGAATGACGGCCACAAACGGAGCAATGAAACTAGTGCACCAGAAAAAGGAAGGGCCGCAACCGCTGTAGGCAACAACACTGCCACCAGCAGTGTTGAACAACATCCCATCTTAGAAAGGGGTTTCGTTGGTATGGCATCTTCAGATTTAGGGATTTACCCTCAAGCCTTATGTTTTAAACCCTAACCATACCCTACCTAGGAGCATTCACATCCCATTCCTTATCTTTATCTATATAATTACACTAAAATCACTAATTCTTCTCTCTCCTTTCAATTAAATAATACTTTTTATACCCTTATCATTACTTCTTTCTCTCTCATTCACTCACAACCACTTTAAAAAATATTAAAAAATTTATAAGGATTGTACAGTGATTCTTCAAATATACCAATCCACAATAACATTTTCTCTCTCATTCACTCACAACCACTCAAAATCATTCCATATAATATACCAAACACACTCACATGATTATAGGGCACGGGTTGTGAATGCTCTAATTTTTTCAAAATATTAAATAGATCCCTTGATCCTATTGATATTTCAAAGTTAACACACAAATATAAAAATTTGCCAAAAATAACACCTAACGGTATAGGAGATAAAACAATATTTAAGAAGGATATTTTATTAAATAAGGAAAAAGCAAATGTGACTAAAAATATTGGTGGAAATCAAAATAAATCTTCGATCATTGATTTTGGTGCTACCCACACCATTACTTTTGAATTATCAGATAAAATTTCAACATCTAAACCAAATAAAACACACATCCAAACGGCTAATAGGGGAATGAATTATGAATGTAGAAAAGGGTGGAACTATCGAGATATCACTCACACTAAAACTCTCAATCTGCCTTTATGTTCCTTCGTTGTCACATAAGTTGTTATCAATTAGTCATGTAACAAAAGAACTCAATTGTACTATTTTAATGCACCCCATATTTTGTATCATACGGCATATTTGGACGGGAGCGATTATTGGGCGTGGCACTGAACCCCAAGGATCGTACTATGTGGACACGATGACTTAATAGGGTAATGTGATGTTGGCTCATGGAAGATTATATCGTGAATTCTGGTTATGGCATAAAAGGTTGGGGCATCCATCCACGGGCTATTTACATATTTTATTTTCTAAAATTTTTCCTTCTAGTAGTATGTCAAATTGTGAGACATGTATTTTAGCTAAGAGCCGCAGACAATCTTTTAAACCAAATAACACAAGGGTTGACTCACATTTTTCATTAATCCACTCAGATGTATGGAGCCGTCTCTGATTATCGGGGGACAAAATTTTCATTTTTTCTTGATGTTTGTGGATGACTGTACTCGGAAGACCTGGGTTTATATCTTGAAAAAAAATGAGAAATCCCTATAAAATTTTCTATCTTTTATACAATGACTCAAACTCAATTTCAAAAGAATATTCAAATTTTTTGATCCGACAACGAGAGGAGTTTGTTAATAATACTATGAAACAATTTTTCCAAACTAAAGGAATAGCTCATCAAACTACTTGCCTACATATAGCAGAACAAAATGGTGTTGCTGAGCGTAAAAATCACGTCATTTTAGAAATGACTCGGCCTCTTCTAATTGAATCTCATGTCCCTAAAAGTTTTTGGCCCGAAGCCCTATCCACAACTACATACCTTATTAATCGACTTCTAACTAAAATTCTCAAACTCAAAACTCCGATCCAAACTCTATCTGAATTTACAAATGTCTTCCTGCTCTTACCTTATAGCCATGAATATTTGGTTGTTCTGTTTTTGTTCATATACCAAAAACAGATCTAACCGAACGTGCCCAGTGTGCTGAAAAGTGTGTTTTCATTGGTTATGGAGTGAACCAAAAAGGATATAGATGCTATAACCCCTAAGACATGTCGTATGTTTACCATCATGAACTGTAATTTTCTTGAAACAGAGTATTAGTACACTGCCCAAGATAGTGGTCAGGGGAGTGGAATAGTTTAGACATACTGAGTTGGCTTAAATACGTTCCCAAAGCGAGTCATTCGAGACGCCCAAACAACCTGAGGATACAAACACTTGTGCCATCAAAAATAATCCTCCTGACCCGGTGCCCGAGGTAGGTAATAATCATCTTTTTGAAAAAATTTGATCAACTAATAATAATAATAATACCTTTGTGTCTGCTAATCATGACCTTGTGACAACTACTAATCTTGACCATGAGACAGCTACAGAGTCAGAAGAACCTATACCATGGCAAGAAGGGGATCCTATACTAGAGCACGAAGGTCTACACAAATGAATACGATGGAAATATATGTGCTTCCACCAAGAGCAAACAGAGGAATCCTGCCAAAACAATACTCTCCAAAAAAGGAAGCCCGGAGATCCAAGTACCCCATGGAGAATATAGCTACGGGAAATCTAGCTAAAGAAGCTAAGGCATTCATATCTTCTCTCTATTATGAAGAAATACCAACAAAAGTGGACATGCCTTGAATTCAAAAGATTGGAGGGATGCTATGATAACTGAGATGGAAGCCTTGTCTAAAAATAGCACATGGGAAAGAAGTGCTCTCCCTCTAGGAAAAAAGGTGGTAGGATGTCGATAGCTTTTCACAATCAAGTATAAACAGGATAGGTAAATCAAAAGATATAAAGCCAGATTAGTAGCTAAAGGCTACACTTAAACATATGGGATTAATTACTAAGGCTTTAGCCAAATGGACATAATCAGAGTCCTCTTCTCGATAGCGGCAAATGAAGGATGGCTACTACATCAATTTGATGTAAAGAATGCTTTCCTACATGAAGAATTGAAAGAAGAGATATATATGGAAGCTCCTCCCGGGTTTACTGAAGGCTTTAATATATGAGAGGTATGTCGGCTAAATAAGTCCATCTACGAACTAAAACAATCTTCTCGAGCTTGGTTTGGAAGATTTACAATTGTGATGGAAGGATATGGGCTCAACCAAAGTAATGCAGACCATACGTTATTTCTCAAGCGAAGACACTACAAGAAAAATAGTTTTCTGCGACCACGTTTTTTGCGACCACGTTTTTTTGCGACGACAAGAGAATCGTCGCAAAAAAGGCACAAAACGACAAAAAAATTAACTTTTTGACTTTTCAAGTCAAAACAATTTTTTACAACGATATTTCATCGCAATAAAGTGAACATTAATTATTTTTGATTTTTCTAATATCATGAAAAAATTTTCTAAGAGCGGAAAAAATCCCGCGCTACTCATTTGCGGCGATTTTTCATCGCAATAAATGTTAAGTAATTATTAAATATTTTAATATTTAAATAAATAAAAATTATCGTCGGAATTGGTTATTGCGGCGATATGTCGCCGCAAAAAACTTCCCCAGTTTTAAAGTCGGGACTTCTTTGCTGAGCATTTACAACATAACACCAAACCCCACCCACTTGCGCACACCACCCCACACCCTACTGCGCAGCGCCCACCCTCCCTCACTCCCCCACCGCCGGCTCCACCGTCAGCCGGCCCCACCCCACTCCCCCACCGCCAAATCCACCGTCTCAAGCTCCACCGTCGCAAGCTCCACCGTCGCAAGCTCCACCGCCGCAGCTCCACGTACCACCGTCGCTGCTCCACCTCCGTCGCCGCCTCCTTTACACCATAGCCACCACCACCACTTCTGATTTCAAGTAATAACCTCAATTTTGCTTAATTTTGTGTTAATTTGTAGTTAATATTTTGAAATTAGGGTTATAAAATTTTGTGTCAATTTTGCCTAATTTGTAGTTTATATGGTTATGAAAACATGGATGTTTAATTTGGTTGTGATGAAGTAATATGTGTGTATGTATGTATTTTAAGAATGTATGTATTTAATGTGTTAATTTTGTGTTAATTTGTAGTTATTTGGGGTTTTGAAGTTTATATTGTTATGAAAACATGGATGTTTAACTTAGTTGAGATGAATTAATATGTGTGTATGTATGAATATAAGAATGTATGTATGAATATAAGAATGTATGTATTTGGAATGTTAATTTTGTGTTAATATTTAGTTATTGTTTGAAATTAGGTTTAGCAAGTTTTATGGTTATAAAAAAATGGATATTTAGTTGAGATCATGTGTGTATGTTTCTATTTAAGAATGTATGTATTTGGTATGTTTATTTTGTGTTAATTTATAGTTATTGTTTGCGACGAAAACTGGGCTTTTTTGCGACGAATCTTTTCGCCGGAAAAAACATATTTCTTGTAGTGAGAGGAAAAGTTATAACCTGTCATATACGTTGATGATATGATTATCACAGAAAATGACGAAGAGGAAATAACAAGTTAAATTGAAATGAAAGATTTAGGAAGACTTAAATACTTTCTTGGAATCGAAGTGTTAAGATCCAAGCAAGGGATTCTTATCAGTTAAAGAAAGTATATTCTTGATTTATTAGCTGAAACAAGAATGATCGATTGCAAACCTACAGGTACTACAATGATAATTAATCTTAAGCTACAGATTGTTGAAGGGGCAAAACGTGAGAAAACTAATATATCTCTCACACGCCTGGCCAGATATAGTATATGCAGTAGGGGATGTCAATCAGTTCATGCACCGGCCCTAAGAATCTCACATGGAAGCAGTGTTAATGATCCTAAGATATCTTAAAGGCACAGTTGGCTACGGGGTTCTATTCAAATCAAGTGGACACTTGCAGATCCAAGGTTCATGGATGCATGCAACATCACATCAGTGGTCGTCATTTTCGCCGAAAGAACACATGCATGTTCCTTCTAAGAGTTTGACTTTTTTAGGTTTTTAAGTCTAAATTCTTTTAGGCATGTGATATGAAAACACTGTATGCTAAAAGTTAGAAGAAATGTGGAGTGTTTAAGGCAAGGTAGGTAGCTAACCTACGGTTGCGGAATCTTTGGTGGTGATGCCGTCTTTGGCTGCGACGTTCTTGTTCCCCGTTATAATGGTCTTACCCATTCCATCCCCAACAAGCATGATGTTGTGAAGGCTTCTTTGAATATGCACATACTCTTTGACGTCCCGGCCTTTATCTTTATCACGTATCTCTTACTGCTTTTGCTCGGCGCACCTTCCAACGCTGCCCCTATTGTCGTGTAGTTTCCCTTACCATCCTGTGAAACAATCACGTTCGGTGTCACTGACCCTGACCCCAACAGTTTTCTGTCACGGGCGGATAACCACCCTGGCCACATAATCTCACCATCTTTCTTCTTCTTTCTTAACCTTAGTCTTCTGCCTCGATTCATATGAATATTATTATACTCATACGGGCCGTTGGCAATATCTGTGTCCGTCATTTCTTTGATCATAGCCAGCACATTGCTGCACATCTTTCCCCATGCTCCTGCCCTTTCACAATTAACTTGTGCAGCCACTTACTGGTGGCATCATCGAAGGATAGGCCGTCCAGGCAGGTTTCCTTGTTGGTGATGGTGGTGCTCATTATGGTTTTGAGGTCATCCGCATATTGGTGTAGAGGTCTACTGGTTGGGTAGTCCCTGAGGTACTTGATCACAGTGTCAAGCTGTTCGAGAGTTTCAGCTTCTATATCTAAGCAGTCATGAAGAGCTGCTTTGGCACGTTTGGTGAGATTGGGGTGGTTGTGAGGTTTGTTATACGACGGAAGTTGGCTTCGATGGTCTCCTTGGTTTTGTTGACGGTGAGTTCGATTACATCTTTTTTAGTTGCGATGTTTTGGGTGATCTTATATTTGCCGCAGAGACTAGGGTGGAGTAGCATATGTCGGGATATAAGGTGGTGATGCATGCGGAACTGATAATTTCAGAGTCCGAAGCTCCATGATTGAGCGAAGCTGTACTAAGTAGCATTGAAACAAAAAGAACTAAAAGGGGCATGTTTTTGTTGCTGGGTTTCCCCAATAAGTCGTCTGATTGTTATAGTTAATGTTGGAATGAAGGAATTAACATGACGGAAACTCATAATTCATACTTTTTTTATTTTCTAAAAAATTATATTGGTGTTTTATTTGAATACTTAAGAAAGTTGGTAAATGCGGTTATTAGTTTGGGATATGAAGTTACATGTTTGGTTCATAATCACTCCATAACTTTCTGATTTCTTTTATTAATCACGCTTTTCACACTTCATACATCTTATTAAGTAGACAATATATATATTATATATATATATATATATATATATATATATATATATATACACATATATATATGGGAGGGATCCTAAGAAAACCAACATATTTTAAGAAAACCAAGAAAACCAAATTCATCCAATCAAATTTTCTTTAATTATTCAGATTTAATATATTTAAAGGGTATTTAAGTAATTTTATACATAATATATTCTTAATTAATGTAAAATCCCTATTTTTCTCCTCTGATTCGAACTGATATTCAAAATTTATGGAAAGATTCATTCCATTGATTTATTCAGTTACAATTGTGTTATCGATCCATTGTTTTGTTCTACCGTGGTTTCAATTCGATGTTCAACAGATTGCTAATCAAATTAAACAAGCTTATATCGAAGAAGGTGAGTCTTTTCTAATGGTTTTCTATTTGATTGATTGATGATACTCTGTTTTTAGTCTACTGTTTTCACCATTTTAGAATGGACAAGTCAACTTCATATGCAATGGTCAGTGTATCTGGGTTGGAAATTGAAGACTTCGCTGAAGCAACCCTTCAATAGGTATCGATCAGATTGATAATCCATTAAACGGTAATAATCTCGAATTAGACACATCAACAATACTTATCCCATCAAATATGAATCATGGAGATGGACAGATATATCTTACAGGTGTGGAAAATGAAGGTAATTATTGTCCCAATTTGTTAGGTCATTTTTTTACAGTTAAACATATTGATTACGTATATGTAAGCAACATGATGTTAACATAACAGATGCCATATATTTTAAGAATGTTTACGTATATGTAAGTGTACGTAAATATAAATTTTACTTAGTTGTGAATATGAATAAATCAATTCTATTGAAATTTTAATAATTGAAATTTTAGTAATTTGCTGACTTATTATATTTTTTCTCAATATCAAGGTTCTTTATCTACCAATGTTTATGAACATTATATTTTTTCTCAGTATCAAGGTTCTTTTAGTAATTTGCTGACTTATTATATGTAAGCGTACATAAATATAAATGTAACATTATATGTATATTTGTCGGTCCATCCTTATATATTTATGTAATCTAATATATATAAGAATATCCGGAATCTATAAGAATATATACATATATGAAAGCAAAACATCATACTGAAAGTTGGTATAATCCTACATATATGTAAACAGTCCTCACTAATTGTACGACATAATTGCTAATGCTTACATATATGTAAGCACTTTATATGTAAACATATTTATATGTATATATATATGTAAGCAAACATCATCATACTAAAATCATTGTAGAATACTAACATCTAATATATATTAATCATTTAAAATAGTTTAACTAAAAACATGATATATTATTTGTTTATATATATACCAGTTACATATATGACAGAAGCTACATATAAGTAAGCAATCAGAATCCAGTGTAATATACGGCCCCCATAAGCAGTGAACATAGAAACATAAACTTCAAAAATATATTTTATAACATTATAATTCATAATCATTCAAAGTTCCAAAAGAAGATTTTCTAACTGTCATATTGGTTCAACAAAAAAAACCCAAATCATAATGTTCGAATCTAATAAATGCTTTCATTCACCGTGTCTTCTGCCTCCATCATTACTTTGTCGCGATATACGTTAATATCTGACATCAGTATTTTAAATGCATACTTCTTTCTCAATGAAGCGATTTTGGTCTTCTTTCTTTTTTCATCACTTGGAAATCCGCAGTCCAGTTCTTCACATGATTACCCATGTACATCTCCATATGCCGCATGACGAACACTCCACAATCAACATAGTTCTTTGATGTTGCCCATCCAATTTTGAGTTTTTCAGGGTAACATGCCTGGATTTAACTCCACTTTGGGTGTCCAATTTTGAGTTTATCAGCACTCCCCTGTTTTGATTCAGTATCCATTCCTGTATTCACAAGACACACATCAGAAATTTAAAATTCATTTATCAACAAACACAATGGCAAATAGTTTATTAAGTTGAATAATTGTAAAAAACATATGCTTATAATACAAAATGATATTAACCTTTCATTTTGGATCCTTTCTTCATTATCACCAACAAAGATAGGATCAGACGATGTGTATTTAAATTTATTAAAGGTATAGTGCAAGGCAATTCTCCCACTTCTCCTCCTACTACCGGATGACATCTACATAAAGCGTAGTAAAAAAACAAATTTAGAATAGCATAGCAATCAAAGTATTCACAACTTACTTACATATACGTACCAACATTATTTACAATCTGGTTTATAAAAAAGACCTAATCAAACCATTTAAAGTATGCTTACATATATGTATCCAGCTGTTTACACATATGTATATACCAACAAACAATAAGAATGCATATAAATCTAACAACTCAACAATTGCTTACGTACACTTACCAACAATATTTTAATTCTGGGTTCTTAAGAAGATCTAAACAAACAAATTACAGTTTACTTACATATACGTATACAGATGATTGCACATATGAATTTACAAAAATAAACTCAAAAATACATAATAACTCACACCTTCTTTACAAACAAACATAAGAAATGCATATAAATCAACAACTCAACAATTGCTTATGTACACTTACCAACAATATTTTAATTCTGGGTTCTTAAGAAGATCTAAACAAACAAATTACAGTTTGCTTACATATACGTATACAGATGATTGCACATATGAATCTACAAACAAATAAACTCAAAATACATAATAACTCACACCTCTTTACAACAAACCGTAAATTCTTTAAAAGCCCTAATTAAAGAATTTACGTTTTGCTTACATATACGTATCCGGCTGATTACAAAACGTATGTACCAACAAAAAAAGTAGAAATGCATAAAAAATCAAACAAATCACAACTCGCTTACATATATGTACCAATATTTTCTTCATTGTGCATACTAAAAAGCCCTAACAAGTAATTTACGAGTTGATTACATATACGTATCTACCTGCTGATGTCGGTTTGTCAAGCCTAATCAAAAATAATTTATAAGGTTCCAAACTCACCTAAGATAGCTAGGGTAAGTCGGGTCGATCCACAGGGAATATATGGAAAGTTTTGTAGTTTAAATCTAAAAGTTGTAGCTTGATTAGAAAAACTTAATAAAAATGACTAATCGAGAAAAGTGACGAATTTTATGATTAATTAAGTTGTAAACAATAATGTACAAGGGTAATCTTCTCCGGATTCAGGTTTACTACTTAGATTTGCCTTGAGTGTTCATAAAAGTCATATAAGCTTAACGGGTCGATTTGGGTAAAAACAATAGATTGAATAAGACTGTTGTTAAAGAACTACTCGAATCATATCTTATGTTTATGATACTCAATCCCATCCAACATTAACGTTTCCAGATGAAAAGAAATCTAAAACAATCAAAGTGGAACAAGTGAATTGAAAGCAACACACATATTTTAGAGTTTTCAACCAACAAATAATGTACTCGGCTTAAACTACCGTGTTCAAACATTAACTCAACCACAAATCATCAAGAACAAATCATAGTAGTAAACCTTACTACCCAAAGAAGATTACTAGGAGATTAGCTAGACATGGTAATGAAGAACACCAAATCAAAATCAAGATTAAACATCGTATCTAACGTTAAGGAATCAAACCGAATGATTAAAATCACTTGAAAAGCCTTGAAATCGCCTCTCGGGAGCCTCTTGAAGCCTTGGGACGAAAGGGGGCGATTATGGAAGTGTAGAATGAAAGATATCCCCCAAAACCTAATTTTCGCGACTTATAAATGATTTCAGCGTGCACAGTACCGTAGGTCATGTTTCTGCCGTAAGTTACGCAAGGGCCATTCTGTTTTTCTTGAACTGATGCGCCGTAGGTCAGGTTTCCGCCGTAGGTCATGGTCGACCAACATTGTCCGATTCTTGTTTTCTTCATAACTTCTTCGTTCGGACTCCGTTTTCCTCCCCGTTTGCGGCCACATTCTCGTAATTGAATTCTCTTTCATCTCATCTATCATGATCTTTGATTATCATTCATGTGCATTTTTCAAAGCTCTTCAAATGATTGCGTTTAACCTACAAACATCAAATCATCGTAGTTAACTTGTTCAACACAATCTCTTACACTTGACCATATTAAATGCATTAAATTTAACCAATTAACCATGATAAACCTCATTCCCAAACCCCTAGCATCACATCCCCACACTTGTTTCTCGCTTGCCCTCAAGCGAGGTTGCTTTTAAGAATCAGGAATTCAAATCAAATAAAAATTAGGTGAGCACATAGACACACACATACCAAACTCGATTAAGGTTCAAGGGCATACCTAATTCCCAAGTTAGCAACTATGACCCGTTAACAACCACAAACCTCTAATCCGCTGGACTGCCTAACTAAAATTCTCAAACTCTAGGTGGTTCCCTTGCACATATCATACCCTCACAATAAAACTCTCCACTCGGTATAAATTATGGCCCGACCAAAGATGTGCCGGTATTTATGAAGCACTCAAGCAATGATGAAAACTAGTGAGCATAGGCTTGTGAAACAATCAATCTCCACTCACTAACACGAGATTGCACACCAATCATGAGGGCTTTTCAAAGGTTGTAATGTTAGGCTTAGGTTCGGGTAAGGATAATTTAGGGTATAAGTGACTAAAGTGATGAAAAACTTGAGTTAACTACTTTATTCAACAACTTCAAACCTTTTAACTACACTTTATTCCAAGGCACAAATTTTTTTTTATCATGTCTAATACTTCCGTTTTTCAACTTCACTATTTTGACATAATTTTTTTCTTTCTTTTTTTTTTCATCTTTTTATAACTTAACAAACACAAAGGGATTTACTAAGCTAGACTATCCCCAACTACCTCTTTGAACTATTATATCAAATCAAACTTAATACTACTATCATTAATTAACTCAAGTTCCATCACATGGGTAAATAAGTGAATAGGCTATACAAAAGGCTAGTGGGTTAAAAAGTTTAGGGAAACAAATGAATGGGAGAAGGCTCAAAATTGGCTACTACGGTTAAATGTTAAATAGGTGGGTCCTATGGGGATATCCTAGGGTTAATCCTAATGCCTCAATCATTTTAATGGGAATCTCGGTTTCAAGCTTCAATATGCACGCACTCCACAAGTTCTACCATTAGATTGCATCATTGCACACTCAAACAAGCAATATATCTAATAATATCAAATAATAGGCTTCTCACATATGAAAACGGTGGAATTAGGCTACCGATATGACATGTGCAAGTTTACTACACCTAAGGTTTGCCACCCCTAGCTAGGCATTCCCTTTCTAACTTCCATTAACCGACCGGTTGAAACCTTTGAGGAATTAATCATGACCAAGAACCTTAACCAATGATTAGTATTTTTAGAGAAAAATGTTAAAAAATTTTCAAATTTTCAATTTTTTTTTCAAATTTCCATTTCTCCAAAATATGTGTCTACCTATGAATCCCCCATCCCCACACTTGGGATACATTATTGTTATTCTTATAAGTTATTATATAATAATAATCATTATAATCTTTAAAGGATTAAAAGATAAAGTAAAGCGATAAGCATAAGTAACCCATGAGTTTCGTGTATAGCAATAAAGGCCATTGCAAGAATTAGCAAAGCTAACTTTAAATTAACCTAAAATTACAAGATGTTACAGTCTTCTCAACTTAAAAGAATTTCGTCCCGAAATTAAGAATGAAACTTAAACGAACAAGAGGGTTTAAATGAAAGATAAGTGTACGAACGGACAGAGATAGACGTTTGATTATAATGAGATGTTTCACTTTATGGAATTCTTCAAGTCCCTTGACATAATATATGCCAACTTGAACACTTCCAGTGAAATACGAGACGTATTGAGAGGAAACATTGGAAATGATGACGAGTTACCATGGTATGTTAGACTTATAAATCACAACTTACAGAATATAATTTCGTGATAAGGTGATGTCTAGAAATCATTAAAAGACCAACAATGATAAGAAAGGTTAACCGTCGGAATTTAAGAATCCCAAACGTCACCATATGAAACGATCTTAACGCATATCTTGTGAATATGTATTCCTCCTTTGACCAACCATCGGTCTAAGAATAATACGATATGCGAAGATTTTGGGTTGAGTTCACGACGATGGTTAGGAACATTGCTAAATGCAAGAAGATGAATCGATCTTCAAAATCAACAATTGATGTTTAACGACATACCACGGTATACGACTATTTGAGATAGATACAAGTCAATTTTTCGACTCATTATCTCACATGAGTTAATATGAGATTAGACAATCGGTCTCTAATGCACCAATTGTCATCATGACCTCTAAGATTAGAAGCATTCAGTTGAAAGAAAAGTTAAACAGGAGATCCATAGGATCACGAATGTTAGGTCATATGTGAAGGTAAGACACTTGGACACATACCAAGTTACATCTTTTCCTTTATGCCAAACCCATGACTACAAGTTACGAAGGTTTATGAACCTCCACGTCACAATGTAAGTAATAACGAGTCTCGTTGATCGAAATCAAATAGAGTTTTGAAGATTTCTAAGGTTAAGAATTCAAAAGCGATTCAAGTAATGACGCAAACAATAAGAAAGGTATTTGTAAACATGTTTTGCAAGGTAGCAATCTCTAAGTACAGTTTACATATGCAGTTCAACAACCCATAAGCACAGCTGAGAACATTTGTATGACTAGAAAGACATGAGCATAAGTTGATAATGTCTTTAGCAGAAAGATTGTTTAGGAAGGCTACCATCGCGCAATCAGATTTTGATGATATCTCAAAATGAAAGCCGATGAATAAGGAATAAATGGTTCCATATAGCTAGATCAAATCAAAACATGAGAATAAAGGGAAAGAAATCGATTTAAGAATTTAAATGCTCCAAGCTTGGAATCAAAATCAACCTAAAGCGATCGGTCTCTTTTCAAGTTCGGAGATCATGCTTTGGCTTGATAGGTCGAAACACTAACATTGTTTCACCCTTCAAGTTACTACATGCTTCTCGCCACTTGATTACAACCTTGGTAAGATGAAGATCAAGAAATGAGAATAGTAATCAAGGTGTGGTTTTCACTCCTAACTTTATGGTGTATTCCCAAGGTATGTCCTCTAACTTACCAATCAAAAAGCTCGATCCCAACTCATTGTTGAGGATCCACAGAAATAAGACGAGGTAACTCACCATTAAGGTAAAGGACGTCTCCCCTATCTTAACGGTGAAGTTTTACAAAAACAAATATAATAGGATGAACTTCTTCATCAAAATCCAGAATTCACTCCTACTTTGATGAGGTCGTTTCATTTGAGAAAATACAATCCATAAGAATGAAATTATCATCAAGGTATGGAATTCATGCCTATCTTGATGATTGAATTTCATAATAACAAGAAAACAATCGGAAATTGACAATTGTCACCAAAGTACGGGTTTCAATCCTATTTTGGTGAGATCATGTCATTTGTGAAATGCCATTCCAAAGAAAATAATCGAAGTCAATCCTCAAGATAAGGTAATCACCCCAATCCAGAGGATGAAATTTCATAAACACATTGGAAACCATTTATCGAAACGAATAGAGAATCATCAAAGTAAGGGAATCACCCCTGTTTTGATGAGTTAGAATCATTTAGGAGATACGAATGTTCTTAGTCATAGGTTGACTTACAAACTCTTGCATCTCCCACGATGCAAACTGTCACACCCCCGCTGATAGCGGAAACACGGGAATGCGAGCTAGACGGGATCGTCATAACACATGGTATATGATAGAGTAGCAATAAAGTATGATGACAAGCGTGTCATGACGACACCCGAACACAAATGGAGACTTGTGTCGTGTATAATCAATGTTCACGACAGCATAGTCATAAGCACAACACAAATGATCACAAAAACATTGATTACAGCTTGTAATGTAATATTCCCACAACATGGGAATAAGTGTACAAAAGATCATGTTCATGTTCAAGCTTTACAAAAGAATAAACACAACGCATCCTAGGGTCTCCTCTACAAGGCAGCACTCCTAGATCTTCAGTTCTCATTGTTACCTGAAAAATATGCTCAAAATGGTCAACAATAATGTTGGTGAGCTTCGCAGGTTTAAATTGTAAACATGTAGTTGATGCTGTATAGTTTGTAGTGGAATACCGTGCATACAGTTATGAGCAAGCAAGATCACATACCATGAGTTTTATACAACCAAACCTAATGACGTATACACAGCAACTTGTCAGAATATATTCACCCCAGGCCCGTTCCTGGCAGTATGGATGGTACTCACAAGTACCATCTCGTCAAGGTGGGGTGTCAACCCAGTAGTACTACCAATACCTATCTGTTGGTTCCAACACCGGAATTAATGGTTGTAAGACAGTACACACAGTAACATCATGATGCATCAGACAAGTGCTCACAAAATAGTATCACGTTGATTCCAAGTATGAAAATTGTATGTATATTGTACAACATTGAAAACGTGCGAGCATACTTTTCCCCCATGTTTGTAAAAGATTGAAACAATGTATAAGCGTAAAAAGGGGCCACGAAACTCACTTGTTGAGTGGTAAGTATGTCTGATGGAACTTCCCAAACTTGTATGTATGTATGAACAGTCAATCACCTATTGACAGTTATGTTAAGAATTAATCTTGTGGACTATTGTTAATAATATCATTTAATTGAGTCGAGTCGTTTCGGTTCGGTCGTGAGTAGTACACACAAGCAGTCACACACACCTTAGACTAGATTGTTTTAAATAGTACGTCTGTTAATGGCGTTGATTTTAATCTTTGTGATCAAGCTATGACACTTAATTATATTTTATTATCGTCGTGAGATCTCCGAGGAGGGGATCCACACGCGCACACACCTTTAAGTCATACAGTAGGACCGGACGCACGACTGACACCCCATTCACACGAGTGGGCTTTCAGTTGTACGAATTAGCTACTTTCGTACAATTGATCCTCCATTCGTGTGACTAAGCCTTCAGTCGTACCACACAATACCAGTCGCACGACCCAACAGCCAACCACGCGACTTGAAGTCCCTCCGCGCGAATCAGCTTCATTCGCGCGAGAGGACCCACTTTCGCGTGACATGCATCTGACCGTGCGATTCCACACACTCGCACACATACCACATTCGCGTAGCCCAGTCACGCGACAACCCCTGTCGCGTGACATCTCCAATCGCGTGACATTACTAATCGCGTGACAACCTCTGTTTCGCACCCACCGACAGTCGCGCGACACTACCGCGCGACTAACCTATTCGCTTATGTCTCAAGTCGCACACACATGCAGTCGCACGCTCCTTTCGCGCGCGACAACCCCATTCGCGCCATCGGGAGTCGCGACGGCAGTGAGTTTCAGGTCGGCCTTCGGCTGCCCGATCGCGAGTGTTACCCAACCAGAACCTCCAGAACTCATATTCTAACCTATCTAGACAAGAAACACACTCAGGAACAAGACATGCAAGTCCACACGACCTCTTGTGCTCGGATGAACCTGAGCACCCGAAAACCCTCGAATGCAGCTGTAAAATCGAGTTATAAACGAGGTAGTGAGGTTATCTACCTGCTAGGAACTAGTATTCACGATGGTGCTCGAGATTTGAAGACGAAAATGCTAGAAACGGGTTGGTTTTGGTGTTGGTTTCTAGAGAGAGAGAGTAGAGAGAAAGATGAAGTGGTGAGAGGGTGAAAAGAATGAAAATGGCTGGAAGGTGGGTATTTATACCCAGCCTTGTTTCTCAAAGTTTCAAGTTTAGTCCCCGCACTTTGCCCCGAGTTCCTAAATTTTGTTTCGGTTGTAAACGTTATAATTTAGTCTTGTTTTATTGACGATAAGATGTTATTTATGTTATTTATAAGTTAAAATGATTTTATTCGTGAAAATTATTTTATTATAAAAATGACGTGTTTAGTGTTAACGGGGCAAATCTTGGAGAATGTCTTAAGATACTACACATATAAGGGCAATTAAGTAAAGCAAATATGGTATTCACGTAATTGGTTCGTCAAAATAAAGAATGTCTGTAAATGAAGGCTAAGTAAAACACGTTAAATGACGGACCTTTGGTGACGGATGTCACAGTATCCCCCAGTTGAGGGAATTTCGTCCCGAAATTCAACTGGTGCTAGGCCCTAAAACGTCATCCGCGAATAAATGTGGATATCTGAGTCTCATCTGATCTTCACGTTCCCATGTAAACTCTGGCCCTCGTTTGGAATTCCATCTCACACGGACGATAGGTATCTTGCTGCGCCTTAGCTTTTTGACCTTTCGGTCCATGACCTCAATAGGTTCTTCGACAAAATGAAGCTTTTCGTCGATCTTGATTTCCTCAATTGGTACGTGTAAGGACTCGTCCGCCAAACACTTTTTGAGGTTCGACACGTGAAAAGTATCATGCACACCGCTAAGTTCTTGTGGCAACCTCAATCGGTAAGCCACCGGACCGATTCTTTCTGTAATCTCGAATGGTCCTACGTATCGAGGGGCTAACTTCCCTTTCTTACCAAATCGTACGATCCCTTTCCAGGAGAGACCTTAAGTAAGACATGATCTCCAACATTGAATTCTAGAGGCTTCCGACGGTTGTCGGCATAGCTCTTTTGGCGATCTCTAGCTGCTTTAAGTCGGTCTTTGATTTGGTAGATCTTATCAGTGGTTTCTTGAATGATCTCTGGGCCCGTAAGCTCGCCTTCACCAACTTCAGCCCAACAAACTGGTGATCTACATTTCCGTCCATACAACGCTTCGAATGGTGCGCATCCAATGCTTGTGTGATAGCTGTTGTTGTAGGAGAACTCAATCAGCGGTAGATGAGTATCCCAACTACCACCAAAATCAATGACGCATGCCCTCAGCATGTCTTCAAGCGTCTGTATTGTTCGCTCGCTTTGGCCGTCTGTCTGGGGGTGATAGGCTGTACTCATGTCTAACCGAGTGCCTATCGCTTTCTGTAACGTCTGCCAAAAGCGTGAAGTGAATCGACTGTCTCGGTCGGATATGATTGACACCGGCACCCCGTGCCGTGTCACGACCTCTTTGATGTACAACCTTGCCAGCTTATCCATCTTGTAGTCTTCTCTGATAGGCAAGAAGTGAGCAGATTTCGTCATTCGATCCACCACGACCCATATCGAGTCGTGCCCGCTTGGTGTTCTCGGGAGTTTGGTAATGAAATCCATAGTGATGTTCTCCCATTTCCACTCGGGAATTTCAGGTTGTTGCAGTAGTCCCGATGGTTTCTGGTGTTCAGCCTTGACCTTTGAACAAGTCAAGCATTTGCTCACGTATACAGCAACATCTTTCTTCATACCTGGCCACCAGTATAGTTCTTTCAGATCGTGGTACATCTTGTCTGCACCAGGATGAACAGAGTATCGAGTCTTGTGTGCTTCATCCAAGACTAGTGTACGTACACCTCCCCATTTGGGGACCCATATACGATCTATGAAGTAATGAACGCCGTCATCCTTGCGAGTCATTTGTTTATCCAACCCTCGGAACTCTTCTCCCGCAAGGTTCTCTTTTTCAACGCCTCGTTTTGTGCTAATTGAATCTGAGCCTTTAAATTGGTTTGAATAGTCAAACCTAGCGCTCGAGCACGTAATGGGTTCACACGTTCCTTGCGGCTTAATGCATCAGCCACCACGTTAGCTTTCCCCGGATGATACCGGATTTCACAATCGTAGTCGCTAAGCAGCTCTACCCAGCGTCGCTGCCGCATGTTAAGTTCTTTCTGGTTCATGATGTGTTGAAGGCTCTTATGGTCTGTGTAGATGATGCATTTGGTTCCATATAGATAATGCCTCCATATCTTGAGTGCAAATACTACGGCACCCAACTCCAAGTCGTGAGTTGTGTAGTTCTTTTCATGCACCTTGAGTTGTCGCGAAGCGTAGGCAATCACTTTATCTTTCTGCATTAGCACACAGCCCAAACCTTGATGTGAAGCATCACAGTACACCACAAAGTCATCGGTTCCTTCTGGAAAGACAATATCGGTGCGTTGCACAACTTCTCCTTCAATGTTTGGAACGCCTGTTCTTGTGCTTTCCCCCAATCGAACTTCTTGTCTTTCTGAGTCAACAAAGTTAACGGTTGGGCAATCTTGGAGAAATTCGCAATGAAGCGACGATAGTATCCGGCCAATCCCAAGAATTGCCGTATTTCTGAGGGTGTTTGGTGAGTATCCCACTTCTTCACAGCTTCAATCTTACCGGGGTCCACATGAATTCCATTTTCGTTGACTACATGACCCAAGAACTTCACTTCTCGAAGCCAGAATTCACACTTTGAGAACTTGGCGAAAAGTTTCTCTTCCTTCAACAGTTCTAGAATTGTTTGGAGGTGTTTTTCGTGATCCTCCTTTGAACGGGAGTAGATAAGTATGTCATCTATGAACACGATCACGAACTTATCAAGATAAGGCTTACACACCCGATTCATCAGATCCATAAAGACAGCTGGAGCGTTGGTCAATCCGAATGGCATGACCAAGAACTCATAGTGCCCGTAACGGTTCTAAATGTTGTTTTTGGAATATCGTCCTCGAATACTCTTAATTGATGATAACCAGATCGAAGGTCGATCTTAGAGAAATACGAGGCTCCTTGCAACTGGTCGAACAGGTCGTCGATTCTGGGGAGAGGATACCGATTCTTCACGGTCAATTTGTTCAATTCCCTGTAGTCGATACACATTCGGAACGACCCAACCTTCTTCTTGACAAATAACACCGGTGCTCCCCACGGTGATTGACTCGGTCGGATGAAACCCTTCTCCAGTAGCTCCTGTAGTTGGCTGGATAACTCTTGCATCTCTGAGGGTGCTAACCGATACGGTGTCTTTGCTATCGGTGTAGCTCCAGGAACCAGCTCTATATGGAATTCCACCTGTCGTGGAGGAGGCAATCCAGACAAATCATCAGGGAACACCTCCGGATAATCCCGTACGATTGGAATGTCTGCCAAGTTTGTCTCTTCTTCTTTCTTTTCTACGATGTGAGCCAGAAAAGTGTAACACTGCTTCCGTAAACTTCGGCGGGCTTTCATGCAAGAAATGAGCTTCAGTGTTCTTCCCGGTCGTTCTCCTTGAATCTTGAGTACCTCCCCGTTTGGCATGGGGATTCGTACTACTTTCTCCCGACAAACAATCTCGGCTCCATGATTTGACAACCAATCCATACCCACTATCACATCGAAGCTGCCTAACTCGAATGGTATCAAGTCTATGCTAAAGGCCTGGTCTTCTAACATTAGGGTGCAATTCTTAATAATCTCGTCTGCTTGTTCAACCCTACCATTGGCCATTTCTACAGAGTAACTAGTTTCTAGCCTACTAGCACTTAAATCAAGCATATGCACGAACTCAGAAGATATAAAGCTATTGTCTGCTCCAGTATCAAATAGTATGGATGCAAAATGGTGATTGAGCAGATACGTACCCGTAACAACGTTCGGGTCCTGTCGGGCATCATTAGCTCCAATGACAATGCGCGTCCCCGTGCAGCAGTTCCTTGGTTTCCATGACCTTGAGCGCCCGCTATGGCCATCACTTGCTGTTGATTATCCCCCTGTTGACCCGGTGCCCTGTTCAGTCGGGGGCACATGTTTCTGAAGTGACCCGGATTTCCACATTCGTAACAGACTCTGGCATTCCCGGCGGGGTTAACCGCGTTGACGGGTGCAACCAGATTCGGTGCCACTCTACAATCTCTTGCTAGGTGCCCCGGGTGCCTACAGTTTGCGCACACCCGGCACTGCGTCTCTGGGGGATGATGATAGCTGCATCTGTCACACTTAGGATATGGCCCAACATATTCCCTCTTCCCTTGAGTCACGGCCGCAAAGTTTCTGGTGACCTTGGCTCTTTTATCAGATTTACCGACACTCGACCGGCTTGTTTCCCCAGCATCCTTTCGCTTCTCTGCTCCCTTGCCCAATACCCCTGTTCGTACCATCTCATCGGTCAGAGCGCCAGCCTTCAGAATTGCGCTCTGAATCGTAGGGGAGCAGCTGCAGTTACCATTGCCCGTATTTGAGGCGCGAGTCCCCAAATGTACCTCTCAATCCTCTTAGATTCCGGAGTGACCAGGTGTGGAACTAGCCTAGCCAACTCGTGGAATCGGTCAGTGTAAGCTGCATGCCCCGCCCCCACCATGGCATGATTCCAGAACTCATGCTCAAGCTTTTGCATCTCGTTATGAGGGCAGTACTCCTCGGTAATCAAAGCTTTAAATTCATCCCATGTCATCTGCATCGCAGATTCCCTTCCTCTCGCTTGAACATGGGTGTTCCACCAGGTTAGTGCTCGGCCCTGCAGTGAGCACGTAACATATTTGATGCGTTGGCTGTCGAGGCATTCGCTGATGTCAATCACAGCCTCCATTTTCTCGAGCCATCTAATCAGGGCTATCGCCCCACCTTTGCCATCAAAATCCCGGGGCTTACAGGCCACAAACTCCTTGTAAGAACAGCCCCGTTTGGTATTAGCAACCCCAGTTTCGTTACCGGCTGTACCACCATTTCCGGTCTCCTGGTTGCTTTCATTCCCAGTCGGGTTCCCATTACCCTCGTTCTCGTTACCACCATCCCCGTGGGAGTGGTTTTGCTGTTGCAAAGCATCGCTCACTTGAGCTACAATAGTGGGAATCAAGGCAGTCAGTTGTTGAGCAATCAGGGTTGCCATGTCAGGACTTCCAGTCCCTTGAGTATTGCCAATAGGACCCTCATTTGCTCCTGAAGATCTGCCTCGGCCTCTGCCTCTGCCCCTCGGGGCTTCACTTCCGCTACTACTTCTGCGGTTAGATCTTCGAGGCGGCATGTTCTATTCATAAGAGAGGCAACATATAAGCTTTAGTCACCTTATGATAATCAAGTATTCCACTTATCAAGTTCCAACGTTCGATGCTCCGGTCGGTCAAGACCACCATGCAGCCATTTTAAGCATATTCTCGGTATACCGGTGATGCTTATATATAGGGTTCCCCGCAGCGTTCCCACCACACCCACGATGTACCGAGAATGATGCCTAATCCGGTTACATGACATTCGACCTTCCTTCACATCATATCCATAATAATCCATCAAATCGACTGAGAACCAAACATGTAATCACGTATAGTCTTGCGGAGGTTGTCTATCTCGCGTCCTTAAAAGGACTCAGACATAGCCTCCTCAGGTCGGTCTCTCAGTGTACGAGGTCAGGCGCAATGTAAGATCTGCGACGATCTATTCGGGTTTCGATTCCCGAATTTGGTTATGATAACTCGGCGCACAGAGGGAACGGAAGATCCAATAGGAAGCACCTCATTAGTGACGAGCACAAGGCTCAAGCACAAGGTAAAGGATCACATAACAGAAGGATAATCAATCATGTAAGGAGGAACACATACACGAGATATATAAATGCACACAAGCTTAAGCATGCAAATCTACATGAAGGTTCCTAGGTTATAGTCTAGGTCAAGTGTAATTGCCTAATTCTCTATAACCAATGGCTCTGATACCAGTCTGTCACACCCCCGCTGATAGCGGAAACACGGGGAATGCGAGCTAGACGGGATCGTCATAACACATGGTATATGATAGAGTAGCAATAAAGTATGATGACAAGCGTGTCATGACGACACCCGAACACAAATGGAGACTTGTGTCGTGTATAATCAATGTTCACGACAGCATAGTCATAAGCACAACACAAATGATCACAAAAACATTGATTACAGCTTGTAATGTAATATTCCCACAACATGGGAATAAGTGTACAAAAGATCATGTTCATGTTCAAGCTTTACAAAAGAATAAACACAAACGCATCCTAGGGTCTCCTCTACAAGGCAGCACTCCTAGATCTTCAGTTCTCATTGTTACCTGAAAAATATGCTCAAAATGGTCAACAATAATGTTGGTGAGCTTCGCAGGTTTAAATTGTAAACATGTAGTTGATGCTGTATAGTATTTGTAGTGGAATACCGTGCATACAGTTATGAGCAAGCAAGATCACATACCATGAGTTTTATACAACCAAACCTAATGACGTATACACAGCAACTTGTCAGAATATATTCACCCCAGGCCCGTTCCTGGCAGTATGGATGGTACTCACAAGTAACCATCTCGTCAAGGGTGGGGTGTCAACCCAGTAGTACTACCAATACCTATCTGTTGGTTCCAACACCGGAATTAATGGTTGTAAGACAGTACACACAGTAACATCATGAATGCATCAGACAAGTGCTCACAAAATAGTATCACGTTGATTCCAAGTATGAAAATTGTATGTATATTGTACAGCATTGAAAACGTGCGAGCATACTTTTCCCCCATGTTTGTAAAAGATTGAAACAATGTATAAGCGTAAAAAGGGGCCACGAAACTCACTTGTTAAGTGGTAAGTATGTCTGATGGAACTTCCCAAACTTGTATGTATGTATGAACAGTTAATCACCTATTGACAGTTATGTTAAGAATTAATCTTGTGGACTATTGTTAATAATATCATTTAATTGAGTCGGGTCGTTTCGGTTCGGTCGTGAGTAGTACACACAAGCAGTCACACACACCTTAGACTAGATTGTTTTAAATAGTACGTGTCTGTTAATGGCGTTGATTTTAATCTTTGTGATCAAGCTATGACACTTAATTATATTTTATTATCGTCGTGAGATCTCCGAGGAGGGGATCCACACGCGCACACACCTTTAAGCCATACAGTAGGACCGGATGCACGACTGACACCCCATTCACACGAGTGGGCTTTCAGTTGTACGAATTAGCTACTTTCGTACAATTGATCCTCCATTCGTGTGACTAAGCCTTCAGTCGTACCACACAATACCAGTCGCACGACCCAACAGCCAACCACGCGACTTGAAGTCCCTCCGCGCGAATCAGCTTCATTCGCGCGAGAGGACCCACTTTCGCGTGACAGGCATCTGACCGTGCGATTCCACACACTCGCACACATACCACATTCGCGTAGCCCAGTCACGCGACAACCCCTGTCGCGTGACATCTCCAATCGCGTGACATTACTAATCGCGTGACAACCTCTATTTCGCACCCACCGACAGTCGCGTGACACTACCGCGCGACTAACCTATTCGCTTATGTCTCAAGTCGCACACACATGCAGTCGCACGCTCCTTTCGCGCGCGACAACCCCATTCGCGCCATCGGGAGTCGCGACGGCAGTGAGTTTCAGGTCGGCCTTCGGCTGCCCGATCACGAGTGTTACCCAACCAGAACCTCCAGAACTCATATTCTAACCTATCTAGACAAGAAACACACTCAGGAACAAGACATGCAAGTCCACACGACCTCTTGTGCTCGGATGAACCCGAGCACCCGAAAACCCTCGAATGCAGCTGTAAAATCGAGTTATAAACGAGGTAGTGAGGTTATCTACCTGCTAGGAACTATTATTCACGATGGTGCTCGAGATTTGAAGACGAAAATGCTAGAAACGGGTTGGTTTTGGTGTTGGTTTCTAGAGAGAGAGAGTAGAGAGAAAGATGAAGTGGTGAGAGGGTGAAAAGAATGAAAATGGCTGGAAGGTGGGTATTTATACCCAGCCTTGTTTCTCAAAGTTTCAAGTTTAGTCCCCGCACTTTGCCCCGAGTTCCTAAATTTTGTTTCGGTTGTAAACGTTATAATTTAGTCTTGTTTTATTGACGATAAGATGTTATTTATGTTATTTATAAGTTAAAATGATTTTATTCGTGAAAATTATTTTATTATAAAATGACGTGTTTAGTGTTAACGGGGCAAATCTTGGAGAATGTCTTAAGATACTACACATATAAGGGCAATTAAGTAAAGCAAATATGGTATTCACGTAATTGGTTCGTCAAAATAAAGAATGTTTGTAAATGAAGGCTAAGTAAAACACGTTAAATGACGGACCTTTGGTGACGGATGTCACACAAACGGTACAAGGTTTGACATAACAGTGAAAAGAAAAAGAATATCAATTAGAAATTCAGGAAATTTCAAGTTACATCAATGTAACAAAAGAGAAAATCATGCTTACAAGCTTAAGATCAAAGTTCAAGATAGCAGAATTTGTTATGATGGTGTTCAAATCTTGAATAATTTAAATCAGGAAGACAAGATCAAGGACAAGAATGATTCGACATCATAATGAGATGTGAACATTCGATTCACAATCGAAGGGAATACGTGGACTTCTCAAGATATGAGGTCAGCCATAACCTTGTTGAAGACACGTGTACTTATAAGTGGTAACAAAGTTATAATTAGTTTATTCGATCATTGAGGTGAGTGACCACTTATAATATTTGAGTTAACAAAATTAACATTCAATTAGCAAAGTATCCCGAGATGTAGGAATTCCACCTACAACATTGAATGTCTTTAGTTATGGGACACACCCTTAGGAAGATTTGAAAACCATAAGTAACGATTTAAAGTTTTATAGATCATTCGGTTTAGAATCCCAATATCTTTGGGTATAACAAGAGTCATGTACACGTTGATCAAGGTATAGAAATAGCTACATGAAACGCCTGACGTGTAACGATGTTTAAACGTAGGAGTTGAAAGGTAAGACGAGTTCAGTATCACAGGAACATTATGTATGATAAGAATGAGAAGAAACCAGTTCAAGGAATCAAAGATTTTTAAGATACAAAGAGGATGGTTCCATTTAGTAACGCATTACCATTTGGAATCGTTGACACGTCAAGGTAAATTGACCCACATGCCTTAGAGACTTGTGTATGTTGACCATAGTTTATCACTCATCCCAGAAATCCCCAGGTAAGCATAACTAGTCTCGCAATGAGATTTATACGATATGCTTGCCTTAGCCCGAAGGCCTTTTGCCAGGAAATCCAGAATACAGGCGTCTATGTGTCTGACAAATTTCTTTGGCTTATGAAATCAAAACCTTGATGAGATTTTCATAGATTAGACATAGAGTCTAAGGAATTGAACCCACGATGATAGGTGTAGATTCCACATGTCGTTGAGAATAGGTTTAGGAAGTTCATTTGTCGGGGAGAGTCAAAGAGTCAAAGTTAAGTTTAGGGAGACAAGTACCTAAGTTTTAAGTATACATAAGGCAATCCTATGCTAAGGCATCAAGTTGCTTAAAAGGCATAGCATTATGTAGCATTCAAACATTTGTAAGCATAAAAGTATAAGGATCTTTCTATGAGGTTCATGCAACTATAGTCTAGGTCACCATTTCTAATAACCTAAATCCCTATAGTTATGGGCTCTGATACCAATCTGTCACACCCCAACCTTGACGGCGGAAACGTCGAGGTGTGAGAGTTACGATTGTTCACAGCCACATAACGCTATTATTAAATCCAAATATATTAATCAAGATTCAATTGTAACAATACAAGTAAAAGGCTCAAATAAAGATACATCATGAATACAAGATTGAAAGTAACAAGATCATTGTTTATTTCTCTAAGTCCAATCCTAAGTGAGATAAGCTTCAAAGAGTAGAACACATTCTTGGGTTATTTCTGAAACATGTTAAAAATAAAAGGTCAACATAAAAATGTTGGTGAGCATTCCATAGTTTTCAATACATAAGTATATAAAAGATGGCAATTCAAGTCATAAGTTAGTGAATAAAGTGATTAGGGATGTTATGAACAATGCAACAATCAAACCTTGACAAAGTTTTACAAGTTTCAAACGTGTACTTGGATCAACCAAGTTATAAGTATATACGATTAGCTAAGTGTACTTGGATCAACCAAGCAGGCTTGTCAGGCCCATAGATCTATGACGTCGCCAGGCTAGCAATAGTTAATGATTGTACATATAACGCCATAACATGGTAAGCACAAAAGTTCAACTAACCACAACTTTACATGATGAAATGCCATAAAGTTTACAAGTCTCAAATAAGTTTACAAGTGCAATGACATAAGTTAACATGTTTCATCCCAAAGTGTGAGAATAAGAAAAAGGGGTATGGAAATACTCACATGGATATAAGCATTACAAGATGATATAAAAGATCAAAAGATAATCCAAAGTATTCCTTTACAAGGCACCTAAACATATATTACGAGTTTAAGGTTAATAATAAGATTAACGTTCAAACATGGATTAGGGTTTTGATAGAATTATGGGGGTTTTTAATAATTAATACATCTTTATAATTATTTAAAAATAATTAGAATACTTGTTGATTAATAACAAATTATTATTCTAAACCATTATCGAAGTATATTTTATAAGGACTAATATTTGTAACATTTTATGAAATTATATAATATATAATTTCTACAATTATTATGATAAGGCTTAGGCTTTAATTAATATAATGTCCATTAATATTATAAAGATTTATTGTTTCAAGTCCAATAACTATTTAATTATTTTAAAAGAAACCATTTAAATATAAAAGTTAAATAAACATAAAAATAATAATTATGTTTTTAGAAAGTAACATTTGGACCAAAAGATTTATTATTTTTTTATTTAAAACCTTTAAACTAAACAAAAAGTTAATCTAAAAGTATTATTGAAAATATAATGTTTTAATATTATAAATAATATTTAAAATCTATTTGTAAGATAATAAACTAAATATATATTACTCATCCAAACTATTTAAAAATATTGAAATATTTTATTAAATAAATTTACAGAAATAAAAAGAATGTGGTGTCTTAAAAGTTTAATAAGTTTGTAATATATTATAAAATTTGTAATTAAATAAAACATCAAAACTTTTACAAGAATAATTTTACAGAAAATAATTATTTAACTTCTAAATAAGTGATTTTTATAATTTTTTTTTCAAGAGATTTATAATTTTTAAAAGCTGAAAAACCTTTAAAAAAATTTAATGGGGGTCCCCGGGTTCGAACCCGGGACCTCAAAGTCCAAATGCGAGTGGGGCACCAGTGATCCAAGGTCGTGGCCGCGGTATAAGCTGGTTCCCATACCTTATAAACACATATATCAACCAATCCCCAATTCATATAAACCCTAATTCCTTTTCAATCCAATCGAAGCAGGAAACGTTGATGATTACAGAAATAGACATGGGGCTTTTGCTCCCCATGTGTAGGCGAGTGTGTGGATGTATTAATCTTACCCGATTTGGATTGAAATGAGATTAAGAACACACGAGAACAAGCCGCGACCGATGTGCGTTTAATTGCTGGGGAAATGTTGACGATAACCGAATTAAGTTTGTGGGAAGCTTAAAGGATTAATTCCGAATCAAAGCCCTCAGATAATTTCAGGTTTTGAAGCCCTGATGTTGGTGTTTGAATAGTTGCAGATCGCGAAAGAAGTGGGTGGTCAAATTCAGTGTTGATGTTTGTTTCAGATGGAATTGTAGGTTGTAAATGTTTAGGAACACTTAGATGATTGCTTCCGGTTAGTTTAATTTGATTATTATTAGGATTTAATGATTTAACGGCTCTAGGATTAAAGGTTTCGGTTATGAACTCGTTTAAACTTAGTAACTGGTGTTTTAAACCCAATTTAATGGCTCATCATGTTCGAATCATGTACGCGAAAGGTTTGGAACGGTTTGGTGATCAAAATTGTAGTTTTTTTATAGCGTTTTAGGGGTGACCGGAGGGTCGCCGGACCTTCGCCGGAGATCCCGCCGGAAAATCGGGGTTGAGAAGGGGGAGGGGGTTTGGATTTTATAATTTTACAAGAATAGTCCCTGCAGTTTGTTTTGTATTATTTTATGCTCTAAACTTTTATTTAAAGTTTCAAAATTAACAAAAACAACCCCTTGGACTTTAAACAAACTTTAAGCTTTAATCATTTTATTAATTATCTAACTTTTTATAAATCTTTATTATATTTTATTATTATATTATTATTATTATTATTATTATTATTATTATTATTATTATTATTATCATTATTATTATTATTATTATTGTTATTCTTATAAGTTATTATATAATAATAATCATTATAATCTTTAAAGGATTAAAAGATAAAGTAAAGCGATAAGCATAAGTAACCCATGAGTTTCATGTATAGCAATAAAGGCCCTTGCAAGAATTATAAAGCTAACTTTAAATTAACCTAAAATTACAAGATGTTACATCAAATTAGGGTGGTTTTTCAAACCGGGAAGGTAAGTATTATTATTGGTGTTGTTACTGTATGGTCGCCTATCACCCTGTACATAATTCACCTCTTCCAACCCCTCATCAACTCTGGACAATCTCTGGCAGTGTATCCAGCTTCACCACATCCCTGACATATAGTAAAAGAACTTGTAGCCTTTACTGTAGCCTTACCTGATGACTGACCCAACCTGGAAGTCCTTCTATCCGAATCATCAACCACATTCCTTGATTTCCTCCGAGACTGAGCTTGCCTTTTTGAATGTATACTCATCCGTTCCAATAACTCCCAATCATCATCCTCAGTATTAGTCATGAGGGTTCCTGCACTCGTTGAATTCACATCTCTTACATCTTCGGCAGATAACCCATCATAAAATGAAGAAATCAACTCCCATTGAGGAATGTCGTGATGTGGACAAGTTCTCAACAACTCCTTGAATCTGGTCCAAGCTTCATGGAATGGCTCATCTTGTTTCTGACTGAATGTACGATTGGCAGTTCTAGCTTCACTTGTCTTCTGTGGTGTATAGTATTCCTCTAGGAATGCCTGCTGCATTTGCTCCCAGGTGTAAATGCTGGCAGCAGGTAGGGAATGAAACCACTTCTTCGCATTTCCCTTCAATGTGAAATGGAATAGCACTAACATCACTTCTTCGGGTGTAAAACCTTGTGCCCCAATAGTCTCACAAATGGCACTAAACTCGTTCAGATGCAAATAGGGTTCTTCCTTGGACAGTCCATGAAACTCAGGAAGAATGGCCAGACTATTAGACCTAATCTCAAATGACTTCCCTCTAAATTGTGGCCTGACTATGGGTGATGAAGCTCCAGCAATGGTAGGGCGAAAATGGCTATCAACCCCTTGTACAATAGCTTGGCGGGGTTGAAGCCCGGGTTTCGATTTGCCAGAGGAAATCTTTGTCTTCTACCTTGAATTTGGCCCTGATTTTGCCTATATTGCCTTAGTTGTTCATTCTGTCTGTATCGGCCTTGGTTGTTATTAGGTTCATAGTATTACACATCCTCCTCAACATACTCATCTTCATTCCCATCACTTCGTCCATCTATGTCATCATCCCAAGTATGGATGCTCAATCTGTCAAATCTATCCTCTTCGGCCTCGATCCTATTAACCCCCCTTTGATGTCTCATATTCTGTCTTGGGAGTCCATGTTGATAGGGGTTTTGTCTTGGTTGAGGATAAGGATTTTGTCTTTGAGGTGGTAGGTTGTGGGCAATTGGGTTTTGTGCTTGTGGCTGTAAATTTGGGTAGGGTAATGGGTCATTTGGTTGGTTTGGTGGAGGTTGATCAATTGGTGGATTTGGCGGTTGGTCATTGGGTGGATTTTGGTTAAGTGGTGGTGGTGGTGGGTTGTGTTTCATCTTGCACTCTTTGACTGCTCTTGATGATTGAGTTTTTGCACGGGATTGTGCTCGATTTCTTCGAGCGGTCTTTTCAACTTCTGGATCAAAGATTAACGGGGACTTGTTCCTTGCGTACCGGGTATGCATGCACGGAGCTGTCACCTACACACACAAGCACACCTAGCGTAACAAAGAAGAAAAAGTAATAAAACAAGCTAAACAAGTAAAGACTTAAACTTGACACTTTGCGCACTAATTCCCCGGCAACGGCGCCATTTTGATGTCGGTTTGTCAAGCCTAATCAAAAACAATTTATAAGGTTCCAAACTCACCTAAGATAGCTAGGGTAAGTCGGGTCGATCCACAGGGAATATGTGGAAAGTTTTGTAGTTTAAATCTAAAAGTTGTAGCTTGATTACAAAAACTTAATAAAAATGACTAATCGAGAAAAGTGACGAATTTTATGATTAATTAAGTTGTAAACAATAATGTAAAAGGGTAATCTTCTCCGGATTCAGGTTTACTACTTAGATTTGCCTTGAGTGTTCATAAAAGTCATATAAGCTTAACGGGTCGATTTGGGTAAAACAATAGATTGAATAAGACTGTTGTTAAAGAACTACTCGAATCATATCTTATGTTTGTGATACTCAATCCCATCCAACATTAACGTTTCCAGATGAAAAGAAATCTAAAACAATCAAAGTGGAACAAGTGAATTGAAAGCAACACACATATTTTAGAGTTTTCAACCAACAAATAATGTACTCGGCTTAAAATACCGTGTTCAAACATTAACTCAACCACAAATCATCAAGAACAAATCATAGTAGTAAACCTTACTACCCAAGAAGATTACTAGGAGATTAGCTAGACATGGTAATGAAGAACACCAAATCAAAATCAAGATTAAACATCGTATCTAACGTTAAGGAATCAAACCGAATGATTAAAATCACTTGAAAAGCCTTGAAATCGCCTCTCGGGAGCCTCTTGAAGCCTTGGGGACGAAAGGGGGCGATTATGGAAGTGTAGAATGAAAGATATCCCCCAAAACCTAATTTTCACGACTTATAAATGATTTCAGCGTGCACAGTACCGTAGGTCATGTTTCTGCCGTAAGTTATGCCAGGGCCATTCTGTTTTTCTTGAACTGATGCGCCGTAGGTCAGGTTTCCGCCGTAGGTCATGGTCGACCAACATTGTCCGATTCTTGTTTTCTTCATAACTTCTTCGTTCGGACTCCGTTTTCCTCCCCGTTTGCGGCCACATTCTCGTAATTGAATTCTCTTTCATCTCATCTATCATGATATTTGATTATCATTCATGTGCATTTTTCAAAACTCCTCAAATGATTGCGTTTAACCTATAAAACATCAAATCATCGTAGTTAACTTGTTCAACAAAATCTCTTACACTTGACCATATTAAATGCATTAAATTTAACCAATTAACCATGATAAACCTCATTCCCAAACCCCTAGCATCACCTGCTTACACATACGTATCTACGCAAAAGAAATCCTCAATTTCATATTCTCTATTTCTACATTTCCAAACCAAAAAGCACTAATCTTTAATTGTTCATACATCTTATTCAATTTCATATCAGTACTACATTTTCAATTTACATCCACCGACTTCTTATTCGACTGATTACGCATTCACAAAACTCAATTACTCAATATTTGTAAATCATCTTGTCAAAGAACCCAAAATCCATTTCCGCATCCACAAATCACTCACATTTACATCAAAAAGAACATGCAATTCGATTTCTACAGAACCATAAAGAAGCACATACCTTCTTTCGTCCTTCTGAGCCGATGACCTAGTCCACAGGAAGAACACCCTCAATCTCTATCAACTCTTATAATGATAAACAAATCGTTTCTTTTATTCAGAATATCTTCTCCTAATAAGAGTGATTGAGCGATTTTTATGGGATTTTTGTTGTGATTACTGATGAGAGATTGCGGTTATGATTTGACGATTGATATGTGCTTTGCCTAAATTACCCTTATGGTATTGAAATCAGTATAAGAATGTTCCTAATAATTACAATTTTGCCACTTTTAATACTAACCATTGATCTAAACTAATCAATGGCTTAAAAGTGGTCTTTTAGGTTTTCTTCAAACTAGTGGTTTTCTTAGGAACCACCCCCTATATATATATATATATATATATATATATATATATATATATATATATATATATATATATATATACATATACATATATAGGAGGGATCAAATGAAAACCACGATTATAATTGAAAACCATGAAAACCAACATCCACCAATCATATTTTTTTAAAATTAATCCTCTTTGTTTAATATCAAGGGTTGTTTTGTAATTTTGGTCCATTTTATTTTTGGAAATAATTTTATGTTTTAATTTTAAACATTATTATCTCTGACTTGAATTTTAAAATTCCTAATTAAGTGCATAATACGTATATTCTTCTTTTTTCTCAGATTTTAATTGTTTTCAGTATCTTAAGAAATCAAAGTTTGTGTCTCTGTTCTTGATCGAAGTCCGGTGGAATGTTCGGTTTTCCGATCTTCTCCTCACAACAGAAACGAGAAGCTTCAAGCTCTATTAATGGCGGATCAAATCGGAGCCAACGATTCAACAGTAAATCGTAAATTATCAAATCGGTAAACATCAGTTTTTAGAATCAGATTCTTCCCAATTTTTGTTGATTTCTTGCTGCTAATTCGTAATGGTAGACATCAGTTTTTAGAATCAGATTCAACAGTCAAGCGTAGGTTAGGGTTAGGGTTAGGATTAGCGATATAGGTGTTGAGTAATGTACCTATTTTTGTTGATTTCTTGCTGCTAATTCGTAATGGTAGAATCAGATTCTTCCCAATCTTGAAATGTTATTATTATTATTTGTTGAATTTAGTAACGAAATGATTCATGTCTGAAGAAAACTAAATAGTTACTGACTGAAAATTATGTTGTCGGTAAAGGAATCTGGTTAAACGAAGAAGATGATGATGATGAGCTCTGGTACGTATATGTAACCCTAATAAAAATGGCAATGAACTAGATAGAAAAATGGATATCAAGGTAAGATATATATATGTACCCACTCGTGACGTAAGTCTTGTAACCCTAATGAAGATGACTACGAAGATAGAAAATTGGTACGTATATGTAACCCCAATAAAGATGACTATGAAGATGAAGATCAATAGGATGAAAAAATGGTAATGGGGTCATGAAGGCAAAATGAACAAGACTAATACTTAGTATTGTTGTTACATATACGTAACAC